>JAGFMW010000003.1:0-600000 GCA_021030935.1 Astrothelium subdiscretum
TGATACAAAAATATTATTTAAAAATAAATTTAAAAAATTATAAATTGAAAAACAATTTGTTTTATATTAACAATCAAATCTATATTTCTTAAAATAATAAAATTATAGTTTAAATATTAAAAATAAACTATAATTTATTTGTTTTAGAATATAAAAATTAAGTTATTATTTTTGAGTGTGTATTAATATATTGATATTAATTTGAAATAACTAATATTATAGCAAAATATATAAAAATATATTATTTTTGTTATATCACAAAATTGTTTCGAGAAAAAAAATATAAATTACTCAAATTATTATTAATAGCTAATCGATATTGAAATAATATTTTGATAGATTTTATTATATTTCTATTTAAATATCGAAAATATAATAGAATTTACAAATATATTATAATAATTATCAATTATTTATTAAAAAAAAAGAAATTTGTTGAATTAAAGTTTTTAAAAATTAAAAATATAATTCAAATATTTTTTTATTTTATATAATAAAAAAAAGAATATTTTATTTCGATTGTATTTAATTGTAGTATACAATTTATTTTGAAATTTTGAACACAATTTTGTAAATATATTAATACTAAACCAAAACTATTATTAATTTTTTATTTAAAAATAAATAACCAAATTAAAATTATTAATTAAACTTTAAAAATCTATCTTCAAATATATATTAATTGAATATAAAATAATTAGTAAAATTAATTTCTATTAATTAAATTTAAAATAAATTTAAACACAAATATATTTATAGATATTTTTTTTTTTGTAGCAATTAAAGACTATAATTTTTATTTAAAAATAGAATCTATTTTTTTAATTTTATTATTATATTAAAAAAAATAAATAGTAGACAAATTAATACACAAAATTGACAATTTATATAAATATATTTAAACTCAATTTATTTAAACTAAAATAAAATACAAAAAATATATTAATAAAAATTGATTATTTTTCGAATTTTATAAAAATAATTTAATATAATTAAATAAAAAAATTTTTTTTTCTTAATAATTTTTATATTTATTTAATTTTAAATAATATAAATTTTTTTTAATAATTCGAAATATTAATAATAAAATATTTGAATTAAATTTATTATTTATATTAATATTACAAAATATATATTTTGTGTTTTATTTATAGTTGTTATATTTTTATTTTCACAAAATTTTTTTTAAATAACAAATTAATTGTGTTGCGTCAAAAAAACTTATAAAAAAAAATTAAATAAAAAAACTACAATATAAAATAATAATAATAATAAATTCAAAAATAAATAAATATTAAATTAATCTAATTATAAATACAAAATAAATTAATTTTAAAACAAAACAAAAAAAATATTTAATATATAGAATTATATATATAAAATAAAAAAAATAAAATTATTTATTACAATAACAATTTTATATAAACGCAATAAATTACTTAAATTTAATTATTGTTTTTTATTAAAACAATTTTAATAAATTGAAATTTTATAAATTTTTTATTGCTACTAATTAAAAAATTACACTAAATATTTTGCTATTAAACAATAAATACTAACGTAATTATTTAGCTTTTTTGTAAAATAGATTTTTATTGAACAAAAAAAAAAATATTTTTAGCAACAAAAATATATAATATTAATATTAATTATTATAAAATAGCAAAATTGTATATTTATATATTTTTGAAATATATAATTAAGAATATTAATATAGTTGATTATTTATTTTTTTTGTAATATAACAAGATATTTTGGCAATTTTCTAATTTTATAATACGCGACTAGAGCAAATTTATAAAACATTAAAAGTCGCTATTTTAAAAAAAAAAAATAGTGTTATAAATATCAACTAAAATATATTTATAGAATTATATAATAATAGAATAAAGGTGGTTATATTATATGTTCGCGTATTTATTATTGCTATTCACGTCGTCTCGGTTAAACCACGGTAGCGGCAAATCTTAATTTAGCTTCACCACTATCACGGCCTTTTTGTAAATCTTATAGCTAGATATTAGTTTATCAATCGAAGCCATTTATTGCTCTAACAGCAAATAACAATTGAGGTGCTTTCTACTCTAATTTTTTAGATTTAGATATAAGCTGTTATCGAGACATATCTAAACCTGTTTACGATCGTTATCGTGATTGTTAAATTGGAGATAGGGAGGACCCCAATTGTTATTTGCCAACTAGGGGCGCGTATATAAGTGACAATAAATCGAACATTAAACGGGGGGTTACCCCATGTATTTTTTGCTATTAATCCGGCCACCATAATTAGACTAGAAACAAATTCTAAAGCAACATCTAGTTAGATGTAGAATTTTCAATTAGGAGGTACCCCAGTAAGGTCTTCGCTTTTTTTTTATCAGCCGCGTGGCACGGTGGGAGCCCGTGCACGGCCGAAAAACGGAATGCTTGTATGCGGAGGATGTTCGTAGGGCTGAAGACCCTGGACCTCCGACATATAAATTTCTTGACCAATCGCTCGCAGTCTTTTCACCCAACCTTTACCCACCACCATGGCATCCCAACCATTTCGCGGCCAAAAGCGCAAAAGAGGTCACAACCAACTAACAAAAGGCACGGGAGGAGGCCGTAATCCGCACGTGAACGTCATTGAAAAACAAGATGGCAAGATCACAACCTCTGGTGGTCCCCTCGCCAAATCCTCTCACCAACATCGATTCTCTCACCGCGAAAAAGCAGAATCACTACTTGTTGGGCGCCAAAAGCTCCCGATATGGCGCCACCAGAACGAGATCCGGGAGGCCCTCAATGAAAAAGACGTCTTAGTCCTCGTCGGCGAAACTGGTTCCGGAAAATCAACTCAGGTCCCGCAGTTTCTACTCGACTGTCCCTGGGGCAAAGGTGGCCAGGTCGCTATTACCCAGCCGCGACGTGTAGCTGCAATTTCGCTGGCCCGGCGCGTGGCAGCGGAGATGGGAAGCACGGTAGGTTCGTCATCGCCGGCGAGTAAGGTGGGTTACTCGGTACGATTTGATAGTTCGACGTCGCCGGCGATGCGCGTCAAGTATCTGACCGAGGGCATGCTGTTGCAGGAACTGCTACGGGATCCTTGGTTGAAGGGCTATAGTGTTGTGGTAGTGGATGAGGTGCATGAGAGGAGCGTGAATGTGGATCTGATTCTGGGCTTTCTGAGACGCATCGTGACGGGGGAGGCGGAAGGAAAGGGAGGGCGCAAGAAGGGATTGAAGGTGGTGGTCATGAGTGCGACGGCGGATACGGAGGGCCTCGTCATGTTCTTTGAAGAGGGATTTCGGAGGGTGAAAGAGCCGCAGAAGGAAGAAGCAGTGGATGAAATTGAGGATAACAACTCGGAGACGTCATGGTCTGGGCTGTCGAGTTCTGAAGGTGAGGAGACGAAAAACGACAAGACCCAGTCTATTGTTATCAACGGAAAAATCATCAAACTTCCCCCAAATAACTACAAGCCCTCCTTGAAGAAATCACCATCCGCCCAGACCAATGGCGACAGCATAAGATCAGACTCAAATAGCCATCCGCATGTTTCCACATATTCGATCGAAGGACGGCAGTATCCTGTTCAGGTTTTTTATCTGCCGGAACCAACCATGGATTTCGCGGAATCCGCCCTCAAGGCCATATTTCAGGTACATTACGGCGAACCTCTTCCAGGGGACATTCTCGTTTTCCTTACAGGCCAGGATACCGTGGAAATGGTGAAAAAACTTGTCGAAAATTACGCCACGGAAATGGCCTCGGAGATGCCAAAGGTAAGAATTTCAAAAAGAGTATTTAAGTCTTCTTTTTTTCTCTATTCTACCAAAGACATCTAATCTTGAACAACCCTGAGTACACGTTATGCTGATCTTGGTAGATTCTCGCACTTCCACTGTTCGCCGCTCTTCCTCCAAATGAGCAGGCACAGGTCTTCGTTCCTGCACGGGGCTTTACGCGGAAGGTCATTCTAGCAACTAACGTCGCCGAAACCTCCATCACAATCCCCGGCGTCCGCTACGTAATCGACTCTGGTAAAGCAAAACAAAAGCATTTCCACAACCGTCTCGGCCTCGAGGCTCTTTTGGTGAAGACCATCTCTCAGTCCTCTGCAATCCAACGAAAAGGTAGAGCCGGTAGGGAAATGCCGGGAAAATGCTGGAGATTGTACACCGAGCAGAGCTATACCGAGATGGAGAAAACAGGACGACCAGAGATGCTCCGGTGCGACGTAAGCTCTGCCCTACTAACAATGAAAGCGAGAGGCGTCAACGACGTAATCAACTTCCCCTTACTCGACTCTCCTTCCCGCGAAGCCATCGAAAAAGCGTTACTGCACCTGCTCACCCTCGGCGCCCTCACCGACCAAGGCTCCATCTCCCCCATCGGCACCCACATGTCCAAACTCCCTCTTTCCCCCTCCCTCGCCCGCGTCATCGTCGAAGGCGCCAAAAACGACGCCGCATGCCTCTTCGAAGTCATCGACATCGTCGCCGCCCTCAGCGTCGAGAACCTCCTCCTGAACCCGACGACCGAGGAAAAACGCGAAGAAGCCGACGCCGCCCGCCACGAGTTCGTGCGCCGCCAGGGCGACTTGCTGACCTTCCTTGCGATCGTCCGTGCCTACGCCGCGGAGAACGTGGATCGCAAGGCTTGGGCGGAGCACCGGTATATCTCGCACCAGGGGATGCGGAGGGTCATGGATGTGCGCAAGCAGCTGCGGGCGCAGTGTCAGCGCCAGAAGCTATTTCCCCCTCCTCCTCCTCCTCCTCCTTCTTCTTCTTCCGCCGCTACGAAAGAGCTCCGAGATGGCGATGAGGGACCAGGACCGCTGGTCGTTTCGGACGAGCTCGCGGCCGCCATTCTCAAGTGTTTTTTGACGGGCTTCGATGCGAATACGGCGCGGTTGATGCCGGATGGGAGCTTCAAGACCTTTGTCGGGAATCAGACGGTGGCGATTCATCCGAGTAGCGTGCTGTTTAGGAAGAAATTGAAGGCGATCATGTTTGTCGAGTTTGTGTTTACGAACAAGAGCTATGCAAGAGGGGTGAGTGCGGTGGAGATGGACTGGATTGGGTGGGCTGCATGGGGTGGGCAAGCGGTTGAGACGGGAGAGGATGCGTGAGAGGCTTTTCGGGGTAGTGCAACTAATGGTGCAGTATGTGAAGTAGCGGTAGCATTGCTGATGAGCTGAATCAATGGGGGTTTTGATCGACTATCGAAGCATCAGGCCCACGTAGGTATTGAGGGATAGATTTGAAAGGCTCATACCATATGATACCCACACATCGTATTTCACCAAGACTTTTGCGTGCATATATATATTGACATTTTTACCACAAATAATACAACCTCATGTTCTGCACCTCTTCCCCCTCCGGCACACTCTTCCAAAACCTATACGGATCCAAATCCCCATCTCCCCCTCTCCCACTGTTCCTCACCAACTCCCGTTCCCTCGCCATCTTCCTCCTCTCAAAATCCTCATCCAGCTTGTCCCTCCTCCTCTCATAAGCCTCTACATCACCCATCCCCTTATACTCAAACCGCCTCTCCCACAGCACCTTCCCTCTCCACTTCCACACCAGCGCATCCAGCTTATTCGCCGCCTCCTCCCCCTCAATATGCCTTACCACCTCCAACCACACCCCAAACCTCACCGAGCTAACCCACCCACCCCGCTGCAGCGGCCGCACAACCGCCGCATGCACCAGCGCCCGCGAGAGCCGCACATCCAGCGGCGCCCCCGCCTCCCTGAGCTCCACAAACACCGCATACGCAAAGCGCGCCGCCTGCGCCGGCCGCACGAGCTCGCTGCGCGCCGCGGCATCAGCAACCTCGTGCAGGAGATCAGCGCGCAGCGTGGGATCCGACGACGGCGTGCGGTAGCGCGAGACGACCATGTTGCGGATCAGGCTCGGGGGGAGCAGGCCCTGGTCGGCGATGCGGGGCAGGAAGTCGCGGCGGATGCTGCGGAGGGGCAAGGTGTCGAGGAGGCGGAAGATGTGTAGGGCTTCGATCGGGTCGTGGGCGGTGTAGTGGTTGATGAGGTGGGTGGCGAGGCCGCGGAGGGTGCGGACGCCGTGGGTTTGGTAGATGTCGCGGATGCCGTCCGCCGGGGCGATGGGGCGGTGGAAGCGTAGGAAGAGGTGGAAGATCTCGGCCATGAGGCGGCGGTAGGAGAGGCCGGTGTGGGAGACGGCGGCGATGAGGTCCATGTAGGGGAGTATGGAATGGGAGGGAAGAGTGGACGGGTGGCGGGAGAGATGTTCTTCGAATTTGGAGGAAATGAGGTCGAAATATTTCTCACCGAGAGACTCGTCGCCGGTTGGAAATGTTGCTTGCTGGTGGCGGAAAGTTCTCTGCATAGCCGACTGGTTGCGTGGATCGGCCTCACGAAAGCTGAGAAGCCGGTTGATATTTGGAGACTGTCCTTTTATGCCTAATCGTCCCTGGTATTCATGCAGATTTATGAGCTCAATAGGGAAATTGTCGTTGCGGAGTGCAGTATCTTGTATCCGGCGCTTTACCCATGTTTGCAGGAGAAGCCGTGCACCATCACAAGCGTCCAACCGATTCAAGTAGAATGCAAGTGCGATTGGCTTGACGAGAGGAGCAAGTGTCTCTACAATTTCCTGACATCGAATATAGTCGCGACCAGCACCAATGAAATGGTCCGTTCGAACGACACAAGACGCCCATATGCGAAGAGCTGCGACCCAGCACGATCTCTCCAGATCATCAGTCGGTTTGGAAGCCAGTATGTCGTTGGTCACAGCAAGAATCCTCGTGTAAGCTTCTTCCTCGGAAAGAGAGTTTAAGACGTAGACAATATGATGAGTCGCCAAGGCGTACAGGTCATTGGAATTGGCACCTGGCGCTGGGGCCTCGAGTCTGCTTAACCAATCCTTCAAGAATTCTTCGACCCTTTCTGTCCGGAGATACTGGGGTGTTGGAAAGGCTCGTTGTTCAACTTCTGTCATTAGGCGCTCACGAAGCTTCGGGGCGGAGACAAGAAGGAAGCGACTGCTGACGATGAAATCGTGAAAGTCTTTAAAGGATTGAGTCTCCAAAGCCTTTGCATCGCAAGCTATCTGTCGAATCATAGCTCGCCATAACAACCTGTAGAGGTGAGCAAGTTTCTCATTAGCCAGCCTCTTGTGAGTCTGGCTGCCGGTGGCACCGACTTTATCCCTCACTCGCTCGATCTGCCTGCATATTGATCCAGCCGATGCAAGATCGATAGCAGAGGTCCTGATTAGTCTGATCATCATCCCGAGAAAGCTGCTGTAGATTGTCTGAGGTATAGACTTTCCGCTCAGGATGTCCAGCAGCGAACCAAGATTTCCAGCTTCAGGGAGGTTGATGCTAGGATCAAGCATGAATGGCATTATTTCCTCAGTAAAATAGTATTTGAGGTAATACTTTCTCCTTTTCTCATTTTGAGGGGACCGTCTGTCGAATCCTTTCGCGATGTATTCGAACGCCACTCGGCTTGCTTCAGGGCTTATTTTGCCTTCTTCCTTGAATTCGCAAAGTACGTCACTGATTTGGGCGAACCTATGCGTCGACCGCAAATTATTTAACTGGTTTTGGAGAACTTCGAGGCTATCAACGGTCTTGTCCTCCGGAGACCCACCCCGTGGATCAATATCCATGTCATTTGCGTTGTTAGGAGCTTGAATGTTTGGCGGAGGCGGTGGAGGCGCCCAGGATAATTCTAATGCTAGACTTTACCATTAGCTCAAGGCATGAAGATAACTCGTGACGCATCCAACGTACGTGTAGGCTCTGGCAGCTTCGCAGTTGAATTTGGCGGCTCCCACTTCCACTGTAGCTCCGGCTGGTAACCTGCTCCGAAGAGTGCTCCAAATTCGCCGGGAGATACGGCGCCGCTCGAAGGTGAAAGTATGCCCATCCTTCTCTTAGCCAATCTTCGTTGAGCTTCCAATGGCCCCGGGACATTGCTGCCATGGCGTTTGCGAGTCCCGTTAAGGACGCGGTTGAAGCGTTGGACAGCCTGGGTGAGGATATTGTCATTGATCCATATGGACTGGAGGTCTGCATGGGCAATGGACTTGACTGCTCTCTGGCAGGTGCACACTGGGTGCCGCATAAGTTATGGAGAAAAAGCAGGAGGCAGCATTGGCGCCGTAGGACTGAACGACAAGAGATGGAAGTAAGGGACTCGGTAAGGTAAGGTAGTTACCAATTACGGGAACCCGCAAAAGCTGCAGTGTGGACCAATCAGGAGATTTCCAGCATAGATATGCACGCCTCTCCGGCGTCGAATCGCACTTTGTTTCTAATCGCCGACACCTAAAGCCACCGATTCTTGAGACACATAAGCCGGGCTTTCGCTTTACAGTATCCAATAGCTCGATTCCGGTACCTATTGATATGATTGATTTGCATTCTCGTGAACCTTTGCTACAACGGTCTATCAGCCGCAGCTCCCTACATGGAGAGTTCCAGGCACCAACAAGCCAGCGACGATGAGCTTGACGAGGACGAAGATGTCGAACTCGAAGATGGCCCATCAATTTCTGGGAGCCATGCTGAACGCAGTCTGCTTGAGAGAAATGACCACCAACCGAACCAGCCCTCAGTATGATCTTTCCAATAACTTTCAGCTCCTATGCAAGTCTCTGTTCCGCGCCACCTAATGCCTGATAGGTATTCTATTTATTATTCTTCTTTCTCATCAATAGCCTTGCCTTTGGGCTCATTGCTGTTCCTCGTATGAATCTCGTCATTTCTCTCGTATGTAAACATGCCTTAGAAAGCTCTGGAAAGCAAGTCACGCAACCCGTCATTATCGGTGGCTACAACCCCCAATGTCAAGGCGACGAGATAAGTTCACGGACCGCCCTTGTTGCCGCTCGAGGCAACATCATTGTTGGCGTTCTTGCAGCCATTGTCAGCACATCCATGGGTCGTCTTAGTGATAGAATCGGTCGACTCAAAGTCATTGCATTCAACACCCTGGGCCTGATTTTAACCGAGGGAAGCCTCGTCGTCATTGCCAGATTCCCAGACTCGCTCGACTATAGATGGCTTTACGTAGCGTACGCAATCGACGGTGTAAGCGGGTCGTACGCCCTTACCATGGCCATGGCCTCGGCGTACGTTAGCGACTGTTGTGCCCCTTCGGTTCGCAGCATCCAAATTGGACGCCTGCACGGCGCCATGTTCATCGGCATTGCTGTTGGCCCTATACTCTCAAACCTAGTTTCCAAGATTGGCGGGACCAAGATACCTCTACTAGTCTTTTATGTCTCCCTCTCTATGCGCCTCTTCTCTATCCTCTACCTCCAGTTCGTCCCAGAATCCCGGCTCACCAAAACTAGCCAGCGTATCACAGAAGCCAATCCAAACCAGCTCCTCCGCCTCACCGCACGCAGCTGCAGACCCCAACTCGGCATATTGAAAATCTCCCCGCGCGCCTGGATCGAGCACCTCATCCCCTCCTCCCTCGTGAACAGCACCTACCTCCGCCGGAACCTCATCCTGCTCATCCTCATCGACCTCATCATCTACGCCGGCGTCATGGGCACCATGGAGATCCTAATCCTCTACCCCCAAGTCGTCTTCTCCTGGGGCTCCACCGCAAACAACATCTTCATGGCCGTCGTCAACGGCTTCCGCGCCGCCGTCTCCACCCTCGGCCTCCCCCTCCTCATCGCCCTCTTCCGCCGCACCTCGACCCGCATCGCCGCGGCCTCCACCAACCCCACCACCACCCCTACCGACAGCGCCAGCGCCAGCCTCCATGGCAACAGCACCACCGCCGGCCCCAGCACCAGCACCACCCCCAACCCCAACACACACACCCAAACCGGCGCCGACCCCCTCGACCACGCCCTCATCCTCGCCTCCCTCCTCATCGACGCCCTCGGCTACCTCGGCTTCGCCCTAGCCCCCTCCGGCCCGCTCTTCACGCTCTGCGGCGCGCTCGCCGCCTTCGCCGCGACAGGCCTCGCCGCGACCGAGGCCGCGCTGACGAAGCACGTCGATGGTGAGCGCGTCGGGGAGCTGCTGGGTGGGCTGGGGTTGTTGCAAGGCGGGGTGCGGGTGGTGGCGCCGAGTCTGGTGAATGTGGTGTACGGCGCCACGGTGAAGGTCGGGGTGCCGCAGGCGGCGTTTTGGGGGATTGCGGGGGTGTTGGGGGTTGGGGTGGGGTTGGTGGGGGTGGTGAGGACGAGGTGAGTGGGAAATTGGGGGGAAGGGAAAAGGGAAGGGGGAAGGGGAATGGAGGGAGTGAGGAGGGTGAGTTTCTGTGGAGGGCTTCGACGTATCGCGATGGGATGATGAGCGATATTGTGCGATTCCTCTGGGGAATCATGACTATCTGCTTGGAGAACCATACGGGGTAGGCAGGCTCCCACTGGGGATGACCTAGGGAATCCTACTCGGTTACCGTTTGGGTATATACTCTTCTAAGAGTGGGCATAAGCGAAATCAAGCTAGACGGTCCTCTTGATCCTACATAAAGCACGGTCTATGTTGAAGCGAGGATTCGCGCGAAGCAAATATTAACGGTGGGCTGGGCTACTCAAAGACTACTCCCTAATTTCTTCTGACAGGCAAATCTCAAGAAGCGGTACGGACGACTCGAAAAAGTATATACGAGGACTGTTGTAGCAGCTATCCATGTCATGGGTCTATAGAATATTGCGAAAATTACGCTTAGCAATTATCAATATATGCCGGGCCCATTCACGCACTGGATTCAACCAACACTGACGACAAACATACGATGATGCTTTGCTACAATCGCTCGTAGGAGTCGAGAACCACCAAATGACGCTATCAGGGACGACCTGTGACTTGGTAAGAGGCTCGTGTCCATTTCGGATGGCGTTCAAGACATCGTGCAAGGCACTCTAAGCCTGTACACGCCTTTTGGAAACGAAGGGTTCCCGAACTATGTATCGAAGACCGGATATTGCATGATGTTGGATTCATGTGAATTTCAAATCTACCTACACTACAGTACAGCCCCCATATCCCATATACCACACACCTCTAACCCTTTAATCAAACCCACCACATGTTTCAAGTTCTCTTCTCGAAAGCCTGCTGCAATCTTTGAAGCAACAACAGCGTGCAGTGTCACCAGCCGAGAAGGCTTCTGCACAAACGCCGAATGTCATCTTTTTGTTGGTGCTAGTTTCCAAGCAGACCGTGGCCTTGCTCTCTTACTGCCGCCCAAGAAAAGACATTCACAAGCTCCGAGCCCGCACTCCGGTGAGGGAGAAAAATAGTAAAGGAAATCCATAAGTCTGAGAATTCAATGGTTTGGTATAGAGAAGGGGAATATGCTCGCTTTTTTTGAAAGAGACCGGATCAATCGATCGATCGGGAGGAGATTGAGGTAATGCGGTATGTCGAGGATTGGTGTTGTCCAGTAGTGGACACACGTGACGGGAATCGGAGGAACCAGTAAGGTTAATAGTAATGGGGGAAAGAAGGAGCGTGTATCGTCTGGTATCCCTTATGCGCCAGACAAGAAACCAGAACCTGATGAGACGCCGGACCCAAGGGGTGAAGGTACGGAACGGAACTCGAGTGAGGTTGAACAGACAGGAACATGAAAGTCATAATCGTAAGCGCAATCGTCATGACAACAATGGGCCACGATGATTAGCTTCGATCGGGATTTGTGACCTGTGGATATGGGATTAGATATGACGTGCGGCATTTTGCCTTGATGTTTATCATACCTTCAATATTCTTCTCGAGTAATCCTCGTTATCCGCTATACTACCATCACTTTGCCTCCTCTCGAAAACCCTAGGATCCAGCCTCGAGTCTCCACCAGTAGAATGGCTCGTTCCTGGTGGTCTCCCATTCTCCACAAAAGCACTGACAGAGTTATGTCTTTGGTATTCTTTCTCTGCCATTTGCTGTTTTCTCCTCCGTAAGAACAGGAAGACACCACCGATTATTGCCGCCAGCACAACAACACCAATGACGATACCGGCTGCTATGCCAGCTTTATTTGGTCCTGATGAGGCAGCAGCGGTTGGGGTGCTGGGATTGGAGACGGCGGCAGAGTTTGCGGGTACGGTCATTACGACGGTTTGCCCGGGTCTAGTGACGACAGACGCAGTCGTTTCTGAGGCAGGCGATGGACCTGAACTGCTCGACTTCGGATCTGGCGCATTCTGAATTTGATTCAAGGTTGTACCAGTCAGATATACTGTCCATCGGTTGGCAGCGCCACCTACACGGCCATTAGCACGATTTCACGGTAGTCATCAGGACAGCAACATACAAAACTCTTTGTTATAGCCGGCACAGGGTGTATTGCAATCTCCATCGTCCACTTTGCTATCGGTTGGTGGTAATTGGTCACCACAAAAGCAATTTGTGCCGCTGGTCAAAGCCATGACAGGCTTATTCTGTGCTCCACATTCGTTTTGGCAGGCACCTGAAGACTGAAATGTGTATGCACCCATATCTTGCAGGGGGTATGATGATGAGAAGCATCCCGAGTACGTTATGGCTCTTAGGCCACTGACGGGCGATGGGGAGGCCATTGTTTGTGCAGAGGCGTAAGACGTCATCGAAAGGAACGAGGATACCGCAAAAGCGGTCTGTAAGCCATTCGACAGCATCTTGGAGGCGTTGATGGGTGTCGAGAGAAGAACGGGTTGGAAATAAAGCGTTGAGCTATGGTCACCAAAATACGTCAGTATGAGTTGTAAGCAAGAGGTGAATGGCTAAGCGATATGGATGCCATGATCGCAGCGACGCAGCTTCTTGGAGAGATTCCATTTTCCCGCGTACCTTTGTTCGAACGTCTACGCCACCATTGGCGCCGTGAAGTGATCAAGGGTCGAGTGTCGGGACGGAGGTTGAGTCTTTGTTCAAAGCTTTGCAGAGCTCACGCGATACTCGGCAGTCGTCGGGTTTGCGTCTCTCTTCACTCTTCCGTCGACCAAATTAATTCGCGTGAAGTCGTATTCAGTCAGAGCAGCCAAGTTGCAGGCGTTCGTCCGCAGGCAGAATAGCGAAAGTGTGGTGGCTTGTCTGGAATGCAGCGTGTTTCAGTGCCGAACGGAAACCCCCTTAAACACGTCCCGACCGAGGCCGTCGTGCGGCAACGAGTGACTAGGGTCAACAAACAAAAAACACAGTCACGAAACGAATGGATTTGCGAGCCCACAGCAGTCTGAAGTCACTGCTGCCGTGGATGCAATACAGAGATGGCGGTCGCGGTAGTGGTGGTGATGGAATTGGACGAGAGAGCAGGGCGAGGACAGGAAAGGAGGAGACGGGTCGCGGTCGGACGTTGAGGGCGCGCTAAGCAGAATCCATCCACCGCAATCAATGCGCTAGACCTGGCCGGGACGACGCCAATCACGGTTAATTTCTCTTGCCCGACTGCCTCCTGATGCCGCCCACCTGCTGCAGCTCAAAAGCCTGCGTGCTGGACGCTAAAGTGGGAGACTTATCTATCGACGCTCTGGAGTCCGTTTGTTCGTTTGCGTGTTTTGGAAGTGCAGCGTGCAAGAGATCAACAGGAACGGCAGGGCAGCGACAGGCTATGGTGCCACCTTATGCAAGGTACAAGAAACTTGCTTTGCAGCCCGGCTCCTCCCGCTCAAACGAGTCCGCGTAACCCCCAATCAAACATGGCCTAAAGTTCGGTCAAGGTCTGACTGTGAGTGTGAGTGTGAGTGTGAGTACGGAGTACGGAGTACTGTCCGCTCAAACTGGCAACGGTTGTCCTGAATTCAGATCACGAGCATATCAGCTCGAATAAGTGTCACACTGTCGATTTCCGGCTGCCTCCTTGCCGAAGGCTCTCAGTAGGGGCTCTCAGGAGGGGCTCTTACAAAAAGCAATGAGCTCAATACAATCGATCAGATAGAGAGAAAAATTCGTTATTCCCCAAAATTTACTTACGCTCTACTCTATTTCAGATATTGGTATTTGATAAGCGTGACCGAAGTAGCACATTTTTGTCAAAATTAAGACCTTGTCTTGAATTCAAATAATGCGAGCTGGAAATTCCCCTTTTAGGGTAGCCTCTTAATCACCGTCGACGATAGTGCCAACAGACCCGCCAAGACCTGCGACGACGCCCTTCTCGCCCCGCTTATGTCCACCGTACAACCCTGCACCGGCGTCCATAATCAGCACTTGGGCACCGGTCTCGACGTACTCACGCGAGTGATCGAACCGGAAACTGACAAGCAGCGTCGCAGAAGCAACACCGGCCTCACCTCCAGCCTCGCTCCCCATCTCAAACCCAAACGCATCTTCCTCCTCACCGTCATCATGATCATCATCCCTCCCACGCTGCTGACGCCCACGTTGCTGACGCTCACACGTGGCTGCCCCCTCGGATTTGTCATCGTCCGGCATCCTCGCCGCCACAATCTTAGCCGTCGCGCGCACGCTGGCGACGTACACCAAGACCGTCGTGCCCACCGCCAAACCTTCTACATCCGTCCGCGCGAACTCGGCGACAAACGTGCGCCAGCCCCGCGGAGGCCCCTTCTTAGAAGCGGCAGTAGTAGTGGTAGTAGTAGTGGTAGGAGTAGGAGTCAGCAGAACCATGCCGCGCCGGATCATAGCCATAGCCGAACCAGAAATGGGCGTCGCGGCTGTCACTGCTGCTGCTGTTGCTGCTGATAGTGGCACGACGCCCAGGGTGCCGACTTGACCGGCCGTGAGGCTCTGGACGGGCTGGCGGAGGTTGCGGATGCTGACGACGCGGACGCGGCGCCACTCGTGGTCGCCGTTGAGCCGGCGGAGACTTTCATTGCCATGGAGTGCGCCTGGAAATGAGCGGGACGTCGTCATCGTTGTTGCCCTCGTGCGTATGTTTGCGGCGTGATCCGAGTCCTCTGCGTCGCCGACTGGCCTGTCGGTGGGGTATGGGCCCAGCGAGAGTTCGTCACCAATCGAGACGGTTCCGCGTTGCAGATGGCCTCCAATGATAGTAGTTGAGACATCGCCATTGAGCTGGTCGGAAGGGGAGAATTTTTGGCCTATTGTAGGGTGATATTCGTCCTCAACGTGGTAGAGAACAGTGGATCGAGCGTGGCTCGAATGATGCGTGTTCATTGGGGGCTTCGGATCGGCAACATTTGGAATTGGGAGTTGATGGAGCAATGCATGCAGTGTCGCAATACCGACCCCGCTCAACGCGCTGGTAAGTACAATTGGCACTGTTTCTTGTGTATGACGTTCGAGATCACTCGTAAGATCAGGCACATTTGCCAAGACATCGCTAGCTATCCGAGACAGATCTTGCTCCGCAGCGGGTAAAGCATATCCAGGAAGAATACTTGGCTTGCGATTTGCTGCTTTGAGCGCAGATAGCACTTTGGCTAATGTCAGGCGAAGCCCCTGCTTTGAGGCCAAGTCCAGTTTGGTGATCACAACAACTAGTGGCAAATCTAGTCGTAGACACAAATCTAAGTATGCTGCGGAGAGATCAACGTCAGCTGCTGCTGTACCAAGGACCTCTTCTGGTAGTGGCGTGCTTCCGGAACGGCCAGTCGTATCTTCGACATCATCGGCAGGTATGCACAACAGCGTCCAGTGTGGTGCCCATCCTATGAGACCTCTGATTGCGGTACGTCGATACCTAGGATTTCCAGCACAGTCCGTGAGCAGGACGAGACGTCCAGCCCCAGTAGCATCATGCACATCGTTCCAGGAACTGACGTTTCCAGTCTCAAAATTGATGACTTCAGTTATCCAATCCTTCTTTGCAGCGCCAGTAACATCGTGATAGCCTATGAGTTCTTGAGCAATCGAGCTAGTGACGCCAGACGCGAGTTCGTGCTTGTGCTTGAGAAGACTAAGCCTGCTTTTGCCCCTGCCGTTGTCGAGCGTTGCTGTCGACAAAGTGCCTAGCAGACTTGACTTGCCACACATTGTCGTGCCGGTCAAAGAGACTCGTAACTGTCTACTCCGAGAATGAGATTTCGCCGTTACAGACTTGATGTCGGTGCGCGGCACGAGGAGGTGCTGGCTAGAGGACAACACGTAATCTTGCCGGTGATTAGGCGCCGCCTGCGAGCCGCAAAGCGATAAGTCGGGTTTGACGAAAGCCTCAGCAACCCAAAGCTTCTTTTGAGATCCATGACTGAGGTCTGTCTCGTGGGGAGTCTCCAAACTCGTGCCAGCATTTTGCTCTGGCTCACCAACAACCACCATACGGAGCACCTCCACTGTACAGCCCAAGCTCGACGCCATGAGTTTCAGCGTCTCAATAGATTCAGTCATCATGTCCTCGGGCAACCCAACCAAGGTGCCATCATCGGTAACTCCAATCTCGTACAGTGCACCTTTACTTTCCTCCAAGCCTGGTATGAGACTTCCCAGTCGTGACGGGACTGGCGCCACTGAATCATCTGCTGCAAATGAGGGTGGCGACCACTTTGGTGTAATGGAAGCATGATACGGTGACGACTGCTGGAGCCGCCATAGAAGTTGTGTTGTCAGTTGCTCCAGCCTCTGCTGTCGAGAACGGTTCGGCGAAGAGCTAAGTTGCGTGTTCGTTAGATTGGCTTCGGATACGCTGCGGGATGCGGATAGGTCATTCTTGCCATGCCCGCTCTCCGAGCCATTCCTGGAGATTCTCTCGAGCTTTGAGTGATTGGATCCAGAAATACGAGGGACTCCTGGAGTATTAACGATTGATCGGGGAAGTAATAAGAGATGCAACTTGTATTCAATAGGACCTTCTTGTGGTTCGGCTTCTAGTTTGGTAGTTTCCCTGTCCACCTCAACAATTGGCTGGCCGTTCAACGACAATGGCGTAGGCTGTCGTTCTATAGATGCAGAGCCACTTTCCTCATTATGCTCCCGTGCAGAGGGAGTAGAAATGCCGGAGCTTGCCCAGGGAGACGAGACCCTTGGCGGATCCGGGTCGTAAGTAAATATAGATGCCATTTGCCTCGCTTATCCTGAATGTAGAAAATGTTTTCTTGATTTTAGCACGTCCTCAAGCTGTGTTGAATGAGTCTCGTGCGGACGTGTCTGAGCTACAGACGTTGCTCTCAGAAATATAAATTATAAAACCAACGAGGGTAAAGATGATGACAGTAGGGATGGTACATGTAGCAAAATTCACCGTGGCAGAATGGAGTTTTTTTATTAGGAATTCCGCTAAAGATCTTGAGTTCGTATGGGAATGATGAATGCGAAAGAGTTCCGATAGAGGTTTGATCATGTTGGGCAGGAATAATGCGTGAAAGCAGGGCCAGAGCATTGGAGAAACTAGGGTAGGTGCTTCCAATGTGATAGTTGCTCGCTATAACATCGAAAAAATGGCAGTCGCCATTCTGAGACGGAGAGCAGGTTGAATAGAAGGCATGTCAATGGACAGTCACTTTGCTTCCTTAGTCATAACCTTCACCACTTTCAGTGACGCGAAGTCGGGATACCAGCGACGCTAGGGTTTACTTTCCTCCGAAACTCTATTCCGATCACGTGGATGGAACGGAACCTTCGAGGCCGGTACAGATTAGTGCCAAGACCAACTGGGCTCTCATTAAAAGCATAACTTAGGGTAAGGTACCTTACGTACCTTAGGTATCTAGCTAGCATGCAGTTACGATTGGTTGCAGAGATATTCGATGATTATCGTCTCCTGAATATAGGTATGAATTCCAATTTGGAGGAGCGTCCGCGGAGGGCAGATACGATAGATACGACTTATTTTGCCATCCCTGTGATTGTGCCAGGTCGTTTTCAGTAGGTACTGTTCTTCGATCCCGGAAAGGAGGTATGCTAAGTAGGTAGGTTATTTCAACTGTCGCAAAGCATCTGCCAACGTCCGCTAAGGCTTTCTAGACTTTGAAAGGGCGCCAAGGTTTTCGGAAGAAATGACTCGACTTTTTGCGACCGTACATGGGAGATCCCCAATAAAATTCGAAATATGATCTGCTGGTGGTGTGATTGTTATTCAGCTGGAGAGGTTCCAAATGACCATTGAGTCGGCGGGAGTCGGCCCGTGAACTTTCGTGCTTAAGCGGTCAATGCCAAGTCCCAAAGTGCCGACCACTATGACCTTCTGTACCATCGCTATGGCACCGTGCGACGATGCGTGCGACGCCCTGAGAAAATCAAAAAATCGGTGCCACATCGCTCGAGATTCTCTCACAAATTGCATTAATGGCGCGTATCCTAAAGTCCATGATGGCCGAATCCCAACGCGTGCTTTTGCTATGCTTTGTAGACCTATCCATTATGAGACACTAAGGCCGTGTGCAGGTGGTACGTAGCATTGTACCGTGATACAGCTAATGCACGCTATGCGGACTCCCGGGCGTACAAAGATCTAGAAGCACGTGCGCCGTGTAGTTTGAAGGCGCAAGACAATCTGATTGGACCCGGGAGAGCTTGCGATCATGCCGTACGCATCCGATCGGCGTTAGAAAGAAGCGATAATCTAGGTACTGTTCTGGCTATAGGTGCGAGTTCATGCTTACTTTCTGCTGGTTGCAAATTACCGATTGGTGCCTAATAATTACGAGAGCCCTTTCATGGTTTGTAATGAAGACCGTCATTTAAAAAGAGTTTATATAGCACCAAAGCTGAAAGCCAATCTTGTTCGCTGGAGACCCTGAAGTTGGCGAAGATCTCCCGATCTTGCGAACAAAAATATCTCTTCAGACTTGGAGAGTGGAGAGCCTTCGGCCCCCGGCAGGCTTTGTCGCTTGGGCCTTCGGGCAACCTGATCATCGCTCATTGCTCGGTGGTGGGTGGCTCGCCCAATCGCTCATTTCGCACGTACTATTCTAGGTTAAGATTCCGCGATGCCCCAAACAGGCTCAAGCGTAATGGCCCCCAAACCGTTGGAGTGAAGCCTTGATGAGCGTGTCAACCAATGATTTGAAGTAGCAGCTTGCTACGGGGGTAACGGATTTTGCGTATCAAGTTTTTAGCTGCTTCAGACTATGCATGAAACGGACCTCCCATCCTCCCGCGCAGATGCACAGCTGGTGGCAGGCGTTCTGGATGATAAACGATCTTTGCGCAGGAACTTTCGCCTTGTGATGAGTTATAGTCGAGGTCAAACTCGCGGCACTGTTGCTAAGCGTCGACCTGCCGGCAATCAGACGCCGTTCAATGCAGCGCCTTAGTCGTTTCCAGGGAGTCGGAAATGACCGACTTGATGGTCACCCCACAGAGAACCATGAATAGAGCTCGAGCTCCCCGCTTATTACTCGGCTGGCGTGGCAGTGCCGTAACAGGGTCCTAGCATGGCAATCTCTTGGCGAAACAGAAGACACAGACATCATGCTGATCCATCATCCGAGCGCCGTGGCAGCGGGCCCTGAGCCGTGTGGACGTCACTAGAGTCTGGACAGTGGACGTCAGGCCGTGCGCATGGCTCGCCCACCCTCAAGTCCAACATCTGATGGCTGGCTCATGTCAGGCACACGGTTTGATCCCAGGCACTCTGTACCCGAGCTATGGCACTGTCGAGCTCAGGAGGAAGGATATGTGAGTGTTGTTTGCTATGACAGGGACTCATGGGATTGTGCATCTTGGATCTTTCAGGTAGGTTTCGCGGTGTTTGATCAACACTCAACATGTTATAAATTTATCTTTGCTCGCAAGCCACAGCATGGTGATGGACAAGCATAATGTACATTTGAGACGTAGTCTTCGTAATAGCTGCAATTGCTCCATGCTGTATTTCCCCAAATTTTCTTTTTCAAACATGGCCACCAGGTTCCCAGATCGCCTGTTTGGTGGCAACTTCCAATCCAATAGACAAAACGTGACTGCATCTCACAGAGTACCGATTTAATCTTAGCTGCGGTATGAGAATGAGATGCGTTGCTTTTGCAGACAGCCTCACCCCCTCTGGCAGCTGGGATATCGTGCCAAATCCACTTCCGGGAGCGACTGTATCTTGAAAAATCAACTCTGGATATCATT
Source organism: Astrothelium subdiscretum (assembly GCA_021030935.1). Classification (NCBI taxonomy): domain Eukaryota; kingdom Fungi; phylum Ascomycota; class Dothideomycetes; order Trypetheliales; family Trypetheliaceae; genus Astrothelium; species Astrothelium subdiscretum. The sequence goes on from JAGFMW010000003.1 coordinate 19,915, forward strand.
TCCCTCTTTTTACACCATCTTAACGCCAGTCGCAATGCAACATGTAGACGCCTGATTCGTCTGTCATCGCCGGGCGCGAACGTAAATGCTGTAAACTTTTTCCAAAATCAAAACACCATCGAATGTATCCACAACGTCCGTAGGAGCCCTCTCGGCAAATATCCGTCATCAGCTTCCACCTTCCGACGTTTTCCTCTGCTTGGAACACTTCTCGTGCGCGAGATGTCCGTTCCGAGCGGTGGTCCTGGTAAATTCTGCGCCACATTTCGGACAGTAGGATTTGGCAGCAGTCCCAGATTTCTCCCTCTGATGACGGAGGAGGTTACTGAAAGTCGAGAATTGCCGCCCGTTGCAGCCATGTTCCCAGCATTGGGGCTTTGGACGAGAGTTTATCACACGAACCGGTCCTTGACTGCTGGTGGGTCCCACGGCTGAAGCATCCCCAACGGCCGCAGTCAGATACGGAGGCTGAAAGCTTTGGCTCAATGAAGGAAGGTACTGCATTGATCCTGGTTGAGGTTGCTGTTGTCCTGGAGTATAGCCAGCGCCGTATTGGGGTGGTGATCTTTCATCAAGTTAGTAGAGTTTTGCCACTTCTGCTAGTTGAAAAAATTACCTGGTATACTGAGGCTCGTACGCGCTTACACCTTGCTCGGGCATGTACTGGGTTGGTAGTCCTGAACTCCTGGTCGGAGCTGAAGTAGCAACATCGGCAGAAACGTTAGGGTATGTCATTCCCCTCTGCGAACCGGGCACAGGACTTTGCTGAAGGCCATACGTATTGGACGGACCCAGAGAAGTGGAGCGGTAAGCTGGTGAATCCATTCGAGGGCTTATTCGATCAGGGGCGCGCTGATCGTTGGGTATATTCGAGTGCGAGGGTGTACTCCCCAATAATGCCGGACTAAGACCATAAGATGGCCGATAATTTGGTGGTGGAGACTGCGCATGGCTCGCAGAAGGCGAGCGACCATATGGATGAGGTTGCATGTTGTAGTCTTGGAACCATCCGTTAGAGCGCGTTAAAAGATTGGAAAAATTGATCAACTCACTAGAATGCTCGAAATTGGAGCCGTAGGTTTCTAAGCCAGGGTATTGCTGCTGGGGAAGGACAAATCCTAGGGAACTTTCGCTCAGCAAATTAGTGAATGCAGTTCGTGTGCATGAGCAGTGTGATTTGCTCACCTCATGTCCTCTGTGTTAAGCTGGTCGTCGAAACCGAGATTGCGAGTAGCCGGATCACCGCCTTCGTACACCGGTGGAGCTGTCTCAACCGAAAACGCGGGTATATCAACGCCGGATGCCTGAGGATTTCCGGAAAGTGACCAGGGCTGCTGCGGAACGGGATGGCTTTCCAGTGATTGCGCCTGCGTTACGGCCAAGGACGGATCCCAAGAAAAATTGGACGCTGTGCCTTGTGTAGTGGTCGCTGGATTCGCAGTTGCTTCGGAAACTACGTGCTGAAGTTGCTGTTCCCAGAGAAATCGAGATGGTGTAGTGAGGGAGCGGTTTCGCGGAGGCCTCCGTATCCGAGCGTTACTATTTTGCGCTGCCAAAGGGTCAAAAGCACTGCTGGTAGTTCTGGTCCTGTCGCGGTGTGAGCCTATGCCGGACCTTGGTAGAGGGGGAGGGGGCATGTCAAGTATGGGAGGCCGAGGAAGGTATCATAGTGGGAGGGCATCCTACCGGGTTATCTTGCTCCTACGAAGCTGCTCTGGATGTCTATATACGGGATCCTCATGTGACATGAAGCAGCGCTCCAAAGTCCAAATCGACAACGAATAACTATGGGAAGCCTGCGCCTTGGAGAGACAGGGTCAGATATAGAGGCACATAGCGGTCCAACACAGACAACGGTTGGATTAGCGCACGAAGGATTGCATTCCTTGTCTCTCGAAAAAGCTCCAGCAGCTTGGTCTGGGGAGACAGCTGCTGGTCACCTTGAAACTTGGACCGTAAGCCACCGCTGAGTTCGGGGCGAAACAGGTGTTAAATATCCAATATCGCAAATGCGCTGCTTACATTGATTTTTCTCATCATTGCTGCTCAATAGGGAAACAATGGAACTATCGCGTCCGCCTACCGCACTTGGCTGCCTGCAAGCTGCCCTAGTCATGGTGGGAGGCGGGATTGATTGCAGCCTCATCTGTCTACGGCGGCCGAGAGTGCAGCGAGATCCGCACGTCGCACTTTCCGCCATTATCAAGCGGAAAGACCTAGCGCTATGACCCAGCCGGTGGACTCATCGGTCTCGCTCTCGCTCATGGCGATCAGGCCCAACTCTTGCGAGGGGACACGGGGACTGGGCGGGTTGGGTCACTTATTTTTGGTACACGGTTCGAACGGTCGTTCGCCCGTCGTCACCTGCAGGGAGCTGAAGCACGCTGCACAGCCGCCCCACGACTGGGATAATTATGGCGAAACGGTCAGAAAAGGCGCAGTAAATTCGCTTCTCAGGGAAATTAACTGTTGCTCGTGGGTGACTAAGCCCTTTCGGCACATTCACGGGCGGGACCCTCCCGGTCCCGGCTCCTTCGCCGCGGTTCTCCTTCGAGATGAAGCAGCCATGGAGCATCCGTCGATCGCTCGGTAGGTACGGAGCACATGGGATGGGCATGATCGCGACAAGGCGGGCGGACCCTTTGAAACGCCAATTGCCCTGATCAGAAGTCGACCGTATCAAAGGTAGGTAGCCAAGTGCTGGCCTCGGACGCCGTCCCGCCCCTGGCTATTCAAGCTAATTTTTGGCCATTTCAGGCGAATCGGGGTCATCTAAGAACCGCTGCGGCGTCGCGCAGATGTCACTAAGGCATGCTGCTACAGTCACTGAACGGCCTACCATCTTCAGATATGCCGTCTAGCCAGTCGAAGCATTAAGGCATGGATAGATAGACAAGTGAAATTGCTCCATTCAGACCCTGCTCGCGTCTCGATACCTGGCTCGAATCTCAGGTTGGGGGCGCCCTTAACATCAAAGACTATGCGCATCAAATGACGTGAAAAGGGCATGATTCATACGGAGTATTCTTTACGAGAATAGGCAATAACCCATCGAGCTCGGGTAGATTTCCAAAGGCCGCAACGCTTGGATGATGTACGTACTCCGTGGCATCCCTCTGGATGCAACAGCCTGAGCTTCGTTTCAGTCCACTTCATGTGGCTGCCACGCGTGAGTTGACCGCTCCCACCATGTTGGATCACGCTTGCCGAGACAAGCGGCTGGCTGGCCTTTGGATGTCGCTGATCTTGCTGTGGCAAAGACGCCTTCGTAAGCATGTATCTCGCCCGGCGGCACAGGAACATGCATGAATGTTCTAACGCTCTGGCATGCGGCTGAGCTGTTAATTTGCTAAGACTGCCTCAGTTTTGGCAACCCATAATTTAACAGCACGATGCCTGTGCTGGGATGAGGATCGTAGCTTGAAGCCGTAAACTGGACGCCTGGCCCGCAGTATGTTACTTTGGTGACAAGTTACTAAGTCATCGCAAAAGCCACTGCATGGCGAGAGTAGCGCCCGTTTCTAAAGAAGACCTCTCCGTCAGCAAACGAGCTTCTCGTCACCGGCTCAAACAACTTCGGACACCTTCAGCTCTCGGCCGACTGCTAATTGCAGTTGCAACTCGTTTTAAGATGACAACTATTCAGGAGTTTATGTCGGACGTCGTACAACCGAAAGAAGACGCTGGATGGACGACATTTTTCTCGTCTTGGCCATGACGCGAGCCCGAGGCGATGTTCCAAAATGATTAATGACGAGTACGGGTCCTCGGAGTCCTCGGACTGCAGAGCTCCACCATGTAAGCTGCAGGAGAAAATGGTCCACTGACCAAACTCATGCAAAGGTATTCGGAAATGTATGTCATCAAACGAGCTGGCCGATGTGCTGTAGAAAGAGGTTGGGGGCCGAACGGCCGTGATGATTCCGAAATGCACCTCAGCTGTCTAGACGGAAAGATGGCGAAAACCCAACTTTGCGCCACAAGTCATATCTTAGACCTTTTTATCCTCGAATAGACGACCAGTATGTCGAGGTCGGATGTCTCTGGAATGATGGTGTTGTGCGAGAAAATATGCTGTCTCCCAAGACGGTCTTCACCTACTCGGTACTTACAGTGTTAATGGCAGAGTAATACGGAGTAGCGTGATTTTGCGGTGAAGGCGAGGCCAAGGTTTTGTCCTCTTTGGTGAATTCACACTAGGCGAAATCGAGCTTCCTAGGGCTGAACCCGCAGTGACCGCGTTGCTATGGCGGTACTTTCACAGACCACTCCATACGCAAATCACCCCACAGTTAACAGATGTTCGACTCTTTCAAGCCTGACAATCTTTAACTCCCGATCTTGTGGGCCTTGTTATCTAAAAGTTTCCGTTCAAGCTTCGACATACAAATTCCTCATATGCGCGGAACCTGAGATGCGAGGGTGATCTCTCCATCTCCCACAACCGAAGTCGGGCTTGACGGTGTGATCACGAGCTTAGGATGGACGACTCTACGACTGGAGAAAATACGTCTGAAAGTGTGGCAACGCCGCTCGCAGCGGATTCGGAACAACGAATACCTCCTGTCGCTGTTTCGGAAACATGCGATTCTCCGGAACCGGTCACTGATGGCATGTGTAATAAACCAGCAACTGGGCCTCAAAACAATGCCTTGTTGGAGATCGAAGAAGTCATAAAAAAGGGCCCATCAGCCACTCAAAAAGGGAAACAGGCAGCCACGACCTCCGATACGAGTCGGAAAAGACCTTTACAGCTTCTGGATCTGCCTGTGGATATCCTCAAGGAAATCATCAAAGAGGTCAGTGCTTTTGAAATTGGCAATTCTTATTGCTCATCTAAGACCGATACTTTAGGTTACGCACACAAATGACCTCACGTCCCTTGCTCTCTGCCACTCGGCGCTACACAGCCTCGCGATACCCCACATATATTCTCGATTTGATATTGTCTGGCCCGACGAAACGAGTCATTCAGAACCGCGGACTGGTGTGGACGCACTTACATATGGGTTGTCGACTCTAGTAATGGGCGAGGATGTTTTCGGTGAGGCTGCGTGGCAAAGGACAGGAAATCTCGTTCCCAAGAAACGACGAAGAGGAAACCACTACGCGCAATACACTCGCAAGTTTTCTCTCGGAAATGGACCGCGACTATGGGTGCAAGAGTATTTAATCACAAAAGAAGGTGGCAAGATGCTTGGAACCTTAGTTGCACTGGCCGTAGCTCGCATGCGTAATTTGGAGACGTTCATTTGGGACATGCCTACAGGCATCTTGCGAGACGTTTGGCTGGCACTTTCTTCTCTCGGTGATCGTGACGATGGTCAAGAATGCCGTCTAGAGCGGCTATGGGTACGATGGCACGATAATCGCTTTCCCATCGGCAATGAGTCCTCAAATTCTACGACTCAGCCTCCGCCCCCATTGGGAGGCATACCACCTCCGCCAAACGCTACTCATACAAGTGGAACTGCTGTATCCCATATGCCGCATGCAGCTCTCTCCGTTCACCAGACTATTCCTTCGCTACCAGCACTCGATCGTGTCGAACACCCTACGTTTTCTGTTCTTCCGCCCCTGAAAAGCCTCAGTGTTCTTGATATTGACGAACTCTCGTATCTAGATGAGATGAGTATTCTTATCGGGGAGTCAAAAGAGAGGTTGAGGGAACTTCGAGTGGGAATTGCAGGACACGCTCAGCATCAAGACTGGGTTTCTGCCTGGGAGGGCGGCGGAGTGCAACAACTTGATGAGCAAGGCTCTCCAGGCGTTCGGTCTAATGAAAAACGGCTCGGTGGCGTGCTTGGGGTTTTGGTAGGTCGTGTGTACGACCTTCGACAGAAACCAGGTGCTCTCGATCAACCTCGGGAGCATGCTGGCGAGGAGAACCAGGGCTCTTCTGTGTCTGCAGGCCCTTCCAGTGATCGAAAACACAAAGACGGACAAGCAGAAATTGACACTCGAATTGAACCTTCTGGCGAGAGCTCAGGCGTACCCCACGCTAGCGATCATTCCAGCAACACAGAGAGGCAAGGCGGCCCTTCCAATACGTCGTCTTCTCCAACAGGAAACCCGGTAGAGGATGGCTTCCCTACAGCTTTACGTCTGTCAGCAGTTGCCCCTGATATTTTGAATACTTCCCCGAAACAAATGGCAGACTCTTCTGAGACAGATCTATCCTATCATTCCGCCATATCCCGGGCTCCCGATGAAGTTCTGTCGAGGGCCGAGAAATCGACGGACCTTTCTGCCAAACTTCGGCTAGAAATTCTCGAGCTGGAACGAGTGCCGCTCTCGGTACCGGTTCTGCAGAAGGCATTCGATTGGAGCAAACTCACCAATCTGACATTGCTCCACTGCTATAACCATGAGCAGCTCTGGAAGACTCTCCGGAGGACTTTTTCTCCGTATGCTGGATCCAAAGGAGAAGATCCTTTGTCACCCAGCGGTGAGCTCCGAGGGCGTGGGCATTCCAAGTTTCCACCTTCGGCAATGCCTACATATGGACTCAATTTGAGAAAAATCCACACGAATGCGGTCTCTTCTTCTTTGATCTCATTTATCAAGGAAACTCTCGCGCCAAACAGTCTGGAAGTACTTTTCCTCCAGGAAGCTCGATCGTACAATTCCACTGTCACCATTGATACAATATTTCGAGGCGCACTGCGAAGACATCGATCAAGTCTCAAGAAATTACTCATTGACAGCAGCGAGAAAGGCTCTGACGGCCACGACACAGGAAGTTCTCGTTGGAGGAGGTGGATTCTAAACCGTGAAATCTTAGGGTACGTCACAAGTGGACGGATGAGTAGTCTCAGAGAGTTAGGTGTGGCTGTCGATTACAAAGATTGGGTATTTATCAGTTCAGGATATTTTGAAGAGTCCATATGATTAACAGAGTCTAGCATTTCTTCCTCCAACGACTGCCGCAAATTCCCCATCTACGGTCTCTCTATATTCCTTATGTGGCAGAAAATGTCCATAGCGATGCAGATGGCTCACCAAAAGAACTCGCGTTACAGATTGTGGACATTGTCACGCTTCGTCCGGAGATCGAGCTTTGCTATATGGGCATCATGAAGAAATGCTTTGAGATACTCGAAAATAAACGTCCGGACTATGACCTTCGTGGAGACGCCAATGCCCTTTTGACTGATGGCGTTACCGGAGGGTCAGGAGCTATGGATATGCCTCCGGGTGCCGATGGCTCAGCAAGCGATGAAGACGACGAGGACGACGATGAGGACGAGGACGATGATGACCTCGATGGCGGACTTGGTGGTGACGGAGATGAGACTGAGTCAGACGCCTCGGAGGAGACGCCGACGGACTCTGAAGACGAAGACTCGTATAGTGTGATGGATGACCGACTAGGGCCGAAGTTGCGATTGCGGGAGATATTGTTTTATGACGATAAGGTGGCAATCTTCAAGGCACGGCACGGACGACTCTAACGGCCTTTGTACTTGGTAATGGCCCGAAGCGATGGGCGGCGTTCAGGAGACCGAGGATCATCACTCGAAGAGATGCGATACGGAATGGAAGGGCATTACGGATAATCAGGATGGCGTGGTTGTAACTTGCTTGCATTATTAGCCATTTAGCTGTTCACGTGATGACGCGCGCTAGCGCGCTTACCTTAGATAGCATTTCAAACGAGTAATTATGACCCATCTAATTACCTACCATGCTGTCACTTTCTCTCCCAATTTACCGTTTGTAGCAATCTTGCCGAGAGGCGTCCGCAGCTGTGATAGTGTTCCATGTCGTTACCCACGAGTGCAATCCTCTCCTGAGACATCGATCGAAGAGCCGCCCTCAAAGCTTTTCTTCCGTATTGGTCACGACGCGACTTCCGGCCACTCCTATGGTCAAGCATGCTAGCGCCGAGATCCTACTGATGCCTTGCCAATGGCCCAAATAAAGAAAGCGTCGTCTCAGCAAAAGCGCGTCTTTTCCTCCATATTCCCGTCGCCAGCGCTTGTCCATACCACTCCAACACCTGTCGCTACTCCACTAGTAGGATTCCCGGAACCAGGACAGCCGTTTGGAGGGGCTTTGGATGGAAGAGATGGCCCTTCTCTACCAGGACAAGCGGAGGTTCGCCGAAGCAATGCGTGGAGCACAGTCACTAGATTCTTCACGCTACCTTCCCACAGTCCAGTCATGTGCAACCTATCCAAGTGCCAAGAAGATATTTGGCATCCTCGGAAGCAAATAATTTCGAGTGTTGACCGAGAATTGGCACTAGTATGCGCTGGAGATCTCACGGAAACTAATATTAACGGCAGAGAGACGCTCGTAAGAACAATATCCAATCAGCCTATACGGAATGGAACATTTGATCAATGCTTATACAATCTTAGATCGATTGGTATAGCCATGAGGTTTGGAATCATTTCGACACCTACATTCAGCCAGACTTGATGCGTATCTGGGATTCAGTATGTGCCTTTGGAGTTGCGCTGAGGTCTCGCTAATATGCCCAGCAAATCTCGCGATCCGAAAGCATCCCTACCCTGCTAGAGACAGTACAGATTTTGCGGATAGCTCAACAAGCATATTTGGGGCCGCTGAGCCTCATCTTGCCCTATCTTCAAGGTGCACGAACGAAGAACGGCCTTGATGCAAACGCATATGCAAAAAGGGCGGAAGTGAAATTCCGCAAGGATCTTCAAACGCTATTTGATCAAAGTTTATCTTTTCCTCAGTTCTATAATACATTGAGCTATGCCATATACGAGGCTGCGTCTGAGTACGCTTCCGATCCAAGCGTTGATTCTGGACTAGCCACCAACATTGAAAACTTTGGCGAAAATTATCGAAGTCTCGCGGACATCCTGGACAGCCTCAACGAGGTAGGTCTCGGGGGTGACAGGTCTCAGAAATCACTCGCTCGTGCCATGGACCGCCTTCTTACCCGTCATCTAGAGAGCAGAGATGTTGCTGTCGATTGGTTTGGGAAGTCATCAGTAACAGCACAATTGAAGGACTGGGTAGAGAGCCGGTTTGAACGCTTCGCGCGGTGGGCGTTATCTAAACTAGAAGCTGAAGGAAACTTCTCAGACACATCTGATCCTGAAGATGTTCAGGGGATCGAAACTCGATACTGGCAAGACATTGCCATTGGAAGGCTTGGCATGTCAAGGGTCCTTGATCTCTTCGAATATGTCAAGCATTGGGATCAATCCATTGGAGCCATTCGCGACCTCAAAGTAGGAGTTTCTCAGTCATCCCTTGTTGTCCAGTGCTGAATGATCCACAGGAGTACATCACCACACCGATGGCGAGGTCCCATGTAGCGATGGCATTCACAGATCAACTACACGCTCGTTTGCTGATCCCAGCTGTTGCGACGCTTGATATCCTTAATGTCTATATATCTGTCATTAAAGTCTTTATTGAACTGGACTCAAAGGGCGTGCTCCTGGATCGCGTTGCTCGGCCGCTCCGTTCGCACCTAAAGCATCGCGAAGATGCTGTCCAAATCATCGTGGAAAGCTGTCTGGCTGAAATTAACGAAGAAGGGGATCCGGTGAATACTACCGTCAATGTAAGCAGCAGCATTGCGATGGAAATGAGCAACTCTTCCGGCGCCCACCCCCCGGAAGATCATGAGATCGATTGGGCCGACTTGGAATGGGTCCCCGAGCCGCTTGATGCTGAACCGGGATATCGAAAAGTCAAATCAGACGACATATTGTCATATTTGCTGACGCTTTTCGACCGCGAAGATTTTATCAAGGAATTGCAGACTATTCTAGCCGATCACCTCCTCCGCAGCGAAGACACCGAATATGAGAAGGAGATCCGACTGCTCGAGCTCTTCAAGACTCGCTTCGGTGACGATAAACTTCAGGCATGTGAAGTTATGCTTAAGGATGTTCAAGATTCCAAACGAATCTCAGCTACCATCAATGATCGGAACCAACAAGCCTTTATGCTTCCGGACTCTTCTGCTGGTCTTCGCGCAAAGATTCTTTCGAGCTTCTTCTGGCCCTCCCTCCGCGAAGACGAATTTCGCATTCCTCTTGAAATCCGAGCACTCCAGGAAGCTTACGCAAAACGATTCGAAAGCGTTAAGACAAACCGCAAACTAAAATGGCTCGACGCACAAGGTCGTGTTACGGTCACACTAGATCTTGAAGACCGCACTATCACTGAGCGAAACGTACAGACGTATCAGGCTAGCGTGATTGACGCATTTCAAGAACCGAACCCGCAAGCTGGTGCCGGCCCAGTGACGCGATCCGTGGAAGCGCTTGAGGAAGCTCTGGAGATGGACGAAGCTTTGGTGCGCAGCGCACTTAAATTCTGGGTGGGTAAGCTTGTCCTAAGAGAAGGAGCGAAAGATACTTTTACAGTCCTTGAACGACTCGACGAAAGTGCTGGAGATCAAGACGCAGTAGCAGCTGCTGTGGCGGCCGCGGAGGATACGGGCATGGGCGCCGTCAAGAGCCACCAAGATCGATTTGGAGAGAAGAAAGAGTTTTATACCCAGTTTGTTACCATGATGTTGACGAATCAAGGTAATAAGCCGACGATGCAGATACACATGATGATGAAAATGATGCTTCCTGGAGGCTTTCCGTTTAGTGAGGAAGATTTGCGAGAGTTCCTAAATGAACTGGTGGATCAAGGAGTATTAGTCAAAGCTGGAGGAGATGTCTTTGGTATTAACAAATTAGCGTAGCCCACTCATGTATTCATAGTTGAGACGACAATTCAAACTATATACCCGAAAAGCGACTGTCACTTGTGAAGCTCTATCTTCTCAATCATATCTCCCCCTAGCCTCCCAATCTCGTTTAAAATGCCCTCCTTATTGATTTCCACATCTCCCGTATCTTCGCCGTTCCCATCAATAGGTATTGTCGAGTAATTGAGGTGAACCTTCCACTTCCTTTTCGCAGTATGCGGACTCCACAGTCCCGCAATAACATCCCCCTTAAACGCATCATAAAAAAACACTACAGCGTCTCCAAACACCTGTTCCAGCTCCTCCAAGAACGCCCCGACAGGATCAAACCCCAGATCCTTCAAATCGACCTTCTTCTGCACCCGCAAATTCTTAAACCTCCCCCCTTCCACCTTCTCCCGCCTCCGCCTCCCCGCCCTCGTAAACTCCTCCTTCACCCAAACCACAAAATCGTACTCCCGCAACGAACTCACAAACAGCCGTTCGGGGTCCAAGTACACCTTCTCCCCCTCCTTCATCACCACCTCCACCGCCGCCTTCGCCAACCGCGTCATCCGCCCCGCGACGACCTTCGCGGGGCGAAACTCCGTCCATTCCGTGCCATCCGGACTCGCATCGCTCGCCGCAAACAGCACGACCCGATTCAGCGCCGGGTCAATCGCGCGCCAGGCCTCGAAGCGCGTTACGATGGCGGCGCGCGTCTCGGTGGTCATGCCACTATTCCCCCCACTCCCACCACTCCCACCACCAGAGCCCGAGCCCGAGAAATCCACAATCAGCGGCTCACGCCGCCAATCCCAACGCGCAAGAAAGAACAGCGTGCGCAGAAACCCCGTAGCCGCGCTGGCCGGCGTGTCCCAAGGCCACGGCGTCAGGAACGTGCGGACGGCCAGGAGCTCGACGAGGGGATCCGCGATGTGGGGCGAGAGCAGGTGCGCCGCGAACCAGCGTTTGACGAGGCGGATGGTCGGGGACAGGGCGGGGAAGCGGGAGCAGGCGGTTTGGAGGGCTTGGGTGTGGGCGGGGAGGCGCAGGAAGGTGCGTTTGTGGGCGGCGAGGGCGTGGCCGAGGGCTTCTTTGTCCTTTTGGTGGAGGAGGAGGAGGTGGTGGTGCGGGGATTGGAGCTGGGTTTCGAGGAGGTGCTGTTCGCGGTCGTGGTGGATGCGTAGGCGGAAGGAGGGGCCGGAGGGGTAGGTGATGTCGAGGAAGGAGAGGTTCAGGTAGGGTTGTTGGCTGTTTTCGAGGCCGAGGCGGGTGTGGATCGAGGGATTTGAGGTGTGTAGGAGAGATGAGAGTTTTAGCAGGAAGGCGATTTTCACTCGTTGTATTACTTCGAGGTCGTCGGGCCAGCGACCGGAGCCTTCGAATTGTATGGTGAAATTGGCTGGATGCTGAGTAGAGCCAAGGAGAGGGAGTTCCATGGAGCTGTATCGAAGTTGAGAGTCTGTTGCCATGATCTGACGGATCCCCAGTGGCAGTCCATCGAGGTCGCGAATGTCTCTTTGCAAGGTCTCAAAGGCTGTCATGATGTCTTGAAAGGGATTCAGGCCTTGCTGCTCTCCACCAGAAAGCATGCGACCAAATTGGGTACCGTAAAAGACCATACTTTCTGCAACTTCGGCGCCCAGATGTCGCTTAAGTACATGTTTGACTATTTGTTCTGGTACTGACGTGTGGATTTTATTTGACCATAGCAGACTTTCTCGGACGCTTCCATCCTTGAACCGTCTCAATTCCGCCTTGTCGCCCCAAAATTGGCGGAATCCAGCAGATCCATCTGTATCTTCGGCCAGAGGCCCATGGTCAACAAGCCTATTGACGTTGGTCGAGTTAAATAGCAAGCCAATTTGGATACGACAGTCTCCATTGAGTTGGGGAGCCAGACTCCTTAGCATCCAAGCTCGAGGACTATCCGCTTGCGGTGATGTCCCGACTCGGATCAGAGATACTCGATCGCCAAGACCTCGGGAGAGGATTGAATAGATCTGCTTGAGTTTTTGAGTTTCTGAAGAAAGGTGTACAACAGCATCACATTGAAAAGGGACACTGTCGCTCTCCAAAATAAAGGCGGGTTCGAATGGATCGTGTTTTGCGTCTGCAAACATTTTTATCGAAGTTCGAGCTTCATGACGAAAAGTCTTGTAAGAAGAGGCGCTCATTTTGAAGAAGATGTTGACGCCTCTGACTCCATCAAAACATACTGGACCGTTGTCACTGTTCGTGGTGGGCCCGTCTGTGGACTGATAGCAGATGGGCTGCTTTATTAAATCTCGCGAGGCTAAGAGTTGCAAGGTAGCCTTGAACATTTGGAAACTATCAAACCCGTGAGAAAGCTTTGTTATATCGCGAGGAAGGTCATCCTGAAGGAGAAGCGCCATGATTGCTGTCCACTCGAAATTGCCGAAGCCTCCTGCATTGATGTAGCTGCCAAAGCCCCGTTGTCGAAGCCACGTTCGACCGAGCAGACAAGCATCCCTGAAATGCTCAGATTTGGCAGATACCGAATGGATGAGTTTGAGATATGAGAGAACAACGGTGTTCGACCTTAGCGAAGCGTTATAAAACGGTGTCGAGTGGTTGCCGCTCCGTAGACAATTTTTGTCTGGCATTGTCCTATTGATCGGGAACAAGGTCTCAGGTCCAGAAGGGATGATTTGAATCGTAAAATTCATCTCAGAAGACATCTCTGAACTATTTTCATTTCTCGGTTCAGCAATTAGAACCGGGAGAAGTCTGTTGCCATGGAAATATCGAAATTTCAGCAAAAGATTTCCTTTATTGGCTTCCTGGATGCCGGCTGCTAGTGAGGCAAGATAATATGCCCGTCTGTAGAAATATCGATAATTCAGGTAGTCCTTCTCTTGAAACAGAAGGGACGGCATGACAACCATCATATCGATTACGAGCCCGTCAAGTGTAGACCCAGTCTTGAGTGCATAACTACCAAAAACATTGATGTTAGCTGGTTTTGCATACTGTAGCTTATAATGCGCATCTTTAGTCGGTCTTGGGTCTGGGAATGGTATCGTAACATTGTGCTCTTTCATCATTTCCTTCTCGGCTTCCAGTATTGGTAAAGGATCCCTATCTGATATGTTCTCAATGGATGCTTTTAATGACCTAAGAGTCGATTCCGCCGCCCTTTCTCGATTCCCATGTACTGGTCTCGCATGATCGAGGAGCTCCTCTATTTGAAATTTGAGTGCGTTTGAGGCCGGGATTCCGGCCAGATGAAGCCCCCTGTTCGTGTGCTTGCCAAGCTTTCTTGGCAATTGATTGCTATCCTGTACACTTTTATCTGACCTTGAGAGAGTGTGGGTGACAACATTGATGCTTTGGCCTCTGAAAACGCCTGAATCTACGTCGTTCTCTGTTACTGCTTCCTCCTTTTCGCCATCCAGATTCTCATTCATATGCCCGTCCTCAAATTCGCTATCATTCTCTAGATCTTCCGATATTTTATCCTCTTCAGTCAACTCTTCGGGAGATGTTTTCCCATCTTGTTCATATTCAGGCGTTTCGGACAAGGTCTCGACGTCTTCGTCGCTCCTATCGTCATGACTTTGAGAAATTGCTTCTTGTTGCTCTTGGACTGAATCCGAGGAGAATCCAGACCATTGATCATCTTTGTCGCTAGGTGGTGAGTGGCTGAGCTTCCGCTTTTTCGGTGTTGGTAGAGGCATTACTTTGGCGTGGAGTGGAGGCTTGCATGATGGGATTCCCCACGAGAAAAATATCCAAGCGGCTGGTAACGACGATCGGCGGCTTCGGGTCGGGATGACGCAGGGTCTGACTATCGATAAGCTTAATTGTCTCCGCAAGTGCCGCGCCGACACCGGCCAGTTGAAGTTTTAGTCATGGTTCAATTGGGATTCAATTCTCCGGAAATTCCCAATCCCAGACCTACAATGACGACTATTTCAACAATGACCGAACAGCACGTCGGAGAGACTATACCAGCGTTGACGCCTCATGTATGCAACCACCTTGCCAGAAGTGTTACTTGCGAGCAAGACTAACCAAGAGCGCAGGCAGTCAGCGTTTCTTTGCCGACATGGAGTGCCAATGTGGGTTACGAAGAGGGCGAGGAATGGGTTGTCAGCAAAATGAAGACTGGGTATCCGAGATTCTTCATCAACAAATCGATTGATCGATTTGCGGAAGCCGTGGTGAAAAAACATGGAATACCAGGAGAAAAGGCCATGCTCCTGCCGTCGTCTGCTGTTGCAGATAGATGCGCGGAGTTCATACGATCACAAAATACTTCAGTCGAATCGTCGAAAATCCGAATCCTAGACTTCGTCCCCAACCATACAACTTTAAAGACTGATCCATCCCCCAAAATTTTGACCAGATTTACTGCTGTCATATATCCTGAACAATGCTTCCCGGCTGCAAAGACTTTCTGGCAACATTCGGGTGATGGCGTCTCAAGTCGACGAGCAGAATATTGCCATAAAGCGTTTATTGAAGGGACACTCGTGGAAAAGAGCCACGCCGAAGACGCCGCACGAATGTACAAAGGACCTAAAAGATATCAAAAACGTCCATCATTGGACTCCAAAGATGCACCCTCACAGAATGGCAATGGAGTGACAAATGGCACGAACGATGGTCTGGAGCATATCCAATTCGTCGAAGAACGATTCGGACGGAACTTGGATGTCACACGCTCAAATAATGCCAAACTTGCAATACGTCGACGGATAGCCGGCTCATTAACGGCGGATGCAGAGCCAGAGGTTGCATTGGACCTACCACCAGATGAAAGAAGAAGGCGAGATGTTGTCGGATTTTCTGAAGACGATGTCTATCTTTATGCTACCGGAATGAGTGCCATTTTCAATACTCATCGTTCAATGCTGAAGGCGAGAGGGCAGATGAAGAGCATAGATTTTGGGTTTCCATATATTGATACCTTGAAAGTTTTGGAAAAATTTGGACCAGGCTGTCATTTTTACGGGCATGGTGAATCTTCCGAATTGGACGACCTCGAAAAGCGGTTAGACAACGGTGAAAAGTTTCTTGCATTGTTTTGTGAATTTCCTGGAAATCCTTTATTGAAAACTCCGGATTTACAACGCATACGACGTTTGGCAGACAAGTATGATTTCGGGGTTGTAGTCGACGAGACCATTGGCAATTTCCTGAACGTCCACGTCTTGCCATACGCAGACGTCGTCGTCACCAGTCTAACCAAAATTTTCAGCGGAGACAGCAACGTCATGGGTGGTGCTGCAATAGTCAATCCAAAGGGTCGGTATTATAGCTTGCTCAAGCAGACTTGGCAATCCGAATACGAAGATAATTACTGGCCCGAAGATGCCATATTTCTGGAGCGAAACAGCCGGGACTTTGTCTCAAGAATCGAGAGGATCAACCACAATGCAGAGGCCATCTGTGATGTCCTGCGTGCACATCCAAGAAGTACACCACCCTTCAATTTCCTGCAAAGTTTGATTGGGACTAATATTTCCTCCAGTAAAGCAAGTCAACTATCCAAAATATTCTCACACACGCCCCTTTTACGATGCATGCCGGACGCCCACCGGCGGCTATGGTGGCCTTCTCTCCTGTACTTTCTACTCACTACCCGAAGCTATTTCCTTCTACGACAACCTTGACACAGCGAAAGGTCCATCTCTGGGTACGAATTTCACGCTCTCCAGTCCCTTTGTCATTTTGGCGCATTATAGTGAGCTGGAGTGGGCGGAAACGTACGGAGCGGAGAGAAATCTAGTCAGGTTTAGTGTCGGATTGGAGGAAGAAGTGGAATTGCTCGGGAAGTTTAGGAGGGCCTTAAGGGCAATGGAGAAGGTGATAGAAGAACAGTCCACGCTTTGATGTCGTGGGTGTTTCGTCAACGCATACGTGACTCATGAGGTCGCAGAGAAAAAAGCATGAGGTGGACAAACAAAAGCGAAACATGACGAATCATGAGTGTTTCTGAGCGCTTATTGCATAAACTCTACAATCTCTGCGGGTTCTTCTACTCGGTTGACGGGATGAACCTGGATACCTCAAGTCTGTGATACAGGCATGATCCTAGACTGCGACAGAATCTAAAGCCACGTGGAAGTGGCATGTCGGTCAGGTCTGCAGCGCATTGAGTGTTTACCGGAGATGAGATTGAGGAATATTGTCAAACCATGGTCGCGGAGTTGATGGTACACGAGAGAGGAGATACAGCCCGAAAGGAGTAATAAGGAGTACCTCATTACGAGGACAATTGGCCCACGCGACCTTTTCCATTTAGCCCCGTTAGCCCCTCGATTCAAGGAGTGATGACGGCTCCCACGGGTGGAGGTGGTGGGGCACAGCTACATAGACCCTTTTCCGCCCCGTGTTTATCTTTCCTGTCAGCTGCAGATCAAAGGCGGTGGAGCTCAAAGGTCGAGAGCGTTGCCCACCGGTCGAGGCAGCGTGTTCTTCACGTGGGACATCCGACACCAGCGGGACATGGCCTTCCCACACCCTACATTTTTTGTCGCATAGTAGCGCCTGATGGGGCAAAACAAAGCATCCTGGGCGAGCATTGGGCGCCACTGAATATCTTGATATTCGCCAAACCCCTATAGCTGAGTCAAAGTGAAGTTAGTGAAGCAATGGACGACATGAACGGGCTGACAAGGATGGTCACACTCGGGCAGCAATCCCGCGAAACGACGTTATGGTTTTTTCCAGAGGGGTCCTGTCTGTGCTCGGTCAAGCCATGAGGCCAGAATGCGTTGGGAATGCCTCGTTAGGCTATCCCGCGGTGAAATGCGTGGGCGCCCATTGGCTGCTTGGCAGCTCTGGTGATAAAGATCCCTGGCCCGGGCGTAAGGCAATGATGAAAGGGGCCAAGGGTAAATTCCATTTTGTCTAACCTTCCCGTCCTGTAGTGGCCGGCATCGCTTTTGTTTTGCGATTGTAATTGCCGCGACCGTTCCTAGTTCCCTACTGTGCTCCCCTGAGGGCGACTATGGAATATGAACTCGGTGAAGGATGAACGGCGTCGAGGGGCTGTACGGAGTATCCGTGGTCTCGTTCTCATCCCGACGTCAGGCTTTTAATTGCAACCACGTTCCTCACACGCGACCTCCGGTACCAGTGCATTCACCACCACCAGCTCCCCCACGCCTCCCTTAGCACTGCCACCCTTTCCCTTCCTCTTCACACCACCTCCGCCACGTCCTCATCATGTGCGCGATCATGGCTGTCTGACCCGCGACCCCCGCGACGAGCTTGCGACCGAGATCTGAGCGGCGCAAGATGAACTTCATTGTAAGTCTCGCTAATCTCCCGTTTGCGATGCACGGCGGGGGGGATGCGGCAGCGGTAACTGCCAGGCAGCACAGCACCAGCACCAGCACCAGCAGGGCACAGCACGGCGCGCCCGCGAAACACCCAAGTCTGCCGCGTACACGCGACATTTGCCCAGGCTAACTCGTCTGCTTGTCCTTGATTAGTTCTCTCTCGCCCATTTCTGCGAATTCCACGGCCCTACCTCGATTCTGTGCACCCAGATCCAGCCTGTCACATGCGCGACCTGCGACCCTCAACCGGACACCCCTCGCTCCTCTCGCTCGACCCCGTCACCTCCTCAGCGCGAATGGACCCCTCCTCTGTACAGCGGACGAGCCTTGAATTCTGCTTTCGAAACACCCCCGACGAGTCCAGCGACAGCAGGCAGCCGAGATAATCCCTACTTTCCCCCAACCAGGAGTAGCACAGAATCCTATAGACGTTATAGTGGGACCTTTGAATCCAAAGACGATACATGTGCAAATTGTACATTCAATCTGCCCGGAGATGTCAACCGGAGGCTGCCGGATGGAATGCCAGGGAGTCCTACCAAGGACGGTCTAGGCAGGCACGGTAGCCCTGTTCTTCGCACCAGCGAGGGCCTCCTAGTCCCTGGATGCGCTCCCAGCTCAGAAGACGAATTCGATGACACGAGCAGCCCTGAAATGGGCAGCAATACCGAATCATCAGACACCGAACAACCCAAACCCCCGAAATCAACGACTACTACGACTACCCGCACCACCCTCCATATCCCTTCCAGTCTCGCCCATTCCCACACCCTTTCCTCCACCTCCACCTCCTCCGACTCCGCCCTGTACACCACCCGCCAGCACTTCCACCGCCACACCATCGACTACGTCACCACGCGCCAACCCCCGTCACCCACCGCATACACGCTCCTCCGCCGCTCCTGCATCAACACCCTGTCGGTCGAGAACCTGCCGCGCGGCGCGAGCGCGGGCTTCCTCTTCTTCGGCGACGCCCACAAGGGCTACACGCTCGCCTACGTCTTCCGCGTGCCGGACCCGCGCGCCCGCGGCCGGCTCCGCACCTACGCCCTCCTCATGCTCGGCGGGCACGACGGCTGGCGCACCACGCTCGCCTACCGCATGGTCACGCGCGCCTTTGAAAATATGGCCGAGAAGATCGTGCGGATGGCGAATGCGGTGATTGTGCGTGAGTTTAGCGATAGCGCGCAGGCGCAGGGGGCGCGGAGGGATGAGTCGGAGGGAGAGTCGTCGCCGGAGAGCACTACGGCGGCGACGATGGGGGCGCCGGCCCGGCCGAGGAGTAGTGGGATGGGCGCGGGTGCGGGTGCTGGTGGGGCGGATTCGGGGTATGGTGGGAGTCTGGTGAGTAATCGGAGTATCACCCCGGTGTCGAGCTTCTTGGTGGCGAAGAAGGTCGATCCGGATGGGTACCCGCGCGTCTCGAGCGAGGCCATGAGCGCTAAGTCTCTGGCGGAGATTGTCGGGGATGAGAATATCTTTCTCGAGTTGCATGGGGCATTTGTGAAGCTCTTGGCCAGTTTGACGAGGGAGTTCGGACCATGATGTTTGCTTCGGTGGTCTTGGACTCGTTGTTGTCATGACATGATGATGGCTTTCCAGATTTGCGAGAGACGGCTGCTGCATTGTTTCACCCCCACTATTACGGGAGAGCGCCTTGTTTCGATGGACTGAATCAAGTCTTTCGTTTCTTGTTTCTCGTATCTCGTACTACTTTTGTTTCTTCCATCTTACGAAATGTATCATGGCGTCGGTGGCTTTTTGCTGCGTTCTAGCGATTTCTATCATCTCCGGTTTGTTTGCACCTGATTATGGTCCTCTTTATCTTCCTCGTCTGAGTTTGCTTCACGGCCTACTTTCTTCAAGTGATACCCCTTGCTAGCTTACTAGAGCGGCTCAATTGCTTTCAACCCATTAGACATGTCATGTTGGTTGCATATTTTCTGCTATCATCACGGTCATATCATTGCGCACGATGTGTATATAGATGGAGAACATGGATGGAAGAGCATGAACGATAGGTAGCGACATTAACAATGTAGCTGTTGCAAACCCTCACATTGCCTCAACGTCGTGATAAGTGAAACACTTCCTACTCTATGAATTATGCCCATTAGGAGGAAGAGGTATAGGAAAAGCAGACATCAATGCAGAATTGAGCAGCTGGGGGTGGCGTGACCCCGATAGCTCAGTATGCCACCCCCATTGTCCCGGCGCACATACACCCAACTTAGGCACGGGGTACTGGAACTAACCCTTCACTTCTGCTTCGACGTCTTTTACAAATACATTAAATCGCAGCTGAGAATATATGGACAACGAAGACATTACTCCTTGAGCGTACAACATTTAGCTAATTCATAACTCTTTCCCAGACTTGTTCACCTTCCTCTACCACTGCTTTTACCAATCCCTCCACCGTGCCTCGCCTCGTCTCAAAATTGACCACCACCCTTAAAAACGTACCCTTTTCCCCTGGTGCATAGTCGATCATGAATCCTCTCCTCATAAGCCTTCGACAGACGTCCGACGTGACATTGCTCATCTTCTTCCCGCCCTCCTTCCCTTCAACCAACTTCCCATTCTTTGCATAATAGAAACAGACCTGCAAGCACGGCGGCGGCTGTTCGCTAATCAACACCAGATCCGAATGATCCTGCACGAGAGATGCAAGATAGTGCGTTGTCTCGTACGCGCGGTCGATCATGGCCGCGTATCCTTCACGGCCATAGTACAGCCATCCAAGAAACATCTTCAGTGCCTCCCCTTTACGTCCACACTGTGGCGTCAGGTCCGCCAGATCCCAGACCTCCCTTCCTCCCTTCAACCCCTCCCCAAGCGCATCCCCCTCATCCTCATCCTCCGCCACATTGACACCATCTTCATCACTATGAAACAGATACCCAGCACTCACCCGATTCGCCTGATGCAACAACCGCACATCCCGCACCAGCAAGAACGAGCACGTCAGCGAGACGCCCAACATCTTATGCGGACACAACACCACACTATCCGCCCGCTCCACCCCCCGCAGCTTCCCCCGATGCTGCTCCGAAAACGCCACCGCCCCGCCCCACGACCCATCGACATGCATCCACAGCCCCTCGCGCGCACACACCGCCGCAATCCCCTCCAAATCGTCAAACGACCCCAGCACCGTCGTCCCCGCCGTCGCACACACGAAGAACGGCACCCCTACCCCGACCCCCGCACCATCCGCCTCCCCTTTCCCCTCCTTCTCCTCCTCCTCCTCTCGAACCCGCCTCACCGCCTCCGCCAACGCCTCCCCACGCATGCTCCCCCCGGCATCGACGGGAACGGATCGGACAGCAGCGTGGCCGAGACCTAGCACTGAGGCTGCTTTCGCGACTGAGTAGTGCGCGTGTGCGCTTGCGAAGGCGATTAGTCGCTTGCCTCCTCCTGCTCCTGCTCCTCCTGCTTCTGCTTCGACGAGGCCTGCGGTCTTGGTCGCGGGGAACATGGTGTTGCGGGCGGTGAGCAGGGCGAGGAGGTTGGCCGCGGAGCCGCCGGGTTGGGCGATGCCGCCGGCGTGGGGGTTCGTGGTGCCTCCTGTAGTGCCGGTGGTGCTGGTGGTTGAGGAGGCCGAGCGGGCGTGGTGGAGGCCGAAGAGCTGGGCGAGGTGGCGGGTGGTGGATTTTTCGATGAGGGTGAGGGCGGGGGAGACGGTGTAGACGTGGGTGTTGGTGTTGAGGGTGGCGAGGAGGAGTTCGGAGACGAGGCCGACCTGGGTTGTGTTAGGCAGGGGATATTGGAGCTGGAAATGGGGTGGTGGGTAAGGGAGAATTGGCAAGATGAAAGGGTAGCAGGGAGGTGGTGGAGGTGGTGGAGGAGGGTAAGGTAAGGAAAGGAGTTCGTGAGCATACAGCATTGTTTCCGTGATATAATTTGTCCATGAACCCCTGATCCCATGTGTTGACGGAATATTTGAGCATCTGCTTCACCATTTCCAGTAAGCCTTGCTTGCCTTTTCCTTCTTCAGGTAAGTCCACATCCATTAAGCTCTGCAGCTTCTGCGGCGGATGGTATTCCCCGATGGTAGTCCGTGGGGCACCGCCAGGAACAACAGTGCCGTGCCCCGTCGATTTCGCGTCGGCATCTTCGTCGGCGGCTCGAATAAAGGGTATGAGAAGATCTTGGACTGAGCGAAGCAACTATTAAGAACATGAGAAAATACGAAATGCCAAAGTTTTGGATTGGGCTAATTGGTGAGACCGTTATATGGACTATGTACAATTTTGATAAATGAAGAGCATAAAAGACGTACGTCAGCGACCTCGTCTGCGTGAGCAAGCGGTTGCTTGTCATCAATTACCACAGCAGAACGAGAGGGTATCTTTGAATCGGTCATAGTCGTCAGTCAGAAGAGAGTATAAGAAAAGAAAAAGCCGCCAGCAAAGTGGGAAAAAAGCTTTTGTTAAGCAAATTCGTGGGCGTCTTAAGATAGTGTACTGAAGGAAATCATACACAAGTCTTGGTGGAGAAGGAATAAGATGAAAAATGACAGATGTATCACGACATCATCGAATTTTTTGCTCCAAAGCCTTCACCGCCTTCGTCATCCCGGTCTATCCTGTTTTGTAATTCGCTCGTCCTCATTGACTTCGTGTCGTGACTCGTTTTGGTCTTTCATATTGCCGCTTTCTGAGCCTCTCTTTTTATATCTATGTGCCTTTGCTTGCCGTACCGCATGCCTCTCTCGTGCCATCTGGATTTTGGATTTTTCTGGTATGCTTTGCCCCTGCTTTGGTGCTTCTCCATCTGGGAAGGACTGGAAGCTTTCATTCCCAACAACGGCGCGAGAATGGCGGACCCAGTCGGCTCGCCTTCGTTTGTAAAGATCCATCTTCCAGTTTCGCCATACCGCCCTCCCCACGTGTGACTCTCGTAGAAATGTCTCATTCTCTGCCAGCTCTTCTGCAACCCGCTCTCGTATAAAGGCGAGACCACGAGTCCCTTCCCAGATGGCGTCGATAAAGTGCGATGCCGACGGGTCTAATGCCATATCGCCCACGTTCCCATAGAACTGCTGAATGAGCTTCCGCCGGAAAATTATGGACGCGTTCGGTGATTTGATAGCAGCTTGTAGAGCATGCGATGCGGTAGAATCTTTCGCCATCTGAATGCAGGCTTCACTACCTGCGCGAAGGAATGCATTAAACACAAGTTCGCTTAATGAGCCAGGAACGGACAGCATCGTCTGTGCGAGCAAAGATCCGTGCATTCGCTCCGGTGGCGGTTCTGTCGACTTCGCATCTTTCTCTCCTTCGGCTGAATGCGTTTTCTCAGTGTGCAGGAGCTTGGTTATGTCAAATCCGTCTGGACCCGTGTAGGAGCTTTCGAGGTGCACAGCGATTTCTGAAGTATCAACTCCTCTGACTAAACTCCTTTCAATAAGTACTCGAATGATTGCAGTCCGATTGTGGTCCACCAAATCTTCGATTTTGGGTGCGATTGACTTCACTGCTTCTTGCAAATCATCCCTGCTCAGTCTCTCAAGGACTCTGCCGACGACATACCCAGCGACTTCGTTCCGTGAAAGAATGTGCATTCTCTCTTTAAAGATTTCTTTGTAAAGCGCTTTAAATGTTTTTCCAGGTGCGAATTCGACGATCGTCTCAAGCAATCGGGAGCCCACAGGATCGTAGAGAATGCCGTTGATGAAAGAAGCACTTTCTGTACCATCAGCGATAGGCTCGTCAGGGAGTAATTTGCGGATCAATGAATCCTCATTCTTCGCTCTTTGCTTCCCGAATTTGGTCAATTCCAACCGTAGGAGGAGCTGGAGCGTTGGATTACCGGTGTGATGTGTGGCTAACACGCGAAGGTAGTTTGTGTCGAGGCCCAGAACAGTATCAGAGATGACTTTCTCAATGGCGTAGGCAAAGGAGTCGGGCACGGTCCGTTGTTCTAGCTGTAGAGAGGTTGCGGATGGAAAGCCGTTGATAGAAATCTTTTCTTTCCGTTTGCTTTTCACTACGGATGAGCGTTCAGTCAACGGCTCCCCAGAGAGGACAAAAAGCAACACTCGTAGAGCGTGCGATGCGAATCTGTCGGTCATCAGATACCCGAGGTTCCCTTCTAGCTCATTAAGCGTGTAGAGGAACAAATTTTCCATGGACTCGGTGATAACATTTGGATCAGTTGGAGGAGAGGCATCTTTACCGGGAGCATCATGGAGTTCTCCAGTAACGACCGGTGCAGACCGAATAAACAGCGCCTCACAACAATGTGAGGCAAAGCGATGTCGAACCAGGTGCAAAAAACTGTGGAAATAGATTAGTTGTAGTTGGAACAAGAGCTTGTTGCAACTGACTGTCCGCTGAATTTCTGAAAAAGAGTCTTTAACTGGTCAGGACTAGACACCAGGATCAGACGTTCTAAAAGCCTTGAGCATGACTGGCTATTGGCAATTTTTAGTTCTTTGCCATCGGCTTCGTGGTAGACGCTGCGGAGAAAAACATCACGTTCTTCGGTGTTGGCGAATTGGTTGAGTTCAAGCAAATCGTCGGCATGCTTGAAGTATTCTTGCTCACTCTCGTCTAGAGAGCCATAAAACGGAGTAGCATATGATGCGTCATCCTCAGTGACTCCATTCGACGGTTCTGCGAACGAAACAAAATCCTCTTCTGGAAGAGACTTTCTCTTCTTGACGTCTGGCTCGTCGTCGGCATCGTCGTCGTCGTACTTGCGTTTCTTTTCGAGAGCACGACGGCCACGTTTCTTGTTTTCTCGTGGCATTGTGTTCAACTTGGTGGAGGCGAGGGGCTTCGGACATACGGAGAAAAACCAAATATTGATCAGAAAAAGATTTCAACGGGGTAGCCCTCTCCCAAATGCCCTCTGCTTGACCAGAAACAAGGCCAGGGGGATTTTTCGGCTCTCGGCTGCTATTGTCAGGAAGGAAGGGTATGGGGAGTAAGGATAGCAAGGATGGAGGCGTAGTCCCCGTGTGCGATTTGGTCGACGACTCGACGTCACGCAAGATCGAAGGATCTGGACAGTGGGAGCAGAATCGGACCATGCACGCGCCCTGTCCTCGTTCCGAGAGATCGCATCGGCAAACTAAAGACTAGTCCAATCTATTAGCCGAACCTGACCTTATTCCACGGTAGGTACGATCGCAGACCCTTTTTGCTAAACGCTAACGCAGCCCAAACGTCGCCAGGTGCACCACGCGGCAAGTCCGCGCAACGGAGCCCAGCCTGCTAACCTGTCATGCCCGTGAGCCAACGCCTATGATCGAGGGATCATCCTCCCATCAATTACCATTTGCGTTTCTCACCCGGTTGTACCCGGCTTTTTTTCTACAATCGACAGAATGCCAACTGCCGTCATTCCAGATACGCAGGCGCAAGACACGAGAGTGGAGGATTTCCTGGACGACAAGCTACAGTCCCTAGCGGATCTGGAAACGTTGGATTCTCTCCTTTCGGATGTCCAGAATCAGCATGTCCTTCTCCGGACGCAGGTAAGCCTCGTGGCCTGCAACCATGAGCTGAGCACGTGGTCTATCATGGTCTGGACCTTGATTAACGTCTCAACGTAGCTAGAAGACGCAGAGAAGGATCTCCACGAGTCACGACTAACTGCCGAGCATCACCGAACTTCTATTAAGGGCAAAGCAGCAGAGTTTCAGAAAGAGCAACAGAACATTGATCGCCGTCTCAGAATTATCACCGGCTCGGATGTCAGCGACGATGCAGTCCGACGCTTCGAGCAGAGCATGGACAAGCTCCATCGACTCGATGTAGCAGATGGATATGTAGAACTTCTCACGGAAGCTGACGCACTTCGGTAGGTTTCGTGACCAACATTGGTGCTTCTCCTTAGAGCTCATTCTCGTTTTGATATACAGTCAACAATCGATTTCGCAGCTTAAAATCAGCGATCAAGCTGCTCTCGTACCACTGCGCCATCTGCAGACGCTGAATGCTCGTTTAGTGCCACTTCAGACAGCAGCTGAAGGTGCTGCACCACATTTGCTTGACCATGTCTCCCGTACCACACAGGCGCTACGGACACACATCAAAGACTCGTTTACTGCTGACTTTGAAACCTTGTTGAAGAAAATATATTGGCCTCGAGCCGACGTCGCATTGCCGACGCCAGCGTTGCAGCAACAATGGACCGAGTGCTTTGGCAGGCTGCTAGACCTCCAAAAGCCTGAGCTAGAAGCCGCTGAAGCGGCAGCCGCCAATGACTTGTCAACCAAGAAACCTATGGTCCTGCTTCCAGTAGAAGTCCTTGTCCATCCTCTCGAGCTTCGATTCAGATATCATTTCGATGGGGACAGGCCAACAAATCGTATCGACAAGCCAGAGTACTTCCTCTCGCATGTGACCGATCTTGTCAATACTTACAACGATTTCTTTCTCGATAATGTGCAGCCAATGCTCCT
This sequence comes from Astrothelium subdiscretum, assembly GCA_021030935.1. Lineage (NCBI taxonomy): Eukaryota > Fungi > Ascomycota > Dothideomycetes > Trypetheliales > Trypetheliaceae > Astrothelium > Astrothelium subdiscretum. The sequence goes on from JAGFMW010000003.1 coordinate 46,331, forward strand.
GGATCACGTTCGCGGCACTAACATCGCCATGAACCCCGTTTACGTCGACGCGACGTCGGCCCTAATCACCGCCCTCTTACCGATTCTCCGAAACAAGATATTTCCTGTACTTCCACAAATTGCCAGTCAACCGCAGCTCCTCAGCCACTGGATCCACGAGATTATGGGGTTCGACACCACCATTCGAGAAGAGTGGGGCTACGAAGGTGGCTTTGGTACGCAGGGCTGGAAAGGCCTTGCGTGGGAAATCTTGGTCAAAGAGGGCTGGTTTGGGCGTTGGCTGCAGGTTGAGCGCGATTGTAGGTATCTTCCCTGTTACACCAAAGCGGCTACACGTGGCGACCATACGATGTCTAAGATCCCAAATCTAAAACACCTCACGCGGGTGACACAAAGATTCTAGAATGTCCCAGCCTTGCTAATGTAACCTTCCCTCATGCAGTTGCGCTGTCGCGTTACGAAGCTATTATTGAGACTGCCGACAGCGGCCTACTCGATTACGACTCGGTGGAACCTGATGTTGCCAAACCTACTGCCGCCGCCATCCGGGTCAATGACCTTCTTGAAACAATCACGGACCGCTATCGCCCGCTATCTTCCTTTCAGCAGAAGCTCCGTTTTCTTATCGACATTCAGATCAGCATTTTCGACCGTTTTCACGCTCGCCTCAATGATGGATTAGAAGCCTATCTCTCGTTGACAACAACCGTAGGCCGTTCGGTATCAGGTATTAGCCGAGAAGACCAGGACGAATTGAAGGGTGTTAAGGGCTTGGATAGACTATGCAGAGTCTACGGGTCTGCCGACTATCTCGAGCGTGCTATGCGCGACTGGAGTGACGATGTCTTCTTCCTTGAGCTATGGGATGAGTTACAAGATCGCGCGTGGGGACGTACAAACAAGAGTATTGCAGGGGACATGACCGTTCAAGACGTTGCACAGCGCACGAGTAGTGCAGTAGGCAAGGAAGTAGATACTGGTGGATTGTTTGACGAAACAGCTAACGCGTACCATCGACTGCGAATTCGAGCCGAAGGCATCATCATCGAGGCGCTGACGAGAAATGTACGAGACGCGCTAAAACCATATGGGAGAATTAATCCTTGGTCCACGCTTTCACTGGCCTCTGCGGCCCCCGCGTCACCCACCTCTCCTCTGTTTGCCCCAAATGCCACGACTTCGGAGATTGAACCAGCTTTATCGGTTCTCAACACTCAGCTTCAGTTCCTCGCGCGAACGCTTGGTCCTGTCCCTCTTCGACGCATTGTTCGTCAAGCTTGCCTGGTTGCCCAAACCTACGTTTGGGACTATGTGCTCTCATGCCACGCCTTCAGTGCGGCCGGGGCTGAGCAACTAAGGACTGATATCAGATCGCTTATTGTCACTGTCAATCGCTGGACCGGGCCAGGGCAAGGAGAAGCTGGCTTCAAGAAAGTGGTTGAAGGCGTGCTTTTGCTTGGTCTTCCCATCAAGGGACGTTCAAAGACTACTCCTAACCAGGCCCAGTCAGTTAAGGACCTGGATGTGCATGGTGGGGAAAGTCCGTGGGAGGATGGTGAGGCTGCAGAGGATGGAGACACAGAGCAACCTGGCAAAAGAGGAGGGGCAATGGGATTGTGGGAGGCTGAGAGTAGACTGTTTGCTGACAATGAGAGCGCAAGAGAAGTACTTGAGGAATTAGGGTTGGATATACTATCCGAGGAGGAGGCCAGAGGGATTTTAATGAAGAGGGTGGAGTTGAGCAGTTGAAAGGTTACGCCCTAGATAGTGTGGGTTTAGAGTATCAACAGTCGTCCCGAAACGACAATTTCGAAAAGCTATCGAAGTTCGGGTATTCATGATGCTGGCCATTCGCTGTTCCCCCTATTCAAATTCGCGCCCTTCTCAGGGCATTCGCCACCGAGATTAATGTAGAATTATAGACGGAGAAGGGAAGGGAGTGTTTGCATCTCGTGCAAACAGCTCGCGGTGGGTGGCCGCCGGTGTGCGCACAGACCCCTGCGCGTCAACCGAAAGTCGCGTCGCGAAGACGTGAAGCTACAATGCTATGTGCTGAGGGGACTACGCCAGAGCTTCGCCAAATATGGCGCCGATCCCACAGAGACGAAGTCGAGCTGAGACTGAAGACTCAGAGTTGATCTCAGTCGAGACTGCGTCGTCGAATCTCCGTCAACATGCTGTGAGTAACTTTATCAAAGTTCTCTTACCCTATTACTGACAAGAGCTAGCCCAAGCGACGCCGCCTTTCTACGCTGACTTCTGGAATTGACTCGGAATCTGAGCTTGGTCGAGATAGTCGAGAAGTGACGATTTATGAAGACGAACCTTTCCAGCCTCTAGACTACGAAACTCGACGCGATGCCAGGCTTGACGAGGAAACGCAGAACCAAGAGAAGGACGACTTTAGATCAACACAGCTTGTGCGACAACATTTTGGTGAAGTCAAAGAAAACAAGCCTGCCGAGAATGGCATTATCGAGCAAGTCGTCTGTCACAACTTCATGTGCCACAAGAAACTGGTGGTCAATTTCGGCCCTCTCATAAACTTCATCATTGGACACAATGGTAGCGGTAAGAGTGCAGTCCTCACTGCCCTAACAATATGTCTTGGTGGAAAGGCAACTTCTACGAATCGTGGCCAAAACCTCAAAAGTTTCATCAAGGAAGGCGAAGAGTACGTTGATTTGCTCGAATGTTTAGAATGGCACTGATGAGAATAGCTCTTGCATGCTATCCGTGAAATTGAAGAATCATGGCGAGACCGGTTATAGACCCGAGTTGTACGGCGATTCCATCGTCATCGAGCGCAACTTCTCTCGAAGCGGGACTTCAGGCTTCAAGGTAAAGGCTGCCAATGGACGAGTCGTCTCTACAAAGCGTTACGATTTGGACGAAATCTCCGACCACTTTGCCCTCCAGCTTGACAACCCTATGAACGTGCTGACTCAGGATATGGCACGTCAATTCCTTAATAATTCATCAGCTGCCGACAAGTATAAATTCTTTGTCAAAGGCACCCAGTTAGAGCAACTGGACAACGATTATCAGATGATCGAGCAATATGTCGATGCTCTAGAAGAAAGAATTAGCCACAGACAAGAGTCAAATGATATCTTAGAACAGCGGTTCAAGCAGGCAGAGAACAGACGAAAAGTTGCCGAGAAGAATGAATCTCTGAATGATAAGATTCGAGAACTCAGTAGGCAGATGGCTTGGGCGCAAGTGGAAGAGCAAGAGCGGATATTTGCCTCAATGAGAGAAAACATTGGTGGCATGGAAGAAAAAGTTGAGCAAAGGACGGCCGAGGCTGAGTCTTTTACTACGGCGTTCGACTCAGCGAACGAAGAACATGAACGGATCAAGACGACCATCGCTGATCTTAAGGACGCCCTCCGGCCCCATGAAGACCATCATGCCGGGATTCTGCAGCAATTCAACGAAAACAAAGATAAGTTAATAAATCACATAGTAAGTTGCTAGGTCCAATCTATCTTGACAATGAATTGATTTGGCTCTAGACGCAACATCGCACCATCAACCAGTCCTTGAGGGGAGCAAAAGCTGGGATCGAGAAGGTCAAGAAGAGCATCGAGGAGGAAAAGCAACGGCTTGAAGATCAAAATGGCGGTGAACATGCCCGAAGACTTGAAGAAATTCAGGAGGCCAAGGAACATGCGGAAGCACTCAAAAGAGAACTAGGCGCTCACTCGGCTGAAGTTCCGGATTTAAAGCAACGTAAAGATGAAGCTCAACAGAAGATCACTGAAGCACAGCCAATCATTACTGAGAAGCAACAAGCCGTGGGAAACGCCGAGAGGATTTTGCAAAACTTGAGCGGCAACCAGGGTCAACAGAATAGTGGCTATGATCCAAAGCTCCCGAACCTGCTCAGAGCAATACAAGCCGAAACGCGATTTCGTGAGCGTCCAGTCGGACCCATAGGTCACCATGTGCGACTGAAACCGTCAATGGCTGAATGGAGCTCGATTCTCGAGAGAACTTTGGGCCAGATGCTGTCAGCTTTTGTGGTCACGAATAAAGCTGATCAGGCCTTGCTCAACGAAATCGGCAGAAGGGTCAGATGCCCATGTACGGTGTATATCGGAGATAGCCAGCCTCTGGATATTTCCAACTCACAGCCGGATCCCCGATACGATACAATCCTACGGATTCTGGAGATCAGAAGCGATCTCGTGCGCAATCAACTTATCATCAATCAAGCGATTGAACAAACAGTTCTGATCAAAGATCAGGATGATGCTTTTAATTTCATGAATCGCAATCCAGAAGGCAGACCGCGTAACACAAAGTCATGCATTGCTTTCCATGCCCAAAAACGTGGGTTCGGTATCCGCTACACGGCAAGCGCCACGTCCTCGAGTACGGCTCCTGTCAAGGCCTGGGACGGAGCTTTCCGACTGCAGACCGACAATGAAGCACAAAAGAGGTAAGTTCCTGGACCGAGTAAGTCTGATATATCGACTGACATGTGCTGTAGACATCAACAAACCTTCTTGCAGCATCTGAAGAATGAACTTTCACAGGCGGAGAACAGAAACCAGGAGCTTGAGAGTGCTTTGCAAGTTGCGGTCAAGAGCATTGCCGAACATGCGAAGCGTGGGAAGCAAATGCAGGTCGAATATCAAAGAGCCGAAGAAAACTATGAAGCACTCCGCGACGAATTGGACGAAGAAACGCCTCAAGATGGCAAGCTAGATGAACTCCAGTCCCAACTCGCAGACCGTGAAGCAGAGACCCAGCAGTTTTCGACAGACTACGAAAATGCCGTCATCGAAAAAGATAACATCAATCAGGAGCAGAGGGTAATCAAGAGACAACTTGACGAGGCCGAGGCCGAAATGGACGAGTTCAATTCCAAAATCAGCAAAGCAGACGAGAAAGAGAAGAAGCTCAGCGAGAAACGTGACCATGCGCTCTACGAGAAGAACAGCGCTTTTGCCAGGATCGACGACGCCAAAGCCGATAAACAGCGGCTGGAAGTAGAGTGCGCTGCGCAAGAAGCCAAGGTCGCGAGTTTCGATAGCCAAGCCTCGTCAATCTCTGCCCGGGTCCCTGTGCCACCCAACACCAGCGCAGATGAGCTAGACCACAAGCTCGCAAAGCTACACAAAGATCTCGAAAACTATCGGCGGCAACAAGGGGACTCGCTCGAAAACTTGACCTTAGCTAACGCCCAGGCACATAGGGACTGGAGGCAGGCGGTCCGCCAACTCGACGGGTTATTGCGGACGGCGAGCACCTTAAAGCACTCGATGTATCAGCGCCGCCGGCGATGGGTCGATTTCCGCCGCTTCATCGCGAGCCGGGCCCGCGTCTACTTCACCTACCTGCTCAGCGAGCGCGCCTTCCGGGGCAACCTCTCGCTCGACCACCGCAACAAGCTGCTCGACCTCCGCGTCGAGCCGGACATCACGCGGGCCTCGGACCGCGGCCGCCAGACCAAGACGCTGTCGGGCGGCGAAAAGTCCTTCTCCACCATCTGCCTGCTGCTCTCCATCTGGGAGGCTATGGGCTCGCCCATCCGCTGCCTCGACGAGTTCGACGTCTTCATGGATAACGTGAATCGCGACGTCAGCATGAAGATGATGATCAATGCGGCGCGAAGGAGCGTGGGGAGGCAGTTTGTGCTGATTACGCCCCAGGCGATGGGGAATGTGGATAGTGCGGAGGATGTGCGGATACATAAGATGCGGGATCCGGAGAGGGGGCAGACGACGCTTTCGTTTGGGAACTGATTGGGCTGGCTGGCTGGTTTTTGAGCGTTCCTTGTAGAAGTATACCCTGGTGTTGAAGGAAGTTCTGAGCTTATCGAGGCTCTGTAATAACTTTGGCGCTGGTGGGCCTTTGAATCCCCTATTTTTCAACGTTTGTATTTCGGATGAAATCCATTAAATCCATTATTGTGAATCCAGATTTTCTCCGATGTCAAGGTGACTTATCAAAAGAAACCTTGGCCTAAATTAAGGATTATGCGAGTCGCTCTCACCTGGCCTCCTTGAGCAGGCCAGGCTAAGTCCAGAGCCACTCCACTCTTACCTTGTCCCCTATTGGTGCTCTGGACAAGGCCCCGTCGTTGTGGTCGATACCTTGTGAAGGACGCGTTTCAAGGTGCGATTACAGAGCACAATGACTAATGCAGACAAGCGAATACAAATGCTCCATATCCAAGTATCATACATCATTTCGTATAACCCTCGTTCTTATGTTGAGGCCCCTTGGTCTTTACGCCTCTTGAAGTCACTTGAAACTCAACTCTACGCGTGAACCTATGGACCACTCGACAAATGTTTCGATCGTTTAAGCATCAATCAAAATAGGACAGGAGATGTCATTGGAATACTTGAGGAGATGTACGAATGCCATGCACTATTTAGTCACGTTGAGGGAACTATTGCAGATTCAGGCGCTCAACAAGCAATAAAAGTATGACAAATGCTATGCTACGATATTCAATACATTAGATATTAATGAGAAAAAGCAAGTAAAGATACTCGCAAAAGATAAGCAGAAACGTCCATGCGAACACCCGACAAAGAAACAAGACCAAGCAAATCAGCGATGTTCACTGAAACTCCGATGACCACCCTTCGCCAATCCGCCAGCGGGGTTCTATGGGTATGTACCCGAGACAACAACTCACATAAATATGCCGTAAAACAGCCTGAAGGAATGAATAGATATGGATCTCCCAGAGCCACAACATCATATCTTCGCACTCATCCGCTCATTGGATGACCCTCATCATACACAGGCTCCAACCGAACACCACCGAAACTCCACCCAGAAACAGCATCTTCGTCAAACCTTCGGCTCACAGTGAATCCAAGGGCACCATCCAATCCGACAGTGACATCAACATCACCCTCGATCTCGACCCAGCCCTTGCCCTTCCAATCTTGAAGCCGCTTTCGTCCAACACGCACGCGAACCGCATCTGGATGGAGCAGGACCGGCACCGCATCAGGTGTGATCCTCACATCTAGGTACCGATGCAAGAACGTCGCGGCGTCGTAGGGCTGTCCCACCGAAAACACCAATTCCGTCGGCGGTACCAGTTTCGACGGGCCCTCATCATTATTCATCGTCGCCGCCGGCGAACCCGACGGCTCAAAAAAGCACACGACGAACCGAGCATGATACCGTCCCTGCGGAATGCCGGTCCTGAGGACCCGCAAAAAGACGTTGTCGCTGCGCATACACGTCGCGACGACCGCCTCCTCCGGCCGCCCATCGCCATCCAGATCCTGCGCCACGGGGAAGATCTTCTTGGGCCGGCCCTTCTTATCGACCGCCGCTCCGCCCCTCCCCGAGGGACTCGAACTCCGCATCTCGGCCATGCGCGCCAGATCGGCCGAGCCCCCCTTCCAGCCGAGCGGCAACCCGGTCTTGAAGTCGAGCTCCTCCATGACGAAGCTGCCGTCGATGACGCCGCGGCCGTCCATGCCGACGCGGAACTGCGAGGCCGGGATCTCGAAGGTCGGCGGCACCGCGCTGAGCCGGACCATGAGCTCGCCGACGTGGCGGGCGCGCCGGATCTGCTGCGGGTCGCGCATGTACTGCTCCGTCAGCGCGCCCATCTCGTCCTCGCGCATGAACTCCTCCATGCTGATGTTGGCGATGCCGCCGTCGACGTCGAAGCGGTGGTAATCAGTGCCGGAGTGGTAGTACATGCGCTGCATCTCGTTGTCGACGCGCGCGGTGCCGGTTGCCATCGAGGCCAGGGCGCCCGCGAGCGCGATGTCGGTGCCGAGTCCGAAGGGTAGCCAGGTGTTGGCTTTCTTGACGCTGGGGATGGTTTGGAGCCCCGTACCGACGGAGACGATGCAGCCGATGGGACGTCCCTCCCAGAGGGATTTGGCGGCGTAGTCGACTTCGGCGCAGGGGTTGTTGAAGCCGACGCCGCCATCGAGGTAGGTCATTTGGGGCTTGCCGAAGCTGATTTCTTCGAAGAAGGTTGGGGCGGCGGAGGTGGCGCGGAGAGCTTCCCAGATCTTGGTCGTGTGGTCGTTGGCGTCGTAGGTGCTGAAGATGCGAGGAGCTCCAAGAGCATTCTTGAGAGTTGACACAACGAATGCTCGGCAGCCTTTTTGACCTGGTTTTTGATGTACAGAGCCCGTGCGGTGGAGACGGAATGTCGGTTTGCGCTCTGTAGCACTTCGACAGATCTTCACACTCCGTTGAGATGACAGTGTCCCACGCCGGATTTTGGCAGACTTGTTCTTTATGTCATCTCGCGATTCGACTGTGCCCTCTCTTCTTAGCGGCTGGTCTGACGCAGCGGCCGAGGCTAGGCTGTTTGCCACCGTAGTCGATGTACTCCTGCTTCGGGTCTGAATCGGCGATTCTGTGAGAGGAGGCTGAAAGCTTTGGTCGCCTGAATGTCTGGAATCTGCCCATATGCTATCGTCTGGAATTGCTGGTTCCGGCTCATCAACTTGTTCGAACAGCGTAGCATCCCACATTAGCTCGTCTTCCTTGTAACCCAACTTGACCAGGGCTTTTTTGATCGCTTTTTCAAGGACAGCTCCTGAAAATCGGTTGGAGCTCAGGGCGATCTTGGTGCCGAAGAGCTTCAGCACGCGGTCATTCTTAAAAATCTCTTCGGCCAACTCGGTATATATATCTATACACTGTCGGCAGTCCAGACGAAGTCTTCCAAGTAGTGTCGCAATGATTCCGCCCGTGCTCGTGCCGCCAATGAGGTCGAAGTAGTCGCAGGGCTTTAGACGTGTGTCATCGTTCTTACGTCTCAAGCCGAGGCGCTTTTCTTCTTGTGCTATGTTCTCCATCAGGTCGTCTAGGACCATCAAGCTTGAGAGGCCCCTGACACCACCACCATCCAATGACAGGAGACGCAAAGGCGCATTGGGATTGCGCTCTTCCGTGCGATCAGCCATGGCGCGTTCACTACTGATGTCCTGTCTTCTTAGAAGTGTAGCTATGACAGCGTACAAAGGAGGGGTTTTCGCGGAGGAGGGAATGGATGAAAGGTAGTGAAGAAAAAGTAGAAGTAAAATTAAGGTTCAAATATTACCGAGACAAAGGAATGAAAGGAAGATTAAATTCAAGGTGTATGCAGCATCAAAACGTTGGCGTTTTGGAGGTCTGGTGTCTCTTTTATAGTTCGGCCACACTTGTAGTCACCGTCGTACAAAATCTCCGTGCTACGAAGACACCACCGCATGACTGGTAGCTGGGCTGATGCGCAACAAGGCGATCGTGTTGTCTTCGTGGCAGGGTTGTCGCAACGGGTAGGCGCCTTCGCCTGGAGTTGCACAGAAGCAGTGACGAGTGCGGGCGCCTGACTATTCTAAGATGACTCTTGAAGCGCGGGCGAATGAGGGCGAACCAATATTCAGAAAGAGGCAATAATAGAAACCGCTGAAGATGGGAAAGTAGGCACTGTCTTGCGCCTCGCCATTTCTCAGCCAGGGATCAGGCCGCCCACGGACCCAATGAGAAAGAGCGCAGCGGCTGCGCCAGCTCCAACACGGCACAGGCTCAACGCCATAGCTTTAGGGAAGGACTATTTGACGACTAAAAAGAAACCGCTTCTCTTGTGGAATTTTACTGTAGCTGAAAAATAAAGATTTAAAGGGAAAAAAAAGGGTCCGAAGTTGTGCGAAAAATGGTGGTCAGACCGGGCATAACTGGGGCCATTCGTATGTCTACTTTAGGCGCCCAACAGCCAAATTCAGACCCGACTACGGAAGCCCACGCGGATTGCTACCTACAAGGCAAAGAGGCTTAAACCTCAAGCAGTCACATGAGTTTCAGGGCTGTATCAGCTCTAGCTCTAATTGGCTTCTCCATTAGTCTTCCAAAGTATAGTCTTGCAAAAGGTTGCACTGCGCTCTATTCAGAATGGTGGCATGCGTCATCAGAATTCCTCACACAAACCTCATAGGAGATACTGGGCGTTGCATAATAATAGCCAGTCAGGTATGGTTCAGATAGGCCGGTTGAGCGTGTCTAAGGCTCTTGGCTTGGGATCCAAACTTCAGCCAGAGCCATACCAGGACGAGCAATGTAATAAATAGCCTCATCTCTTAAGCCACCTTTCGACGGGTTGTCGTACCATTTCTCTTTGATATGATGAAAAACGAAGCCGCATCTTTCCAAAAGTCTTCGGCTGCCCAGATTGTCCACATCAGTCAGTGCCCTTGCAAAGTCGACGCTCCCGGGTTTTCCGGACGAAACCGGAGGCACACGATTCCAATAAGACTCCATATAGGCAGCCAGTGCCTCTGTAGCGAACCCTTTGCCATAGTATTTTGGAAGGAAAATATAGCCAATTCCGGGTATGTCGGGACTTCCAATTATGCCAATGATCTCGCGAGACGACTGCTGCTTAGGAACAGCCTCTGCTGGTGGGCTGCCAGCACTCGTGGCTTGCGTTGCTGGAAGCAACTCCACAAGGAAGCTGTCTATGCCCGGCCGAGCAAGACGCTCATCTATCCAATCCTGGGTTTCTTGTATTGTGTTCCGCAACATGGGGCTCCTACATGGTCATTGAGCGAGGTCGGTGTAGCCGTGGAAACTATGGCAGCAGCTCACAGCCATTGCATTGACTCTGGGTTGGACAGAACAGGGAAAAGGTATTCGGCATCAGTAGCACGCAAACGGCGCAGAATCAATCGTTTCGTGTAGATAGTCTCTACAGCTGGCCGTGCCGAGGTTGTCTCCGCGTCAGAAGGCATGCTGGAATCGCGTGGGGTCGTAAGTCGGACAAAGACTGAAGCTGGCGACCTGAAAACAAACAGCTGACCCTACCGCTGTGGTGCTGACTGTACGAGCTATGGATCGTGCTACAGACGACTCGAATCGTGCCAAGCAAAATGTGTCAGGCCGCCCAGGCTAACGGTGGAATGATCCTCCGAAACGCCGTTTGATGAACCCTCGACAGGACTTCTCACGCCCTTTTTTGATAATACCGGGAAAACGAAGTAAGCTCTAACTTAGTAATTGACTAACACAAATCTCATTTTTTTGGTTCAACTGCTGCTCCATGTGTTCTTTAAGTTTAAGTGCGAGACTAAAGTGCTCCTCCTGCTCAGATACTCCGTATTTGTTTTCAGCTGAGCCGCAGAGTTTGGGAATCCACTCTCATGGGCTGGTACATTGCGAATATACCTGAAGTCCAGGGGACTTGGAGCACAGCCGCCAAAATATTATACACTGTCATCAATACGTCTTGGAGAGATCATCCATCGTGCGTTAATATTGATGTTAGCTGCTCGTACTCCTGTAGTATCCCAAGTAGATGGAAAAGTGGAAGCTTCAACCCCATTGGACTGGCCAATACTCAGAGTGTCTCTCGCCACCATCAAGTAGAAGAAAATCACTACTCACCAAATAAACGCTTTTCTTTCGAACATGCTGCTGACGCGACATCGCGAGTCTTCCGGATTAACAAAGTGCGACAGCGGGCCAGCCAGCGGCATGACCATTGATGCGCCCGACTCCCCGCCCCTCATTAATCAATTCGTCTCTACCAAACGTTTATCTATGTACAGCTCAATCAGGTCAAATACATATCGAGGGACCTTTTGGATTGTGTGCGACTTTCGGGTGTGCGTTCGCTCTGGCGATCTAAAGGCAAGTCCAGTTCAGAAGAGAACGATTGTGAAAGGCAAGGAAGTGGCTCACCTCATTAAGCTGCTTTCTAATCGTCACTGAACGCCAGAAAGAGTGGTGCATGGTTTACACCCGCTTGGACAATCGCGAGGTCGCCTTCTCGGTGCCTTTCTTGCATATACCGTTCGATGAGTGGAAACATTGCATTGCCAGTGCTACAAGTGCATTGATCTCACATGCAATGCAAGAGAGCCCAGGTTTAAAGCTTTAAAGCTAAATTGGTGTATTTTTTAGCCGGAGAGCAGTCGTAGAAGCGAGCCAACGGCTACATACCTCGACGCCTGTGCAAGCTGGACCCTACCCAGGTAGGTACTGAACAATTAGATTTGGATTGCGTGCATCCTGGAGAAAAGTATGATGCAGAACCTCTTCAGAAGTTGCACGATCCGGGACGTTTACACAAAGGCAGATCGAGAGAAAAGCTTTCAACTCCTTCGAATGCCGGGACGGGTTTTTCAACCGAGGGGTCCCATTTGTAGCAATCAAATAGAGTGCTGTAAGGGATCCTTCTGCCCAATATGGGGGCTTTGATTCCATCATTTCGATGACAGTAATGCCCATGCTCCAGATGTCGACTTTTCGACCATATTTCTTTTTCGTCACCTTTTCTGGCGCCATCCAATATGGCCCGCCTATCACGAGCGTGTTCTGCGTCTCATCGTCGCTTTGCATCACGGAGCTAAAGTTTGCTGAAGTATGTTAGTTACACCCAATTACAAGAAATCAAACTGACCAATTTTAATTTCACCATTTTGACCAATATCGATGTTTCCACTCCTAATATCACGGTGGACAAGGCCATTTGAGTGAAGGTAATGGAGACCTTGACAAACCTTGATTTTAATTAGCATCAGAGTCATTCTGGGTGGATGAGAGCCCACCTCAACAGTTACAGCAGCAATGAATTCTTCGGGGAGTTGTTGAGGTGCCACGCCGAGTATCACATCCGTAAGAGTCACTCCTGACACGTATTCTGAGACAACGGAGAGTTCTTTCTTTCGTACATCATAGAAGGACTCCTTAAACCTGACAATATTGGGATGGTTTGCGTTCCGCATTAATAGTATCTCTTGAACAGCGATACGGGCCTTCAGCAATGACCTAGATTTAGCGGACTTCAGACCAAGTCTCACAATTTTAACGGCAACCAAATCCTGGAGAGAGTCCGGATCTTTGTCCAGGGCTAGGTAAAACTGCAGATGTCCGAATTCCTGCTGCTTGCTCGGTCCTTGTTTTAAGGAATATAAGTTCGTATAGAAGTCATCAACGGCGCCTCTGGAACTGCAATTTATTATCTGGTTCAACGCTCCATTTTCAGAATTAAGCTCGCTAAATGCGTTCGGCTCGAGCTGACCCGCCCTAATGTGGCATCGTATCCAACTGTTCAGAAGGACATATACGAGGCCGATGTGTCGTAGAGAGATATCCCTTTGGCTTGAGATGTGAATTCGTCTGAATGCCGCCAATTCGCGGGCTTCCCTAAGCGACAGCTCCTGGCGAATCTTGTTCTGCAGCTGGGCCATCGACTTTTCGTCTAAAGACTTCGAAGGAATTCGGGAATCTCTTGACGGGGTACGGAATGTATTATTTATCTGGGGATGGGGGTTGTGATGCTCGGCAACGGCAACTCTCTTATTGTCCGATGTTGTGGATCGAAGATTTGCTTCGTCACTCACGAGTTCTTTGGTTGACACTAATTTCGCATAAGAAAGCCCACAAAGTTTGCTTTGATGGGTTAGCAATGCTCCTGTCGTATGAGAAAGTTCATACCAAATAAACGTTTCCGCAGTACCCGTGTGACTTTCTTGATCCTTCGCACATCCACACCGTGGACATGCACGCCTCCGAAACGTGATTGTAGACATTACCATAGACATCTTAATTTTCATTCCAGGATAAGTACGGTCATCCCAGTTCAACCTTGTGAGACCCCGATCGGGGTTGCGATCGTCGAAAATGTGATAAAGACTTTTGGCTACAAAGGATTCCCCTGGAAGATCCTTGAAATCACATAATAGCATGGACTCGAAAACCTATAGCCATCAGGTATTCAGTTCATTTTAGTCTATTAGGAAGAGGAGGAATTTGCATACCTGCCAGTGACAGAAGTATTGGAAGGGGAGGCTCTTCAGTCGTCCCAGGCCATCCTCAAATCGAATATTTTCAGGTAGGATAAATCTCGGCACAGTGGCTAAAGTCTGACTCAAAGCTTGCGGTAGAAGCTTCAAATGAGGTCGTAATGCTCTTCAAGAATATATCAGAATAGAAGAGGAAAATAAGGGATTTTATGTATACAGACGAAAATAGAAGGAAGACAGCTTTCAACCAGCAAAAAATTGCCAGAAACCTGAAGATGTCAGAGATTAGCTTGTGGAGGAGTTTTGAAGACGCACATCTTGTGGAAGGCAAGTGCGAAAGACATTTTGACACTGGAACATAATGCGGCAACTTCATGAGAGCTCTCATCATGGACAGCGATTGAAATCGACTTGCTTTCCACGGTTGACGGATCTTCGATCACACGGCCTGACTCCTCCGGCTCAACTTTTTCGCTGTTGTCAGTTTAATGCAGGAGTAGTGCTGGTCTGGCGGTGGTGCACGCACTCTCTTGGCCTGATGCCGAACTGCTGTCCAGCGCAGGCATTTGCAGAACTTGACCCTGCTGTATAGTTTCAACCGCGGCTTGTAACTTTGATAGCGAACATCTGAGAGACAAGATGAGACAAACAACTTGAAATCGATTATGAAATTCGGAAATCAACTTACAATTGACCCATACCGACCATCAAATTCATCTTCTGTATCTCCAAAGACACCGTTTGCAGAAGCTTTGGTACTTCTTCTGCAACCGACAATGCCCATTGGGCCTGCCGTGCCCGGGTCCTAGGGCCCCTGCCAATATTGCGTGCTCCCAACCTTTTGTCGTATTTCTCAATGCTCTCCAGGAACATGCGGAGGGGTTGAAGAGAGACAGCAGCCTGGGCTCTTATAGCGTTGACAAGACCCCGAGTGGATTCATCCGAGTCCAGTGTCTGAAGATACTCAAAAATGATTTGCAAGGTCTCGATCTGGTGCGACAGTTGCTGATACTCAGCCGAAGCTCCATTATGGTCTTGAAATGCTTTCTTGACCTTTGACAACAGCTCCGCAGCGGCGATGAAGTCGCCAACAGAAAAGCCAAAAGGCGGAAACATAGCCAGTACACGCAATTTAGGACATCATGTCTTGATGGGCCATCTGATCCAAGGACTTGCTGGCTGTTCTTCTTGAGATTAGCAAACCTACATGTTTCGAGGTTGGAGCCGAGGGTAATGCCATTGTGGCGCAGCAATCCTGATGGATATTGGTGCACGCACCCACGGCTAGAATACTTGGTGGCTTGCTTCCCTGCACTGCGCCCTGAGGAGGCTGTGCTGTCACCTCCCATCCATGCCATCTAACCCGGCTTCGATTAATCACATCGCCTAAACGGCTCAAAGCAGTAAGGTGCCATCAGTCCAAGTACCCAAATTCTCTATCGAAGGCTTCCAATCTTTGATGGCTACCTCAAGAAATGACCAATTCCGTACTTTCCGCCTCAGCAAAGGGAGCAACGTTTCTTATTCTCCTACAGATTGGTTCAAGAGCTCTGACTTTTGGTGTCAACCAATTCATACTCCGCTACCTTTCCCCTGAGATTCTGGGAGCTGCAGTTCAGCTTGAGCTCTACTCTATCACCGTACTCTATTTTGCTCGTGAGAGCCTTCGTGTCGCGCTGCAAAGACAGCAAGATGGCGTCCAAGCAGTTGTCAACCTGGCCTACCTGGCCGTGCTCTTGGGGGCTCCCTTAGCTTTTGTGCTTGCGTTTCTGTATCTGCGATCTGACCTTCCAAACATTGCGTATTTTCCAGACGCGATTCGGATCTATGCAGTAGCGACTGTAATTGAACTTCTCTCCGAGCCAGGTTTTGCCGCTGCGTCTCAGAAAATGCTGTACAAAGTCAGAGCATCCGCAGAAGGCTTCGCTGCCCTAGCTCGAACAGCCGTTACTTGCGGTTCTGTTGTGTTGGCTCATAGAACAAGCACTGAGATGGGCATGATGCCATACGCTAATGGGCAGTTTGCCTTTGCCACTGGGTTGCTTGCAACCTATCTTTACCTTCTCCAGCCCATCGGATTCAAAGAAGGCTTCTCTCTTTTACCGAAGAAAATGCAGAATAGGTGCGTAGATGACTGAGGACTATTCTTGATCTATATTTAATCAACATGTACTAAGGATCAAATATGTAGCACGAAGAATCAATACATCCTCTCGTACTTCTCTCGACCTCTCTGCAATCTAACATTCAGCCTTCTCCTCCAATCCAGTCTCAAGTACCTCCTCACCCAAGGCGACTCCATCCTGCTCACAACACTCGCCTCACTCTCTGACCAGGGCGCCTACGCCCTAGCTTCCAACTACGGCGGTCTCATCGCACGAATGGTCTTCCAACCCATCGAAGAAAGCAGTCGGAACCTCTTCGCCAAGCTCTGCGCTCCCACCCCAGACCCTCCCGCAACCAGCACCTTCACCCCCTCAAACGACAAATCCCAACGCGAACCCACTAGAACCGAAGAGGATTCGAAACCACCTCCCCCTTCACCACTGGCCCCCAACCCCAACCTCATCCAAGCCCGCACAACCCTCACCCAAATCCTTCACCTCTACACCCTCCTCTCCCTCCCCCTCACCACCCTACTCCCCCCCCTAATCCCACACCTCCTCCCTCCCCTCCTCGGCCCCCGCTGGTCCGCCACCGCCGCCCCACGCGTCCTCGCCGCCTACGTCTACTACATCCCCTTTCTGGCGCTGAACGGCATCGTCGAAGCCTTCGTCGCGTCGGTCGCGGAGGCGGCCGATCTCGGCCGGCAGAGCGTCGCCATGGGGGTCGCGTTTGCTGGGTTTGCGGGGACGGCGTGGGGGCTGCTGGGAAAGGGGAGGGGGGACCGGGTCAGGGGGAGGGGATGGAGGGAGATCGGGGGAAGGGGGCGGGGACCGGGGCGGGGACCGGGTTGGTGGTGGCGAATTGTGTGAATCTGGGGGGGAGGATTGCGTGGGGGTTGTGGTTTGTGAGGGGATGGTTTGAGGAGAGAGAGGTGCCGTTGCGTTGGAGCGAGGTATTGCCGAGTCTGGGGAGTTTGATGGTGAGTCTGGGGGTGCCGGTGGTGGTTAAGATGACGGAGGGGGTGGGAGGGGCGTATGGGGTTCTGGGAGAGATTGGGAGGATGGGGGTGATTGGGGTGGTGTATGGATGCTTGCTGTAAGTGCATTGGGTAATAAAGAGGTGCGGTGAAATATGCTGACATATATCGTGCAGTATGTTCTTCGAACGGAGATTTTTGATGGATTGTTACCGAATGTTGAAGCCAAGACGGCAGCCAAGACGGCAAGAAGGTGAGAGCGATAAGAAGGAGAAAAAGACGAGGTAGTCGGATGTCAATGTTCTGAGGATCACTCTTAAGTTCAACACTGCTCTTAGAGAAGCATCAAAATGTCTATTTGGAGTAGTCATTTTGCCACCCGCATCGTAAATGCATTCTAAACTTCATCCTCAGTCCTTATCACATCATGACTGAACCGTCCCCGAGTCAACTCCCTATTTTGGCCCCGTCTCCCTCCAGTCTTTCAACTCCTCCTCACTAATATACCTCAACTTATTCACCTGCGGCGCCTCTCCCGTCGCCACCCCCTTCGCAAACTCAACAAACCCACCCACCGCCGTCCGGCGACTAATCGCATACTGCGCCGTCTTCGCATTCACCTTAATCACTAAGATCCGCGGGTCATCGGGCCCACCATCATGCTTGCCATCACCGAGATCGCCAATCCACGCCTTGAGTGCCGGGGAGTAGTATTTCTTGACGACGGCACGGTCGGTGATGAGCGAAGCGCGGCCGGAGATCGACGCCCATTCGCCGGAGGGGTTGAGGAAGGCGAGGTTGATGTCTGGGTCGGACTCGAGGTCGTCGGTTTTGCCGGATTCGGAGTTGGCGTGGAAGAGGAGGTCGATGCCGTTGCCTTCCTGTAGTTGAGCAGATGATGGGTTAGCCGGGGAGGGGGGGATCAACGGGAGAGGAGGGAAGGGGGCAAGGGAGGGTGGTGAGGCGTACCTTGGCGGCGAGGGCCATGCATCGAGAGACGAGCAGGCCGGTGTCTGCTATCCGTGTGGTCATCATGCAGAATTTGCTTTTTTCGACAAAGCTGACAAGATCCTCTACCTTCTCTTTGAGAGAAGGGTCTTGAAGGTTCTTCTGCGTATAAGGGTCGGCTGGCTTGTCGCCTGTATCTGTGTTGCTGAACGACATGTTGTCGGGTTTGGTACTGAATTGCTTGTTCAAATGAAAAGGTGGTGCCTTCAGAAGCAGAGAAACCGGTCTGAATGTGCTGCAAGTTGTAAGCGCGGTCCTGCTGTGGGGTTGACAAGAACGTAGAAGATGCCTCCGCAATACGGTTGTAGAATGCATCATACAAGATGCAGAGAGGGTGAAATAAGGTGCTCCTCAGAGATACTTACAATACACTTCAAATTGGTTGTTGGTGCAATCTCATGACGAAGAGAGAAGATAATTCCACTTAAGTGCAGGAGGGGCAACGGGAGCAGTGACGTCGACATCGAAATGTGGATTTTGACCTACAAATCGGATCGAACTTACGCCATCAGCCATATCATTGTACCATCACAGCACCGCTTACTTGCTTACGCCTGACTCATGGTCTCGGCTACACATCTCCCTCCGAGAGCGATGGTTTTGATATCAACAAGTCCAAATGCACAAGGAACAGGATAGAGGGAACAGTTAGTATCATAGTATGCCCATTGCTACCTTGAGGTGATGCCTATCTATTTCTACAGTCGACAGAGAGTCTAAAGCAAGCATTGTCATCCCCATTTCGTTATTGCTCAAATTCAGAGTACCGCCAACACCACTTTGCAAGGGGTATCTCCGCGTTTTCCATCAATCAATCCCAGATTACATTCCGATAGGCGCAGCTTCACTCAACCTGATCACTTGACCGTCCCCTGCTGTATCATCTTCGTCTGTAATTTTCCACCCAGGGACTTCTTCATCGTTGTACTCCTTGATAACCTCCCAAACTTTGGGAAATCCTGCCGCCAATGGCCCTATCTGCTTCGCTCCTTGAATCGCAAACTTTTGCTGCTTGTGACTGAGGAAGCCTTTTAGAAGGCCTTGCTCGATGAGGGAAGACATGATGCTCTCCACCTCCAGGAGAGTTGGAAGTAATGGCTCGGGTTCCGCCACACCCGCGAAGTCGGGATCGACATAGGCCTTGCGCGGGTTCTTGTGTTCCAAATAGGTCATCGCAGCCAGAACATCGTTCATATTCAACGTTGCCGCTTTGCGCGAAGCCACGTCACCCTGGTCACCAACCAAGAGGAACACTTTTCGACAGAGAGATCGCCATAAGAGCACTTCGCAGCGGTTCTCTAGCTGCAGACGGATGCGGTAATGACGGAACCATCCAGCATGTGGCCCATCAAAGCTGATTAGGTGTCGAAAGGTCGCCAAATCTCCTTTTGCAATCGCCTCGCAGATAGGTTGAAATTTCTCGGCAAATCCCTCGGCCTCTGGGCGTTCGTAGAGCGACTTGGAAGGGAAACGACCGCAAATGATACTAGAGGTGACAAGGAAGACTAGGATGAGTCGACGTTGTTTGATGTCCTCGCGGCGACATTGAGAGTAGGCACCTTCGAGAGCACGGAGGGCGCAGTAAAATTCATCCTCGGCGAAGTGGTAGCGGCCGAGATAGTACAGATAGGTGACACGCTCGGAGGCCGGATAGAGGGCAAGAGGAGGCGCGCTTTCCCAGATGTTGACTATGATCTGCTCGGCGTGTCCAACGTTTTCGAACTGGAATAGAATTTTCAAGCATATGTTCGCGAGGGTGTAGATAGCGGCCTTCTTTCCTCCAGGCTTGCGACTCTTTCCGCCACTGCTCCCTCCGGTCCTATCGGTAAAGCAAGTGATGAAAGCATGTCGCATAATGTTCACGGCCTTCTCTGGGAGAGTGACTCTTACTCCGCTTTCGAATACCGACCTACGCGAAATACTACCCATGAGTTCCGGTGCCTTGTCTAAACCAAGTGCCAGACGTGAGAGCATTCGCGAGTACGTAACGATGGTAGGGAGGATTAGCTCGCCCATGGACGGGTGTGCAAGTGCGGTGTTACATTTTCTGTGCTTCTAGTTAGCTTTCACTGAAGTAGCATTCGCAAGGTCTGACATACTTCACCAGCTCACACAGCGAGTTGAACGTATCCAGTAACTTCTTCACATCCACGTCGCGTATAAAGCCAAAGTAAGAAACCAGAGCCTTGATGAATGCGTTCCAGGGTGCACCATCTAGACCGTTGCGTGCTTCTGGTAGAGCAGAGCTAATCTTGCTTTCTAGCGTATCTTCCTTGCCCTTCGGGTGCGACTTTCTAATCTCGTCGATCATGGTGTTGTAGATTTCTGAGTAGGGCGGCTCGATGAGCAAATAGTCCCGAAGTTTGGTGCCATCTCTGTTGCGCAAAATCGTAGAAACTTCGGCCAGGAATAGCTTGAGTGTAGGGGTATCTGCCATTCCAGGCTCAGGCTGTGTTGCGACGTCATTCAGGATGTTATTGGCAGAAGACTCTGGAGGAGAAGCTTCCGCTCCAGTGGCCTGCTTTGCGTGGATGATTGCATCAGCTAGACGCGGCTTGGCGTTCCAAAGGTCGGTAAAGGTTGGCTTGTGATAATCGGCACTAATGTCTCTGATGACTTGTGAGTATATTTCATTGAGCTTATCAGAGTCCAAGAGTGGTGGGCCAGCGTCGTTCAAAACGCGTAGGAGGTTTAGAACGATGTCTGGGGGCCGAATCGCAGCCGGCCTATCAGCGGTGATGGTATGAGTGGCACTAACGCGGTAGTCTCCGCCAGCATCATCGGGATGCTCTCGTTTTCCGGCGACATGCTTGCGATGCTTTTTGGGCATTCTGAAAAAAAAAGGTTGTGAGGTGTCATGGTGAAGGTTTAGATGAGTGTACAGAATTCTACTTGTATTTCTTTGTCTGCTTTACCTTGACTCGGTGAATGCGTTCGCCTACGCAGTAAACATTGACACACGGTGCACAAGTGCATTTGGTGAATGTGGAGCTTTGACCATCAGACGCGCCTGGGGTCCTCCCCAGCTTGAATCCGAAATTTGACCGTGTATTGTGATGAAAACAGAACTTCACACCAAACCTGAATGCAGGTTTAATAGCTATATCGCTGATGGGGAGGACCCCAACGCAGTGCATCTGCCATTCCGTCTCAAATCCGTATAATACAGAGCCCAGTTCTCTTAAATCCGGCTGGGGGGGGCCGTGACCAAATTTAAGGTACCAAGTAGGCGGTAGAAATTGGCCCGAAACCACGTTCAAAAGCGATACGAAGCCAATATCTAAGAATTCAGTTGGAGAGACCCCCAACTTTGGAATTCTTCGTTCCTTCAAAATATTTACTGTTCTGAAGCCATGTATCTAGTCGAATTGAACTACCAGCTTTGTGCTCCGATAATACTACCCCGGAGAGCCCCAATTGGGATCTCGAATACTGTCACTGTCAACAAGATAAAATCTGATTTGATTCCCATAACCAGCTTGGCTACTACGTTGATTGGGGAGTTCCCAGGTCTCAATCGGTTACCTGCGTACGCGCGACCTTATATTATCACTGTGACGTAGTTTCACATGCTGGAGCGCATCCTGGCCGCGATGCTCTTTCACGTCCAATTTTTGCTAAGTTTGCTCTTCCCAATTGCTTCGAGGGAAATCAGCCACCACTGAGCTACAGTCATCATGGCTATTTCCGCAGAGAGAGCTCTTCAGCAATTTATTAATAGCCCCATCCTCTTCGTCTACCAGATCATCCAATTTCTTATTGACAAACTACTCTCACCCACTCCTCCACCCCCTCGTGCTGACTTCAGTCGCCCCAAGATCGCCATTATCGGTGCTGGCCTGACTGGTGTCTCTGCAGCTTCTCACGTCGTCGGCCATGGCTTTGATTGTACTATCTTTGAAGCAGGAAGCCGCAAGGCTCTGGGCGGGATCTGGAGTGTAAGCCTTCTCTATCGTTCTTTCCACTTTGCTTTGTCTAATTTATTATGCAGAAAGTCAACAACACCTCCGGCCTCCAAATCCACAGTGTCATGTACCGCTTCCACCCTTCCGTAAAATGGAGCGCAGGCTACCCCGACCGCCAGCAAATCGTGAGCCAAATCACCCAATTGTGGGAGCGCTATGGGCTACAAGAGAAGACAAAGTTCGAAACCAAAGTGACCAAGGTGTACAAAGACGACAGAGGTCGCTGGATTATCAATGACCCATCCAACGGCCGCTTCGACGGCGTCATCGCAGCAATCGGCAGCTGCGGCGACCCCAAAACGCCCCACATACCCGGCCAAGAAAACTTCCAAGGGAAAATCGTCCACTCGTCACAACTCGACGGCGTCGAAGCCAAAGGCAAAACCGTCCTCGTCATCGGCGGCGGGGCCTCCGCCGTCGAAGCCCTCGAATTCGTCGCCCACGAGGACGCCCAAAAAGCCCACGTGCTCGCGCGCTCCGAGAAATGGATCATCCCGCGCAACCCCATCATCGACGTGCTCCTCTCCCTCAACATCTTCGGCCAAGAGACCATCTTCTCCTGGATCCCCGAACAGCTGCTGCGCCTCTTCTTCTACCGCGACCTCGCCGACATCTCGCCGCCGCGCAACTCGCCCCAGGGCCTCTTCACCGAGACGCCGATGGTGAACACCGACGTGCTGGATCTCGTGCGGTCGGGCCGGGCAACCTGGCTGCGGGGCGATATCCGAGGCTTCGAGCCCGAGGGCATCCGGTTCAATCATCGGGCGCAGGGCGTGCCGAAGGGTGGACCGGGCCAGGACAAGCTGATCGAGGGCGACCTGTGCATTCTGGCCACGGGCTATACCCGGCCGAGCTTGGGCTTCTTGCCTGACGAGTGTTTTGCTGAGCCGTATAGCCCGCCGAACTGGTATCTGCAGGTCTTTCCGCCCGAGCATATGGATATCTGTGCGAACAATTGCACGTATGTGAATGCGATTGGGACCGTGGGGAACTATCATATCGGTATCTATACCCGCTTTCTCCTGATGTTTCTCGTCGATCCCTTGGCGCGGCCGAAAGAGTTCTGGATGAAGAAGTGGATCGATATGACGCGATGGATCAAGGGACGGGCACCGGGTGGGGCCTTTGATTTCTTCACCTACTCGGAGCTCTTGTACTGGTTCTTGTTCGTCATCGTCATCAATCCGTTCCGGTGGAAGTGGGCGCTGTTTGTGCTGTTTGGGGTGAGCACGGGGTTGCCATTTAAGGTGGTGAAGGAAGAGGACAAGATGCGGAATGGGCTGGGGATGAAGCAGCAGTAGAATCAAAAGCGATCTAAGAACTAGATATCAGGAGGAGAGGATGAATTAGAACAGAATTGGATGGGAAGGAATTGGGTATCACCAGTCGAGGATCGAGGGGAATGGCTCGAACTCTCTGGATTTAGGTAGTCTCTGGAGATATCCTTCTGATGGTTGGGACACGGAACACTTGTAGATATTTTGCATCAAAACGGCGGATGATACCTATTTGAAGCCAATTACAGCTTTTTTCTCATTCAAGGCACGATTCTAGATATTTTCGCTTCACAACTGCATATCATAATCGGGTATTTATCTAATGTGAACTACCTACATCGAATCGAAAAAGAAGCAAATGACCTCTAGCCACTTTCGGCCCGTGCCGTGGAGCTCGGATATCTAGGCTACCTCAAAGACGGCAGCATCTTGCAGGTCCAGGCAAGAAGGGTATATTCGGGAGAATAGAGACAAGAGAAATTAGTGAGCAGGAAAAGAAAATAGTCCACCACAGATGGCCATCTCATATCTGAGTAGATAGAGCATGGATCAGCCACAATCATATTATTGTGAAAGAAATTAGAGAAGAGGATTTGTAGAAGGCAGAACATAGAGTATCAGCCATAGTGTCGTGCACGGTAGTCCCCGTAACGCACGTATTCAATATCCGTCGTAGACATCCGTTCAACACCGTGTCAAGCAGGAAGAGGACCAGTGGATTCCATCAATTCCATTTTCATTCCAAGCTCTCGCAAGCTATAGAGCGATTCCAGTCGTCTTGTATGATTGAGGGCGACTAGCGACCTACGACATCCAGTCGAGTCATTGGTATTGTTATGGTCGTGTACAATCAAGGTCGAATCAGCTACCGCGGCTGCCCGGGCACCGGCTTCCTCGCAGGAATGGATCCAACGGTACCCATGGTAGCCATGGAACCCATGGAGCCCAGAGAGCTGGTGCTCGCATGACTGAAGGGCATGCGCGTCGACAACGTTCCTTGGTAAATCATTGGCTGCAAGTCCGTCACGCTCTTTGAGCGCCGTCTGCTTTGCTGAGCCTGTCCCATTGACCTCTCTCCAGGATATGCGCCAGGTGATAGCGAACGCTCTGGTGCTGGCGCATTCGACTTTGAACGGGCACGACCAGTGCTTGGCGTGGGGGCATCAGCAAAAGGATTGACAGGAGAGCTGCGGCCGGAGGTAGGCGTCAAAGGCCGAGGGACCATGCTGCTGGGGCCAACAGGTGGACGCATGGGTAGCGGGCCAGTCGGACGAGGACCAGGCTGTTGAGCCTGAGGACCAACGGGGCGAGGCTTGAGCGGAAGCTTGGAGAGACAGGTACGTGGAGCGACACCTTGTTGAGAGTGGTCCATTCGGATACACAGAGCCTGTGCAGACATTAGTAGATGCTCCTTGAGTAGTCATGAGGGAAGCTACTTACCCAGCCATCGTCATACTCGTGCAAGATCCTGATTAGCTGACCTGGAAGGAGCTCGAGCTCATCCTCCATCGAGGGCTTGAACTCCATTTGTACGCGGTGAACATTGCTCGGTGGCCCCGATGGAGCAGCCAAGCTGGGTGGAACAGCAGCGGCACCGACAGCAGAAGGAATAGCCGTGGACGCTGTTGAGGCAGTACCGAGCTGAAACTCCGAACTAGGCGCGCCAGATGGCACACTTGAGACAGCAGAATTAGCGGCCGAAGAGGCCAAGCTGGTTTGCGAGTGGTTTGACTTGATGCTGAGCGGTTTGGGAACAACATCGCTCGAGCGACGGTGATCATTAACCTTTCTTGCGGCTACAGCACCTGCAGCGGCAGCGGCAGCTGGAGCGGCAGCAGTGGCAGCGTCGTCACCGAAGGGATTGATGTTCTCCGCAGCATTGCCTCGCTCACCGGGTCGCTCCCACATGCTCTTGCTTTGCTGGGGAGCAGCTGTGGGTTTTGAGGCCATTTCCAGCTTGTTCCCGACACTCTTACGTTCTCCGCCACCGAGGTTAGGAGAGAATTGGGTCAGAGGACGAAGACTAAGTCGGGGAGCTGTCGATGCCGTCCTAGTAGACCTAATGCTTGAGGCTGGCTCTAAGCGAGGGGCTGCAGCTGGTACGGCCATCTTTTCATTGTCATCTAGTCGCTCATGAGATTCCTCTTGACGTTTCTTGCGACGGAATAGCAGGAAAGCACCGGCAATGAGAGCGATAAAGATGATGATAATGCCGAGCGCTAAACCAGCCTTAGCACCTCCTGACATCCCTCCAGAGCTTTTCGAGACCTCAGACGGCGAACTGGATGCAGCAGGTGCAGTAGTAGCATCGTCGGTGCTAGCGGCTTGGAGCGATGTAGTTCCTGCTGGTGCCAAGGAGAAAGATCCTGGAGCAGACGAAGACTCAGGAGTAACCGTAGCCGTGGAGGGCGAGGTCAGTGTGCTTGATGCGTGGACCTGACTTGAGGTAGGAGCTGCAGTTGATGTTGGCTGTTCAGAGGAAGACTGCTCGGTAGACTGTGCTGTGGAAGTAGGTTGTGAATGTTGACTGTGCTGCTCAGTACTTTGGGGTTCCGTCGATGATGGCTGCGCTTGCGTCTGCGGATCTGGGTCGGGTGTCGGTTGTGCTACTGAAGAAGCAGACAAGGTGCCATGATTGATACCGTATCCAGGTGGAAGCATTGTTGTGTATCCACCCACAGGACCTGCAAAAGTTTTTGGAGCTGTGACATAGACAACCGATACTTTTGTCTCAACCGGGGAGTCTCTCTTTTCCAAGGCCGGCGCCTCTGCATTAAGGACCTGTGGATCCAGATTGAACAGGCTCGAGTCCAAACGTCGTTCGACATGATGATGGGAGTGGTGTAGACGCCTCATCTTGGGCCAATGGGGATTTTCTTTGCAAGGTGAAAGTAAAGATTGATGAATGTAGGGTGATGAAGCTGTCAGGCTGGTTCGAGTTATTTCAGCGGAATGCGTAGCAGCAGTGTATTCACCGCCAGGAATGCGCGTCCTAGTAACCAAATGCGTGGAATTGAGGGTACCTAATACAAGCGAATGGCAGCGAGCTGGCGCCGATAAAAGAAGGGCGACGACCAGACGCGATCTGATGTTTCCTAGAAGGGAGCGACGTGTGAGGGAATGGAAGGTGTATGGAAGGGTTTGGGTCGGTTTGGGGTGGGGAGAAGGAGCGACGGCCTCAGGGCAGACGGACGCGGGAAGCATTTGGCGCACGGGCAACGGGCGCAGGCTTACCTAGCTCGGCGTTTCAGGGGAAAGGCAGCCCTCATTGGTCTCCACCGCAAACAACCCAATTTCCAATCCCTCCACCTCTTCACAGATTAAGGTTGCGCCCGTGCCAGCTAATCTCAGAAACAATCCACTGTTCTACCGTTCGTTGCGATACCTGAAACAGAATGATGCAATCGCGTCTGGATAACGCCTCGCGACTTTTGACTCATCGTGATAGCGGCAATCGTTCTGCAAAACATCGAGTCTCAATCGCGCTCCCAAAGTGACAGTTGAGAAGACAATAATTGCTGATGATGGATAAGCGTCAGGGGTCCCTGGAGAAACACGCTTGCTCTGAAGGGTTAAGGCGTATCAATTCCCGTGCGTTCTGGGTCCTTTCGGAAGCACAGCCTAGGAGGCAACCGACGTATTGCATGAAAATTACCATGACTGCAGATAAAGTTGGAAACAAATAGATTGAAAGCCATTGTCCTCCTTTGCATTCTCGGGCCGGGCGAAAACATGTGTTGCTAACCAAGGTCCTTGGCACGGTTCACCTAGCTCTATTCGGGAATACGTTAGGTTGCCTCTCGGAAAGCTTCCGTCTCCAATGACGTCTGGATCAAGCAATTTTTACAAAGCGTAGGCTCAGAAATGAGCAAAATTGGATGCCACTTTTACCCAGAAACGTGGTATTCATATCTCTTGAGCACTAAGATAGATGCCCAAGCAAATTCCAGGAACACTTTTCTAAATCATGAGTCCTGCGTCAAACCCCTCCAAGCCGTTCGATATCGCGGTCGTAGGTGGCGGTATTGGTGGCATCGCTCTCACAATAGGTCTCCTCCACAAACATGTCCCGGTAACTTTATACGAATCCGCACATGCTTTTGGTGAGATTGGAGCCGGTGTCTCATTTGGTCCCAACGCGGCTCGAGCAATGAGTCTCATTGACCCCGCTATCGAAGCCGGCTTTCATCGAGTAGCAACGCGCAATTCTTGGGACTCAAAGAAAGATTTTTGGTTCACGTTCCGCTATGGCCAAGACAAGAAGGACGGTTCGAACCGCATCGGGGATATCATTACGGAGCTTGACTGCCCGCCGATTGGTCAATGCGCCGTCCATCGTGCTCACTTTCTTGATCAGATGGTCCAGTTACTCCCAGATTGTGTCTCACGTTTCTCGAAAAGAGTAGACGAGATAGAGAATAACGGCGATCATGTCGTTCTTCATTTTCATGACGGAAGTACGGCAAAGCATTCAGCAGTCATAGGCTGCGATGGTATCAAGAGCCGTACGAGACAGATAGTCCTGGGGAGACAAGATCCCGTCTCACACGCCCAATACTCGCACACGTATGCCTATCGCGGATTGATTCCAATGGACAAAGCAGTGGAAGTGCTGGGTGAAGAACAAGCCTGCAATAGTCAGCAGTATCTTGGATACGATGGCCACCTCCTCACTTTCCCCATAGAGAAAGGAAACACAATGAATGGTAAGTCTTGCATTGCTCAGGGCCATAAGTTACTTCTAATGAGCAAAGTTGTCGCATTTCGCACGAGATTTGACCATGACTGGAAAGACGACCGCTGGGTGGTGCCCATGAAGAAGGAGGATATGTTCCAGGACTTTGAGAATTGGGGTGATAGCGTCAAGAAGATTCTCTCCATGATGCAGAAGTCCGACGTTTGGGCATTGTTCCACCACCTGCCAGCGTCAACGTACTGCAAAGCCCGCATCTGTCTTCTCGGTGACGCAGCGCACGCGTCAACACCTCACTGTGGCGCCGGCGCGGGTATGGCTGTTGAGGACGCATACGTATTAAGTAGTCTATTAGAGAAGGCCAACGATGGGAGGGATATCGAGGATGCATTCAAGGTATATGATGAGGTAAGACGACCAAGGTCACAGAGGTTGGTGAGCTGCAGTAGGGAAACGGGGATGCTCTATGATTTTGAGCTGGGTGAGACTGGAGATGACAGAGAGAAGCTGAAAGAGAATTTAGACCAACGTTTGAGGTGGATATGGGACGAAAACATAGAAGAGCATTGTAAAAAGGCGATCGAGAGGTTTGAATATCTACGAGACAAACGACTAAAGAGTGTGTAGTGTTTCTCATTATCAAGTACACTGGTCATGATAGGAATCCACCAGACAGTGTAGTCGTAGCCTTTGCAGCAGCGTCAATACGAGGTGCTGTTCACCGCATGCCTAGTCAATAGTATCATCTCGGAGATCAAAGACGTGCTTTATCACTTCGTCCGTTTTGCTCCGTATCCCATCATGGTATACCATATTTGTCACATAAGTCTTGCAGCCTCGGATCTTCGATGCAGTTTCTTGCGAGAGGTCAAAGTCAACATACATATCATCCATATACACAGCCGCGTAAACTGGGACCTCATTCTTGGCCAGTTGCTCCTCGTCATAGAGTCTTGGCCAGTCCGAGTCATGCGCAATGAGCTCGGCGGGGCCAGCAAGCTTGTGAAGCTCGGCATAATCCTCAAACATCCACGGGTAAACCATTTCTCCAGTGAAATAGACAGGCCGTTCGTGATCGATATTTGTACTGTCGAACTCCGAAAACTGCTCCCGTATCCTATGAGCGGACCATTTGGGCGCGATTCCTTCGCAATATATGGGCTCGTGTAGAAGCGCATAGATGACATTATCGTCAAATGCAAGCGGTCTTTCAATTCGTGATACGGAGGGTCTAGTCAAATGACCAAATACCTCGAGGTCATTGGAAGATCTTAAAACGATCTCATGCACCATGTCCAATCCAGAATGGAACCCGAAAAGAATGCCTAGTTGTTGAAAGCGCCTTGCACTGAGAGATCCTTCTCCAGGAGTTCTCACTGTGCTATTGCCGAACCTTTCAAGTAAGCGGAGAATCCTCTTTACACGATCAATATCCTCGGGATATTTCTCGTAATAGGCTTTATTACGGTGCTGTAGCCTCTTATAAAGGCGCGTGTAAGTCTCGTCTGGGCCATGGCCGACTGGCGGTAAGCCACCGAATATGAAAGCTTCTCGGAGACTCTGGTTGAAAAATGAAAGATAGGTAGTACAACAAAAGCCACCAAAACTCTGACCCATGATACTCCATTTGCGCTTCCTCTCGGGATAATCAGCGGTCAATGCTTGTCTAATGGCTTCGCAATCTCGAACGATGTTATCGGCACGAAATGACTTCAAGTAACTAGCCTGCACGGGATCGTCACCACGAAGACCCAGTGAGCTTGCTGAAATTGGCGTGCTAAGTCCAGTTCCTCTCGAATCCAAGAGGAGCAGCTGATAACCTTTGTCGAGGATATAACGAGTCCATGCGTAATTTTGCGGAGAGGAACATCCAAGACCGGGGCCACCTTCTAGATAGACCTGTACGGAATCAATGGGAGACTGGTATGAGAATCACGGGGAAAGCTGCAGCACTGCTTGATATCATACCATCCATGGTAATTGCTTCTTCTTTGGATCATCATCCTCAAAATCTGCTGTCTTCTCCGCCTTTTTAGCAGAACGGGCAAATAATCTTAAAGTGCCAGCATCGGGTTTTGCGTAGTCGCGGGGAACTTCGAAAAAATGCTCCGTGATCCTAAGCTTGCCTTGGGGTAACGGTAAGCTATAGGCTGGAAGCAATCAAGGAATGGTTCAGTACCTGGAACAAGATGGCTCTTCTGTTCGAGGATCTTCGCAATTGGGATTGCCGTCTTCTGCATGTTGAGAAGTCTACAAGCCTGAATTGCATTCGAAACGCTCCTGAAGTTGTGGTATACCAGAATATATCTTAAGCTTTTCTTGATGCAAGGATGTCAAAGATTCAACAAGTTTGCCTGGAACAATAGGACATTATCAAGCCTTACGGTATGTACATATGAGGGTGGCCTACCTGACGGCACAAGGGTTGTGGGAGTGTTGGCCCCTGACTGACGATCCTCGCAAATTAATGACCGTGAACCCCACCGCGGTCCCGACTACTTTGCCCTATTAATAATGTAGGTACCTTACTGGAACATCAAAATGAAGACGCCGAAACCATCACCACTCTCATGTTCCTTCGCGCTTGCTCTCATCGGCGGTGTGAAAGGGAGAAATCGCCTGATCCAGCGATGCTTGGGCGAAAGGGTTCCCTAGCTTAGGTACACAAAGTCGTCGCATACCTTTTCTTTCCTTTTTCACCTCGCCTTGCTGAGCGTTGCGTTCTTTTGTACACAACATGCTTAATCTGCTACCACTAGCTTCCTAATCTTAATTGGATCCTATGTTCCTGCCATCTGCACCTGGCACCGTCAAGATGATACAAGACACTCGAGCCTGGGTACATGAAATTGATGAAGTCTGATGTCGAGCAGTTCAGTGCCATCAACGTCCCCGAGTTGTTCCCACGTGATGTTGTTTTCATGGGTATATTAGCTTTAGCAGGAAGCGCTCCATCAACGAGACCGTTTCGATTCCAGTCGCCTTCGCTTCCGCTGAGGGTGAGTCCACGCCGGATCTTGTCTCCGTCTACCCCGAGATCCATGTCGCCAGCGACGCCGAGAAGCGTGATGTCCTGGCCAAGCGTGATGGCAAGGATGTAGACTCGATTCTCAGCCTGATTACTATCATTGGCCCCGAAGCGGATGCAGGGACCGCTAAGAAGAGTGCGACTGAGAAACGGGTGCCAGTGCTGTTGAACCCTTACTCGAAGTTTGCGGAGGAAGCTGATCCGAACGAGGTCTTCGGCGCGCCTTAAAATGATGAGTTGGGAATT
This sequence comes from Astrothelium subdiscretum, assembly GCA_021030935.1. Classification (NCBI taxonomy): domain Eukaryota; kingdom Fungi; phylum Ascomycota; class Dothideomycetes; order Trypetheliales; family Trypetheliaceae; genus Astrothelium; species Astrothelium subdiscretum. The sequence continues at coordinate 77,366 of JAGFMW010000003.1, forward strand.
GCTGGGAGGTCTTCTGGGGAATTTCAAGGTCGTGGAACTAGTTGACGAAGGTCGTCTTGCATAACTCACTGACTTTCCGCCTGTTCATACTGTTTTAAGAGAGTTTCATTTCGAGGGGTGCATTTTTCTTTGCTGGATCTGCAGAGAGATAGATCGCGTGTTGTCAAGTCATTCCTCACGGTCGATGGACTTCTTTCGTGCCGCTGATACCTTACGTATATCGAAACACGATTGAGATTACCATTCACAAGATCGTCGCGGCGTCGTTCGCGATGCTCTCTCCTTTTAATGCGGCATTGCTCTCTCCCCACATCCCTTCATAGGAGGCACCGGTCCATGTCTGAGGGTAGTGCTTTTGTCCACTCTGAGGAATGCTTTTCCTAAGTGATGGTACAGAACACGGCCGCACCTACCGCGGTAGATCAACAGAACCAGAAGCCGAAAAGCGGAAATATCAGCGGGCACGCCTGAAGAGCAATGAGCTGGCACTTGACTGCGGGTAGTGACAGAACCAAGATGATGCCACTAGCTTAAATTTCTATACGTAATCTACTGTTACTCTAGTTTATCTAGATAATCGAGGGACGGCATTAGAGAAGTATGTGCGTTGACATCGCATGACTAGGTACTGAAAGTATAATTGGAAAGAGCCGTGGAGGCCTTTCTTAATCAATCCAGCTAGGTTCAAAATGCCACTGCCTGTACTTCCCCAGTTATGATCGACATGCTGTGGCGCTTGGTCTCTCATGTATTCCTACGCCACGCTGAGCAAATGGCCACCAACACTTCAAACAAAATATCTCATATTCAGAGGGTCTAAGTTCTACCAAATTCAGATAGTACTGAACAACTCTGAGGAATCGGTGACCCGAGTGAAATCCACCTAAATGGCGAATGGTCGAATAGAATGACATGATCCCAAGTCCAACAGTTTGCAATCGCGAGTTGACAACGTCCAGCCTCGAATGCGCTGCTTCGAAATTACACGAAGTCAATAGCGCTTCTATTTCAGATGCAGATTTTCAATTACCCCTGATGGGATGTCACTCTCGAAGAAAAGTATCAGGTTCGGCCACGGCGCTAGGCTACAACCGTAGACAAAACCTGCCCTGCGACCGCCATAGCGACCGCCAGGACAAAAGACCAGAATATCAAGCCGCTGCTTGATATGCCTAGCACCGTACAAATAGCTTCCCAAAAAAAGAAGGACTGGATCCGAGAGTAGCTCCGTTCTCCCCTTCCAATGCTGCGTCCTCCGCCAGTATCGTTCGTTTACCACTCAATACATCCAATGATTCAAGCTTCAGACCGGGATCTGTGAAGTCCAGGATCCTCAGAGTCCTAGGAGACGTCATTTGTCCAGCTAGAGCCTTTGCTTGCCTTTCGATGGCGTCCTCCGCACGAGCATTCTCTCCTGCGGATAAGCGCCATTCAGCACATGTGCCAGATCTTGCCTTGAATCCTCTGGTGTTTCGCAGATTCATGTTGATGATGACTTCGCGCAACTTCAGCGCCGTGTCTTGCTGTGGAGGCGTCAAAGCATCAGGACAAATGCGGGGCATACGCAATGAGAGCCGCCGCAGCTGTGCCAATTGCGCACCTATCACCGTACAGATGTGGATCCGATCATGACTGTGTACTCGAGGTTTTATAGTGTTGTCGTCAATATCCAAATCCAGCGTTGCTAAAGTATTTGCCGATAGAAGGTCTCGGAAGGTAGACGCGGGCAAGTCGCGGCGCTCAAGATTTGGGAACGTAATCTTCCCAAACGCCGTCAAGGCGAGGTCAACAGGTCTTCTGCTGTTCTTTGTAATGAGAAGAAGTCGTGAGACGTCACTTTCCAAAGTCGATGTCCAATTTGCACGTTGTTTGCCCGCTTCCAAGTATGTCCGATCTTGCGACTCTTCATATGACCTGGAATTTGATGAGGAGCTCCCATTTCCAGAGCTTCCCAGGTCCAAAGCTATGCGTTGCAGATTCATTTGTATCAAAGCGATAGTTTCATTTGAGTGCTCGTGGTAGACGAATCTATTAAGGACGTCCCGGGAGAATCTGAGATCCGATAAGAAGACAATCCGAGCATGTTTGAACCATTTTCTGCAGAGAGTCAATCGGCGTACATCTTCACGGAAAAACTCCGTGCCCAGGTATCCGAGAATAGTGAGCAGTAGCTCTAACGGGAGGAGTAGGAGCGACATGGCCAGCGATTAGAATCTCGATTTCCGCCCGGGCAACGACAGCCGAACCTGGAACTTCTTCCTTGTGTCTGTGGTAGACGTGGATCCAATGAACTGTATTCACCAGTCTGCCCAGCCTCAAAGCATGCTGATCCTAAGATCTATGATTTATAGCAGGAGCATCCTGGGTGAAGTGCCAGGTACGACTAAAGGTAAACTGGTGAGTGATATGAGCATGAATGCCATCGCAAAATCATCACCGGGATTCCACCACTCACCAGCAGGTGTCCGGAAAGATTCTTGTGTGATGTTGCATCTGACATCTCTTTGTGATGAGGCTTTTCGGGTCAGATCTACAAATCAAGAAGCTAAACTTGATATCAACGGTTCGAAACTATCTGAAGCTCACCTCGATTCGCGAATATAGTAGGCTTTTCTCCCGAAACACCTCTTATTTCCAGTTGTGATGATTTTGATCCGTTGGGCTCCAAAGAGAGCAGAACAGATATCCCAAATCACCGTACCCGGGCGGAGTTCATTGTTGCCCTACTTGAAGTAGCTCTCTGACTCCAAAGGACAAGAACTGCCTGTCAGAACGAGCCCTTCCAGGCGTTCTGCGAGTAATGGAGAGCCAGGTCGCTTAATCATCACAGACTCATCTGCGGACAGGACCTCGGGAAGCGGCCCCAATGTCCTGCTGTTGTGAAGAGCACCTTCATGACGGCTTTGCCAGTACTTCGCTGTCCTGAGCGACTTGCATAATAGCGCTAGGTGTCAGGATAGATAGGAAGGGAACAAGGTGATGCTGCCCAGAAGCGACCGACACTTCCATCGCTTCGAAATGTAGGGGAGACTAAGCTCAAGATCAATTCCATTACTACCATGAATGTATTACGGGCTGTAGCAGATTACACTCCTGGAGTCGATCTTCGCGGAAGCTCCATAGAGCTCTTTAACCCATATTCCATGCTGTCTTGAGATCAAGATCAATTGGAAAACTTCCGCGAAGCCTGCTCTCCAGCGTAGGGCAATATTTAGGACGGTCACAGAGCAGAGAACACCTACAAACACGTTGGTCGAATGTGCGGATATGGTAATCAACCAAAGAGTATATAAGTAAAGCGAAAGCGGTCAAAGGTGTTGCCTGGAATGGAGGGGAGATAGGAATGGCAAGCCACGACAGGGAATGTGTTGAAAGCTTGAGCAGTCGCTAAGTTAGGTGGACAGCTTTCCAACTCGCAGTTGCGCTCGCCGAAGTCAAGGAGCACAAGCGATCGTGAAGCTGTCGAGTAAATTCAAAGACTGCGTAGAGCCCATGCACAAAGCAGTACTCCAAAATGGGCCCGAATTGCACGCATTGGGAATGATGACTGCAGTTTAGATTTTGGATATAGACATACCGGAGAGCATCATTGGCTGTGATGGCATCGAAACCTGCTGGAACTTCCTCGACTTCGGAAGCACAAGGTACAGCCAGCTCAACGTCCTCCGCTTCAAAAGCCCCAGGTTGAGTAACTGTATATTGAGCAGCGAGCCGCTGTAATACGTGTTTGGGCTCGCTGCTGGGGACATGTTGTTGATGAGGATGAAGGTGATCATTTTGCTATGATGGACAGTAAGCCACACAGGTTGTCAGATAGATATTCTACGCCACAACACGTGATCCAAGGCAAGAGCTAAGTGGCGTTAGGTAGGTAGCGTCCACGGATTCCACTTCATCCAGATTGGATTAGTGGGACACGAAATTTAGTCCTGGTGACCGTGCGCCTCACAATTACCGCGTAGTCTCGCTCTTGGCCAGGCCTTCGCAAACTTCGTAGACCACCATCATGGTGAAGAAGGATAAGAAGACTAAAGCTGCTGAAAAAAAGGCTCGAGTCGCTCAGAAGCAGGACAAAAAAGCAGCCCAAAAGGAGAAGAAGGCCAAGAGCAAGTCCAAAGACGAAGACAGCGATGCGGAAGATGTCGATCTTGATACCGTGCTAGCAGAATACGCAAGGCAGCAGGAGCAGTATTTAAAAGTCACTGAAACTCCCTCTGAGCCACCGTCTGCTCGAAGCTCGAGCACTCTGGTTGCATCGCCTTCCAATGATAATGAGCTATTCTTGTATGGAGGTGAGTCCTTCATTGAGAGCATCGCACGCTTCTACAATGACCTCTTCGTCTATAATATCAAGTACGATGCCTGGCGCTTGGTGACCAGCCCAAACTCTCCCCTACCGCGGAGCGGCCATGCTTGGTGTAGAGGGGGCAACGCTGGAGGTATCTATTTGTTTGGAGGTGAATTCAGTTCACCCAAACAGGGCACATTCTATCATTACAATGATTTCTGGTATCTTGAACCTTCTAGCAGAGAATGGACGAAACTCGAAACAAAGAGCAAAGGACCGCCAGCGCGAAGCGGGCATCGCATGACATATTTTAAGAACTATATCATTATATTTGGCGGTTTCCAGGATACGTCGCAACAAACCAGATATTTGCAAGATCTCTGGTTGTATGATTGTCGAGAACAAATATGGCACTGTCCCAACGTTTCTCAAAAGCCCGATGCTCGGTCCTCGTTTTCGCTTTTGCCTCATGATTCCGGTGCTGTCTTGTATGGAGGCTACTCACGAGTGAAAGCGACTAAGACGTCTGCGATCCACAAAAAGGGCAGCGGACCGGCATCCCGCGTCGTCATGATTCCGAAAGTACACGAGGACACATGGTTCCTTCGTATCACTCAGCCCGATCCCACTGCGCCAGCCAGTACACCTCCGACCGTACGCTGGGAACGAAGGAAAAGACCAGCAAACCCCCCAAATCCTCCACGAGCGGGCATCCAAATGGCGTATCATCGAGGCCGCGGTATCTGCTTCGGCGGCGTTCATGATGTAGAACAGAGCGAAGAAGGAATTGACAGCGAGTTCTTCAATGACTTGTATGCTTGGAATGTCGAACGTAATCGCTTCTTTCAACTCAACCTACGCAGACCTAGGAAGCAGACTAAGCCAGCTCCTCTCTTGGACCGCGGAAGAAGGCAGCGCGGAAAAGCTGCAGAGGAGGAACTATTGCGAAATCTTGTGGCACTCAACACGAAGGGTACCACTTCAGAAATGGATTTAGATCATGTCGAGGTGGTAACTGAAAGAGAAGAAGAGGAACCGGAGAAGCTACAAAAGACGGTCACCTTTGAGATGCCTCATGTTCGGTTCAATCCTGCACTGGCTGTCCAGGACGACGTGCTCTACGTTTTTGGTGGTACATTCGAAAAGGGCGATGCAGAATATACCTTTGATGAAATGTGGTCGATCGATCTCGACAAGCTCGACGGCGTGACGGAGATCTACAGACGGAATCTACCTGAATGGCAAGGTAGTGAAGACGAGGACGAGGACGAGGATGAGGATGAAGAAAGCGACAACGAGGAGATGGAGGAGGACGAAGGGGCACAGGAAGACGAAATTGTTGTAGTTCCACCAATGCCAACAGAGTCAACGGTTACGGAAGATTCTACGGCGCCCTCAATGACCGAAGAAGATTCACCAACTTCTGCCTTGACAGACTCGAAACCACATCCGAGGCCTTTCGAATCACTAAAAGACTTCTACGCACGGACTTCTTCTCAATGGCAGGAGATACTTCTTGGAGATGCGTTACGTGATCGTGAGAACCAAGAAAAGAGCGTCAAGGAGATTAAGAAGGACGCTTTTGATCTGGCGAAAGAGAAATTCTGGGATTGTCGCGAAGAAATTCGAGCCCTTGAGATTGAGCAAGAGGAGGCCGGCATTGGAGAAGTCATTAGCGTAGCGGAGAGAGGGGAGCAAGGGAAAAGTCGACGATGACCTAAGATCTGCCGAATAGTATTCTCCTTTGCATTGCTGAATTCCAATCAGAGTCTTCCTCGGTGGGCTCCCGATCGCTCAAACAGATAAGCTTTATCACTCTATGCTCCCACGTCACATCAATGGATTTGTGTTTCTTCCGAGATTACGAATCTGTTGGATCCACTTTGCATGACGCACAATTTCCAACGCAGGTCTCGACTGGATTCTGGGGGGAGCCGTAGAGCGGCTTCGCCGATGGTGACTTGGCACCTCAAGAGCCGCAGTCACAAGCACCGATCTCCAAAGAAGGGGGAGTTGCGTTCCTCTGGACAACATGAAGTCGCAATTCCTGTTATCGGAACTCCGCGGATCCTACCTGCGATAGGCTGATGATGAATGGTAATGGTGGCCCGCATACTCGCTCATCGTGGAATCGCTGGACTGAGACGTTGCCTTCGAAGCTCTGTCAAAGGTGCTGGCTCCTCGTACCTGCAAAGACCGATAGTTGCATCACACGACTAACCTCCAGCATCTACAGAACTTCACATCCATGCGTTGATGTTTAATAGTGATAAAATTCGAATAGAAGTTAAACTAAATCCTATCGATTGTCATCCAATGGAAAGCGAAGAGAGAGAATAGCGTGAATATAATTGGTGTAATGTGCTCTTGCCCTGCCTAGGGCGCTCCTTCCTGCCATAGCACACGGGCACAGCCTTCGTGCGCTGTTAATTATCTAAATGAATGGATCGAGAAAGAATGTAGCCTCTTGTTTATCAGCAGTATCCTGTAACCTTCACTGAAAAGGGATCCCAATGAAAATCACGCGAGTGCCTAAGTACTAAGAACTCAAAGTCCAATCGATGACATTAGTAAATTCGCGGTGAGGGACAGCCTTACTGCTCGTAGTGTCTCTGGCATTATACTTCCCACAGGTACGGAGGAAGGGTTTAGCAGTGCTCCTCTTCGCGGTAGTACTGTTCTTGGCCGTGGTAGTACTGTTGTCGTTCGTAGCACCACCAGGAGAGAAACCGGCCATATCAAGGCAAGCACATCCAGTACGGCCCTCGCAGACGGGCCACTGCTTTCTCGTGACCATATCACAGAACTGCTTCTCCTTGGTATTGACAAGGCTCGGACCTAAGGAGGTAGGCGAATTGCAGAGTACGGCCGTCATGTGATCTGAGGCGCTGGTCACGACGATCGCATCCCCAAATGCTTGCGTCTCATTGTAGGCCATCGACGTGCTATTATTGCCGCGCTTAACGCTCTGGCTCCGGGCATGCTGAATTTCGTCGTCCTGACCCTGGCCGGCTTGATTTTGGTCACGTGGGAGCCAGCCGGGTTGGTTTTCGTCAATCGCGATCGGGCCAGGACTAGGGGGAAGTGAAGGGCCGCCGCCTTGATTCTGGCCGGGTGGATTCTGGCCGGGTGGATTCTGGCCGGGTGGATTCTGACCGGGTGGATTCTGGCGGGGTGGATTCTGACCGGGTGGATTCTGGCCGGGTGGATTCTGACCCGGTGGATTTTGACCGGGTGGATTCTGACCGGGTGGATTCTGGCCAGCTTCATTCTGGCCGTGCTGAGGGGCGAGTTCAACGAGTTGACCATGGCTGGCTTGGTACGCAGCGGGTCGATTCATGCCGCGTAACTCAGGACGCAGGAAGGGACGTTGCCTTGGTCGCCACGACAAAGGAATTCCACCCTGATGGCCATTAAGGTCTCCATCCGTCTTAAGCTGGTTGAGATTTCTGGTTGAACCGTCGTTATTATATGTAAGAGCAGGCTTGAAGATGGGAAGATGATGTTGTCCTACTTTAAACTCGGAATAGAAGCTGAATCTGGGTCGGCTGCCGCACATTGCATCGGGATGCCGATTGTATTCCCGCTGAAGAGCCTCTGACTTTCCATCAAAGTCGGGAAGGTGGATACCCATAGCCGCGTCGGGGATACCTAGTGGGTTACCGCGTACGCCAATCCAAGTGCATTTTGGCCGGTACTTGTTTTCTCCAAGTGCTTGAACGGAGTGATACTCCCCAACTATTTGAGAGGAATAATACCAGGGACCTCCACACGTCGCTCCAACATCTCCAGCCCAGCCTCGGGTATCGCCAGAAACGTCCCTCATTGTTATCCAGGCTATACAGGTTGGGTCTGGACCACCAGCGGATACTGCAAGATATGTTGGTATGCCATTACTGCGGCGTGTATGTCTCAACTGAATATCTCTGTAGTTTCCGGACTTCACTTTGGGTGGCGCTCTGAGCAACGGAAGGCCATATCCTGGGCTCCACCCAAGGCCGGTACCGGCCTCGTCCCAAGTGGCGACGCTGGGGATGTCGCCACCAAACTCAGGGGATTCATCATCACCAATTTCAAGACCAATACCGATTCGCACTGTGGACAAGGACTCCCTTGTCGATGGAATCTTCTGCTGTACAAAGCCGATCGTGCCAAAGGTGCCAGCAAGGGCACCTCCAAGAATGCCACCGATAAATCCAAATGCTGAGGTCACGTACGTGAACGCCGGTGGCACCGATTTCGATGCCACCAGTGCCACGCCCATCGCTGTTGTCTCCAATACTACCATTGTGTCTGAATCGAGGTATATATCAGCGAAAAGACTCAAATTGACGGTTAAGACTCCCGTCACTGAGTAACAAAGCAGTGTTGCTAAAGCAAGAAGCAAATAGTGCCCTTTGATATCGGGGTGGCTCAATGATGTTCAAATGACAATATTTTGAAGAATGCAAAGCAAATAGGAATAGGCAATTCCCCCGCCAGCGGGAAAGCAATTGATCAAGAAAGGAAAGTTGCAAGAAAAGGCTTGTGAAGTGGTAGAAATCAACGAAGAAAATGTCCAAAGGTAAAGCTGAGTGTATAATATAGTAAAATCGACTTCCCTCAAACCGAGCCATTCACAGACATCGGTCGCTGGTGGAGGAAATTTTTCTTGGCGATGAAGCTGTATATTCGCCACCAATACCTCCTGCAGAGAGCCGCAAGACGTATTCTAAAAGGTTGCAGGAGGACATCCGGCTTCCCGGAGCGGCTGCGGCCCCGGATTTATCTAATCGACGCGGCATAGTTGCGGGCACACGAATCGTGGCAAAGATGCACTGGAACGAATATGCAGATGGGCTAAAGGAAGCACAAGGCCTTTGACAGGGGTGATGTCACAGAAAACGCAGACCGTGTGACTGCCCGGACGATTTCGGACGCTGAGGCAGTGCATCCAAAGAGGCGCAATATCTAGCCGTACCGCTAAGATTACGACAAGGTACCTATAATTCTTTTCCGTGAGGTCAGGGCAAGAGGTATCTTGATGAAAGGGGAACTCCGGATCAATGGTTCTTCCGAGTCGGAAAAGCACTTCATTCGCCCACCCCGGTTCCGGGGACAACTTTTCTCAGTCTACCTTTCCTCTTACCGTGTACCTCTGTATGCCACGGCTTTTGGTATTCTTCGGCCGGATCTAACTAGGGCTGACCAGCCGATGTATGGACCCTGGATTTGCAACCGCGCTACTAATTATTACGTGCATTTCATCGATCGCAGATGGTGCGAAAGTACGTGTCCCAAGATTTACCTATGGCGGGCTCAAAAACGGGTCATTCTTTCCCATCAATCCATGGTAATGGTAGACAGCTCGTTTCTTTACTACACAAACTCGGAGATCACAAACTTCCTCGCTGGCCTTGTCGTAACATAATGTGTACCGGCTTTCGCTGCCTTCGTTGAGCGTCTGATGATTGATCGCGTAGTATGTTTTACGATGGAGACTCTATCTGATTGTTGACCAACTCTTTTATACCCCATAATTGAAGCTTCAAAATGGTCAGCATTCGGTGTGCTCGGTGATTTTGTTTCTTTGGTATGCTGGTCTCTTCTGGAAGACAGAGTACTAACAGTCTCTTGATTCAGGCTTCATACGTAGCGGAATTATCCAGAATGTTGTATACTGCAGAACAGGTAGTACAGCTGACGCCGATCGCATTTCTGGAGAGAATATCCTCGTGAAGAATCTCTGTCAAGCGGCACCGCCCATCTGCGTTTCGATAGTTCTGCATTCCGATTTCTGGCGTGCGCCAACAAGTTGTACCCTTGTAATTGACCGGTGTCTACATCTCTAGCTGGATTTGCGCTTTCTACGCTCCCACAAACGATTATGGTCTGATTGGCCCACAACAGAGTGACGACAGTGGCACTATGTTTATTTCTTCTATCAATCATAGATAACATTCCATCGATTTTTCCGAAAACTGTCGTGCATTCTCTCGTGTGTTCGCAGGAGGCTCCCCTCTGCCTCTTGCATCTTCACAATCGCATTTTGGCCTACTTAACCCAGCGGGCGCATTTGGTTCGCCCTGTGTTTTCGAATTTCACCTTCAACACTGCGTGCGTACTCTATGAAAAGAGCTTAATTTCAAGCATTCCTTCCATCTAGACGGATGATGCACTGAAAATTTGTCGGATCTCACACTCCACGTCTCTAGTAGAAAGAGTGACCATCAACTTTTATCCACCGTCTCATCTCCCAGACCTTTTTAAAGTATAACATGGAGGAATAGACTTCTGGCTTTCAAATTCAATTCCATGACATGTAACATATCAAGAATGCGGGCCGACTGTTATTCTCTTCAAGTCTAACTATGGGGTTCCATTCGGCAGTGAGCACGTCCATCACAGCTTTGCCGTTTTCCAAATACTATTAACAACCCGGGTAAAAGCTCATCGCTCGCACTGTGGAGACTCCCATATCAGTCTAATTCAATGTGGATATTACCAATTCATTCATAAACCATTCACCGTTAGATGAATGTTTCTGGTATTCCTAATTGTTGTTCTCGGCTCCAGCCAGGCTTTCTTGGGTATGCAATAAAATTTAGGCTAAAAGCGCCATCTAATGCCACAGCGCATCAATATCACAGCGCTAACGTTTCATAATACGAGAGCAGCGGCCACTGCAGGTTCTCGCCATAGTACGAGAACGATGAAAGATGCCGCGAAGCAATAACCAATAGAAACACGATTCGATGAGACTGCAGGTTTCAAGTGCTTCAATAGTCCCGAAGGTTAGCGCCGCAATCATCACCCCTTCCCCCTAGTCTTCAGAATAGTATCGACGGTCAACCACGTTGGTCTGAAAAGGTCGACGAAAATCAATAATTGCACGTAGTGGTTGAAATTTTTATCTTGCAGTTCAACGCGAAGCTTGATCAATCACTATGGCTTCCTTCCAACAGTACGTACTTTCTACGAGAAAAAAAAACACCATGCTGATGAAAGAGAGCTGCGGTGCCATGTGTGTTGACAAAAGAACGCCGTATGGAATCCATCATAAGGCTTTTGGTAGATAGAAGATGAAACAAATCCATGGTCTCAATCTAACAACTTCACTGTGGGCGCAAAGCGCCATCTCTCCCCTCCCCCCATCGGCTATGGATGTATTGTCTGGCGCCCTTGCCCCAGAACGCAAGAGGGACGACAATCAAGCCCATCGCCAACTGCAGCACAGCCAGCTCGACACCGACCTTCAGCATGCCCTGGCTTTGGATCCAAGGGACGAGCCCAAAGCTCAGACTGAAACTGACAATGTAGCTGCCACCTCCAACAACCACCAGCGCCGGTGCCGCCCAAGGCGGGAACGCCTCGGTGACCCAGAGCGTATTTGCAATAGCCAGGCCCGCAAAGTTAAATCCGTTGAGGCCGTAGGCGAGATAGACAAAGGCAAAGTGCCATTGCTGCTGGACCGCAAGGCCGTAGAGCAGAGTACTTGCTGCACCGGCCAGAACGGGGAGGATGAACATGATCAGGTAGTGCTCCGCCTCGCGGACGCCTTTGTTCCGGCGTGCGAGGGACCGCAGCAGCCGTGTCATCAACGGGCCCTGCGCTGGCCACGCGAGGAGGCCGCCGACACCGGAGCAGACGTTGACGAATATGATGAGGATGCTGGGCAGGTGATACGGTGCCCTGCTCAGGACGCCATCGTATGTCTCGCCGATGAACATCATCCCTCCAAATGCCATGGCGTTGCCCAGGGCGACCCAGAAGACTAGTGGATTGGCCAAGCAGAAGAGGACCTGTACGTAGCATCTCGCCGTCGCTTTCCAACGTCCTGGAGCTGCTCGTGGGAGCGTGAAGAGGTCGGAAAACTTGCGCGCCCATGATTTCCGTGGACCGATGGGGAGATGCTTCTCGGGAAAGTCGTCCGGAGAATCGTCGTAGATGAAGACGTCTTCCTCGGCGCTCTGTACGATGAGGCGGCCATCGAAGGCAACGGCGGGGCGCTTGTAATATGTCTCTGGGAAGAAAACGAATACCAGAAGGCACGAGACAGCGGCAGGAAATGCCCAGAACCTGTAGAAGCCGCGCCAGCTCAGTCCATTGTTGGTGAGGAAAGGGAACGAAACGAGAGACGATGAACCGGCAAAGCCGATGAGAGACCAAACCATGGCAATTGCGTTTGGCCTTTGGTGAATGAAAGTTAGATCTATGATGATAAGTAAGGCCTGTTTGCACTCGTCAGTATCTTCATCGGCTTGATGCATTCAGCCAGCACACAGATGGCGTCGAAGGCTTTGGCGTACCGCGCTCAAGGAAAACCCTTCAGTGAGTCCGATGAGGCATACTGCGCCTAAGAGAGCGTAATACGTTGTCGCGAATGCAGCAATGATGGTTGCCAGCAACATGAGGCTAGCACTCGCGAGATAAACCGGGCGTCGGCCAAGCCAGAGTGACACTGGGATCCAGATAAAGGCTCCAATACCCATGAAAAATGTAGGCGCTGAAGCGAGTGTATCGATGCCGAAAGGCTTGGTCATCTGGATAGGCATCAAGTCAATGTACTGAGGCGAGAAACAGAAAGCAGTCGGACCAAGCCGGATTCTACAACTCACCTTTCCACCAAACTCCAGTTCAAGTCCATCGAAGGCTAAACCAGCTCCCTGCGGAAGTACTAATCCTACCAAGGAGTAGACTCCAATTGTCAGGAGAGCCAATGCCCGCTTGCGAACGCTCCAGTTGAGAGGATCATGGGGGTTGGGAGATGGAATTGGAAGATTGATAACTTTGCCGTCGGACGTGATGAGAAAAACAGTGCCAGAGCGTGCACTCAATGCCTCCCCAAGCTTCGAGGATCGAGGGCTTTGAAGAGACATCTTGGGCCTGCCCAAGATTTCCTAGATGATAGTGTAAAAGAATGTCTGTATCACCAACCTCAAAGTAGACTCAAAGGAGGTATAGATCTTCAAAGCAGGAACAAGAAAAGGATTTCGTCGCCCAGAAGTAGGCTTGGCGACTGTTATTAGCCATTGGACCCAGCATTGATATAAACAACTCTCGTAAACAGGCTCTCTATCGGCGCTCGCTTAGAATAACGTCGGGCTACCTTGAGCCTTTTGCGGAGAGTACCTTCCTGGTCATCGTGCGACTGTATTACCATCAGGTCGATTTTTGAGTTTGATTCTGAGCTCGACCGGCTGGATCCGTTCGGCTAGAACATTTCATTTGATCGAAAGAAGCTGATTGGTATCTGACGCGGCTCAACCCGAAAGCTGGAGGTCCGAGTAATCAAACCATTCCGACAACATCTCAGGTAGCTAGGGCCCTTGCTCGACCGGTTCAACGTTCTGAAGTAATCGGTGTCTGAGCTTGCTGAGACGACTGGTCTACGATACATAGGCCCCACTTGCACCACTTGCACCACCTGCCCTCGGATTATTAGCTGGGGCATACTGATAACGTTCTTGAGTTTCGTTTACTGGGACCGTAGCCATAATCGCCATTCTCTTCATGCGCGTCTGAGCTTGAAGGTGAGCTTGAATGGTTGTTTTACTGGAGTATCGCAAGCCTCATCGCAGAGCGCCATTCATGCCGACTACGATCCATGGCTGTCTCGTAACCGATTTTCCAAATAACCGTATGTATGTATGTAGGTACGTATCCCCATGTAGAGTCACGTTGCGACTGAGTTTCAGTGAGCAGCGGACTTTTGCGCCCAACTCGGGACGGATGCGGAAGGAGTCCACCCCCTGATCTCGATCCACTCCATTGGTAGAAATATGGAGTACATAGTCCACTGATTGGTCGAGCTCAGTGTCATGGCGCATTTATTAAGCTTGAATTTTGCCGATAATACCGCCAGCCTTTCGCCTCATTCTTTTGGTTTCGGAGTCGAAGTCGTAGATGGGCAGTATCCCTTCCGCTGCTGAGGTCGCCGAGCACGGACGCGAGGATTTCACATAGTCGGCCATCAGGCAGCATTTGAACTAGTCAACTCGATAAAACTACATCATTTCTGAAAGACACAGCTTCGAATATACCAGAAATCAAGCTACATCCTATTCTAGATTCATTTATTGAATGTTTTAGCAGCGCCTACGCCGAATACGTTGGAATCCCGTACAAAAAAAAGGTCCATGTTCGGCGACCTCAGCAGCTGAAGGATTAGGTAGGTAAGGTATTCAACATGTTTAATTTGCTACCCTACCATCGGACCCTCAACGTCGTCACTGCCTGAAACCATCTCCAGTGCTCTGGGTCAGTCACACAGCGTGGTCAACCAGCAAAGACCTCTCCCTCTTCAAATTCTGCGACCCTCAATAGCTCCTACTCTGTTTTATAAAGTATCAGGACTGGGTGGTCTGTATGCCATTTCAATTTTTTCTTGTCTTTCCGATTGGTCCTTTTAAACAAAAAGCCCTGTCAAAGGCACAAGCCAAGCGAAGCCAAGGGAAGCCAAAACGTATGAGCACAAAACTCCCACTCCTAAAACCTCGCATCCATACGGTGGGTAGAACAAGGGTTACTTGAGACCCTAGGATTGAATAGAAGCAGACCTCAGCGCCGATTATACAACCGATTTCTGGAAGTGCTGTAGCAAAGCTAATTTCGCGGGTGAGCGCGAATGCGCTCCCCATATCAAGAGCTCGTCCTCGAATTGACACCATAGTGATCACGTCGAAATGACGAAACGAGGCCAATCCTCGCTAACCGTGGTAAAAGCCAAAAACATTATTAATCGCTTCATGTCCGCGCAGACATGCTGTGCAATAGCACTGTCTTTGACAGTCAACCGTACTCATCTTCCAATTCATGCTTCCCCAATTAAAGATGCAGTTCGGCGTTCATTTCCGGGCCACATTGCAAGGCGGGATGCCGGGACTTCCCCGCCAGTATTCTATAGAGACTTTGATTACTGATAGTGGATTGCACAGGGCCAAAGCGACACAGACAGTCGCCTGTCCCAAGGCTCGGGAGTCAAGGGATAGAATAAAAGCCTGTAGCCTGGGTCTGATGGTCATGGCCTCCTTCGCGTAGGACAGTCCAGGCCCTACAAGAGATATGCTCAAGGGATCCGAACCAATTAAGATCCTGGGAAATACGCGCAAATCCGCATATATCCTTGCTCGAGGATCGCGGATTTGCGATCGGTCCAAAACGAGTTGGTGCTTGATTGACTGCGTTTCGGTGAAAGTTCAGGAGTGTACGCCGTACAAAGCCTTTGATGTCCGCGTACGCATTTCCTATCTCTTGCAAACTCAGTAAAGAAAATGGCTGTCCAATGTTAAGCATTGCTGTTGAAGTGACACCATCTCTAACGATTATGGATGCCAGTGACAAGGAATGACAAGGTCATCGCAAAGAGTATTTGCATTAACAGCTTACTTGGCGCTCATCCTGGCTTCATTCCCAAAGATTGCTGGACAGTCGGGAGAGCTTGGTTTCCTGATTTTACTGAGCTTGGAGTCGCGTTCTCGTAATCGAAGCGTGGACTTCGTAGGACGTAAGCCGAGCGGGATATGACGCAATATTACTGTAGTGCAGCGTCAATGTCCTTGACAATGTACCTTCTATTTCCAACCCTATTTTTTGAACTAGACTTGTTTCCTTGTATAGACTTTTCACGATATCACTCTGAGCGTCCACCGTACAGCCAAGATGTCCACTCTTGACGAGCTTAAGAAATCAAGCCGAGAGCTGAACAGTAAGTCACAGGCATTTAGTAGCCTCTATGATTGCAGCGGTGCACCAACGCATTGCATCCAGACAGCGTCTCCTCTATCCAGAGGACCCTCAATAGCCTACGGGCTCGGCAAAATGAAACCCTTGCGAAGCCGAAACCTCAAAAGACAAGGATAAGCACAGAGAGTATGCCAAAGAAAAATTCCTCCTCGACAAGGCCATCCGGACCAAATAAAACGGAGGCCGTGCCCACTTCAGGTCAGAAGAAAAAGCCTCGAAAATTGGAGAGGCGCCCATGATGGGGTGTGGCATCAATTTCTGACCAGGAACATACCTGTCATCCCTTCTCGTTTTTCTATATTCGGCTACCTCGTATCCCAAAACGAATTAATAATCTCGATACAAACCCAGCCCAGCCCATAACCCAGCACTCACAGCCCCTATCAACATATCATCTACAAGCGCTCTCACAGCCGGACTGGTCCGCCCAGCTGCCACAATCTCTATAGCACTGTGCCCATCCTGCAACACAAGCTTCAGGACCATGAAACATAACCCTACCACGACAACACCCATCAACACCCAAACCGGATCGAAGCGGGATCTTCCGCTTCCGCTGCGGTCCATATCACCCAAAAAGTACGGCGCAAAAAGCAGCATCCGAGTAACAAGCACGAGATCCGTGAACCACGGCGATGCCTGCGCGCTCGGTAGAGAAAGAAGCATCACGACAAAGAAAGAGCCCAGGCCAAAATCGCTCAACACGGGTATCCAAGAGCGGACCGCTGGATCCGCCGAGGACTTCTTTTCTTCTGCTTTCCCCGGCTCAGGCCTCGGGAGGCAGAGCAGCGTGACGAAGAACAGATTCTGCGTGAACGCCACGGGCAGGATCTGACCAAGGACGAAGTACGCCCAAAGGTGGGGGACTGCGCGTCTGCGGCCTGGTTCCTAGCCGTTAGCACGATGTGGGCCCCCAAGCCAGGATGGAGAAGAAGAACATGACAGGAGTTCATTTACCGTGACGGCTCATCCACTGTCCCCACGCCATCATGGCGGCCAGTGCCATGCCGGTCCACAGCCACGCCTTGCTGTCTGCTTCTTTTCCGACCAAGTCCTGGGCAAAGGCGGTGAAGAGCATTGAGTCTATCATCCACGCACCCAACTTTGGCATGAGGGTTCCGATGTCGAAGCCTGGATCGAGATCTTTGGATTGACACCAGCCGGTGTATGATTGGATGAGGAAAGCTATCATGTGATACGACAGGACCGCGAAGCTGAGGGCGGCGAGGGAAGAGAAGAGCAGGATGTGAGCCGGCTGGGGGCGTCTTGAAGCGGGCAGCTTCGATGTGCGGGATTCATAAAGGAAAAAGAGTTGCGAGGTGATGAAGTTGGTCAGCTCCAGTGCAGCGATGATGTACGAGATGAAAAGGAGGGCACCAACGTAATTCGTCGGCGGCGTGGCAAAGTCTGTAAGGGAGAAAGTCATGGCATTTGTTCAATCCGAAGAGATGCAAGATGCTACAAGTTCGTGATGGTACTGTATATATGCAAGTGAACAATATAGGTCTGGTGAGCTCAATGCCGTGATGGAATGAGAATCCAGTGCATAAAACCAAATGATAATCAGTGCTAGGAAAGAAAGACGAAAGAAAATAGCTCAAATGCTGGATGCAGATCCCTGACGTCATACTTTTCCCAATTTCGTATCCCCAACTCCTTTAGGTAATGCTGGCAAAATGCTGATGTCGCCCGCTGCTGTCGTTTGTTTATGTTTTAGTATGCAGAATGAACCGCACTCCCTTTTCCTTTGCTAAAGCTTATTCTCCTCCTCGGTCTTACCGGAAGACTGATCCCGCTGTCTCTTCTCCCCTGTTTCTTTACCGGTTTGATGGTGCTTTCGCTCGTCTCAGAGATGGCATGAGGACGAGTAATGTACTCATAGCCGTCTCCCCTCCGCCTAAAATCCGAGTGCCTCAGTCTCCTCGGATGCGGTCCATATCTCGGCAGTCGTGGCGTTGGCGGCGGCGAACCTGCTTGGGATGCACTATCTTCTGGTGCCAGAGTCTCGAGATCATCCAAGATCTCGCCCCTATCGGAGCCGGGCAGTTCAACCTCTGTCCCTGCTGGGTATTTGGCCTTGTCGCGCGCACCAAGGATGTGAGACTGAGCTCCCACAGAGCTATTCAGCCTCGATGCTGGTAGGGGAGCGCCAGCCGCTGAGTGATACTCTGATCGACGAGACACTCTGCTGCCTGCCTTCGAAGCGGGCAGAGGTATATCGGCTGCTGATCCACGACGTGACCCTCCAGAATCGCTGTTCGCTCGCGATGCCGGTAGTGGAATACCAGCAGCAGTCCTATCATAATAGTCGTTATACAGTTGATTGGCTCTGCCGTAGGCACTGTGCATCCCTTTGATCATTTCGCCTACGCCAGCCAGACCAGCAGCTGGAGCAGTCATAGATCGGTCTCGTTTGGGAGCCGGGACTGGATCGTCTTGAGGCTCCCTCGTTCCTCGATGAGAGCGAACCTCGGTTGGGGCTTTCTCGTCTTTTGAAGTTCTCGAGGACTTTGCAATTCGCATGCTCCTGGTAGTTGCAGTAGAAGCCGCTGTGGGACTCTGACGACTTTTGATAGACGACCTTGGTGGTGGGCCAGTCTCCTTTGTTCGAGAAGACCGTCGAGTTGATTGGCTTTC
Source organism: Astrothelium subdiscretum (assembly GCA_021030935.1). Classification (NCBI taxonomy): domain Eukaryota; kingdom Fungi; phylum Ascomycota; class Dothideomycetes; order Trypetheliales; family Trypetheliaceae; genus Astrothelium; species Astrothelium subdiscretum. The sequence goes on from JAGFMW010000003.1 coordinate 96,015, forward strand.
CCCAGTCTTAGATGGCGGCGCTTCGATTGCTCGAGTAGAATGCATCGCGCTCTGACTTCTGATGGACTTCGGTGGCGGTGCTTCGATCGCTCTCATGGAACGCCGACTACGTCCGGCCTCTGACGTATCCATGATGGCTGGATCATGGTATGAGCTCCTTCCCGATCTCGAGGGCGGTGCATTTGTTGATCGAAGGCTCCGGCTTCGGCTAGGAGCTCCTCCTGTTAAAGGATATGTTTGAGACCTAGCCACACCTCTAGTGGGCTCTACGGATGCTGACCTTCGTCGCTCCGATTTCCCATCTCTTGCGGAGCGTTCCTTCTTCGCAAAATGTTCCTCCGCCTCTGATTTTGCGCCGGCCGATTCTTTCTTCCACATTTCGTTATCAACTTTGCTCCAGCCATACGCAATCGCCGCGCCGGCGGCAGCACCAAGTAGAGTAGTAGCAAGATTCTGTCCGACCTTGTCTTCTTCGGCAGCGGACCGCGCGGGCATGGTTGACCTTCGGCTCTTTGTGGCAGAAACATCGCTTGCTCTAGTCGGCGCTGCACTCTTTTGACTCCGTACACTCTGCGACGTAGCGGCAGGAGCGGCTGGTTCTACATCATCTGCAGCCGTGCGAGCGGCGACATAGCTTGGAGCCGGTACCGATTGATTCGCCACATCCTGACTCCATGTTAAAATGCTTCCATTCTGCGGTGCTTTCGGATTTTCAGCAGGCAGTCCATCTCCAGGATAGACTGCTTCAATCACGTTGCCGTCGAAGTCGAATACTGCAGCGCCGAATTCGCCGGTATCAAAATTTCGATATTCCGGTGGTTGACTTGGTATGGCTCCTGCATCTAAGGCTGCAGTGTAGACATCTCGGACGCTAATCCTGTCTTCAGCGGAGAAGACAATCCGGGTCCTCGTTACTTGGCTGTAAATAATGAGTCAGTCATGGCATGTCGCCCATAGGCGATCGGGGACTGACCCAGGAGGTCCTTGACAGAGGAATAGAGTAGGACCCTTTGAACCCAGACCGACGCAGCCACCGTCATCACTAACATAATGGAAACCTAATGGTTGTAAGGCAGATAGATAGAATGAGCAAGCGGTTGGAAGGTGAGAGACAGTGAGACTGAGAGTCAATCCTGACATCAGTGGTGCTTAGGGCGAAGTTTTGTGTGAGTATACAATAAGTAAAGAATGGATGAAATGGTATGGTTTAGTAAAGGGCGGTATGGATAGCGGTGTGTTTTAGAAGGCGCATTCAGGACATGAAGATTTAGGCAGGAGTTTTATATTTTAATTTTTCGAAGTGAAATGACGGAAATGCTTCTGGCAGTGCGTCTTTGGTGAGACGAAGACCCTCAATGGGGCGGCATCTGTTCCTGATAATCGCCTAGACGTTAAGCAGTCTTACCGGGACTGGCCGCCTGGTCGTCTCGTCATTGTACATTGGTGACATGGCAATCCGTGTTTGGGTGCGGGCTCACCAGGGGTTTAGCTGCAGCTAAAGTAGCGGAGATGTTTTGGTTCGCGCGTGGAGCCACGACTCAAATGCAGCCTCACCGTTCAGAGAAAGATCGACCTGCGGATTATGGGGGGGAGTTTTAGTTACCGCACCGGCGGTAGCTCGGATTTCTATTAAAATTTCCAATTCGAGGAATCTATCCAATCGCATCATTCAAAGTCGTTGAAAAGTTTAAAGCCAGTGTTGGCCGCAGCTGTCTGGAACCTCGCCTTCTCCCGCCCGCACTTATCATTCATGGTCTGCTGCTCGGCTGACTTGAGCTTGGAAAGCGTGCTTTGCAGCCCCCCGGTTTGCTGCGCTAATCTGCAGCGTTGGCTGGTTGGGAGCTACGGGCTTCTCCTTGGAGTTTGGAACAAAATATGCAGGTAAGCTGAACAGCAGACCGACAACGCCTCTATTTCGGACAAGAGGAGTTGTCTTAATATGTCAGCAATCAAAGCGCGATCAATGTTGTTGATATAAGAGCCGATCTTTCTGCTGGTGTCAATTACTGAGTTGCCACTTCAGACCATATAACCACCCCTGAGCTGTTCTGTTGAGGCCGACTTTTGTGTGGAATACAGACCTGCTGTAGAAAGACAAAGGAAAATGCAGAGCAAGTTGAAGTGCTCTGCATATTTAACGCTTGAGTCTGTTGAAAGCCTGATGTTTTGGTTGCAAAAACAAAGACCCATCACAGTTCCCTCAAGAAAAGAAGCGGAGCAGAGCAAAAGAGCACCGATGTTGCGATCAATGCTCCCGTGCCCCGTCCGCAAAATTACTGTGCCCAACAGCACGTACCAGGGGTACCAAGTTTCTACAAAGAAGAACAAATAGAAGAGAAAGCCCGTCCATGAGGGTATTTCGCCAGCCATCGATCGTCACTGGTAGGGACATCATATTATGTTCCACAAATCTTCCACAGCATGGCAGAATTTGCTGCACGCCACACTGGCGCTCAAACTGTAGTTGCTGATGCTTATGGAATCATCTTTGTATTGATCAGCAAAGTCATCATTCCCTTTGGCCATGGCACCGACGAATACGCATATGCTCTCCTTAGATCCAAGGTCTGAAATGTAATCTCTTACACGAACGACAGGAGCATCGTAGCTAAGGGTGACTTTCCGACAGAGAGGTGGCAGGTGGTCCGTGATGGGGTTCTTAATAACCTTGAGTAGCTTTTCCTGTGAATCCATGGACCGAATAGAAAGTCGGTGCAGAAGTTGCACCATCAAACCGGCAAATCGCTTGAATGTTCGCGGAATCCGGACCGTGGGATTGACCTCAATGAGTACACCTTTGGCAGTATGGATGTAGATCTGCAGCTTTCCTGCTTTATTTACAGGTGAGTCAAGCAGAGTCAGAAGACACTACGCGCCTCTGTAATTAGTGAAACCCAGCTGTTTGGATTAGAACTGCGCACCTGATGGGTGATATCCGGTCGAGCTTCACTGATGTCTCGATTCATCTTTCTCATCACGCTGATGTGGTCATCGCTGTTGAGAAGCGAATACTTCTCGTCTCTTCCGTAGGGACCCTTGCCATTTGCGTGTGAAGCTCGGTAAGTCTCGAGGCTAGCATTCGATAGGACCACGATTAAGCGTCCAGTATCCTTATCGGTCGATGCGATGGGCGTATGCTGCTCGGCCACCATCTGAGGTAACTCGGGCGGTGGCAGTGACTGGGTTCCTTCACGAGAATTCCCGAAGTCAGAGATTGCAAGCTCGGATTACGTACTGCTTAAGAGAGGGATGCACCAACTGATTCTCTTCCTTTCGCGCTCCTGCACAGATGATCTTCGTTCAAGGCCCATTTCGATCGGTATTGGATTCGCCACTGCTGCTGCCATGAGATGCGATATGCGTTCGAGGCGATGGTATGGATCAATGTCAAGTAAGATGCAGTAGCCTAAGAGGATGGCTGACAGTTAAAATAGTAGGCCGCTGGATGAGGGGAAGCTGGGCTCGGTGTGCGACTTCGGCTTAGTGGCCCGAGTAAATTTAATGGACCGGACACCGGAACATTCCTAAGGTACTGCCATCGCTTACCGTCGCGTGTTTCATGAAATATTCTTTCGTACGGAGACCCTTAGGTATTACAAGATCGCACAATGCATGAGATGATGTAAGGATGCTCTCTCGCCTAGACTATGATGCAATATGTATCCAAAGTGCATGTCACGGTGTAACGGAGTTAACACGCCACGGAAGTCCATTGAAGAGAAGCGTACGGAGTAAGGTTTATCAGTAAATGCGAAAGTTTCTTCAATTTAAAAGCCTTCGCTTCTTCTCGTCCTGAACAATTCTACTCCGACTAAGCTCATTTTCTCAGTCCTTAAACTAACGAATATCTTCTCAACTTCAATAATTTTCTCTCAATTTTTCATATTCAGTCGTCTGGTTGGAATCGAGACTGCCATCATGAGTCAACAATCAGCTTCTAGCTTTCCCACACTCTCTGGGAAGGTAGCAATTGTGACGGGAGCCAGCCGAGGACTTGGTATGGCGATGGCTCACGGGCTGGCAAAGCGAGGTGCTAAAGTACGCACTCAAATTCTTTCCCGCATGTCAAGGCGCTTGCTGACTTCTCATTTAGATTGCAGTCACGTATACGTCAGACAAGAGCTCGAATGCTGCTGAAGATGTTGTGGCAAGCATCAAAGCGCTCAAGAACGGATCTGATGCCATCAAAGTTCAGGCAGACCTCAGATTAGTCGAGTCCCCCAAGAAGATCGTGTCCGAAACGACTGCTGCGTTTGGTGATTCTATTGACATATTAGTCAATAATGCCGGGTACGAGGTTGATGGGCCCCTTCAAGACCTTACCCCGGAGATGTTTGCTTCGGTGTTCGACGTCAATGTTCGCGGAGTCCTCTTCATGTCACAAGCCGTTCTACCGCATCTCCGTGAACCCGGTCGTATCATCAACCTTAGCTCCGTCGCAGGTCGCTGCGGGTTTCCTAATGTCTCCCTCTATGGTGCATCCAAAGGAGCTGTAGAGCAGATGACCCGGAATCTCGCAGCAGAGCTTGGTCCCGCTGGTCATACAGTCAACGCTGTAGCCCCTGGGCCTACAGTATCGGACATGCTTGATCAAGTACCAAAGGACCTGATCGAGATGCAGAGGAAGCAAACGCCAGTGCATCATCGCCTTGGTACTCCAGAAGACATTGCGGACATTGTTGCATGGCTTGCGGAGGAAAAGTCACGTTGGGTAACGGGTCAAACAATATCTGCCAGTGGCGGATATACCATGTATTAGGTAGTTTTTCTATGACTAGCAGGTAGATGAATATAGATATTCAAGCCTAGAAAGCTTACAAAAGACTTGTCGTTCAAACTCATGCCTCTTTATCCGGTTTTCACTGCCGAGCTGCTACCAGGCTCATATATATACCCCAGCATAGCCCCACTGCGCTCAAGAAGACGATACGCTTTTCCACGGGTACGAGACTAAAATTTATGATCGAAGCAATAGGCCAGAGCTTGTAACTCGACACAATGATAGGAATTGTCTCCTGCTTGCGTGTCAGCGGTATCCGACCTTACCAACACGCAAATACGTACGTATTTGATTGCTCTCATCACGACATCCGGGCTGTTTCCCTTCAACAGATTGATGAGGGTCAAGAAAGCGACCGTGTTAAACAAGGCGCCTAGCGTAATGCAGTCGATGAACCACTTTGTCATTGTATTCCTGATGTTGAGACTGCTCTTTCCCGGAGCTTTAGGTTCCTCCACCTTCTCTTTTCCTTGTTCCGCCATGTTGAGGCCATCTTCGTCTTTACCATTTCCTGGCCCATCAATATCTTTCCGACCGGGAAAGGTTCGTTCAAGCCATTGTTGCCAGAGGTAGTTGGGCGGACAGGTAATGATAGTGATGATCACAAAGCGGAGGAACTCAAAGAGATCAAAGACAAACGGCCTCTGTAGTGATCGTCATTAGCGGACGATGTTTCAAGCTATGATGTTTACAATGTGGCGCGTAACACAATACCTTCTCCTGATGCGCTTCGACGAATTGAGCGAGGATGTTGGATATGGATGAGAGGACAGTCGCTTGGAATGTCGCATTAACTATTGGTGAAGGCATTGCGGCCGATCAAATTGCTATAATTGTACAAGCAAGCGGGAGAACAAATCAATTCCGTTTCACATGGAAAGATGGTGAACGAAAGGGAAAGTGCAAGGCTGATGGCATTTATCTAGCTACAAGAGCCACAGTGTCGTGTTGTTGTTGGGTACGGAGTACAAGGCGTGCAGCACAGAGGGGCCATCGTCATTCCAGCCGCCGCGTCCCTCCGAGTCGACAAAGTCCTATGATCTTTTCTCATTCTTGACGCGTCCACAGCGACAATATGAATGTCTTGCCAATTGATTGCCCATGCACACGTGCTTCTGAAATGACAGATGGTCTAAGATCCTTCAACTGCACGCCGGCCAGGCATGTCCGATTGTCCGACAAGGTGAAACTGCTCTGATACGTTCAAGGAGGCTGGCTCAAACCCCGATTACCTCCTTTCGCTCCCCCCATCTCGCTCGGCAGGAGCCGGAGAGTCAATGCCGCAGCAGCTGGCGTTTTGACCTCCATGGTGTGAATGCATTTGAAGCCTCACAGGTCTCATGGCTTTGCGACTACCGGCTACCAAAGCCCTGCTACTCCTGAAATTCCCTTCCTGCCACCAGTAAGAAGCGCCGGAATTAGTCTTCCTGCTTCAAAGAAGCAAATTAGACCGCAATCCGTCAATCATTGATTAGGAACATGGCGGCCGCCGATCCACTTTTGTAAAGGCGAGTCGCAACATGACGAGATTTCTGTAACGAGCTGAGGTAGGTCCCTATGAACTGAATATCATGCAGACCACCCCCCCGAGTAACCTGGTGTGCCAAGAATTTTTGAATCCTCTTTCAAAGTTCTCGTAGCCTTTCACTTTCCTTTCGTCCTCGCAGGCGAGAGATACTTTGTTTCTTACCTGTCTTCGTTTATTAGTATAGATATCCTGTGAGTTTGATCAGACTTTATATGTTGAGACGCTTTGCTAAGACAAAAACAGTCCCTCGTTTTTATGTTCCTTTTCCATTCAGCAGGCTCTGAACTTTTTGGGGAAACCTCTTCATTTTAAGATCGCAATTATACGAATACCCAGACTCGGCGGACAAAGGACTTGGATATAAGTCTTAGACACGATGGAGAAGCAGAGCTACCGATCCTCTACGGGATCGAGTATGTTGTCGGGGAAGGAGAGGTCCAGATGGCCACCTCTTACAAGAATGCTCATGTCTGGTGAGATGAGCTCTGAGCCACCGAGAGCGATGACCTTTTCAGAGAAGGTTGGTGTCTGGTAAGTGCAACTCCTAGGGTATTTAACTTGTGAAGCTGACGAGCTTCGAGGCTTGTTAATGAAGGTTACCGAAGAGTCTTCGTCTTCGTCTTTATGCTCGTACACGCGATGGTGTTCACCTTTGGTTTTCTAAACTACGACCTCAAAGACAACCTCAACAATGCACGTGCTACATTCGGTATCACCTACCCGATTGCTCGTGCCGCAGCTTTCGTCCTTCACTTTGATATCGCACTCATCCTTCTGCCTGTGTGCCGAACGCTCATCTCACTCGCTCGTCAGACACCGCTCAACGGCGTCATTCAATTTGACAAGAATATTACTTTCCACAAGCTAGTTGCCTGGTCAATCTTTTTCTTCAGCTGGCTCCACACCCTTGCCCATTTCAACAACTTTGCTCAACTCTCAGCAAAGAACAACCTTGGCTTCCTCGGCTTCCTCGAGGCAAACTTCATCACTGGTCCAGGGTGGTCTGGATGGGTTATGCTTATCGTGTTGACCATCATGGTAATGACCTCGGTCGAGAAACCTCGACGTGCAAACTTCGAGCGCTTCTGGTATCTGCATCACCTGTTCATCATTTTCTTCGTATTCTGGTCCGTCCACGGCGCTTTCTGCATGATCACTCCCGACGTCGCACCATTTTGCGCCAACATCGGTGTCTTTTACCAATACTGGTCATGGGGTGGCTATCTCTACCTGGCTGAGCGCATCGCTCGTGAGATTCGTGGGAGACACAAGACATATGTTTCAAAGGTCATTCAGCATCCCAGCAACGTTGTGGAAATCCAAATCAAGAAGGAGCACTGCAAGACTAGGGCGGGCCAGTATATCTTCCTTTGCTGCCCTGAAGTCTCTGTTTGGCAATATCATCCATTCACCCTTACAAGCGCACCTGAGGAAGACTATATCTCCGTTCACGTCCGTTGCGCAGGCGATTTCACAAGGAGTCTTGCCAAGGCACTTGGTGCCGAGCTTGATAGGAAGGGTGGGGCAGACAAATCTGTTGTCAAACAAGCAGCAGAGCCAGATGCGGACCCAGCTTTACAAAGGATTCTCCCTCGTGTTTATATCGATGGACCATTCGGTAGTGCGTCCGAGGATGTGTTCAAGTTTGAAGTTGCCGTCCTTTGCGGTGCGGGTATCGGTGTCACGCCTTTCGCATCCATTCTCAAGAGTATCTGGTACCGCATGAACTACCCACAAGGCAAGACCCGACTCCGAAAAGTCTACTTCTTCTGGATCTGCCGTGACTTTGGCTCCTTTGAATGGTTCAGGTCTCTGCTGCTCGCTATCGAGGCCCAGGATCTACAAGACCACATCGAAATTCACACCGTAAGTGTCCCGTGCCTACCCAACAACGCAAGTATCAAGCTAATTCCGGATCTTTAGTACCTCACTGCCAAGATCAAGAACGACGATGCGACAAACATCATGATCAACGACGCCAACGCTGAACAAGACGCCATCACTGGTCTGCGTGCACCCACCAACTTCGGCCGTCCGAATTGGGACATGATCTTCAAGTCCATTCGCAAGATACACTCTCCTGCTGAAGCCGGTGTCTTCTTCTGCGGACCCAAAGTCCTCGGAAGCACGCTACACATCAAGTGCAATATGTACTCGGATCCTAACTTCAGTTTCGTGTGGGGCAAGGAGAACTTCTAGACATGGTTGCGTCTTTCGTTTCTTAGTGCGTCATGCCACTGGGTGGTTAATGGCTTGTTGAAGGGAGTTTATCAATTAGACTGCAAGATGGAATGTAGTCACGACTACGTCCAGAGGTAAGCCCCTTCCGTTCTGGATGGGAAGCATCAGGTTCAGTTGGCAGGATGTTAGATTTTTAAAAGATCAATCAAGTCGGCTTTCTGTATTTTAGAAAGAATTAATATATGAATGGTCTATTCCCACATCTCGCAGTGGATGTAGCTGTTCACATCTGACCTCCATCTATCTGAATGCAGCGCAAGGGTAATGAGAATCTTCTTTTCTGGGAAGAACTATTTCGATGGTCATATCTTTTCGGGACGATCGTAGCTAATCTGAGGGTAGATCTCGTAGGTAGGTAACGTCGTATCTGAGCGAAGGCACGTCTATGGAATCAAAATATTTGTGGTGTCCCGTTGATCGAGTCAAATTGCGAATTTCGTCCGAATCAGTGTTTCCCGAAATCTTGATCATGGCAACCAAGGATGGAGTAAATTCGTGAGGTCTTCTACACCTACTCGCTCGATCTATGATCTACCCAATGAAGGCAGAATGACCACCGCGTAACGAGCCGGGGTTGGAAGGCCAATCGAAAACCAGAGTCATGTATGCCTCCCAGTGCTCCCTTTCGGTCGAGGGAAAGCCCTGCATGGTAGAGATTACCCTACTGGGTTAGCGCATGTATAGCCATCCCACCACTGCCGTCCACTTCCCCTTTCTAACAACAACGATTCACTGCTTCGTCCAGTTCCACACTTCTGACCGCTGCCAACCGGCTCTTCAAACGCCTGTCCTGATCGCGGATAGTAAAATGCATAGTACTGCATCGCAGAGATAAAACCAAGGGAGACATCGATCCCTCAGCATTTTTTCCCCCTCCTGAGGCCGTCGCTGTGAGTCACAGTGGGAAAACAGAGGCGTTCGAACATTTGATATTGGCGTTTCCAGTGGCGTCGTGAGCGCGGCAACTGTAGGCCAACGAGCTAGCTCGCTGCTTGCTGGCAGCGCGTTGTTTTCAACGAGAGAGCTCCTCTGCCGACACCACGTGGGTGCTTAGGGGCCTAGGAAGACCCCTTGGTTAAAAGATCGGAGTTTGAAGCTATAGAAAACTCGTCTAGTCACATAACGCAGGATAGGGCGGGTGGGTGACAAAGTCATTTGCTGCTTGCGGCTTGCAATCATCTGCGATCAATGTAAAGAAGGTAAAAGAGAAGGATGTAAGTACTCATGAATAATGCTGTTTATTATGGTCATGCTCTCTTGGGCGCTTTGCATCTGATCCTCGGTAGGGCACCAGTCATGTATTCTTAACAACACGGGCCAAACAGTAAAGCTCCCGATATGCGAGTCTGTACCTGAAGAGCCGCGGCTTTTGCATTCATTTCTTCGGCTGTCGCCTCTAATTATAGAGAATATGGTGAACGCTGTCACGACTTTGCTCAAGGAACCCGCATCGAGTCATCTAACCATGCAACACGTTTTCGCAACCCTTATACTGCTTTACGTTGGAGTTGTAGCCACTCTACGGTACCGCAGAGCTCATGGATTTTACAAGGAATACGGCATTGCATCTCGAGGCGACTTTGCGCGACTGACAGCTGATCAAGCGCAGACGATACTGAAAGATCTTGCCGAGCTCGAGTTTCCAATTTTGATGAGTCTCTCCATGACATTTGCCCTCTTCAAAGTCCGTAAAAACTACCTTAATTGCCCAGATTTCATACTGACCTTTATTGACAAGACATACGGCGTTCCAACCATTTCTTCTGTACTCGTCGGCACAGGAGAGCTTAAAAATCTTGAAACTGCCTCTAAGCGGACTGCCGACACTGGTGTTTTGCTTCTAGAATTCGCCCTTAACAAGCCTTCCTCAAAGCGCTCAACTGCCGCTGTCGCACGAATGAATTATCTTCATAGCCGTTACCAGCGATCAGGCAAGATCCTTGATTCAGATATGCTGTATACGCTAAGCTTGTTCGCTTTGGAGACCATTCGGTGGATTGAGCGCTACGAATGGCGTCCAATGACCGACCTCGAGCGTTGCGCAAGCGGGACATTCTGGAAGGCTATGGGAGATGACATGCAAATATCTTACGATGCCTTGCCCTCTTATAAGACCGGCTGGAAAGACGGTCTTCACTGGCTAGAAGAAATTGAAGAGTGGAGTCTCGCATACGAAGCCGAGAAGATGATCCCAGCGGATGTCAATAATCGCTTGGCGCAAGTCCACATTGCCAATCTTTTCTATGATGTGTCACCTCCAAATCGAGTCATTCCGGAGCGAGTGGTCGCTGTTCTGGTCGGTGAGAGACTTCGAAAAGCTATGCAGTAAGCGAAGTGCTGCCAGCTCTTGTTGTCTAAGAGTACTCACGATTACAGACTTCTCGAACCTTCGCCAACATACCATTGGGTTGTCAAAGCCATATTTTCTAGCCGCAAGTACGTGCTTCGCTACTTTGCATTACCCCGCTTTGAATTCTCGCGAAAGAACTACATCTCCAAAAGCCCTGATTCAAGATCTGGGAAATATAACCTCAAAGATTATCCATCCTATCCCTGGTATGTGAAACCTACCACGACGGTCCGATGGCAGCCAAAGACATTAGTCTATTGGGCTCTGGGGCGTAAGATCCCAGGCGATGATGGTGATAAATATCATCCACAGGGCTATACAATCTCTGAAGTTGGACCAAGGTTTGAGCGAGGACGAGGATTGCCTGAAATGGAATTGGATAAACAACGTATGAGCGTGCGAGGAGGGTGTCCTTTTCGATGACCTCTCTCGCTACTCGATCAAACGTACAGCAACAGGCATCGTACCAGCGATTTTAATAGGTATAGGCTGCGCAGGAACCTCCGGAAGTACCTTCCGAGTCATCCGAAGATACCGTCTACGACCTACCTTATTAGTGTAAATACTATCAACATGGTGACAAGATACAGTACCTGGGTAGCTCGTTATACTCGGGCTTCTGTCAGAATTCGGGGTAGATTGAGGTTAGGATGAGGGAGGCAGGAGTGAAGCATAGGGGCATGTCCCGATAGATTAGGAACCCATCACCGCTTTTGAATATGTCTAATTAGAGATTAGGGTTGGCAGAGGTCAGCAATGTAGAGGTCGCCCTGGAGTTCGAAAGTGTCCGGACCAGTCTACTTGAGCTTGACCAACTCTGGCATAGCGTTTGCCTCAACAAGATGGTCCGGTCACTTCCACCGTGGCCACGGGTGGAGGCTGAGTGGTGTTTCAGATTAATCCCAGCGGTCCCTCCATAGCCTGTCTCACTTTACAAAATTTAAAGATCTCCATTTCCGAATAGGTAATAAGACAGCCTCTATGCCGGACCACCGGCCGTAGCAGCACAAAGCTGCCTAAGTTAGCCTAGAGCCACAAATATGAATCTCCTATCTTAAAAGGATCTTGTCAGCTTTCCCCGCAGTAGTCCTACGTTTATCAGAATACGTCATCATTTGTAGCTAAGTCTGAATCCCGTTGGTTTTCCCGTCTTGATAGATTCAGACTTATTGATAAAGCGATTGGTTTTCTTCGACAATTTAAACTATTTTGGACTAAAGTTCGTCTATTCATTGTCACCTTCTATAAGATCTCTCTATTTTCTTTACCATGGGTGATAACGCTATCGCTAAAGCCGCAGAGGCTGGGTACCCAGTAGGAGAAGGTCCAGGAGAGTATCTCGAGATTGATCTTCATGCGGAAAGAAGACTAGTTCGGAAGTTGGATCTTCATATTATACCAATAGTGATGCTGCTATATCTTTTCAGCTTTCTAGATCGGTATTTTGGCGTCATCATCTGTTAAACCGATTGATACTGAGCTAGATCTAGAGTCAATATCGGCAATGCCCGTCTTTACAGCATGGAAAAGGATCTAAATCTCTATGGCAACCGCTATCAGACGGCCGTCTCTCTTGTCTTCGTTACGTACATCCTCTCAGAGCTCCCATCGAATCTCGTGCTCAAAAAGTTCCATCCCTCCCGCTGGCTCTCGTTCATCGCTGTGGTGTGGGGAATCATTGCAACTTTGACCGGTGTTTGCCAGAACTACGCAGGTCTTATCGTATGTCGACTACTGCTGGGTATCTTCGAGGGTGGCTTGTTTCCGGGCTTGGCGATTTACCTAACCCTCTTCTACACGAAACGCGAGATTGCGTTGCGTGTGGGCTATCTGTTTGTCAGTGCTGCGCTCGCGGGAGCGTTTGGAGGGCTTCTTGCTTATGGAATTGGCTTCATGGATGGTATCTCCGGTCAAAGTGGATGGCGGTGGATTTTCATCATTGAAGGACTACCGAGCCTCATAACAGGAGTGGCGAGCTGGTGGCTTCTGGCTGATAGCCCGGAGACAGCGTACTTCTTACGGCCCGAAGAAAAGCAGTTAGCACTTTTGCGGCTTTCATCCCAGACAGGCTATACGAAAGCAGCCGCTGAATTTCATTGGAAAGACGTTCGTGAGGGTCTTCTCGACTGGAAGCTGTGGGCCTTCTCCTTCATTCAATTTGGATCTGATACCATGTTGTATGGCTACAGCACTTTCCTGCCGACTATCATTAAAGGCCTCAACTCTACTTATTCGACTGCAATTGTCCAGGTCTTGACGATTCCTGTGTACTCTCTTGGGGCAATAACATTCATCGCCGCAGCGCGAGTCTCTGACTGGAGTCAGAAGCGAGCCGTCTTTCCAATTGCATTCGGCATTGTTTCAATTATCGGCTATGCCGTGTTGATGTCCGATGTTAGCAGTGGCGCTCACTACGCAGGATGCTTCCTCGTTGCATTCGGCCTTTATGTCTGTGTTGGTATTCCTCTGGCTTGGAATCCGGCAAATCTACCGCGGTATGGCAAGAGAACTACTGCAACAGGAATGCAATTGACAATTGGTAATGCCAGTGGGATAATGGCTCCATTTGTAGGTGTTCTTAGACTATGTGACGTATTGGTCCTAACCCTCCAAGCTGTACCCCACGAACGGAGGTCCACGGTACATCAAAGGTCATGCGGTGACTTTAGCAATGGTGGCTATGTCATGCATCCTAGATTTCGTGTTATGGACATATTACAAACATGAAAACCGCCGGCGGGACAGCTATGTCGTACGAGCAGAACGAGAGGATGGCCTTACGGAGGAACAGGTCATCGAGCTGGGAGACAATAGCCCATATTTTAGATACGCCAAGTAGTCGACAAAGTTATCAGAGCTTGTTGACTTTGGCAAGCCAACTTGGATTGACTTTGGCCGGGTGAAATTCTCGCTTTTTGTTGCGATCTTGCTCCTCCAGCCACTCTAAACGCCATTGCTCTAGCCACGGCACCAGCGTCTTTGCAAGCCCTTCTGGCTTCTCAAATGGAACTGGGTGAGTACTGTTCTTCACCCAGACCTCGGCAACTTTTCCTCTTACTGACCCGCCACTGCCGCCATTGGAGATACCAGTGTTCTCAACTAGATATTTTCGATATCCTGGTCCAGTAGGGGGTTTATTAGCGATATCGGAAAACTCTCCCCACACGTACAGGACAGGTGGGTAGACATGTGGTAGTAGCCTTTGGAGGGATACACCTTCCGGCCTGTAAAACCCTGGCAGCGCTGGGAATGGTTCCACTGTCTCAGCTGGCAGAACTGAGAAATGACCTGGGAGCTGGTAGTGGTTGAGCATCATCGTATAAACCTCCTGTGCTTTCGGCGTTGTAAGTGTAACACCCAGGCCAGTATTTGATGAAGACGCAGCGCTGACTTCACTGAACGGTGGATCATCTGGGGTGACATCTCTCAAATCATATTTCATCACCCTCTCAAAGACCCGCGGGTCGAATCTTTGATAGTATTTCAATTCAAGAAGGGCCTTTCGCGCAGCTTCCCGCGAAGGCCACCAATCTGCGCGTTGCATCATCCACGTTACTCGACGATCTTGTCTCTTCTTATACTCTAGGGCAACCGTGGGTTCGATAAGAATTAGCCTGTCGAATAGCCGGGGGTGCATCTCTGCCGCCATGACCAGACACACTCCTCCCCAAGACTGGGAGATGCCCACAATCGGAGGTGGCATTTCGTCTTGAAAGCTGTTCACCATGTGGATAATATCACGCGCAGCGTCGTGCCAGCCTGGCTCGTCACCTATCACTGCCTTATTCAACATGTAAGACTGGCCGTGGTGCGCGGCATCCATTGCGAAAATACTGCGGATCCGGGGATAATACTGAATCAGGTATGCAAAAAACACCTCGTAAGATTCTTTAGTGGAGCCGACTCCATGAGCGAAGATGATTGTCGCGTCGCCGCTCTGTCGAGGACCGTTAGATTTGGGGATCCACTGCTTGATATGTAATCGAAGCGTGGCATTTTGTTCATCTTTATTCCCTCGAGGTAAAGCTCGTCGATGTGCTGCAGGAATAACATGCTCCTTGACATCCCATAGGTCTTCAATCATCTTCAGAGAGTCTCCTGCGAGCGCGTGCGTACAGGTAAGAGTCCGACAGCGACCTTATGACTGCAGTACGTAGGTTTGATTCCATGCATCCGCACAGCGTCAAGATCGTACTTTGATAGCACGAGCTGAGAAGCTTTTGGTGGCACAGCACATAACTACGGATCGCTAGCATCTCAAAGATCTCCGGCCGAGGACGGAAACTACCTTACTTCGTCAATGCAGCTATGGCCTGAAGGGTTTTAAATAGATATTCAGGCACATGCTTTGCCGTTCTCCACCAAGCCTCTTTGGGATGGAATGTAGCTTTTATCGATAAGGCGAGTGGTCGCCCTTATCCGGTGTCATCCTAAGAGAGGGTTCCAGACGATCCAACAGCTGACATGGCGCTGCCATGACCTCAAAATGTACCCCATATTTCATGCGCCCAAAGTATTGGGCGGCCCCCCATTTTCAAATGTAATTGTTCCTGGATGAGCAATGGAATTCCACTTTCCTTGACCGCCGACAATGTCTGGCAATCCGTTCCGTCGCTCCATTCAGGTGAGCACCAATGCCAGTGCTCTTGGAGCCGACCTTTCAGCAGCTTCTGAAAGATTCCCTGATATCCGAGATGGTAGGAATTCCCGTATCACACTAAGATCAAGAGCTGATCGTCTTTCATGCAGAAACTGAGCTCAATCTCGAGCCGCAGCCGCGAAAGACAAAGAAAACCGTTCGCATTACCTCTCCTCCTCAGTCTCCTCCCTCTTCAAACCCGCCTGCAGATGGCTCCTTCGCACAAGAAATCGCTCCCGCCCGGCATCCCGGATCGCCGCCTCCTCCAATTAGTGACGACTCATCCGACTCTGATACGCCAACAAATGATCCTTTTGAGGGGCGTTCCGATAGTGCGGACGAAACTACTCCAGATGAGGCACTCTCATTCAATACGAGGCAGGACTCGGGCAAAATGGCATCCGTGAATGCCCAAATGATACCGCAAAACCCTTTCCAACGGACGCTAGCATCTATGGAGGGCTCAGTCGCACAGCACGACTCGATTCGGAGCAGTAAAAGCACACTGGAACAGCCTGGCAACTCTGGTGGAAAAGCGGGAATGGACGTAGATTCATTCAAGAGACTACTGCTTACAGGAAAAGCCGGCCCTCAGGTTCCCGCATCTTCCGCCACGCCGCCGACTCCCAAGCAGATCAGAGTACCGCCAACGGGGGACAGCAGTAGTAGCAGTACGGATACTTCTTCAATATCCAGGCATTCGATTTTTGATCCCAACTATGATGCGCATCCGGAATCCCCGCGTACTTCGTATGAAAGATCCGCGTCTGAAGACGAAGAGCATGAGGAAAAAACAAGCTTGATGGGCTCCGAGAGGAAGAAGCCGCCGCCCCCAAAACACAAGCATGGGAGGCTAGTCGGCCAACGAGGACCTCAAACCGTCTCTTTTACAGACTTTGCACCCTCTGTATCATCTCCTCATCTCTCCCAAAGCTTCCAACGACCCGATCCTTCACGTGTAGACTCTGATCTGAACAAGCCACTACCTCCATCCCCTCCTTTCTCGACGAGTCCGGAACAAAAGGCATCTGTGCCCTGGCCAGAGGCTTCGCAGGAACCGATCCAATCACCACTTAAGGATTCAATCTCATCTCCTGGTCAGGGCGCGGACTCCACTGCATTATCATCGAACAAGAAACAAGCTCCGCCTGTCCCGATAGCGCGCCGACACAGCCAATTACGTTCAAATGTCCAGAATCGATCACGCAGCAGTTCGTCCCTTACTTTGCCCTCACAACCAGAAGACCAAACAACAACAGAAGGTTCTTCTTCACCTCCCATATCAACACCGCCCGGCACTTCCAGAGCGCCACCACCACCACCCGCACGGCGTACCGGCGCCGTCAACAACAAGCCTTCACCGTCAATCGCGGGCGCCTTCGACGAGCCATCGTCCTCGCCGCGACCGTCTCGAAGTGGTTCCAACAGCTCGATGCAAAGACCGCATCGCGCCTCCAATGCATCATCGACATCGGGTCTCGCCCCGCCACCCCCACCGCCGCCGCCGAGGAAAGCTCCAGGTCGGTCGAGTCTTGAAGGACGAAGACCGTCGATACCGAGTGCGAGCGAAGCTCGGCGGAGGAGCACGGATCCGCCGACGCCCACTGTGGTGTCGCCGCCGGCGGAGGATGTGATGAAGAGCATGGACGATTTCCAGAAGGAGATTGATGCGCTGATTGCGAAAGCAGAGAATTGAAGTTCGTGGTCGGCTAGCATATAAGTGTATGTGTGTCTGTGTGTGTGTTGTCAATGAGGCATTTAGAGGATAGAGAGGGGAGTATCTATATGAGTCTACGAGAAAACCATGATTGATGCATCTCTATCTATAGCGATCTTACTGATGAAAGTACAATGATGGAGGCGGCGTCGGTTGATGGTGTGGTTAGGCTGGCGGCATCAGATCATCGACGCGACCTTGGAGCGTCATGGCGTTTCCCTCCTGTGTAGATGTATGTAGGTCCTCCTGTTATTTTAACTTTTTTGACGAAGCAATTCCATGTTTTGGAAACTCTGGAGCTTCGTCGCAGATGATAGATGCCAATTGCCTTTGTAAATACTTATGCCCAACCTATGCACACCAGCAGGTTAATAACACTTACGGACTCGTGAAACTCCGAAAGCTAAAAAGCTTAAGACATGATACAGCAAAGGAGGGTCTACAGACCAGAAGAGCTACAATAACAGCCGGCAAGACCTCAAAACAACACTCGATCCAAACTATTCGCCCCTCGAGGCATACTCCAATCAGAAAGACTATACCCAAAACTTCGATGCGTATTTGAAGCTAAGAATAAACACCACTGTGTGCTCTTTCAATGGACTCTCATCATAACCAATTCATGAGCCAGATCGACGTCCGAAGAGCAAGCGCCGAGCCAGTCGCGAACTTTTCCTTCTCAGCCGCATTCGAGAGAGCACGGTCATTGAGCCGTCTGGAGCATCAGAACCTGGCATTGGAGAAGCAGGAGTAACGGTTGGCTCCGCCTCTTCAGGCTCCTCCTCGTCCCCAGACAATGGCTCTGGGCATGGTCTAACTGGCTCGTCTGGCGTCTTAGGACGTGATTCGGCTACGCTATCGATGCGCTGCTTCGACTCCTCGAATCCTTCGATGTTGTGGCCAGGTCCGCCGGAAGAAACTGGTTGGATCGCCAGACAGTGTTAGCGGGAAGGGGAAAGTTATAGGAGGAAATCTATGTAATGGGATATCTCTATTGGATGATAATATATTATCACGGCAGTGCAAAGCATACGCTCATCAGGAACACCCTCCGTTTGCTTCTGCTCCTTTCTAGACGCCCGTTCCTGCCGTTCTTCCGTGAGGTCGACAAGCTTAGGCGGCGACGGGCGCGTAACGGACACACGTGTAGCCTCCAAGACCTCTAAAACTCCACGAACGCTCGTTAGCCAACAGAGGAAATGAAGGAGAAATCAGTGCACCATGACGTCCGCCGCGTGCTGCTGCTGCCCGTCCATGGGCTCACCCGCGCGTCCTTGCTGGGTTTGTCCTTCTGAAGCCTTGCCTGTAGCCTCGTCGCCCATATCCATTTCCTCGTCACCGTCTCCCTCGCCTTCGCCCTCACCTTCCTCTTCTGCCTCATCATCCTCATCGTCATCATCCTCGCTCTCGTTCTCGATATCCTCGCTCTTGGCGTCATCATTGTCATCTCCTTCCTCACCTTCATTTTCGTTCTCTGCCTTCGCATCCTTGGCAGCGACAAGAGCCGGTGCTTCGTCCGTGCCGCCCATCTCTGCGTCTTCGACTTCAGCCTTGGCGACAGGCTCGCCCTCCGCTTCAGCTTCTTCGGCTACTTCTTCTTCCTCTTCTTCTGCGCCGTAGGTCGCGGCGTCGTCTTCTGCAGCGTCTGCTTCCGGTTGCTCGGGTGGGAATTCGGCTGGAGCAGATTCCTCAGTGTCCCTGTTGCACATTCATATCAGTCTCATCCCTTTATCGCATAGACTTGGTGGTGCGTGGGTGAGAGAGTGGCCGTAGGGAACCTACCACTTGATAGCGAACCGCGTCACTCGGGGCTTTTCCGCCAATATATTTCTCTGCACCTTCTCGACGACCGGTTTGCTCGGCGGCTCTGCATTCAATGCCTCGTCCGTATATTCGTTGTTCACGTAGTAGCCGACGCGGATGAACTCACGTCCGTCATAGCTGCAGGTGAGGAGGATGACGGTGACGCCGAGGATTTCCGCACTGGGGATGCGGGAGAGGTTGGGAGGGTCGGCTTCGAAGACGAATTTGTTGGTGCCTACAGGGACTGGACCGACAAAAAGGGAGTCAAGTTCTTGGTCGTGCTCGGAACTAGAGAGTCAGGCTCCGGAGAGATGAAGTAGAGAACGTGGGGAGGAGGCTCACGAGGTCGCGGAACCAACGTAGGTGAGTTTCCATTCGAGATCTATGGCAAGGTTAGCGCCAGCCGAGCTCTAGAGGGCGCGCCAATCGACAGACCTTTCTGCAATGGCTCCAGACATTCGAATGTGATTTCGAACTCGTATGGAGCTGTAAATGGCGCAGGGTTGTTGTGCACTGCTACATTCAGAATGGATACGACGGACATGTTGGCTAAGAAGCGTGGATGCTGTCGGTAGAGATGTAGTCAGAGTACCTAATGTTTGGTGAGTCGGGAGAGGATCGTGAAGGCGAGTTGATTGTGGAGGAAGTGCGTTGTGGGCAGGTTGAAAGCCGGCGCGACGATAAACCGCAGGTCGCGCCTCCCACGCGTTTGTTAGCAATAATCCTTCCTCTTTCGGCATCATAGACGCCGATCTTATCAACATCACGTCTTCGCAATACTAACACAGCACATGCACCTAATTAGAAACCAAGTTAATGATCTCTGTTCTACCCTTCGCTTCTTTGCGTCAGCATCTCGTCTCTATCCATTATCCTTGTCTGTGGTACATTGTGCTGGGTTTCCCTACAAAAATCTCCGGACTACAGCTACCTTTATTTATTTCTCTAGGCACTGAGCGCGTGGAGGACGCATCCTAAGCAGTAAGCAACCAACTTTGGTCTTTTAGGTCGCGCTTCGCGAATGATAACAATCGCCCAGATTGCTCGTTCCCTACGCGCTCATGTGCGACATCGTGTTAGCAATTGTCCTCTGCCCACTCATCATCGTCGACGTGTGCATCCACGTCTTCAGCCATATCTGTTGCCTTGCCCGAACAGAGGAAGATCCAGAGTTCCGGCACATCAGCCGGTGGAGGCGTTGCACTAGTCACACTTGGAGCTCATACGAAGTTGACTCAAGTTACTAATCCACCCTCTACGTCTTCGGGCAGCGTTTGATGTGTGAATACGTCTTTTGTCTGAGCTGCTTGATCACTACTTGCATCTCTTGCTGTCACACCATTGATATGATGAGGACGTATTCACATTTAAGGCGAGCAATACCAAAGCGAGCAATACCAAAGCAACCATCGGCTCGGCGTGGCCGTGTTGAACGACTTTTCAAGTGGAGGCATACATACACAACACGACGAGATAAAGGAAAGGCTAAAGCAAGCAACAACAGCGACACACCTCCACCACGGCGCAGCTTCTCGACTGTGCCATCCACGCCTCCTCAAAGTGACTCAGCCTCAGACGCAGCCTCACAGGTCGAGACCCCCCCCTCGTCGCCGCCCTCGCTGCATACTCTTGGAGTTAAACGCTCAAGCCCGACAATATCCGGCTCCCCTTCAAGGAATACAAAGGCATCCTCAAAAGACCCTCTGAGCGAGACGAGTGGGAATGCACGAAAACGGCCGAGGCTTGAGAAAAAGCCCCGTCTTGTTCAGACGCAGATAGACTTGGGAGGGAAAGTTTACAAAACGTGTCGGTCGTGTGGAATGCAATACATTCCGTCAAACGAGGAAGACGCTGTCCTGCACAAGAAATTCCATACCCAGCATAATAGTGGCATAACAATGTCCAAGGCCTTTATGGATGCGACCCGCAGTCGAAAGCTTGCTGAGATTGGGGAATGGCAACATGTCGTTGCGATTTCACGCTCCGACCCGAAAGTGCTGCGTAACCAAGCTCAAGAGATGCTCGCGGTCGCCAATGCAGAACTGGGCTCCATAAAACTCGAGGAAAAACTACTTTGGGGTCTGCGAGTCAATGAGAATAGGACACACAAGCACAGAGGCCACGACTGTGCGAGCGAAACAGAAAGACATGGCCAGGATCTTGAATCAAGTGAAGAGAAGTGCAAACGCGATCGCTTTAAGATGTATCTGCTTTTACGGAACAAGAAATGCATTGGACTTTGTCTCGCGGAAAGCATCTCGAATGCGCACCAAGTGGTAGAGCTGGATGAAAAGACGGAGATTCTGCAAGATCCGCAGGCAAGGAGCTCTGCAATCGCGATTAGCAAAGATACGGATCCAGCATTGCTCGGGATCTCAAGGATCTGGACCTCGAAAGCGCATAGAAACGAAGGGATCGCAACGGCATTATTGGATTGCGCTGCGGAAGATTTCCTGTACGGGATGAGGATACCCAAGGACCAGGTCGCGTTCAGCCAACCAACGGAGAGTGGGGGGAGATTAGCCAGAAAATGGTTCGGTGCTGAACACGGGTGGCATGTCTATGTTAGTTGATGCAGATGGAACGTCCTGATTCTCTAGCTGCTCGTTCTTTGTGCGCGTTTCCTGTACGTAAGCGATACCCCAATGGCACCAGAGGTTACCCAAGTGGGAAGAACGGTGAAGGCGTTACACGGGGGATGTATAGCATATTCAATGGAATGTTGTACCACAACGAGCACCACATCCACATTCGCATTCGCATCCGCATCCGCATCCAGCGCCTGAGGGCGGAGCTGCCCTTGCTCGAGCTTGTGCAGGTGCTGTCATGCAGCCAGCGCTTCGTCCCGCTGCAAGGTGTCGGCCCGTGCGCAGACGAGCTGCCCGTCACCCCAGGGAGCAGCGTCTGCCCTGACGCGGCAACACGGTTATGACAATGATGACTTTGCAGCCATGCCATCCTTGGCACAAAGAGACGCCGATCCAAACTCTGTCATGCTCGCCGGATTCGGGCCTCGCCTCCGTGCCACCCTGCACCGACTGTCCACCGACCTTCAACCGACCCTGTCGGCCTCTCCGTAGCCGCAGGTGCGCAGATGCAGATGCCGTGATCGTGCTTCGACGCTGGGATGTCTCCCATGGCGGAAGAGAAGGTAAGCGCCACAAGGTCGCGGCGTTGCTCACCACAGTACGGAGTAGCGCCCGGGCTCACATGGCTCCCGGCCTCTGGAGGAGATGAAAGCGTGTGCGTGTTTGACGATGAGTGGCAATGCAAAGCAAGGCACATGAGAGCGACCCTTGACTTCAGTCCGGGCGCTTGCCCAAGCGCTTGGACGCCACGGCCAAGATGGACTTCGCGAGCCTTCGATGCCGCCTCATCCAGCATGCCAGCATCTGGCGCCAACTTAACCTCCACCTACGCAACCTGCCCTAGGCCTTCTTACTCAGCCCAAGCCTTGCTCAACGCATAAACCCATCAGGCCATTCCATTCCTGCTCCTTGACTTCTCCTTCCCGAAACATCCATTATTGCCGTCTTTGGTTTCCTCATTCACTCTCGCAACGCATAGTCATCAATACATATCTAGGTAACCACCTGATCTCGACGTTCTAATCAGTCTTTGCCACTACCGTAGTCTACGCCGTAGTCTCAGCCGTCATCATGCGTTCCAATAGCATCTCCTCCGTCTCCTCCCGCTCCTCCGTGTCGTCAGAACCAGAAGAGACCATGCAAATTTTCGTCAAAGACATTGCTGGCCAAAGTGAGTACTTCCAGAATCACATGCATTAGTCACGCCTCATAGTCCAATTCCCACAAGTCACAACCGCGACTATTAAGGTAAGTATTGGGACTGACTCCTTCCCAGCAATTCCTCTCTCCATACCCCAAACGACGTCCATTTCCACCCTCAAATCGCTTCTCGCCCTCCGCACCAACCTTCCTCTCAACGATCTGCGCCTCGTCTACGCCGGTAAGCATCTTACCTCTGGCGAATCCACTCTCATCGACCACCACATCGCATCCAGCACTACCTTGCACCTCGCCCTTCCTATCCGCGGTGGCATGCCTCCCAAGAAGATCCGCTGCAGCTTCAAAGACTGCAAAGACCAAGCCCAACGCATTGTCGGCGACTGCGGTTTCTGCAACGGCCATTTCTGCGGCAAGCATCGGCTCCTCGAAGACCACAAGTGCGAGGGCCTGGAAGACTGCAAGAAAGAAAGCCATGAACGGAACGCGGATAAGTTGAATTCCGAGCGAACTGTTGCTATTAAGGGAGTCTAGATGACCCTTCGGACTGCGCCTACGACATATCATACTCCTATATGATGTGGACGGGCGAGAGCTGGTATCACGTACACGTAGTATTGATACTGGCGCACGCGATTGGAGGGAATGTGTCTTTCTTAACTCATTTGTTTAGTCTTTGTTGATGCTCAGGTTTTAGCGCTTGGTTGAGCGTTTGTTGGAGCCTGGTTGGGCTCATCGTCTCTTGTGCTCGGTCTGCTTCTCCGGGTCGCACGGCGCAACATGTAGCGAGAAAGTATCTGCCAGCAGTATCGTACATGAAAATTGCATGAACTCTTCTCCTCAGCCATGAATCACCATCATACAACTACAACTAAATGCCGCCATAGCAACTGATCCTCTTTTAGCAGTTACTACAAAGTGAGATCCTACCCATCAGTAACCTCTCCCCCATCCGCAATCCAAGCATGCTCCAAAGCCTCCTGCGCCCCCATCCTCTCCTGACTCTCAAACTTCACCAACCTTCCCACAAAATCCCTCGCCTGCTCATCGGCTCCCGGTAACAGCACCTCCCAGCCCTTCCCCTCAAACTCATAAAAATCCATCTTCCCCCAATCCGGAAACTCCGTCGCCTCCGGCCACGTCTCCGTTGTCGGCGTCCCCAGACTCCGAAACACGCTCAGCAGCAGCGCGAGATCGCTCCCCAGCTCCCCACTATCAAACAACGTGCCCCGCTCCCGCCACTGCCGCCGCATTTCCGCCGTCTCTTCTTCCTTCTTCTTCCTCTTATTGTCCTCCTCCTCTATCCTCCCCGCAGACGCCGACGCCGACGCCGACGCCGACGGAGTAGCAGCCGTAGCGGTCGGCGCTGTCAGCGCGCCTCCCAACGCATCACCACCACCACCCACCTCGCGCCCACCCCACATCACCACCTCCGCAACAACGCACCCCAGCGCCCACGCATCGACGCCCTTCCCATACCACGAGCACCCGAACAGCAGCTCCGGCGCACGATAGCACGTCGTCCCGACATCCGTGATTTTCCTATCCGCAGGCTCAGCGCCTGGGTCGCTGTCGGCGTGGGCGATGCCGAAGTCGATGAGGTAGGCCGGCCCCGCGGCGGCGCGCAGCAGGATGTTGCTCGGCTTGAGGTCGCGGTGGATGAGGCCGTGGGCGTGGATGTGGGCGAGGGCGTGTAGGATGTCGCGGATGAGGGATTTGCGTTGGGGGTGGGTGAGAGCAGGGGGGGAAGTGGGGAGGAGGAGAGGGGCACGAGGAAGAGGAAGAGGAAGAGGGGGGAGGGTGGAGGAGAGTGGAGAGGTCGTGGGGGATAAAGGGGAAGGCGAGGACGAGGAGGCCGCCGGGTTGGGGGAAGGTTTCGAGGAGGGGGATGATGTGGGGGGAGGTGGCGAGGCGGAGGAGGCGTGCTTCGCGGTGGGAGTCGTGGGGGGGTTGGGTGGATGAGGGATTGGTGACTTTGAGCGCGACGAGGGTGGGGGGATCTGCTGGACTCAGAGCCTTGTAGATGGTGGAGAAGAGGCCGGAGCGGTGGTGGATGGCGTTGGTGTATTTGCCTATGCGGAGGTCGGAGGGCGGGAGGGGAGAGTTGTCGTATGGCGATGAGGACTCCGGAGCCGGTTGTTCTGTTGGACCTTCGTCCGCAGATAGAGAAGATATGTCGCAAAGCCTATCATATTCTTCCTAGAAGGAAAATGAGATATTGCATATTCAGTGGCCGTATCGAACCATACTCGAGACGCCGCTTTTCGATAAAAATCCTTCTCGAGCGCTTTGGCTCTTGCCTTCGCATCTGACTGGCTAGACTTCGGATTCGCTTGTTGAAATTGTGCAGTTCTATAGTGCTATGCGGTCAGGCTGTCGGGCAAAGTCCGAATTTAGAGAAAAAAGGAATATATGGAATCGAGACGAGATAGGACCAGAAATAGAAACTTCCCAAACTTGCATT
Source organism: Astrothelium subdiscretum (assembly GCA_021030935.1). NCBI lineage: Eukaryota > Fungi > Ascomycota > Dothideomycetes > Trypetheliales > Trypetheliaceae > Astrothelium > Astrothelium subdiscretum. The sequence goes on from JAGFMW010000003.1 coordinate 121,283, forward strand.
TTGATTATTATGGCCAATCTATCTGAAAAGTTCATAGTGGAATGCCATGAGTGGGAAGGCATCTTGACAAGAGACGAAGAGCCTAGGCATGCCAGAACCGAATCATTACAGCTTCAAGCCAGGGTGCGGTATTGGAGTTAGGATTATGGTCGTAGGTACTTCTCCGTACGGCGTACACGTGCCACGCAGCGTTGACCGCTCTTTTGGCAATTCCTCAAATCATTGAAATGTCGCGGATGCGGCAGAGGCACTTGTGTCAGTGGTGCTTCAATACTATCGGGGAAACGAAGTTGGTCATGAACGGCGACTGAGGCAGCCGCAGACTAAATTCCTTCCTCATCCGCGACTCCGCGTGTCATAGCTTCGACTTTACCTTCCACATGGACTCATACACTTCCGCTGTACATATTCTCTAGTGCATTCGTTGAAGTTTTGAATGATCTGGACACCCTATTTGCATTATGGAGTTGTCGCGGCAGGAATATCCAGCAATGCTGGTAAGACATGCATCGACGGAGCTTTGCGGAGCCTCAGAGCTTTCCAGATCCTTGCTAATGAGTCTTAGGACAACTTACAACCGGCACAAGCAGTCGACGCGCTGAATGATCGAGTCAAGCATGTGAGCCGCCTCAATATTGAGATTGCAGATTGGCTCAAAGTATGTCATTGCGTAAAGACAACCATAGGGCAGGACTGATACAAAACAGGAGCGCCGCCGCGTAGAAGAAGCCTACGCACAAGGTTTAAGGAGGCTATCGCGATTAACACCTCCGAGCGAGTCCTCAGAGCTAGGGTGGGTACCTGCAAAATTCCAAACAGTGGAAGACACACAGGGCTGATTGGGCAGAATATTCTCGGGACCATGGCAAAGAATCGTCGGCGCAACTGAGACGCTTTCCGAATCACATCAGACACTGGCGCAGAGGATCGAAGTCGACGTGGAACGGCCATTAAGGGACTTTCACTCGTCTAATAGGGAATTGCAGCAATTGTCCACCATCCAGGGAAACCTTGGGTCGATGGCAAGAGAGATCGAATCAGCTCAAAAGAAGTCGGACAAGCTGAATTCGCAGGGCCAGAAAGCGTCCGCGCAGAAGGTCGCAAATGCTGCTCAAGAGGTTGATAGTGCAAAGTCACAATGGGATTCACAGGCACCATTTGTTTTCGAAAAGTTACAGCAAGTGGACGAGAGCAGGCTGAATCATTTACGAGATGTCCTTACGCAATTTCAGACTCACGAGGTGGACCATGTGGAGAGAATCCGTCAGTCGACTGAAAATTGCTTGAATGGTATCCTCAGTATCGAGAGTGCGGATGAGATCAAAACATGGGCACTTCGTACCACCAGCGGCCAGCCAAGAATAGAGCGAACCAGAAGCAGACACTCAATAACCGGAACAGTTCCACCAACTACCAGCAATGCCCCGCCAGTACCACCAATACCACAGGATTCGCTGGCACCAACACCTTCTGCCAATAATGATGATGGCTCAAGTAGATCCGGATCACGTATGTTTGCATATATCTGGAAGAGAAAACGGAGACTAATGCTCGAAAAGTCCAGGAACAAAAGACTCCAAGCCGTTTAAGAGGCCTCAAGCGATTCGGTACAGTATTGAGTCGGAACAAACGTAACAGCATGATGCCGCTCGGGCGTGACTCTCAATCGCCAGAGAGAAAAGAGAAATTAAGATCGCCATTCAGCTCTCTCGGCGGCCGTGGTCGATCGAAAGAACAGACGTCATCATCCTTGGCACCTCCCCAAGAGGAACCGACGACTTTACAGGAAGAAGATACCGTGCCGTCTCAAGCAGATCATGCCGAGCCTGCCACTGACGGGGTTAATGGCACTGCCAGTGAATCTCTCAGGCACCCTGCCACCACCGATGGTGCTGGCTCGTCAAGTGAGAATCGTTTACAAGAGCCGTTACAGCCCAGCAATAAGGCACGAGAAACCGAGGTTGGCGGCTTCATCTACAAATTGCCAATGACCTAAATGCTGACATGCCAGCAGTCTCAGAAAGATGCGGAAGGTTACACAGTGCCGTCGTCCACTTCAGACGCAATATCTCAAGCGGAACAAGAAGCTGCAGCGTAAGCACTACTCGGATATAGCTTGTGCAGTCGGTCAAACTGACGCATATACAGATCCGGTGAGGCTCCGGCATCTCAATTCAAGGTCGACATCAGGAACGCGCCAATACAAGAAGAAGGCGGCGATGCAGCGCTCGCAAGCGTTGCGAATACGTTACGCGCTGTACGTACGAGTTTCTTTCTTGGTTTTGCCAAACGCTGACCGTCCGTAGTCTACATTTCCAGTGCGGAAGGGTGGCACAATACGAGGTCGTCGGGACCGCAATTCCATGATCGTACCAGATACGCAGTCGCTTGCAATTCCAGGTCTTGGCGCCGAACCGGCTGCGCAAATGTCTACATCTTTACCATCGACACCTCGAATGGTGCCACCGACCGAAAATACGACTGCTGAAGCTGCCAAACCAGCAACCCCGTCGCAAGAATTCGAACCTCCGCTTGGTCCTCCACCCTCATTTAGCACTCCCGCAGACACCGCCCAAGCATTCGAGCCGCCGCCTGGCCCACCTCCATCACATGCCGCCAAAGACAGCACTGCTTCTACCGAATTCGCTCCCGCAACCGCAAATCGTGCAATGACCGCCCCTATCCTTGGTACCGCTCCCTTGTCCCCGCCAAAACTTGGCCATCGAACCGGTATGCTCGGCGAAGACCATGCCGCGTCTGATACGCAATCTATCCGCTCACAACGTTCGGCTCTTAGCACTCGTAGTGCGACTGTGAAACATCCTGAACTCCAGTCTCCTGGGCTCAACTCCAGTATCGTCGAGACTGTCAGTGCTTGGTTCGAAAACAATGCCATAACCAGAGCCATCGTCATCGGGGAACTCGCACTCGCCTACAATCCCACCGATGTCTCCGCCCCCGGCCAATTCGGCAGCGAAACCATCCGTCTCGAGAACTTCTCCACCCTCGAAAAAGTCGCCCCGAACCCCACCTTCATCGAGCCCATCCCCGACAAGGCCGGCGAGTACAGCGTCAACCTCTCCAGCATCACCAAAACCGCCGTCGCCTTCAAATACCAAGTCCACCTGGACGAATCCACCCTCGGCACCCACGCCCCGCTCCTGCTCACGCCCGCCTGGAAATGCGAAGCCGCGCAGACCTCGGTCATCCTCAGCTACGCCCTCAACCCGGCCTTCGTCGCCCCCGCGGAGACCAAGACGGTCCACCTGAGCAACGTCGTCCTGGTCATCCACCTCGAGCCCGCGGCCAAGGCGAGCTCCTGCCAGTCCAAACCCGTCGGCACCTTCTCCCGCGACCGCTCCCTCATCTACTGGCGCCTCGGCGACCTGACCCTGTCCCCGGAAGCGCAGCCGCAGAAGCTGCTCGCGCGCTTCATGACCGACGCCGAGGGCAAGCCGGGGAGTGTAGAGGCGAGGTGGGAGTTGAATGGAAGTGCTGGTGCTGGTGGGGGTGGGGCCGCGGGCTTCGGCAGCGGGCTGAGCGTGACCAAGTTCGAGCAGGTGGCCAAGGAGGAGGATCCGTTTGCGGATGAGGAGGGGGCGGGGCCGAGTACGCCGCGGGGGAGTTGGAGGGAGGTGGAGGGCGTGCGGAGGCTGGTGAGTGGGACGTATCAGGCTGTTTAGATGGGGATGAAACGTGTCTGGGTCAGAAAAAGAAAAGGGCTGCAGAGGAGAGATGAAATTGTATTCTTAAAATCATTGTTCCGATCGCTCGAGGGGATGCTCGTTTTGTGTAGGTGTGTACATAGCTGGATACCGTGTCTATAATTTTGGCTCGCATGCTTTCTTTATTGTTACTGTGAGATTGGCATTAGACCATTTCAATATCTATCATTCAACTTCCGCATGTCATGTACTCGAGGCAGTATTGTAGCCTTCGCGCTATTAGTCAACGACTCAAGATGTCATCTAGTCAGAGTGATCCATCATGTGAATGACTTAGCTTTTCCATAGGACATGCGATGATCATAACATTGCATACCAAGCTTCTTTACTTGTAGGATCAGGTCGACTCCGCTCCCCGCCAACCACTTCTGACCGTGAAAGCCTAAGGAGGTCATCTTTCTTTGGTCGCCTTGACCCGATACCCTCTTTCCGCTCTTCGCTTCTTCTCCATCTCTTCACAATAGCTTTTTCCAGCACAAGCAGCGCCAAGTCAAGAGCTTGAAGCCTCATGAACAGTCACAAACACCCACATCTGGGCCATATTCCACTCAATCAGCCCAACCAGCCTTTCACCCAACATCCACATTCCTCAGCACATCCTCACACTCCCTCCTCACCTCCTCCACCCCCCGCACCCCCTCCCACCCCTCCAACAACACCCTCACCTCCCCCCACTCCCTCTCCGCCTCCCCCCTCCGCCCCCTCCCCACCATCTCCCTCATCCTCCCCGGCGCATCCACCACCCACCTCACCGTCTCCCTCGCCCTCTCCTTCTCCCCTTTCCCTCCCTCCCCCTCTCCCTTCCCCTCCCCCTTCCCCTTCCCATCGTTCCCTTCCTTCCCCCGCGACCGACTCCGCTCCCTCCCACTGCGCTCCGCCTCACGCCGAACCCCCTCGGTCCGCGCCGTCACGCTGCGCTGCAGCAGCGCCGCCGTCGCGGCGATGTGTGCGATGGCGGGGGATAAGGTGGAGGTGGTCGGGGCCAGCGGGTCCATGGAGGAGCGCATGCGGCGGATGGTGTCGGTGGCGGCGATGAGTTTGGAGTAGTTGTCGTAGACGAGGGATTTGCGTTCGCCGTCGAGACCGCGGATTTCTGTTTTGGGGGGAAGAAAGGGATGGTGAGTTGGTTGATTTTTACTTGGAGATGGGGGGTGGGGGGATTCTTGAGAAGGGACGGGGTACAGAGATGGGCATACCACTGACGAGATTGCTCTCGGTTTTCAAGACGCCTTCGAGATGCTCCTGCGCGAGGACGTCTTTGACGTACTGCTCGGCGTCGAAGCCGGCCTTGTCGAGCTCGCTTTCGGGGGCCAAGTCTTCGGGCGGGGGATGGTGGCTCTCGTCCTCCTTTTTGGCGCCCTTCAGGCCATAGTAGTCGCGCAGCGCAGCGCGGTTGCGTCGCTGGGTTTCGGGGGCTGGGGGTGGGCGGGTTGCGGATGCGGAGCGAGATGTGCCTGTGGAGGACTCGAGAGAGGTGCGGCGGGATGAAGAGATGTGGGTGGAAGGTCGAGGAGATGTAAGAGTTGACATGGTGATTTAGTATATGTCTGAGGGTTTTACATGCTTGCTCTGTGTTGAGGTGAAGTTGGTTCTATGTGAACGCAAGACAAGGGAGTGAAGTCTAAAAGTGGCGCTTACTTCGTGACGGAGCTTACTCCGTACACAGAGATATTGATATTCTGGGTTATTTGGTTCACAATGGCACAGAATAATATTTCGGAAATTTGCGATATTGGATTTGTTATGCTTCTACTATGCATGGTTCGAAATCTTTGGATAACTATGGCCCGACGCAAATCGCCTGCCACAATACCGGTAATTAGAACTTGCACCACTGTACGAAGTATGGATGCCAGGATTTGATTTGCAGAGTCATTCCAAATTTCGTAAAATCTAGACATACATAGTAGCAGTACCGATGTACGGGTGCACCTAACCTCGTCGATATCATTTAGGTACTACAGATTCGTCTATTCAGGTACACGTTACGTCCAACTCCTGACACGACTCCAGTAGAAGGCCTTATCGTTCTTCAGCCCAAACTCGCCCCAGTCATCCGTCAATTTATTATAACTCCAATATCCCTTCCACTGCAGTTTATTATTCCTTGCCCGGCTTCCCGCGCTCCCGATCCCGAATTGCATCTTCCACATGTACCTGGGCACGACACCTTCCGTCTCAATATGCAGGTCGCCCTCTGGCTCGTCAGGAGCAATGCCGGACTCCGCATCTTCCTCGTCATCACTGGCGTCAGGGGAAGATCGAGGTGTCGGTGGATTCACTGGGCCTGAAATGCGCCATCGTCCACGAAGAGCATCCTTCATGGCTGAAAGACCGGGGAGAGCTTGACTGTGGGTGCCTGCATTTTCCATGGCGAGGTGGTGTATGACATCTGCGGGTTCGGCAGTGGTGAGGAGACTGACTACCGTGCCATCGCGGTAGAATCGTAAATAGCGGTAATAGGTGACGATTAGTACAGGCGAGTTCCATGTAAATTGCGTGGTAGACGGTGCGCCTGGCCGAGGATAGTTCACGGTGGAAATGTAGCATCCATTAAAGCGTATGCGCGGGCGAGATCGCATCATTTGTCGCCAGGAACCTGCATAGTTTTTTTGCAGGAGGATCGCGGTGTGGAGTGAAGACGGTTGCAAAAGCGGAGACGGGCGCATGTCACTCTCGTCCACGTCAAGAAGAGATTTTAGCTTCCAGCTATCATCGTCTTTGTTCAGACGATAGCTCAGGGGGCGTCCGTACAAGTCGCAGGCGAAGCGGTAGTGCATGGATCCAAAACCAACTTCGGCGCCAGACGCCAGACGCCTCCATATCCTCTCTTCAGTCACGACGAGGTAGGCGAAGCGTTTGCAGACCTGTGCGAGTCGGGCAAAGCTGGCGAGGTCGACGAGGGCGGTTTGAAGAAAGATTTCCGAGAGGACTTCACTGGGAATATTCGCAATTGGGCAGGGAGGTGGTGGCGACGCATCCGTTGGGGGTGCCGCCGGAGGAATCGAGAGTTGGGCGAAGTCATTAATCAGGTCGTTGAGAGACGGAGGCAGGCCATGCGGGGAGTGGTGAGCGGTATTAGGAACTGAAACGGGTGCATTGGAAGGATTGACGTTGGAGGGCTTCCGTGGAGGGAACGAGGATGGAGGAAAGTGCTTATTCTTATACTTTTCATGTACGGAGGAGTCCAACTTGGAATCGACTCAGCTTAAATTCCCGGAGGACATGTAGTGACATACCTTGAAAGCTCTCCTGTACAGATTCACACTATCTCCCAAGTTTCCTTGGCTTTCTCTTTCAACAGCCTTTTCGTAGTGCTCTAATGCAGATTGCGGTTCTCTATTTGCCTTGTCTAGATGTGATCGATCGCTGTCTAGTCTGAGGCTGTCTTCCTTATTGGGCAAATCATGATACGTCCTAGGTTCGATTTGGTCCGCCTCATTGATTGGCCGGTCTTCAGAGGAAGATGCTGTAGGTCCGGCCGGAGGTGCTCGTTTTGGTCTGCTACCGTGATGAGTCTCTTGTGCCCTCGCCGTGCTTGCCGTGGTGACTGGATGGCCTCGAGCCCGCGCAGAGACTTCTTCTCGCCATTTTCGTCGAAAGTACTCGAGCTCCGCCTCGGTCTGCTCCATTGTGGACGACGTTGTAGGGATGATTAGGTGCTGCGAAGTGTTTAGGGCCGATGACGGAGTTTAGAAGAAGCTCGGACTCGGACAAAGCGGCGATGATGTCGATATGCCGACTTCGACTTTTTTGCCCTAATTAATTACTCAACTAATCCCTACCTGGACTTTTGCTCATCCATGACAACTCCATCCCTTTATATCCCCTCAATTTCATCACGTAGAGGCAGCTGAAGTCAACATCAAGCGTTCTTCAGCAGAAGCGAGCGCCTTCATGGCGTCTCTGTCTGCGGATGCAGATTCTGCTGATAGTTTTTCGGGAGTCCAAGACGGCCAGCGACATGACAGAATATCGGAAAACAGAGGCTCGCTCGACCGCCGCAATGGCGTCCAAGATGTATCGTTGGTGCAGAGAATGGTCTCTGCTACGGTTGGCAGCGTATTCACTTCTCTTCTCGGTATGACATCTCTCAATCATTGAAGTAAAAGACTTCAACTAACATTTCTACCAGTAACTCCCCTGGACGTCGTTCGAGTCCGATTACAATCCCAATCAAGTCCGTCATCCTCCACTTCTCCCGCGCCCTATGCATCCCACACCTCCTCCTTCAAGAACCTGCCCACCAACCTCGGCACGACCGCCTGCTGCCGCGAAGAAGTCTTCTGGCTGCACAACAACTCCCGCCTCTGCCTCGCCGACTCTGCTATCCCCCCCACGACCAAGTACACCAGTAGCGCCTCCTCCGCAGCAATCGGACTAACGCCGGACTGTGCAGCCGAAGAAACGCGCCGCCGCACCTTCACCTCCACCCTCGACGGCCTCCGCAAAATCGCCCGCAACGAAGGCCTCCCGACCCTCTGGCGCGGCCTCTCCCCGACGCTCATGATGGCCGTCCCCGGCAACGTCATCTACTTCGCGGGCTACGACTGGCTACGCACATCCGCTGCCTCCCCCTTGCAGTCCCGAGTCAGCGAGCGCTACGCCCCGCTCGCGGCGGGTAGCGTCGCGCGCGTCGTCGCCGCCATCGTCGTGTCGCCCATCGAGATGCTGCGCACGCGCATGCAGCATTCGGCGCGCGCGACGGGGGTGCTGGGCCAGACGCTAAGGGGACTGAGGGAGATGGTGGGGAGCGAGGGGTATCGGAGTCTCTGGCGTGGATTGAGTCTGACGCTTTGGCGGGATGTGCCGTTTTCGGGGCTGTATTGGTGGGGATATGAGGTTGGAAGGGGGATGCTGGCGGAGGCGCGGGAGAAGGAGAGGGAGAGGGAGAAGGGGATCGCGACGAGTTCGGAGGCGGGATGGGGATCTGTGCGTGAGGGGCGGCGACAGAGTCTGTCCCAGCAGTCGCATTCGACGGTGCTGCTGGATTCGTTTGTTGCGGGTGCGGGATCGGGTGCGGTTGCGGCGTTCGTGACGACGCCGTTTGATGTCGGCAAGACGAGACAGCAGGTGGTGCGGTATTCGTCCGATCAAGTCTCGAAGCTTGCCGATGGCAAGTTGCCTCCTGAACAGAGGCCGATGCCACAGTTCTTATGGCATATCTTCAAGACCGAGGGAGCAAGTGGGCTATTTAAGGGATGGGCGGCGCGTTGTTTGAAAGTCGCGCCGGCTTGCGCCATCATGATTAGTAGCTATGAGGTCGGCAAAAAAATGGCTGGGGCGATGAATGAGAGGACGGAGAGCAGAGATGCCTAGTGGCCAATTCATGTACTGGCCGCGCGTGGAATTGTACTAACACCCATATTCTCTGGGCATTCTACGGCGTTCTGGTGGCTTGGGAGTTATAACGGCTACTCGTTTCAAGCCGATATTGCATATGGGAGGATCGTGCCTGAAAACTCGTCTCTTTTGAGTTTCATGTCTGAAACGGCCATCTCAGGAATAGAAGAGATACCTTGTGCCATCTTACGACGGCTTTCCTGTTGTACATTTATTCTAGCAATGCGCAAAACCCCTCTTTCACACCCATCCAGATTCAATAACTCCGACTTGCCAACGTCACTGATGCGAGTGCAAATGCAGCAAGGTTCACTCCGCGCTTGTTCCCTCTTAATTCATGAAAGTGCCACTCCTCCCGGGCCTCTCTTTCTGTGCCTTCCCAAGTCCTTTCGGGGCATCCATCGCTTTTGAGTACGGATTGAATCCCTTGTTCTTTTTCTTCTCTCCCTCCTCTGTCTTCGCATATAGTACACTCGGCGCACTCGCATAGTCAAACGGCTCCTCACCCTCTGCAGCTCTATTCGCATCCCGATCTTTGCCTCCATCGTCGTCTACCAACGCAGCCGCATCTTGCCTCGCTCGTTTCTTCGCTTCCTGCTTCCGCTTCTTCTTTTGCCGACGGCTTTCCTGTCTGGTCAGAGTCTCGGCTTGTTCTGCTTCTTCACCTGGAAGTGCAACTTCATCTGCTTGATCCTCGACGCCACCACGCACCGAAGTTTGAGGATTCGTATTGACAGGATCTTCATCACGCTTGCGTTTTCCGCCGAGTTGCTTAATAGTAAAGACCTCGTTTGACTCTGGAGCTGGTCCGCGTTCCTCGGCTTTCCGGTATGCAATTTCCGTCTTGCCACCGTGTTCTTTCGGCATAGCTGGCGAAGTCCGGTTTGCCACGGAGTCCGCGGTCTTGTCTTCGAATATCTGAGCTGTTAATTTGGGGAGTGGAAGTGCGAGACGGACACTATCTGTAGCAATAGTACGACGCTGATCCCAGCTCTGAGGATTGAAGGTAGCGCCCCAGAAACGGGATGTACTGGCACGTATTGCTTGCGCGTCATCGAGAGAAGAGCTGAAATTCGAATTATTTCCATTTGTGGCAGGGGCGGGAAGCGTCTGTGCAAACGAAGAGGCTGGCGCTGGTAATCTTGGGACCTCTTGTTGGCGTGGTTTTGGATATTCGAACACATCATTCATCTCGGGACCATTTTGACCGTCTGTATTTGCTTTGGCTATGACGCCTAGAAGCTCATTTTTCCTGGCCCGCACAGGCGGCGAAATTGGCTGGATTGCGCTGAACAGGGTAGCCTCATCCGTAGGAATAGACTGAGTGAGACTGAAAAGTGAAGCATTTGTCATGATGTAGAAAGTGCTCTCATCCAGCTCTCGAGCAAGCGCATCTCGCCATTGGTGGAGAGCGCGGAAGATCGAGAATTGCTCCTTGGAGAACAAAGATGGCGTTCTGGCAAGAAGCCGATACCAACCCCCGTAGCCGCCTCCATATTCTGCATCGTAGCGAGGATTCTCGTATCGCTGTAGATTGTATTCTTTAGAATTTTCGAGGACATATTGGATTTTGCTCTTATCGGGGGCGGAAGAGGATGACATTCGGATTAATTCATTACGCATGCAGTCGTAAATATACAAAAGAAAATGGGTATCAGAACGTGCATAATCGAAAAGCTCAGTAGGCAAAGGTCTATTCATGTTAGTGACCATAGTTACGCATGATACGGAAAATACTCACCGTATCCTCCAGTCCGCCGTCTGGTATTGTTTTTGAGCGTCGAAGTTGATGAATCTCTTGAGGAGAAAAGCCAAGCTCCTTCCGGGGTAGCCAAGTGCAGATGCAGCATGAAAGGTATCGAACATTCCGACGAGATACAAGCCAAAATCTCGTTGCAGCCACATACTGTCCATGTGTGACCCGTGGAGAACTTTGAGAATGCCTGGATCCGTGAAAACTTCGTTCAAGACTTGCAACTTCCGTCTCCAAGGTTTCAGAGTATCAATGACCCAATCCTTGTCCCTTGTACTTATCTGCATTAGCGAGACGATGCCAATATAAGACCGGGTATCGTGATGCTCAAGGTCGATAGCTATTTCTCTGGCGCCCTTCAGGTCCTCCAGCATCTTGTCCAGTGCTTCAGGAGTCTCTACGAGCGTGGCCTGGGTGTTTTCGAAGGGTTGGTAAGGGACTGGCTCGGATTGAACGTATACGGAAGGAGGATATTGATACTGCTCGATCTCGGTCTGGTAGGGATGTGGATAGCTATATCACAATGTCAGAACTCACATGCCATTCTATGTCTGAGGCATCGAGGGGTACGTCATACTAAATGCTACCATCCTCCTCCGTGATGAGCTTCGCGCTCTCTTCAAGTGGGACGATAGCGTGCGGCTTGTTGGTAAGCAGAGGACGAAAAGGCCCGGTGAACTTGTTAGATGGAATGTGTTCAAATAGTAGCTGAGGTTTCGGTAGATTTTGATTACGGAACGCACTGGCGCCGCGCGGCTTCGGCTTTGGCGTTAAAGCCTGCTGGAATTAGTCGCTATCTTCCATAAGATCAAGAGATGGTGCTTGTACCTGTTCTTGCGACGGACTTTGCCTCTTTAGGACGCCAGAAAACTCGTCTAGGGTCAGGTCGGCTTTTTCAAGTAAGCTGTCAATAACATCAACAACCCCAGTCCAGTTGTTTTCGACGTCCTCTGCGTCGTCTAGTTGTGGACGTACAATGCCCGAACTAGTCGCCGAACTGCTGAGAACGCGTTGCGCAAGGCGAAGAAGCCGCGCATTCTGTTTATCGAGTGCAGAGGCAACTGAAGGATTTAATGACCGTTGAAAGTCGAGATCTTCTGCGGCAATCTGGTTTGTGATCCTTGTAATCGCAAGAAGAGGCGGGGAGACAGTATCTTGGATAGTTTTGAATGCACCTCCGGATTCCATGTTGGATTGTCCTGGTCAAGTTAAAGACGATACTTTACTTGAATGAAATGTGAGCGCGCCGTGCGTTGGCGTGTGGATGGTGGCCGTCATGCCTTGCGAATTGGAGTTGTGAAATTCTTACGCTCGCTTCGGATTTAAGCTTAGTTTGAGCATGGGTACGGAGTACACCCGGTTAGGTAGGTACCCACGTACCTTTGGGGTAACTGTACGGAGTACCTATCTAAGGTAACCAAGGATCTATGAAACGCCGAAAACGCCAAAGGAATCAGCAACGATTTATCTGTCTCCCGCCTTTCCTCTCTGCCAAAACCACCTCTTTCACGCGCTACCATGAGCACCGCCCTATCAATCGTCTCTCACATTTTCGTTTTGAGTCCATCTCTTTTCGGTTACACGTTTCTCATTTCTTCGGAGTGTCTTTGGACTGAAAGATTGTCGACGCAGACGCCTTCCCTCGCCCTGAATCGCGCGCATTCTTCCATGCTCCCATTTGCTCGCCCGTCAAGTATTTGGTCGGGGTTGATAACAATTGCATGAAATAATGTTAATCTTACTCAAACTGAGTATTCACCGTTGCGAGTCAGCTCCCGGACAATTTTGCGCATCACTAACCCAAAGCAGGGAGAATAAAAGCCCGCAAAATTATCTTAGTGGAGCTTAAGATGATATGATAGGTTTCAAAAAAAGATCAATGATACAGAAGAAATAAGACATACGTCACAAGGTAATCGGGGGGGCCACCCACGCACCTTCTAGTCTTGCGCAACACTGCCCAAATATGACTGAGCAGACGGGAAGTCTTGTGATCAGTGTGCTCTGAAGATATGTACTAGGTACGTGTTCTTTAGTTGCAATACATCCCAACAATTTGACGAAGGACAAACCCATGAAATCTCGCAATATCTGCTATACTTCATATCTTCGTACTTCACGCAGACCCTCCAATCCTACTTTAATGCTCTATTCTTTTAGCGGATTGATGTCACGTATCGCTATTTTGCGTGAGAGCGTCGTCTTCAAAGAGTCAAGGAGTGGACGGTCCACATCTCGATACATACCCCCGTGGTCACCGTCACAAAGCTTGAGAATTATACGCTTTAGCTAGGGCACGAAACATGTAATTCTCGAACCAAATTCGCTGACCCTGCTCGGTACGTAGAGAAAGTATTTGAGCCCTACTATAGCTTCAGCTTCTACCCAATACTTGCGTTCTATTTCCAAACCCCTAAACTCCACATTTTCCAATGACTATAAGAGACCAATGGTCACCCGCGTCGTCTCCATATTTGTAGCAGGAGCTAGAATGAGGCCATCCGCGGCTGTAAAGTCGCTGTTGCTTCCAGGAGTGGTGGATCTAAGGCTGGTGCAGCATCTCTCTCCCTTGCAGGCGTTGTTATAAAGCTTGAGGCTATTCTAGCATTGGCCGATAAACGCAAAAGTGAGCTGGGTATGGCCGTTGACATAGTGATACGGAATGTGGGTGCGTTAGTGTTCCCTGCGGATCAGGAGTCTCTTCGTTCAATTCCAGCGAGGCTAATTATTTAGAATTGAATGTGAATGTTGCCAGCCCCTACATCGCGGCACAACAAGCCATTAAGGGATGGAAGTCCCTGTCCCAAGGGAGCAAGGATTAATGCATACACACTGGCAATTTCATGAACTTGTTCGTATCACTATGCAGCCGGTCTTGGATCTCGCTATGGGCAAGGGACTTCCGCAGATGCCGCAACAGGGGTACCGGCGAGTAATCCAGAAAGAAGGTCTAGGTAGACTGTTGCTCACATGCGTGGTTTGCTAGATTCATCTATGGCGAGGAGTGTCATGGGATAGTACATTCGAGGGGTATGGTACTCGACTGCCGTGTGTATGGTAATATTCATACCCCAGTGGCGAAGAATCCTTATGGTGTGCCATGTCATACTATTTTTTCAAATAAGACTAATGAGCCGGATGAAGAGGATTCAGAGCAGCAAACCATGCGCATGAAAGAAGCTCCGGAAGCTGAACGTTTCATTTCCCAAACAAAGTATCACCGCGTGGTTCATACATCATCCATCGTAGCATTAGTTTGATCTTCTCCATATTCTCTTGATGAAAGTCAATTACTGGTGACTTGCGAACAATAAGACCATGACTACTCAGATGGGCTTGAAGCACCCGAGCTTCTCGATTTCCGAACGTGAAGAGGATGACCTGGTGGAGGACATGAGTCTCAGTTACGTTGATAAAGGTCTTGATACTTACGGGCGCGAATCGATGTTTAGCGTACGTCCGACTGCAGAGCCTTGCAGTCATTAGACCGGTAATGGTTACAAGTTCGCTTCGTAAAATATCATCAGTGAGTCTACGAGACTCTAGAATGGATGCAGAGATGTGGGAAATGTCTGGGTTGAAAGCATCGTACACTGCCCCGAGTTTCCACCGATCGGGAAGATGGCTAGGCTCGTCTTCGATAAGATTCTCGAAAGGATTATTTGCCGGACTGAGCCCCGTCAGTTAGTTTTTCATTAGCTATCAATGTCGTAGCGATCCCAGAATGGAGGATTCTCACCATCGTTCTAGCCACAGCGCCACGTGACAGAGATCTTGTGGATCTTCTTGATCGCCAAGGTATCCACTCATCACCCATAGAAGCCCTTCAGCATAGCCAAGCTCATCGAGTGGCTGCGTGTCACACCAAGGGTGCCTAGGTCGCTGGCTAAACCGATGGACGAAAGTGTCATTGGGAAAGGGCGCACAGAATTGACGGCCGGAGTCGCCCGGATCTCCAGTATCCAGGTCAAGCTTAGCAACCTCGATTCGATATCTTTTCAAGTCTGCCTTGGAGACATAGGCAGTTGGATGTCTGCGAAGACCAAGAAGATATTCCCGGCAGCGAGTGAAGTTGTGGTTGCGTTCTTTCTGGATGCCCATGGCGGAAGTGGATTCGGTCGACTGGAGAGGCCCGGTAGATGGGACCGAAGTAGGACCGTCGACCTTTACTTTAGAAGGCATTGCTAAGGTTCACAGTGGTACTTATATGTTTCTTGGATAGTGGCGAGTAATGAGCTAGAGTCAAATCTCTTTAACTCAAGCCGCGCGCTTAGAACAATCTTGAACTTTAGCCTCCGTGGTCCTAGCGCCAACAACATTTTGTCTTTTCCTTGACCGAGCAACCCCTGCTTCTACCTTACTTGCCATACTCGAAACACCAACGGTTTCAAAGAGCCTTCAATCCTCAGGCAGGGAGATAGGGTTCAACTTCGCAAGACTGCCGCAAGACTGACTACAAAGGAGACCAAGTTTAGAGACCAAGATTGTCGTTGCGAGTCGCCTGTCCGAGCGGTTGCTACACGTATAGGACAAAATCAAGATACTCACACTTCGCGAATGCATCACCTCGAAGCAATCTGTCCTATGAGTTGAGGGCCATTGTCAGCAACAATCTCCAATAATGCTAGAACATCAAGCGCCAACCCGCAAGCGTAGAGTCAGGCGTCTCGCAAGCGCCGAGATCACCTTTCACTTGCATATCATAGGAACGCGCCTCCCTCAGAAAGATCATTCATCGCAAACTGATTCGACATAAATAGCTCAAAGAAGCAAGCGCAGTACCTTGGCTTAACCCTTCGAAAGTGAAACTGCGTGGTTGTCAAATCCTTTCAATTCTTCAACCGCGCCTCCTTCAGACAGCCGCTGTCATGCAATTTAAGTGGCTATAGACAGTTTGTAATAAGATAATCGAGCACATCTCATGTGAAGCGCTTATCAGCAGCTGTTGAGGGCTCCAAAGAAAAGTAAAGAGATCATTGGAGGCTTCTGGTGCTTCGTTGCAAGCTGATAGGTCGCCATCGCTTAAAGTCAGCATCTACTGATGCAAGACTGCACAAGCACATGCAATTCCGCTACCGGATGCAGACCTGAAAACCCATACGTGCCAATAGAGGCGTTGGCATATGTATATAAGTTGTGAAGCCCTCGACCAAGCGGTTTCTAAAGGTAAATTCATTCAGTTTTCCTCTTTTCACAGATTCACGTCGATTCTCATAATTCTCTATCCACCTTTCCAGTCTCCAACTCTTGGGAATATCTTCAAGCACTCATTCTATCCTTGCTCCAAAAGCGCGATCACTCCGTCGAATTGTACTGCAATGAGCACCAATGCGCGCCGCGTGCCAAACTCGCGCTCCAATTGGATAAACCGGGTGAATGCGATGGGTCTTCGAGGACAAAGCATCCACAGCTACAATCTCAGCTCTAAGAAGAACGATCTTGCATCGGGATCAAAGATTGGAGAAGAACAATTCCTTCTGCTTCGCGTGATTTGGCGCAAAAACTTTGCTGATCGTTTGATCCGCGATCTTCGCGAATACCATTGGATTCAGAACGAGTGTTATGAAGCGGCGAAGGAAGCTCTCAAGACGCATGGTGGAGAGACCGGCTGGTCCCATTATCTATCACTCATAGAACCAGCTAAGGACAAGCCTGCTCTCCAGCTTTACACACGCCCTTTCCCTTATCTGGGTAGTTACTCTTTAGTCCGTTACTACCAATTGGCCGTGACACTGAGGTCACCCAAACCCGACCCGCCTGATTCTACCAAAGTCATTCAGGACTTTTCGCCAATCAAAACACGGGCTGCTCGGACCGAGGCACTTATCAAAGCTCGAGGATCCTCTGAATCACCATCAAGACTTGGACCATCTTCGGCTTCAACCAATCGAGAACTTTCCGCGCTTGCAACCAGTCTAGATGAGTTCGAGCTAGCTTCCGAAACTTCTTCTACCAAGTCTTCTAAACCCATGTCGATATACTCTACCGGAAGTGAATTTGCCGAAGCTGTCGAGCTTCTCGTGCCATCTGAGGACGAGCAGATTGTTAATACAGCTCTTGTTCTGTTCTTGAACGCCGTGACAATGCACACACGTGTTAGAGCAGATTGGACATTGCATCGGCGGCCATTTCAGTTCGGACCGCAACAACGTTTCGAATCCCGTGTCGACGGCTATTTACGATTCTACGACAATTGTACTCCCCAAGCTATCCTGGAAGTGAAGGCATGCGCAAGATCAAGAGACTTGGCAAAGATCCGCATGCAAGAGGGGGCGCAGATGGCATCTTGGATCAGCGAGATGCCACCCACATCCCCAGAGTTCCAAAAAGCGAGGACTGCTAAGACTTCGTAAGTGTGTCCTCCGTTGTTTTTCAGAACTCCCTAGAAAGACGAAGGCTAGCCGCATGTTGAATAATTACATCAAGTTAGTGAATGAAGATGAGGAGTTTGTACATTGGCTTAATGCCAAATTGATGCGAACATGCGACTCTCGTACTTCGATCGACCCTTGGACTGGCGACTAGTCTAAGACATGATGTATCACTATAACGATTAGAAACCGCTAACAGAATCGCAGGCGCCTCCTCATATCGCAAGATCGCAACGAAGTCTATCTTACGTTTGCAAGTTTTGATCAAGAGTATGTCGACTATGTGACAAGTGTATCCTCGAACTCTTCTTCTTCTCCTCCGACCTCATTTCTCGAAATGAACGAATACGGACCATTTAGAACTCAGTCAGCCAACTCTATGAGACTTTTGGGATACCTCGTGTTGGCTTATGCCATACAAAAATCTCCTGGCACATGGCACTAGAACAGCGCAGTCATGACTTCTAACAACGACCACGCAAAGAGTGATCATCGCTCATGACATTGCGGAGAGGAACCCGTGGCATGTCGATGAATGTTCACTCCGTCGTCGGAATGTGCACATGTGGGCGGAGGCAGAGTCTTCAATGAGACGAATAGGGTGGAGGGGATAGATATCGCAAAACCGCAGATGTAGGCTTCATGCTATGATGATCTGCGCATAGTGTCCCCGGAGAAATGATAAGGGTAGGTAAGGAGGAGGGAATTTGAAGTCAAGGACTTCGGAACCCAATGGCCTGTAAATTTTAGAGAATTTTTTCAAGAATGTCTAAAGGTATTACAGGAAACATTTTGGATAGAGTGTATTGTATATTGCTGTTCTGGAAGCTCACGAAATAAAGATGACAGTAGGGCCACAAATGGTATGACCTCACTTACCCTATTGATTGCAAACTCCGTCGTTCTCCTTCCATCTTTCTTGCACTACCTATCTCCGTACGGACCACCTATTCCTTTTATTTGACGACCTTGCTGCCGTGTTAGCTCTCTCGTGCTGCTTGCAGCCCGATAGCCTTAACACTATAGACTCCGACGGGAGCCTACAGCACGGATATACGAGTACTTCTGGAATTAAAGCGGTTTAAGAGTGACTGGATTCTCTAATGCGGAGTTTACAATACCCACCGATGCACCAACATACCGCGACACATTCGGGGCCAGATATGTCACGAGGTATTTCGAAGAATATGTTGATACCCACGTATATAATGAAAGATCTTTACGAGATCGAATACACTTTCGTTGCTGCGTTGAACGAGTTGAAAGAGCCCATAATATATAGTTGATATATAAGAAGGGGTCACTGCAATCTATAAGAGCTTCAAGACTAGTCGTAGCCAGTGGCATTACCTTGATATCCAATATACCGAGCCTCCTAAATTATGAAGGCTTTGCGAATCCCATCCTCCATCACAAACAGTTTGGAGAGTTCTCGCGCTTAGGTCTCGAAAACAGACGGTATAAGCATGTTATTATTCTTGGCAGTGGGAAATCATCCGTAGATATAGTAGATAAATATATTAAGCAGAGAATAAAGTCCTCTAGAACTCACTAACTGTAGCAGAGCTTTCTGATGTACCGGCCTGTTGGGATTAATTCGATATAACGATTTTTGGGACACACTATCCCAGAATGCTCGCGTGTATCGACAAGAGATCGTCAAAATGAATCGCTCGAGTATTGTCCTTGACGATGACTCAGAGGTACCAGCAGATGTCATCCTTTGTGGCACAGGCTGGAAGGCTGCCTATCCATTTCTCCCCCATTCACAGCTCCACAACCTTAGTCTCTCTCATCCTCCCGAAGACGACACACCTGAAGAGGCCGAATCCTGGACCTCCCTCCTCGAAACTGCAGACCGTCAAGTCATCTCCAAATTCCCTATCCTCCAGCATCCCCCTGCCCATCCAAAGCCCGACTATATAACTGTATCGCTCCGCTCAATGAACCATCCATTGCGTTCCTAGGCCATGGCCACTTCTCCAACACCTTCCGGGCTGCCGAGGCACAAGCCATATGGACAACTACCTACTTCGATGGATCGATCAAGCTCCCTCCACTAGAGCAAGCACAGCGAGAGGTAGCACATATGAAGGCATTCTCCAAGCGGCATTGTCCCACGCACGGCCTTAGAGGGGACTACTTCTTTTTCGAGTCGATTCGGTATACGGACAAGCTCATGGCTGATGTTGGTTTAAAGAATCATCGAGGGAGGGCTTGGTGGTGGTGGGATAATTGGGTAGAGCCGTGTCTCGCGCGGGATTTCGGGGGGATGGTGGAGGAGTATAAGAACAAATTTGGTATATATGCCTAGGGGAGTAGGTAAATTAATCAAGAGTTAAAGAGATATAGGGCAATTGAAAAGCTATAATCAAACGATATATTTCTAGCATGTCGTCAACGATTGCTTTCATACAAAATTGTGGTCCGAGCGCAGCCACGTGACTACCCACATTGGGTGCCCTAAAGTTGTCTATTAGATTGCATCCTTCACCTCTCGGGGGAAAAGGTTTACCAGAGTGCTAAGCCTCCAGAGTGGGTTAAAGGGCAGGCCAGGGAGCTTTGAATACGATCCATGGCTTCAGCCAGTCTTGGGGGTCCAGTTTTGAGACCCCTACAGTAGTCGCGTAGACTTGACAGAATTTTGTTGAGGGCGGCTTGAGAGTAAAGGGTGCCCAAAGCCTCCCTACATTCAGCTACAAGGTAGATAAGGCAATGCCAACTGTTCCCGGTGCTCGCGCTTTGAGCCGGTCTTTCTCAGCACTAATTGACGTACCTGTGCAAGATGTGCCACGTGCAGATACGTTCATTAGCTTTGAGCTAGACGGCAGCACTTACATCGCAAGGTCGTCGAAAAAAGTGAGCCAACATCGAAGGTTTTAGTATCTTACAACACTAATAATCTGCCAAGGCGGATAGGCTCAAGACTGATATTAGAACGCCTACACCGGTGACCTGTTTCAGTCTGCAGAAGAATCAGACGATCGATGCTTCACTCCTCCAGGACTGGCGAAAACATTACCTTGACTTGGACGATGTGTTCAACCCTGGTTTTCTTCAAGTGGTCATTTTTGGAGGCGTACAATCGAGCGATGTGCATGTTCAAAGCGATGTAGAAAAATTGTTCTCGAAGTGGCGAACCCTGACTATCCAATATGAACCTGGACTAGACATAAATAGTGGCCCTTACTATGTCGCTAATGGCTTTCTTTACCCGGTGTGGAAGATTTACAATGATAGACAGCTTGCTTTCGTACAAGCGGTGTGGCCATCCTCTGACGAAGATGAGTAAGTTTACCTGGCGGTAAATGGTTCTGCTGCACTACGTGGTGCCAACTTATTTCCAGATGCTTTGTCGAAACCGATGCTGCGGGCACTGGATATCGCAGCCATGGAATTGCCGTGCCTGCTAGATCGTACTGGCAAAACTTTGACTCGTCTGGCTCCCCTAATGGAGAGAACAAACAAAAGTGAGATATTCAGATTCCTTGTTTCCTTGAGCTTTTAATATGGAAGTCAATTTGCCGTTGTGTTGATTGTGCTCATTGTTCAACGCAGCTCTCTGAAAGGCTCTCGAGCCGCTATCAAAGACAATTACAACATCTGTGGAACTCGAACGTCTATGTGCAATCGTGCCTACTACCAGACGTACCCTATCCAAGAGAGTACATCTGCTATAGTGTCGAAGCTATTAGCTGCAGGGGTTCAGGTCGTTGGAAAAACGTATTTGAGTGCTTTTTCCATGATGGAGCACCCAATGCAAAGCGTCGACTATCAAGCTTCTTTTAATCCGCGAGGAGATGGCTACTTGATTACAGGTGGTAGTAGCGGTGGAAGCGCAGCTGCAGTTGCTTCTTACGACTGGCTTGACTTTGCTATCTGTAGTGACAGTAGGTCTTTTCGTGTTCCGAAGAACAGTCGTCTTGGCTTACCAACTTTAGCGACGGGCAGCGCGCGAATTCCAGCATTCCAGACTGGGGTTTTTGGTTTCCGCCCGTCAGTCGAGTCTGTCTCCAAAGAAGGCCTTGTGAAAGCTTGGCCTGCCGTAGATACACCTGGATGGCTTGGAAGAGACCTTACAATGTTTTCGGACATTCTCGACACGGTGAAGAGAATCAACATCAGAAATCGATTGTCATCAAAAGATTTGCCATGCACAATACTTTACCCAAGCGATTTTATGCCTGAGAATAATACCGACCAAGTGGATGCTATGCAAAGCTTTATTCTTGATGCAGCTACCGCGATGGGTTGTGATTACCGTAAGATTTCAATCCGCGAAGACTGGAAGAAATCAAGTCCGGTTGAAGAGAAAGACCTTGAAAAATATTTATACAATGTGAGCTGTCAAGTATTGAATGTTAAAGGCACACACTAATAATCTCTATGAGGCGACTTCACACGGATGGTATTATGCTGCATACCATTCGTTTGACGAATTCAGACAAGAACACCACAAAGCCCATGGCTATGATCCATTTGTAACGGAAGTTATAAGATGGTATTGGTATAATGCCCAACCTTATAATCTGCAATTCTTGGACTTATCAAGAACAGGAAGCTGGGAAAACAGGTGACCGCAGAACAGCACCAAGAAATAATGAACCGGTTCTCAGTTTTCAGAGATTGGTTTATCGATCAATACAAATTGGATCAATCACACAACAATTACGTCGCTTTACACATTGACACAGCGCAAGCAAAATATCGAGATGAGTATCCTGGAGACCCTAATCCAGTAGTTCCAGGACTTCGTTCCACGTTCCTATCACCGATTCTCCAAGCCCCTGAGTTGGCAATACCTGGTAAGTGACGGGGTATTAGTGGAACATATGCAAAGGAAGTTATAGTAACAATGTCAACACATAGTCACTCAAATCTCATACCAGTCCCGTATCACCGATAGAGAGGAGCAGCTTCCATTCGTAGTCTCGCTAATGGGTGCTCCCGGAGCAGACTGCGAACTAATCGAGTGGACGTTAGAAGCCTTGCGCAAAAGCGGTCGTCCTACGAAAGTTGAGACTGGGCCTTTGGCTTTCAAAAGTTCGCCAAGAGAATAGATAGGCAGAAATTTCCTATGAGGAAGCTTTTCATCGCTGCCGCATGCAAAAATATGAGCGCTGTAGAAAGGCCCTGGGCGCTGCAGATTTGCTTGGGAATATAGTCAGTATATACCAAGCTTATGCAGAAATGAATTATACATATTTTCTGCAAAATTATGCTTGTATATGCTCAGCACATGCTGATGGTTGGCAGAGGGTCACCTTTTTTTACGAAACCAACCCCCGGCCAACTTTTTGACCCCCCAGCTGTAAGCCGAGCTTTCGCACCTCTTTTGAATACGCCAACTCACCTCATCCCTGTCGATGTAAGCTTCCTCCTTGTGCAAGCCATACTTCAACCACGTTGAAGATCTTAGGCAGAGGGACCCAAACATTCAAAAGGTATGTCCGCTTCTCTCGCTCCAGAATGCAACGACGTCAAAGAGTATGAACCGCTCACTTATAATACCTCACATCCATCGACTAATCTGGATACCAGGCGTTATGACAGTTGCTTTCTAAAGTGGTACAGCGAAAGTAGGCATTTCCATGACGCCTTCCGTCCTCTCTCAACACTAAAATACTTCAGAATTCCTTCCAGGAAAGGCTTCCACAGACGAATGCGAGTCGCTTTTCAAGCAATACAAGCAATGCTTACAAAAAGCCCTCAAAGAGCGAGGCATTGACGATATGGTTGCGGCTGCGAGAGAGGACAACAGAGAGAACGATGCTGAGAATATGAAACCTAGCTGTAAGGACACGACACAATGAAGCTCATCTCTACGAGGCCGTGCTCATACATGACTCAGAAAGCAGAATGCTTGTCAATCCCTGGGTATCATTTGCAAATGGATCTAAAGACTCCGGTCTCTCCACTCTATCGCATGTCTGCGGGAGACTTCAGACCTACAAAGCTGGTCGACCTCCTCTTTGGAGCAACGGACATGCCTCAAAACCCCCAGTGCCCTGCTCTATCAACATGGATAGATCGTCAAAATCGATTTTTTCATGAAGAGCTCATCCTTGGTGAAACGTTTCCGTCCTAACACCGACTCCGGCTCTTAATCCGCTCTTCACTGTATCCCAGTTCACACCATTCACTCTTCTCCCGCTAAGATGATCTCCATCTTTCAAAGCATCGACCATCTTTCCCATAGCTATCCGTCTCACCATTATTGTATCCTTGGCTCCATGAAACGATCGGCCCTTACCATCGGTCAAATATTCCTCAAACCATCCTTCCTCTTCCCCATCAAAGGGGAGATTCACTAGCTCAACGCATCGCGTCGCTCTCGCCTCTCCCACTTCATCTTTCAGAGCCGATGAAATTAGAATCTCGAAGAGATGCCGGTGTATAGGGTCGCCTTGCTCTCGTGCGAATGTGTACGCTTCTGTGATACTAATCTTGGCAAGATGCTGGAAAAAAGAATCGCGCACTTTCTCGTTTGTTAGAGGTGGTGATACGGTATGGTAATACGCCAATGCAAGATCCTGTTCGTGGCCTGGAGTGTGCTTGAGAAGGGTGTAGAGAATCTCATCGGGAAACGTGGGGATTAAGGAGGGTTCAGTGAGGTAGTCGAGCGCCTTTCGAAAGTTCAGGTTGTCTAGTTCCCATAGGCCGCTTACGTAGATACGGTATCGCTCAGGTAGGAAGAAGTCATCCGAGAATTCCGTAGATAACAGCTCCTCTCTTGCGTCGACATCGTCAAAGTCTTTGAGGATATAGAAGAGTAAGGATAGCTTGTGATGTCGTGCTATGGGCGCGGCTATTATCTGCTGATGAAGTCCGCGTAGGTCTTCATTGGTCTTTGGAGGATAGAGGCGGGATGCTGATAGAGTTTTAGCCTAAGAAAGGATCATAATTGGATGGACTATACCATTGACATGCAAGACCTTGAGTAATCTATCGAAGAACAGTTCGTTATCAAGAGTCCGCCGATGACCCCGGATCCTTTCATAATCTGCGTGGCTCAGAGCTTGGTCCGCATTGATGGTAAAGACGTCATTAAAATCATCCAGATTAACGGATCTCATATTGCCAATTCTAGCAGTAGTTGGTAGGAGAGCTCGCCGCGGGTTGCCTCAAACAGCAAGCAGATGGGACATTTGACTAACGCGAACTCACGTGAACGCGCGCTCAGCATACAACCCCACCACACGTATTTCCTACCGCACCCAAATCTCCGACTCCTTATGCCACCCAGAGCAATGTCAAACGACAATCTCAGAACCGCCATCAACGATCACCTCAACTCCAAATCCCTCAACCCAACCCCCGCCTGGCTCACCAACTTCCTCGCCCACTCCCGCCCCAACATCCCCCTCCCCGCCCTCAAACAAACCGCCCTCTTCCGCCTCCTCGCCTCCGACATAACCACGACCCTCCACCCTTCCCCGACCTCCACCTTCCCAAACGACATCCACGACGCCGCGATCCGCGACCGGCGCCTCGCCAACCTTGCCATCCCCGTCCAGGTCCTCGACGTCGACGACCTGAGCCGGAGCCGGTGGTCGCAGGTCGAGGCGCTGGAAGCCGCCGAGCGGGGCGAGACGACCAAGGGGCGCGAGGTGATTCGCGTGGTGCCCGGTGAGGAAGGGTTGTCTGGGGAGAATGATGGGGTGGAGAGGGGGAAGGGGGGGCAGCAGCATAGAGTGTTGCTGCAGGATGCGCGGGGGGCGCGGGTGTATGGGTTTGAGTTGAGCGGCGTGGAGGGCGTCGGGGTGGGGATGAATATTGGGGCGAAGTTGGTGTTGCGGGATGTTGTGGTGGCGAGGGGAGTGGTGTTGATGGAAGGGCGGACGGTGATGGTGCTGGGGGGGAAGATTGAGGGGTTGCATAGGCAGTGGAAGGAGGGGAGGAAGCAGGCTTTGAAGGAGGCTATTGGTGCAACAGACGGGGATTGATCGTTAGATGGTACCTTTGGCGCGCTGAGAGGATATGATAGGCGCTGCAGAACAGGTCGAAGGTTTGTGATTTTTCATTAGAAAATTTCGCTGATTATTATGGACATGCCGATGCGATAAGTATCATTACTTACCCCAACACTTTTTGGAAGGCTTCCCATCCATGCTGCACCCATGGACCCAGCATGATCGCTCGCTGGGCGTCGCCAATTGTTGCGGTACCAGCATATGCTAAGACAAGGTCTTCACTGGCTAGCCGCCCATGCGGAGGCACTGCTCGGATTGCAGTCTTCAGCGCCATTTGCGCAGGGTACGGCTCGTCGCTGAATGCAGAAAGCTCACTCCACCCATGAGGTTGCGAAGGAGAGAGCATGATTGAAGTCGTGATCTCCCCTCGTGCCTCTTCATTCATACCCTCGTCCGCCACACTTGCATCGCCAAGCATCAAAGCAATGGCAGCAAGCACCTCTTCTAATCGTCTCTGTTCTTGTGTATCCAGTCCCTTCAGCGTTCTTATACTTTGAAGGTCCTCTCTGGCAGCTTCCATCATATCTTCATCTTCATCGAACGCCGCGATGGCTCCTAGCAGTACCCGGGATCCGACATGTTCCGGATTTTTCTCCACACATTCGAAGAGTTGCTCACGCGCCACGTTCTTCTCATTTTCTCCTCCTTTGGCCCACAGAACTTCAGCAAGAGTACAGATGACATCTGCAGCACTATGGCTCTCTTCCAGGGCGGCACGAAACATCTGAATCGCCTGGTCTCTGTTGTCGTTGTAATGATGCGCTAGACCTGCTGTTAAATGTGCCGACAATCTCAATTTTCGACGATTTTCAGGCTCCAGGGCACTAGAGCCCATCTCGGAAGATAAATCCAGTGCTGTTGTAGCATTTTCAACAGCTGCTGCAAAATTTTTCACGGCTAGTTGATTGCGTGCGAGGTCGGATTTGGCCTCCGAGTATCGACCAAGTGCTTTTGGGGATTCGGATTCCTCATACTCCATTTCTGCAATGGAACAAACCGACGAGAGGGCATCAATCGCACCAGCGTAGTGCCCAACGCGCTCAAGATACAGTGCCGCAAGATGTTTATAAGGAAGCTCTTGTGGTGATTGGATTTGTAGCTGTTGGAGTGCGAAAAGAGGCTGAATTAGAGAGGCAATGTTGTTGTGCTCTGACGGTGCTGAAAGAAGGTTGTCGAAGGCCGAGGTAGCGTACTGCCGTTTAGCGATAAGAGAGGAGGAATCTGCAATCTCGAATGCGTGAGTGAAATGAGACAGGCCTTCTTTACTGTCTCCCCAGAGCAACGCAAGAAGGCCTTCTCCAAGCCATGCATGGGCGTATTCTGGGTCTGTTGATTGTGCTCGAGCGAAAGCCGTGTGTGCAAGTTCAAGATCATTCTGTAATAGATACAGTGTTCCCAAATTCGTCCATGTACGAGCACTCCTTTCGTTGAGATGCAGACTTCGAACAAACGAATGCTGAGCCACCTTAGGATTGAGAAGCGATGTAACGACTCCGAGGGCATTCCAGAATTCTGCATTCCCGGCTTCAAGCTCAATCGCCCTTTTGAAGCATCGCATGGCTGCTTTGAGATAACTGTTCGGAGCCTGTGCAGTCCCTGAATCTCCAGTGCTTTCCAAGCTGGTATGAGCTCGATACTCAGTCCACCCAAGATTGTACCAGGCTACCGCTTGTGCATCTACGTCGTGTGAACATGCATGAATTGAGCGCTTCTGAGCGAGTATCGATGCATGCAAGCATTCAGTGAGCCAACCTACATGTGTTTGAGCATACATCTGTGCCAAGTTCTTGAGCTGCTCTTGACCGACTCCATCCACGTCGGCAAAGGTGTCATATTCGTCAAGATTGATCCCGGTCTCCAACAGTTCTCTGATGCCTTTGATTGGCACGTCCTCAACATGATTCTGTACCGAGACAAAGATTGAGCATGCATCACCTAGGGATTTCCACAGATTGAATGCGTCCGGTCGATCTCCAGCAATGATGTCGGCGACATGAATGGCTTGTTTCGCACTCTCTTCTGCCTGACCGAAGAAACCGAGTTCGATGCACCGCCAACTTCGTTCATTATAAGTCTGAAGCAAGGCAACCAAAACCCCAAACTCCTTTTCACGGGTATTCAGAACGGTTTGGTAGCCTTTGATTGCTTGATCGTAACTTCCAAGCTCACGATCTACATTAGCTAGCATGTACTGTGTGAACCACCGCTCATTCGGAACCTTCGTATTGGATGTTTCGGCGAGTTCTTCCGCATAGTGAAAAGTCTTGCTGGCAGAATTGTACCTTCCCGAGTTATGGTAGCTTTCGCCGAGGCCGACATATGAGTTGTAGTCATCCGGCCTGATTCGAAGGGCGGCCAGAAATGAGACGATGCTCTTTGAATACTCTTGCTTGTTCATCTGAACAACTCCGAGTGCAGAATACGGCCAGCTTACCGGCTTCTTCTTGGATCCCGGCGACACTCGCACTTTACCAGAGTCGATGGCTCTTTGTGCAATGATTTCGACAATGTCCCAGTCGCCTTGGTCAGCGAATGAACGAGCGAGATGTTCAGCGGCAACAAGCTCGGATGAGGACAACTCAAATGCTTTTTGAAAACACTGACGAGCTCGTTTGCGATCTTTTGCGTAGTCTGCGTAGTACAGACCAAGGCTGGTATAGGCAGGTGCGAAGTTGACATTCATTTTGATCGCCGCCAGGAAGTATACGTAAGCTCCTTTTCGATCTTTGCGAGCTGACTTCGACGCGTTGAGTTCCCATTGACAAGTACCAATCCGGTATAGAGTTAACGCTCGTAGATCTCGAGACCTCGGATCGTCCGTCTTTATTTGGGACAGTTGCTTCTCCAATTCAGCCAGGCCTTCCTGCATTTCCCCTGTACGAGCTTTGCACCATGCAGATTCCGCTGCGACTCTCACATTGGCCGGATCGCGTTCAAGAGCTCTATCCAGAAAATCGACCGCTTTTGCGAACTGTTCTTCCTCTTCAAGAATCAATCCTACGCCAATAAGGGCGGGCGTGTAGGTCGGGTTGCGGGCAAGAATTACATCAAATATTGATCGTGCTTCGGGATGGTTCTTGGGGGCTTGGTGGTGGACGAGCGACGTTGCAAGCATCCCTTTTATGGCATCTATATTTTCTTGAAATGTAAAACCAGATCTATTAGACTCGATTTTGATAATCTTGAGGGCAATGCGGGCTGTATCAACCGCGGTCTGGTATTCTTCGATATGGAGATAATATTCGCTCATTAATCTATGGGCAAGTGCGGACTCGTCAGTGTCTTGGAGGCCATCGGTCATCATCACTAGGCGGTCTTCAGCATTGAGTATAGCTTTTGTTTCCTCATCTTGCTCTCCATTGGTCTGTTCATTCTCTTCCGGGTTGTGAGGAAATGGCGAGATCTCGCTGGACAAGTAGCCTTTAAGGACTTTTGCAAGTCCGTCATTCGGAAAGAAACTGATGTATTCACGCAAAATGCCAGCATCTAAATCGCCGAGATTCTCGAAATCCTTCCACTCAAGTTCGAGGCGCCAGGCTAATTTGAATGGGTGCTTTATAATAACCATTCCGTGAGCCTGGCTCATTACGTCGGTTCTCTTGTCGTTTTTCGCTTCTCTTGGCAACACTGTGAGAACATCGTAGGCCCGAACAAGCAGTTTCTCCTCGTAGTCTCTCCGGATCTCCTCACTTTCGGTCCAGTCTATGATGTTCTGATATATCTTTTCTAGCGAACTTTGTGCAAAAACCTCTCTTCTGACTTCCACATTAACCTGTTCCACTCTTGCCCCTATACGTGTCCTCCGCTCTCCAACTTCTTTATTGATGCGTTCCTTCTCTTCACTCTCGGTGATATCAGCGAGCGTACGGTAAGTGTGCGATGGATGTTGAATCCTGCCCTCAAGGTAATCGTATGTCGAGCTAGTCGGGAGCAAGACCTCCAGTGCTCGTTTGTACTGTGTTCTTGTGCCATTTTCTTTTGCAAAAGAGATTAACTTGTCGATAGCAGTTTGGCAACGGTGCTTATCATCCAGCTCTGCATACAGCTCTGCAAGTCGAATCGATACATCAGTATGTGTGCTGACTTCTCTAGGGCCTTGGCCTTCGTAAAGAGTGCGGAGGCCAAGCCATGCCTGGTCATCATTAGGCTTGAGCTCCGTGGCCGATTCATAAGCTTTGATGGCATTGTCAGTATTTCCCTGCTTATCGAGCCCACGCCCGAGGAATAATTTTGCAAAATAGTTTTTTGGATCAGCGGCAAGTACATGCTGTGCTTGATTGACAGCTTCACCGTAATTTCCTGCATCCAAGGCAGCCTTCGCGGCTTTAAGAGCCGCTTTGCTACCTGACATGATTTCGAGGTATTGCACCGGCTTTTTGGGGCACAGTCATCATGCAGTTTCACCTGACACTCTGAACAAGCGTGAAAGAGTCTCGAAAAGTGAGTGTTGAGTTGTCGCGCCAAAACGCGATGTCATCACTTGCTTGGAGCGGGAATAAGCGAGCTGATCTGCACAATGCCGGCTGACCAGGCCCAGGGATCTTTATTTATCCCGATTCTACATCTCCCCTCCCATTGATGTAGCTCCAGAGCCCGACAACATCGCGTTTCCTACACGATGGATGAAGATTGGACGGCCTCTCACTTTTCGCCATCAAAGGCGCGTCAGCAGCGAGCACAAGCTAAAGATTGGGAATATGTGGAGTCCTGGTTAGAAAAGAAGTTTGCACCCAAGCCCGTGCCAACGTTCGAAAGAAACGAGGATACTCTGAAAGCCCTACTGGAGCTTGCTTCATTCAATGATGCCGCAGATGAGGAAGCCACGCTTGCTTCTGACCTTTACGAAGGTGCACTAAACGAATTGCACGAGCAGGTATTCTCAAAAGGTTCAAATAGGCTTTGCAAAAAGCCATCCCCAGGAGATATCACTCAAATGTGTCCAGATGAAAAACTCTCAAGATGACAACAATCTTATACAGACGATAGCAAATGCTTTCACGGATTATGGAAAGCAATGTTTAAATTCCCTCGCCGGGCTTTCCGTTGCGCTGAATACGTCAGACATGCAACCTGATACGTGCGTATTACGATCACGAAAGAAGGCAGTCACTTCCGACTGACGAAATTCAGTCTTGCCAGACATGCTCTTGATTTAAGTAATTTCGAATTCGATATCAGCCAGCAATGCCGGCGAGCGGATGCCATAGTCGCGTACCTGGAAGCTGAGCTAGACCGTCTCAGAAAGATCAAATACGAACTTCAAAGCGACGTTTTTTCTTCCCCTTCCGAGCTGGGGCAGAAGACTACAGACTGGACACGCGGCACCAAACAGCTAAAGAACAAGATCACAGAATATAGTGACCGCTTGAATTCTCTTCTAGATGCAACGCCGGAGAATGTACCTGTCTCAGACGTCACGCACATTGAAATTAACCTTGTTGACCTTAAGAAACGTCTGAGGAGCCTTGAAGAAGATGTCAGAAGTTTCGAAGGGTTACCGCACGACAAAGATCTTGCACGATTAAAAGTTGCGGAGGCCAACCAGGAACTTCAAGAATTGAAGAAAAAACGCGATCGCCGGTTTGAGGGGTTAGTTAAAAGCTGACAGTGGCTCTAAATTGAGGAAGCGCAGTCTTGCGTTGAAATTGGATTCCCGCTTTGTAACTACCAAGGCTCTCCATCATCCACACTCTGAGCGATGACATACGTAGCTGACGCCGAGATACATGAATGATATCTTGAATCAAATGCAGATGTCGTTGCAAAGGAATTTTGAGCACGAGTTTCTCTGATTCATGCAGCTACGCAGATAAGGAAACTTGAAGCAGTGATAGGTGATGCAGGAGCTTTCAGAGGAGCTAAGAACTTGATAACATCCTGTAGCTTAGTTCGCGTGGCTCTGGTGTAACTTTCACTTGCCCATGTTTACACTAAGTGTGTGCTTGACAGAAGCACTCCATTCGAAAGAATGCTATGAATTTCATTTCAAACAAAGTCCTGTTTTCCTCAACTTCTTCATCTCCGTGAGATATTTCCTCACCACGTACTGGCTGCTTGCTTTTCCGGGTCAGTCTCTCCGTCAGACCGTCAGAGTGTTCTATAGCTTACCTCCTCGGTTCCTTAGTGATCATCACGGCACCTTGGCCTTCCTCAAGTAAGGTATTCAATCCTATGCCCACGACTACCTGGACCACCACAGTTCCGGCTTAACCATTACTTTTACCCTCGCCAGACGAAACCTCCATTTTCATATCTGGTGAATCGGTTCACGGTACATACGGCTCGTTTTTCTTTGTCACTCTTTCGTGGGTGGAAGCTCCGGATTCCTCATTGTGTCCTCCTCGTTTAACACTCAATCTGCACCTTCAGCCCCGCTCTGGCAAGACGTCCCTATAGGGAATTTCCAGGAACAATATGGCAGAGAAGACCAGTGTCGAGACCGACACCACAGAGACCCTGGTGGCTCGAGATATTGTGGCTGAAAACAGCATACCTCAGAATGCGTTGCCTGAAGTCAAGGGTTCAGAAACATATATTGCAGAAGATATACTCAGAGCTGCGGAGGACAGTGATGACACTGAGGTACTTCCCACCACGGAGGTGCCTGATGGTAGCGCAGGGCCAACTGATGGATACACCCAAGATAATTCCTTGGGGGCCAATTTGTCAACTTCGTTTCCTGCGAACATTTCTTCAGCCCAAGCATTAAGCACGGTCCCGTACGCGGCCGCAAATTTCCAACTCGGTAAGATGAGAAGACTCAAGTTTAGAGGCGAGAGTGACCTCAGTAAGTACCGCCATCGGTTTCGAAGACCTCTCAGACTGGTCAATCGAAATGTTGATCGAACCAGTTGTACTAAATTAAAAACAGTTTGGCAGAATAAAGAAGTCCTCGATCGCTTGGCAAAGCTCACCTTCTTCGTCGCGCATCGAGTGACTGACGGCACCATCGAAAGATTTATGGTCACCCCCTCTAAGGATGAGGAAGAGGATGCCGGCAGATGGGAGTTGTATTACAATGAGTTGAAAAAGCTGCAAAGAAAATTTCAGGCTCCAATCCGAAGATATCTTGAAGAGACAAAGAAGCGTATGGATGAAGAACGGAAAAAGCAGAATACGTCGCTGGAAGGAATGAATGAAGCAGAGCGTAAAAGTTTCTTCACTGGCTGGTGGGACGCTTTTCCGAAGGAAACAGCTACGGAAATGTGGAAGCCCGTCACCGACATTATCGACTGGGACATCATATATGAGCCACCCAACAATATTTCTGAAGCGGACGATCAGATTCTGCAATGCTGGCGCAGGTATTTGCGCTGCTGTTTCGTGCAGTCCATGGAGCTTTGCCTGATGACTGATCATCGCAGTGAACTGAGGAAGTTCTATGCAGAGTTTGGCGTAATGAGAGAGTACGAAGGCATTGATAAACCTCCAAACATATACCGCGTCCCAGTGTCCTGTTCAATCAACATACGCCGGATGTGGGTGGTGGAATCGTGACGTGTGAAGTCAATGAGATCAGATGGAAAATGAGATGCTGTGGTTAGCGAAATTACCTAGAATACAGGAATGAAACGCGACATTCAAATACAATGTCTCCAACTTAGGTTTCAGGTACACTCCTTCCGTCATTCGGCTGTGCACTCCCATTCTACGGACAGCTGGCAAATAACAATTGGGGTCCTCCCCAACCCCAATGTACTAATTATAATGACAATCGTGAATAGGCTCGCCACACGTTTTAACAGTAGCCTATGTCTAAACTTGTAAAAATAGAGTAGGGAGCACCCCAATAAAATATTTGACATATTTTCAAGATAAAACTTTTTTCAACAAAAACATGCTGCTTTCAACAGATCACCTAACACCAAAAAGGTTTCCCCAATAGGGTGACCCCCAGTAAGATTACAAGAACCAAGGGCAGAGCGTTCTTCGCATCCTTTCAATTGTATTGGGATCATCTGACTTTAAAACGCGTTTGGGGATGGCCAGTACGTAGCCGAAAATAGAAAGCATTGTAGGACAACCTTAGAATGGCCCCTACTGCAAGACCCGAATCCAGTAGTTACCTCTCTTTGCTAATGTGCGTTACATTGCGATGCGAATGCGTCTCGAATGCTGTGACACAAATTTTAGTCTCACTTGAAGAAGTGACGGCGGAGATTTGCAACGGAAGTAACCCTGATCAGCCTCTCAGGTGGATGGAAAGTATTATGTACGGAGTACTAACCACCTTCACCAGGAAATACTTGTGCCCCTTTTGGACAACAGCTTGCGGCATTCACCAAATCCGTTGAAGAGGCCGACAACGCCTGTGCCGCAATGTCACGTCGTACCAATCGCCGTCCGTCTTACTGCGGCACACAACAACTCAGGAGAAATCCAGAACCTTCAATGCGTCTTTCGGAAAGGGGTCTTCCATTTATTCTAATGCCATGGATAGGGTTAATTCTGTTATTCCTTTCAGGTCTTTCCGAAGCGGAAGGCGTACGGAAGATGGCGATATTCCTTCCCGTCAGGATTAATGATCGGTCCCAGCCTGGCAAGTGCTTTTTTGAGACGCGGGTCTCAAGGCAGAGATGGTCCCGAACAGCATCGCTGGAACTGTTTGAATATCGAAACCCATGCATTGATCCTCTTCAGTCCTGTGAGATGGGGGATACATGGGTACTTCGTGGACCCTTGAGTTTTGAGAACAAAATTCGCTCGTCTAACGCACACCATCCTGAGTGCAGCGGACCGAGCCTCTTGGCTACATCCATCGCCACGGTCGCCACTTCAGCGGCCATCCCTCCAAGCACGTAATAATGCATGCAATGCGGCAATTTCGATGACGAATCTCCGAGCCGTGGCAACTGGTCGTTCCGTTTTCCCCAAGAAAGCTTCATAAAAGACAGCATGTGAAGATCCATTGGTGGGACGAGCGGAGAGCCTACATCCCCAAGCTTTGGTGCAACAGTGGAGGCTCCGAGGCTTTCTGCAATATGGCTCGCGCACGCCAAGTGAGCCTCCATTGGTGCCTTTGCTTTTGCCTTACGGGGAATTGTCTTCTTTCAGGGTTCTTACTGCCGTTCTCGAAGACGGAAATCCCGCGTTCTGTGCTGACGTTCATGGGGCGGATATGGGCAGCCTAGCCGGGGACCTCTACCCGACCCACAACGTCAGCCGGCTAACCTCTCCAGTAAGAGCTCCGAGTGATGAAACGTGACAAGCTTGACCACGGTCATTGGTGTTGAACAAGCTCGCTATGTACTTAGGGTGTGTACCAGGCACCGCGGTCTTATCTGGTCAACATCGTTCGCTGTTCAGCTCACCAAAGTCCCAGCATCTCAAAGCGAGTGGCTGACATAGCGCGACAGTTCGCGTAAAAGAGCTCGCACGGGCAGATTGTAAGTAATTGGACTGTTTGGCTCCTAGCGTTTGTGTCGAAGCAAATGCGCTATCTGGCGACAATCTGGTTGCCCTGCGAAAAGCCCAAGGTACCCAGCCACCGATCATACCACTAATGTTTCGGTTCACAATTGAGGCACACGACAGCACGTCTTTGTCCTCTGGTTGGCAAGTTCTCAAAATTCCGAGTTGCTTGGTTTAAATTAGCCAATACCACATTCCAAAGCGATTTACGTGGAGGTTTTATTCGAAATAGCCCACTCTATCCAATTAGCAACCAACCGCACAATGCAAATGGATTGTGGCGGTTGTTGGCGTTGCGAAGATCATGACGAGCAGGGACAGTGCCCGGCGGCCCGGGTACCCAAGCTGCTTCTGATGCAGCTTTCTGAAGGGACCACCGGACCTAGCCAGGCTCCTGCATGACAACCCCAACCGTCAGAGCAGCTGCAGATCGGTGACGGGTGGCCCTTCGATACGCGAGGTAGGGATAGAAGAGGCGACTGCTGGATCCCTCAACTGTGTCGAAATATGGCGATGCCAGACGATTCCCGTTCCTCTTCGCGCTGTCGGGAACTTGCAACGTTCTCTGGGGACCCGTACAGGACCGTTCACCCTTTGGCTCTGGCTCAGATGCCTTTGTGCTGGTTACCATGCAACTAATATAGGACCCAAGTCTGTCTCAAACCGTTCCTGGCTTCAACATGCTTGTATCACACGGCTGGAGGCTGCATTCGTAATACTGCGTGCTACGAATGCAAGGCCCTGATAGGCACATACCAACTGCATTAGTCCGGTTCTAGGAGATGGTGCCCCAGAGTGTCCCCTGCTTGTGCGCAAAACTTCTGGAAGGCCAGGCTGCATCGGCGGTGTCTATGCCAGGCAGGGGACTTGACCACTCCCGGTACTCTGCTCCGCCTAGCACGACAGGATCGATTGCCGTGTAAGCCTCATATAACCACCCACCTCAGCCCCTCGTACCATAATTGACTCTGTTCCTGCACATCACGATCTTCAACTCCAGTCATTCATTTTTCCTTACATGAATTAGCAATACGGTACAGGCTCGTGCTTTCAAATCTTTTGAGTATCTTGACTGCTCCACAATCATCTCGTCTTAGCTCAGATTAAGGGAGTCAAAAGGGTGTGAACAACTACCATGGCTGCCCGCACAAGAGGCGGGAACAGCGCATTTCATGTATGTGCCCGCTCAAGACCTTACCGAAATCCCACTATGTTTTCTTAGCTCATCTTCATATCATAGAATTTCCACAATGACTACGCACACATTGCCGACCCCAACGAACGAAGACGATTAGCTCTGGCAGAAATCGATAAGGCTCCATTCGGCTGGTACCATGTGAGAGCCGTTGTCGTCGCCGGTGTTGGCTTTTTCACGGACGCCTACGACATTTTTGCAATCGGTCTTGTCACCGCGATGCTCGGTGTCGTCTACTGGCAAGATGCTCCTGGGAGTCAAAAAGGAAAGATCCCAAATAGTTCCGATACTGCCA
The DNA here is from genome assembly GCA_021030935.1 of Astrothelium subdiscretum. NCBI lineage: Eukaryota > Fungi > Ascomycota > Dothideomycetes > Trypetheliales > Trypetheliaceae > Astrothelium > Astrothelium subdiscretum. Next base: position 157,349 of record JAGFMW010000003.1, read on the forward strand.
TCAAGACCGCAACTTCTGGAGGAACTGTCATCGGCCAAATCGCCTTTGGTATCTTTGCAGATATTGTTGGTCGCAAGCGAATGTACGGTCTTGAACTGATCCTCATCATTTTCGCGACTCTCGCCCAGTCGTTGACTTCGGATTCTCCATCCATGTCCATCGTCGGCCTCATCATATTCTGGCGTGTCCTGATGGGAGTAGGGATTGGAGGAGACTATCCCTTGTCCTCAATCATCACGTCTGAGTGAGTGGCGTCCAAGCAGCATGGCTCATCGCTATAGCTAATCCAATTCCTAGATTTGCGACCACAAAGTGGAGAGGAGCCATGATGGCTGCAGTCTTTGCCATGCAAGGTATCGGCCAATTTGCTGCTGCGATTATGGCCCTGATAGTCGTTGCCGGGTTCAAGGAATCACTTCTCACTGCCAAAAGTGTCTCTGAGTGCTCTGGTGCCTGCGGCTTGGCCGTGGACAAAATGTGGCGTGTCATCATTGGCTTCGGTGCTGTCCCTGGTCTCGTTGCTCTCTACTACCGTCTGACCATCCCCGAGACTCCGCGCTACACTTTCGATGTCTCCCGTGATGTCGTCAAAGCCGGTTCTGATATCAAGGCATACCTCAGCGACAAACCAGAGGGTCTACCAGATGATATCACTCATGCTCAATCTCTACGCGATACCGCCTCTGCGCTTGAGGTTCCTGAAGCCGGTTGGAACGACTTCCTCCAACACTACAAGCAGTGGAAGCACGCAAAGGTCTTGCTTGGCACTGCTGGCTCATGGTTCTTTTTAGACATTGCTTTCTATGGTCTTTCACTCAACAACACCATCTTCCTCCAGGCCATCGGCTTTGCGAACGGCAACAGCGTGTACCAAGTATTCTACAACACTGCCGTCGGTAACTTGATTATCGTTCTTGCTGGCGCTATCCCTGGCTACTGGGTAACCGTCGCAACCATTGATTTCCTGGGACGGAAGCCAATTCAAATGATGGGTTTCATTCTTCTGACCATCATGTTCTGTATCATGGGTTTCGGGTTCCACGCTATTGGAGAGAATGGGTTGCTGGCTTGCTACGTCATCGCTCAGTTCTTCTTCAATTTCGGTCCCAACGCCACCACTTTCATCGTTCCTGGTGAATGTTTCCCTACCCGTTACCGCAGCTCTTCGCACGGTATTTCAGCAGCGTCAGGCAAGGTTGGCTCCATCATTGCACAGGTTGTCATTGGTCCTCTCAGGACTCGCGGTGCACCAGCAGGAAGCACTGCCTCCCCTTGGCTGAACCATGTCATGGAGATTTTTGCGCTCTTCATGCTATGTGGCTGTGTCACGACCATCTTCATCCCCGAGACGAAACGCAAGACGCTCGAGCAGCTCGCCGGCGAGGTTGAGGGCGTCTTTACGTACGACCCCCGCGAGGCTGGTGGCAGTCACGAGAGAAAGGTTTCAGATCTTGCCTCAAGTCGCAGCTTTGATGAAGAGAAGATATTGTAGACCTCCCCGCTCCATTATGGATATCAACCTATCTCTTTTGAGCGATTTTCTTTGTAGCGAAGGATGTCACGGAGTAGGAGGGTTAGTCTAAGCGACATGTGATCTTGTCTGTAACGATCATGTAGCATTGGCGAGAGTTTCATACCCATCAAAATAGCATATTCTGTTATTCGTGCTAATATTGACCTAATCTGCTTCCACAACGGATCGCAGTTTGCATGTAGAAGTGTGGAGCATTGTGTTGACCGACGTAGCAGAGACGATATCTGGATAGGATCCTACCAGGGATTGATGCCTATATTAAGATCTTTAATCTCCGCATTTAATACTTCGTCCCAATTCTAAACATAAATTGTTACACCGGCTGGGAGCCAAGTAAGTCTTGCACGAGCCTCATTGACCTCGGCTCTCAAGACTAACGGAGCAACCCTTGTGTTAATTGTGCGTGAACCTGAGCCGATCCGTGAGCAGCTGTATCACAGTCTGCGCTTGGTTGGTGGTTCATCGCCTTACGGTTTTGGGTTATTTCGAATGCTATACCTATTGTAAACCGAAGTAAATATTACTACCACATCAAAGCTAGAAGGCTACGCTGACATATTTCCCCTTTCTATGAAGGTTGAATTTACGGAATACAACCAATTGACAGGAAGTTTGGAATAAATGTTAAAATGGAAGACTTGGATAGGGGGCAGTTGGTTCATGCAGGTGTCACTACGCTAGCCGGATATTGGTTAACGATCTTTGTGAGAGTCGTATCTTATCTTATCTATCAGCATCACCGGCTGTCGCGTAGAGATCCGCGCGTTTATTGTTGAAGCACTGACGTCGTTCAACCAATACCTCACATGCACTGTAGAGAGATGCCCCAATTTCGATTAAAAAGGATTTCTAATTACGATAGGTCACACAAAACCTCTTCGCGACCCTTGGAATGACCAGTCCGGCCAAGAAAAGGAAGACCAATGACTACAAAGCCTCACCAAAGACTGTTAGAAGCTTGGACTTTTTCTTCGGAAAACAGAAAGACAAAGACAGCGATGCGGATGGCAAAAAGTCGGAGAATGATGCAGATCTCTATGAAGATGTAGAGGATCAAGCGCTGACGGATGAGGCATTGGCTCGCAAATTGCAGGCGGAGTGGAACGAAGAAGACCGCGCTACGAATAGAAGCAATATACGTCCTTCGTCGCCATCACAGCTAAGCTCTGGCCTACCTGAAAATGAGACAATTGTAATAGAAAAGGGCGACAACTCTAAGGGGGAAATTACACACGAAGATGATGTCCAGCAAGAACCTCTTGAAGACGAGACGAAAAAGGAGGGTCGACCTTTGGCCTTTGGGAAGAACACTCTTGCTCTACAATCAAACGCTGCAAAGGAAGACACTGTTTCGACGATGATACCTTTTGATGAAAGTCCTCTCACTTTTGATCCGGCCAAATACATTCCGGATCTAAAGGAACAATGGGCGGGAGAAGGTGGCAGTGCTACGTATGCTATCCTTACGAGATGCTTCGTACTTGTCAATAGCACACAAAGTCGGATCAAGATTGTGGATACGCTTGTAAATCTCTTGCGTACGGTTATTGAGGCTGATCCAGAGAGCTTGTTGCCTGCTGTATGTCCTGTCACGTTCATGACAGGCTGATTTAGTACTGATGAAAGGAAAGGTTTGGCTTGCCACGAATTCGATATCGCCACCGTACATTGATCTGGAACTAGGCTTAGGTGGATCGTCCATATCAAAAGCATTGAAGAAAGTGTGCGGTCTCGACAACGCTGGTCTTAAAACGCTGTATAATAAATATGGGGACGCAGGAGACGTGGCATTTGAAGCTAAGAAGAGGCAGAGCTTTACGTTGCGGAAGCCAAAGCCATTGACTATTAAAGGAGTCTTCGAATCGCTTGTAAAGATTGCAAAAAGCCAAGGCCAGGGCAGCCAAGAAGCCAAGCAGAGGATAGTTGAAAGACTTGTACAGGATTCCAGAGGAGCAGAAGAAAGTCGATACATCGTACGAACACTCGTCCAACACGTAGGTAACACCATTACACATCAGCAGATCAAATCTGACTTGAAGCAAAGCTTCGAATAGGTGCTGTCAAGACAACCATGCTGATCGCCCTATCTCGTGCCTTTCAACTTGCTCGCTCTCCTGGCGCCTTATTTCCAATCCAGTCCCAGAACGAGCTTGCCAAGCTGAAGAAAGAAGCTTTGACGGAACTTTATTCTAAGGGCGAAGAAATTGTCAAGGCGTGTTTTGCGAGACATCCGAACTATAACGACCTCGTGCCGGCATTGCTTGAAGTGGGAGTCTCGGAAGAACTCCTACTCCGCTGCGGACTGTCACTTCATATACCTTTGCGACCTATGCTTGGGAGCATTACCCGTGATTTGGGGGAGATGCTTACCAAACTGCAAGGCAGAGACTTTAGCTGTGAGTTCAAGTACGATGGACAACGGGCTCAAGTACACTGCGACGACCGCGGAAAAGTTACAATCTTTTCCCGGCACCTTGAAGTCATGACAGAAAAGTACCCGGACTTGGTAGCTCTTGTACCTCAAATACGAGGCGAGGGAGTGAGTAGCTTCATCATGGAAGGGGAGGTTGTCGCAGTGGATCGTGAGACCGGTGAATTGAGGCCGTTCCAAATCCTGGCTAATCGTGCTCGGAAGGACGTTACTGTCAATGAGGTTAAAGTCAACGTTTGTCTTTTCTCATTCGACCTGATGTATCTCAATGGGGAAGAGCTGCTTGACAGACCATTTCGAGAAAGGCGGTCGCTGTTGCGAAGTCTTTTCACGGAGATTCCCAACCATTTCACCTGGGTCAGAAATTTGGATGCGACATCAGCAGATTCTGAAGCGGTCCTGGAATTTTTCAAAAGTGCCACCGACGTCAAATGCGAAGGAATCATGGTCAAAGTGCTTGATAATCTTCCCAACGCAGATCTTCAAGCCAGCGCCGAAGGAGACACATCACTTGCTGAGCCAAAGCCACAAATAGCGACCCCTACGAAAGCCAAGAAAGGTGCTAAGGGCAAGTCCAAGTCAAAAGGCGCGAAGAACGGCGACGATTCGAACGAACCGAACGAACAAGAAAAGTCAACTCGTCGGAAGGCCCTCCTGGCCACCTACGAACCGGATAAACGACTTGACTCTTGGCTCAAGGTCAAAAAGGATTACAATACAGCTGCTGATACCCTCGATCTGATCCCCGTCGCTGGGTGGCATGGCCAAGGACGCAAGGCCAAATGGTGGTCGCCCATCCTCCTCGCCGTCCGCAACCCGGAAACGGGATGTTTGGAGGCCGTCACCAAATGTATCTCTGGCTTCACCGACAAATTCTACCAAGCGAACAAGGACAAGTATGCTGAAGATGGCGACAATGTCCTACCCGAGAAACCGTCATACGTGGAGTATGGCGGCGTGCCGGACGTCTGGTTTGAGCCGCAAGAGGTGTGGGAGATGGCGTTTGCGGATGTGACGTTGAGCCCAACGTATACGGCAGCGATTGGGCTCGTGAGTGAGGAGAGGGGCCTGAGTCTACGGTTCCCGAGATTTCTGAAGGTCAGGGAGGATAAGAGTATCGAGGAAGCTACGGATGCGGACTATTTGGCGGAGCTGTACAGGAAGCAGGAAGTGAGGGCACCCGGGAAGGGAGCAGAGGCGGAGAATGAGGAGATGGAAGAGGCGAATTGATTGTAAACTACCGGAGAAAATACAGTGCCTTAAGCACATTTAGGTTCTTGCGAATTGAATATGAAATGCTAGTCTTCCCTCATGGGAAGACTGCAGCAAAAAGACCTTTATAAACAACACCGAGTATACATGAAGGTACCGAAAGCTCAAGACTAGATTACAGAGACTTTTTTCTAACAGCGAGTTTCACCACCAGCGCCACGCAAAGTAGGCAGGAAAGGGGGATCAGAAGGCAGCACTTTGTCTCAGCATCTCTTCAAACACCTGCGTCCTCAGGCTTGACGTTCAAATCCCAGTCAATCATTCCATCCTCTCCATACCTTTCCTTCAACCACGCATTCGCCTGCTTAAAATGTCCACACGTGAACTACAGAAACCGACAAATTAGCTTATTCAACCCCCGAAAGACGAAATTCACACCGGACCCTACTTACAAAGCCATTACGCGCACTCAATGGACTCGGATGCACCGACTTCAGCACCAAATGCTTATTCCCACTCACCCCCTTCACCCTCTTCTGCGCATTCGACCCCCACGCCAGAAACACCACCCCACCACTCCGCACCCGCGCCACCGTATCAATCACCTTCTGCGTGAAGCGCTCCCAGCCCTTATCCTGATGCGAATTCGCCTCATGCGCACGCACCGTCAGACTCGCATTCAACAGCAACACGCCGCGATCTGCCCAGGGCGTCAAGAGCCCCGCCTTGCCCGGCGGCGGCCGAAACGTGTCCGGATAGTCGTTAGCGAGGCAGGTAAAGATATTCTTGAGGCTCGGCGGCGCGGGCGTGGGCGGGCGCACGCTGAAGCAGAGACCGTGGGCTTGGTTCAGGTTGTGGTACGGGTCCTGGCCGAGGATGACGCACTTCACGGTGGGCAATGGGGTGTGGCGGGACCAGGAGTAGACGTCTTCGCTGGGCGGGAAGATCTTCTTGCCGGATTGGGCTTCCTGGGCGAGGAAGCGTTTGAGGTTGAGGAATTCTTTGGTGGTGAGCTCGTCTTTGAGGTGCGCGAGCCAGGACTCGTGGAGGGTCTCGATTTCGAGTTTGAGGAGCGAGCGCTGTTCGGGGGTGAGTTTGGCGATCCAGGCGGCTTTGTCGAATTTGGGAGCTGGGTCAGTAGGGAGAGAGGCGGAGGTGGAGGATGTCTTGGCGGGATTGGTAGAGGAGGTGCTGGGATTGGGCTTGGGAGATCCGAAAAAGGATTGGATGCTAGCATTTGCTTTTGGCTTCTTGGCTTCGTCGGCAGCAAGCTCGGCGGCTTTGCGTTTGAGCGACATGACGAGTGGATGGGAGCGAGAGGAGAAGGGAGGACGGGGTGAATTGAGTACAAGGCGAAGAGCCAGAGTGAGTCTTGAGAAAACAGCAATCAATTCTAAACGGAAAGGAGAAAAACTCTATTTACTAGGTAGACAGCTCGACGCGTTCAGGGGCGAAGACGTGAAGCTCATCACATCCGTATCACGTCTTGGCCCGTGACGTCGTGTGCTGCCTGTAAGATCGGCGACGCCAGGGAACGCGTGGAGACGCGTTTCTCGCCTCGGACTTCCCACTCCACCTGTCTCTCCACAGTTTTCTGGGAGAACCTTGAGTAACAATCCAGTGCTTGCTTACAAGCCAACTGATGCCTTGAAAAAACTCACTTTGTTAGTGCTCATGTCAATCGTGCCACAATACAATGTAAGAATGACGCAGGCTGGCCAGGCAGCTGTCAGGATCGTCAAACGAATACGGCAGCTGGCCTCAGGTAATGGCATTTTCAGGTAATCTAATTCACTCATTTCTGGAATCACGTATGCAGAGGCCCGCTTGTTGCCTGGGTTGAGCGTCGAAGTTTGCCACTCCCAACTCACTCATCCTCAATTCACTTACGTTCGGCCCACTTATTTTGAATCTGCTTCTCAATTATAAAATCAGCAACTCTCTCTCACTTATCTGTCAACCTTTACACCAACCTCTTCATCGAAATTTCTGCTGCTTCACCAACCTCTACAACCCAATCTCCTTCTATATTCAATCTTGACAATAACCTAAAATGTCTGGCTCCGGCAACCCAGGCAACTTTGCCAACCGTCCTCACGAGGAAGTTCAGGCCATAGCCTCCAAGGGTGGCCACTCCTCTCATAGTGGCGGCTTCGCTTCCATGGATCCTGAAAAGCAGGTGTGTTGCCTTCCTAAGAAATCAAAGGTTTGATTTTATAGTCGTTATACTAAGGAATCAATCAGCATGAAATTGCGTCCAAGGGTGGTCAAGCCTCTGGTGGTGGCGGCAGCACTACGAACGACGAAAATCGTAATAACGCTGCCGGTAACCCTGGCAACTTTGCCAATCGTCCTAAGGAAGAGGTTCAGGCAATCGCGTCTAAGGGTGGCCACGCATCTGGTGGTGGCGGCAGTACTGACGAGGAAAACCGCAACAATGCTGCCGGTAACCCTGGCAACTTTGCCAACCGTCCCAAAGAGGAGGTCCAGGCAATCGCGTCCAAGGGCGGCAAGACTCGTCACGCGGGCGATGATCCTACCGAAGAAGAGACTGCGTAGGCATTCGATTGCGAAAGCAGTGGTTCGTTGGGGGCAACGAGATTTTATGGAATCACTTGGCTAAGGTTTGCTTTATCGAGCCCACCTGACGGATGAATGAGACATACGATTGGATGAATTAGTGGAGGAGCGATATGGACTCTCTTTAACAACGACGGGTATATTGGGATGACGATGATGACTTGCTGGAATGCAATTGCTAGCAGCTAGATAGCACATGACCAATCGACAGTATCACCACTTCAAATTTCGAGTTACAAAGTTCAAAGTCATTTCCCAAGGGCCTGAACCAGCGAAGGCGGTGCAAGTCCTCGGGTTCTGCTAAACTATACAGGCCGCCCTTCTGATGTTGAGGTACGGCGCCTCCCTAGAGATCAGGAGCGGGAGCACCGAAAAGAAATTAGAACCTATGAGTAAAAGCAGCACTGCAGGCTGATCAGTTTGGTATCATTATGGCTTTTTCATAACCTCGTCCGAATCTCATGTCTCTTCACCAGCGTCCCCGAATGGTATGTCAAATGTCTCTTCCATCCTTCTCCATTACATGGCACCGCAATGCAACAAATCTAAGGGTCCCTAGAGGTAGTTGCTCGCTGATCCCCGTCAATTCCACCCTAACTCCTCATCATATTCATCCATTTCATCATCTTCTTCCTCATCCTCTTCATCCTCCTCATCCCACGCCGCCACCTTTCCAACCACCTCCCCTCCAAGCAACTCCTGCATCTCAAGCGGTTTCGCAACCTCGCTTCCACCCACATGCCGCGACGCCCTTCTCAACGGCACACACCCCAACTCCCAGCACATCCCCTCCTCATCCAAATCCGCCTCACACAACATCTCCTCCCACCCAGCAAACCCATTACACGGCCTCGCCCACACCACGACCCGGCGCCGCATCCCCCTCTCCCGAATCGCACTCACCCGATCCCTGCGCTCCACATCAAACACATGCACCGACACCTCCGGCCTCTCCCGCCGAAACCGCGCCCGCTCCTCCTCCACCGCGCGCGCTCGATGCCCACGCAGCACCGACCGCAGCAAGGCCGTATCCACGGCCGCCCAACTAACCCTACTGCTACTGCTACTGCCACCACTAGTACTGCTCTCCCCCGCCATCCCCACCGAATACGGCGCCAGGTCAGGACTCGCCGATAACCATGGCGCGGAGCTCGGCGTGACGATGTTCATGCCGGCGTCGTGCGGATCCAAATACACGCCTGCGGCGCGCAGGGCGCGCTGTTCGGGCCGTGTGATGAAGAGTGCGGGGCAGGCGGATGGGATGGCGAGGTCGAGCGTGTGCAGGTTCTTGCCGAGGTCGCGGATCAAGGGGCAGATGTGGGCGACGTCGGTGGCGGCCTGGGGATGGAGACCGACATGGGGGTGGCCGATGTCGCTGCGGAAGTTGCTGCAGATCCACCAGGGCTCGGCGTTGGAGGGGGTATGCAGGGTGAGAGAGTGTAGGAGGGGGAGGGAGCGGGTGAGGAGGGGCCCGAGCAGGTTGAGCGGGATGCGGATGTGTTTGAGCTCGAGGGAGCGCAGGTTCCGGGCTAGGGTGGAGTTGCTGAGGAGGAGGTTGGCGAGCGTGCTGGATGTGAGTTCGGGGATGTGGGTTAGGGAGAGGTGGTGGAGGTTTTGGAGGCCGGGGAATCCGTCGTCGGTGGGAGACGAGGAGTGCTTGCTTGCTGATGCGCGATGGTGGCCGCCGTGGAAGGGGCCGAAGTTGGAAGGTAGACCTAAAACGGGAGGAAAGTTGAGATGTGGAGGAGGATTTGTGGACGAGACTGGGTGGTAGTCTGCTCGGCCTTGGTTGACGAATGAAGCGACGTCGAGTAGCGAGTTGGTGCGGTCTGATGGAGACTTCCAGAAGTGATCTAGCTCAAGGGATTGCAAGTCCGGGAAGACGGCACCACCGAGATAGCACGCCCAGAACGATTTGGTGTCTTGATTATGGCAAGGCGCAATTTTGTGCCCTTCTTGACGGACAGTTTCCGCCTCCTCAGTGCCGAAGCAGGCTGTGATTTTGATAACGCGGGGGAATGATTCCGTCGTGGTAGACTGAGAGCATGGCCAGTTGACGAGACGGAGCGTGATCTCTACTTTAGGACAATGTGAAGTAATTGATCCAACCATCCTAGAGAGATAGAGAAAGTTTGTTGATCCGGGAGGTACCGGTCTGCCAGGCTCATCTCGCCCTTGCAGAGTGAGCTCGACCTCTTTGATGTCCTTTTTAGAGATTCTAGTGGCCAGTGCCTTGCCATTTTTGACGCCGAAACGCGATACTTCATTGAGGGCTTGGGCAAATTTGTAGAGAGATTTGTAGGAAGTTAGCTTCAGCTTGCGGTAGAGTACCTCTTGACTGATCCAGTAGAGTTGCTGGGAGCATAGAGCAAGGCGGACGTGATCTGCTGGTGTGAGGTGACGACAAATGTTTTGGAGTATTTCTTGCGGAAGCTCCTCTACTTTTGATTTGGAAGAAGCCATTATGCGAAATTCGGCTGGTAATTTTCCGTGGATCGCGGCAGCGTGACTTCGTGGTTGGAGTGGTGAAGCAAAGAAGGGCTGAGGGAGCGGGGGACGGGGCGGCTTCCAGGCACCTACTCGAATCCATGGTAAACTGTAACCGAGCGCCAATGCAATGTACAAGTCAACGTACAATGGCAGGTGACATGAAATTCGATTCATATATTTTCGTTCGTACCCAAGAATCAGACGAAAGATATGTACTGCCTGGATGGGATCAATCCGCCCGAGCCAAAGTCAGGAAAACGTACACAAAGCTATGTACAAATTCTAAAGTCTAAAGTCTATCAGCCTAAAATACAAGTCATCAACGTGGTAATCATTGATTAGCTTCGAGCTTCCCTTTCGGTATGGAATATGCCTCAATCTCCTGATCCGAAGGCCAGCCACCCCAATCATCTCCTGCCTCTTCGACCAGTTGTCTACACTCTGCAGCAAGTTCTTGCAACTTGTCTGAGGACCTGTGGTCTGGATCTTGTCCAAGAAAGCTTTTCTCCATAAAGAATGCGAGCCCCGTGATCGTATTTCTGAGTAACCTGTGGCCATTCCTAACTCCGTCGATTTGGATGTCAAGTTCCGGTTTGTGATCTACCATCCAGCAGGTCAAACTGCAAAGAGCTCTGATGTCTCGCGCGTGGCCCAGTGCGCGGACGAAAGCATGAAGAGCAGCTAGTGACGGCGTGTTTAGCAGTCGTGGTATGGCTGGGGACAGAGCGCCGGCGGATGCATTGTCGATTCGTGAATTTCCATCATTTTCATCCAAGGCATAAAGGCCAAGGCCTTTGGTGTTTGATGAGCCATCCGAAAATCTGTTTATCATCTCGATTCCAGTAGTGAAGGATGTAAAGACATCTTGGAGATAATTGGAGCCTTTAGCGACAACTTCGTCTGCCAATCGCAAAGCTTTGGCCGGTAAACTGTTCTCATTTGCGAGTGTACGCAGTTGCGCGCTTTCATCCAGGGCCTTAATTTGAAGACCTGCATCAACCGCGCGCTCAGTGATGACGCACAGGCTAAGAAAAGCGTCAGTGTCAAGGTCCAAACCGATTCCTCGCATAGTGGCGACCAGTTGACGTGCAATGAAAAAGGAGAGAATTCGATTGACTAATGTCGCCAGTCCAGACTCGTAGGTGTTGACACCAACAAATCTCTTCTTGGACTGAAGGGACTTTAGTACAGCATTCCAAGCCGGTCGATGAGGAAGTTTGAGCACGTCCAGGAGCTGTAAAGCGTGTAGGAACGATTGTGGTCGGTAGAGGGCCAAGCCTTCGACATTGTGAGAAAGGATACGACCTGTCGTAGTTGTGTTATAAGGCTGTTCATTGCTATATCGGCAATAAGCTCGGATTAACGAAGTAACCAGAGGCCCCGAAAATTTCTGACTCAGGATTTGTTCTTGGGAAAGAGAGACCAGGTGGCGATATGTCGAACCCTGTGGGGTTTTCATCAGGTACGAAAGTGCCTGTGTGAGAGAGCTTGCACTGTCCATTGCAAGTGCGAGGGAGTTATCCGAAACCACAATGTGATTCTGAATCATTTCGTCGAAGAGATCTTCGACAGAAGGGGGCTCAGAAGCAAGATATATTGATTCCAGAGGTGAAATGGGTGGTGCATGAACCTCTTTCCCGTCACCTGGTAGAGGCAGTTCCCTGGTAGAGCTGTCCCTCTCAATTTCTCTGGAGCCAGGGAATGTGGCTTGGAGGTGACCTTCTCGGATTTTAAGCTGGCGTCGTTCTTCGTAGACCAACTTTTCAAGCATTGCACCATAGATAGCCGACTTTTGTGACCTGTATTGCCTTCGGCAAGAGAGAAAACAAGCCCAGGCTTCTCTAACCGTCCGTGTCGCCCGTATTCGAGCAGCCCATACTAGAGCCTCGAGCCTTTTCTTCTCTGACGATTCTAGCCGCTTCACAACCTCCGGCGGTGGGCTCATGAAGAATCGGCGTTGGATCGTTGGGGTACCGTCAGTATCCCAGCCAGTATATATCCTGGCAATATCTTCCCACGTCGTTGTGTGATAACCAGCCTCCTGCATTTTGACGATAGCCGATGCAGCGCGGGTCATACTGTATTCAACTCCCTTCTCGGCATCCAGACCAGTCTTGTCTTCTTTCCAAGGTGGCCAGGTTTTGGATTTGAGGTTAGCCCAATCTCTTTCTTGCGAAGTCTTTGCCTGAGCAAGTTGTACCCTTACGATGCTCCTGTACCCGTCCTGCGCGATGGTAAGCGCGGGGCTGCGTTGGGCCATGTGCTTTAACAGGTCAAATTGGGCTCTTTGCTGGAAAACTGTGGACTTGTATCGATCCGTAGCCGCAGGGTGAGCCAAAAGCAGCAATATACGATTGTAGCAGTGTGACAAATAAGCGAGTTGTTTCTCAGCATGCTTTCTCTCCGACTCAACAGGGCTCCCTCGGTTTTCACCTTCCAAAAGTTTGATTGCGAGAGCAGTTATGTTGATGACTGCTGCGGGCCAGACCATCAAGGCGTGCTGGATGAGATGGGTTATGATTTTCAGATTGGTTGGACGATGCTGCAATACTGCATTTCGATACGTGATCCCATTATGTGGATTCAAATCTGAGAGCATCGAGTCACTTGTCTGTGTACCATTGCGGATTCCAAGGCGATCATGAGCAAGATTGTCGTCTCTCTCCCATAAATGAAGCAAGAGAAGCTTTAAAGCAGTAGCCGAAATAAAGTTTCGCTGAAGTAGAAAAGGGACCAAAAAGAGAGGAGCGTCACGACCATATCTTCCCTTCTCCGTAGCCTGAAGGTTCGAAAGTCTACGGACAGCGTGGAAGACTGATCGACTGAGTAGAATACTGGCCCACTGCTTTACGTCTGTACTGCTGTATCCGAGATTCTGGAGAAAGGCGAGCTCTGCTTCTGAGAGGAAGTCATCCCGGCGCTTCTTGCCGGCTGGCTGGTACGACCGTGCTGACTCTTTCTTTCCAGAAGGTAATGAGCGGACGTATTTGGCCACGATTGACTGCAGACATAACCGTGTGCCATCTGGCAGCGGATTCTCAGCAGCTCTCCCCGCCCTTCTGCGCGAGGATCTCCATATCAGGGAATTCCCATCTTTACGATTATTTGATTCTTGAGAGTTAGCGTTTCCCGCGCCAACCTTTCCAGCAACTTTCAGGGGCACGGCATGAGGAGCATTTGCTGATTTTATAGCCGAGACCAGGAGTCGAGAGGGACTGATGCGGGAGCGCTTGGCTTGGGGCCTACTCAGGGTTTCACGTTCGAAAGCTCCCTTTTTCGGAGAGCCGTCAGCCGTGGTATATCTTGCTCTGTTATCGTGGCCATGGGAAGCCAGAAGGCAAGATTCGGGTTCATTAAGGCAGATCCGAAAGCCATTGTTTCCATCCACCTTTGAGCTAAGAGAATTTGACGGCTCTGAGTCGTTGTTAGGCGTAAACGAGGACGTCAATTCAGTGGTCTAAAGATGGCTGTTAGAATGGGATGACTGCGATGCTACGGAGACGATTTATCTCACCAGACTGCGCAATTGGTGCGTCGCATGGTATGACAATGTCTTCGTTGTGCGCCAAGATCCGGCAGACACAGTCCATGTCGGCAAAGAGAGCATTCATCGAATTTCAAGCTCGGCGTTGTGATACCAAAGAAGCTTTCGAGATGCCGACCTCGACTCCGCCCGGACGAGATGAAGGCACGTGACGGGGCCAAAATTTCGCCGCAGCCAATTCTGGTCAACAACGCACCACGCGAAGGGCTGTACACATAAGCCTATTCTACTCGGGACTATCACTCTCGGCCGAGAAAGAGGGGTTTGCCGTCGGTGGTCTTGTTCTCCAGAGGGCAGCGCAGATACAGCCGTCCTTTGTGTGCGAGACGAGGCTGCGCGCGTGAGTCGGTGGCTTCTCACGCCTATCACCACCCTACCCACTCCCGTCAAACTGTATCCACTCAAAATTCTCCGCCCATTCCAGACTCGCTGCTCTCGAGTCACGTCGGTTCTTGGACTCGTTTGGACGTAATCACTCTTCAAGTATTTGTTGCGGATCCGGATTGCGAGACTTGGTGGCCGTGAGTTGTGGGAAAAGACTGGACGAAGTGGTCGCGAACAACGGGAGCCAGGCATTTCCAAATCGCGTCCGGCATCGCGAGCTAGCAACCAGGGCTCCTTCACCACATTTACACACCCTTACGACCGCACATTATGGCGCCCGCAGAGGTACTCGATGCGCCGACTTCACCTCACCGACCTTCATCTGCCATTGGAAAACGCAAACGCTCCGACAGTGACCAGCATTCCGAACAAAATGGCATCCCTTTGGAAACGACCAAAGAGACCGACGCAGCTATCGATCCACAGAATCTTCACGCCTTGATGAAAGATCTCTTATATGTTTTGAGGAGGTTAGTGTCTTTGATACGTTTTCATTTATGAGCGAAACTCACATCCCTTGATCCAAATCAAACGTCAACTTAAGCCTTCAAGTCTTCGATGCTCCCATGTATGTACTTAAATACTCACGCGTGTTCTACAGCCATGACACTATTCCCTCCATACTCCAACTACCTTTACCATCGAGCGGCCAGCACCTTTCCGACTCCAAGCCTTCTGCGAAGCGTGCGAAAACCTCTGAGGCTTCACGAAACCAGACAATAGCCGCACGGATAGAAGCTGATGAATATGTCTCATTGGAGGATGTGCGAGAAGATGTCGAGGCTGCGTGCTTAGAAATACTGGTCTCCAACGACGCAAATGGAGGCTCGATGAACAGCCAGCTACATGGCGGCGTGCTTTCATTCCGGAAGCTTGTAAACACTCTGCTCGACGCGGAATCACAGCGCCTCTATCCCTCGAAGCCTAAAATTGAGAGGATCAAGAGCGAGGACGAGGGTGAATCAATTTTCAAATTTTCTGAGGCAACTCTGGATGACGGTTCGAGCGGAAAGACGGTTCTCACATTATACGGTAATGCAGCTGGTCCTAAGCAGCTATTCTCGAGCCTGCAACAACCTGTACGGGCCGGTCGGAGGCCAGACAGCCATGACCAGCAATTTCTACATACCGGCAACCTTCGTGCGACTGCTCCTCTCCGAGAAGCCGCTCTTCCTAATCTGATAACCGCATCAAAAATAATTCCAACTTCAGCCAATGACGCAGTAAGCGAAAAGGAACGAGCACCAACCATCGGTGAACTTTTTGCTCCGTCTTCCAACGTTCCTCAACTCAACCCCCCAAAACCTCCCAAACAATCGACCACCCGTGGATCTCGTATCGGATGGGTCGACAGCAATTCACTTCCAAAGACTGGCAGGAAAGGTACCTTTACTACGCAGAATCTTACCACTGGCCACTGGCTCGGATATAATAGTGTGAACGTCCCACAGGAGCCTACATCGCCCACTGCGAAGCGCAAGCAGAGGGATCGTGCGCTGAGCACTGGCGAAGCACGGCCTGCTCCGTCAGAAGAGGCAACTGCAGCCTTACAACAAGCCAAGGAGGATGCGCTCTTCAGGACTGCCTTTTCAAGTTTTGCCCCAACTCGTGATGACTCGATAGCGATTGTGCCAGAAGAGACAAAAAATCGAGTATGGTGGCAAAGACATGGGGAGAAACGCTTTGTGGAGACGTTTGCAATAGATCCTGCCTTGGAAGACGAGACACTGGCGAATGCAGAAGCCAATGAAATCGTGGCAGCCGAAGACAAAGCGTTGCAGGAAGCTGTGGATGCTTATGATCCTGAAGAAGCTGAGAACTTTTTCAAGGGCGAAGATACGGACGCAAAAGAGGACAAGGAAGTTGATGATATCCTGAAAGAGGTCTCCGAACTGCTTGAGACTCTGCATTCCTATCAACGCATTCGAAACTCGACCTTACCCGCCAACACCCGGGCACCT
Source organism: Astrothelium subdiscretum (assembly GCA_021030935.1). Classification (NCBI taxonomy): domain Eukaryota; kingdom Fungi; phylum Ascomycota; class Dothideomycetes; order Trypetheliales; family Trypetheliaceae; genus Astrothelium; species Astrothelium subdiscretum. Next base: position 173,485 of record JAGFMW010000003.1, read on the forward strand.
GCAGCCAACCAGAAGCCTTCACTCCCATGGCTCGCGGAAAGTCCTACGACACCATCTGCTGCGGAGTTTGATACTTATAGTATCCTCAGGGACCAACTCAGGCTACTGATTGCTTCATTGCCACCTTCTGCCGTTGCTAAGCTCAATGGAGATCAGTTAGAAGATCTGAATATCAAGCAAACCATCAACATCGAGAGCAAGAACTACAAAGGCGTCATGGAAGAACATCAGGCCACGCGCTATGCTAAAACAGCTGCTCTCAATGCCGCGCTTGGGCCAACGCGTTCCAGCTCAGCATTGGGCCAAGTACAGTACTCTAGCAGCAACCAATACGGAAGAACAGGCCTAACACAGACGGCCACTCGAGCACAAGGCTATTACCCACAGCAACAACCTCCCAATCGCTCCCCATCGATGAATTTCTCTCAGCGTCCCACTTCAGGAAGTAGCCAGACCTACGCTACTCCAAGCCAAACAACTTCCGGCCGTGCGTCCTATCCTGCTTCCTTTAGCCAGTCTCGGACTGCGCAACAGTCGTACGGTGGGGGATCTAATGATCAAGCATATTCTCGACGCCAAAGCTCAAGCGGCTACGGTTTCAACCAGCCGTATACCGCCGCAACCCCAGCGTCTCGCACCCAGAATGGGGCAAGCTATCCTCCACGTCCATCTGGTGGCGTCACAACTTCATACTCCACTCCAACAAGTGGAACCTACCCTCGAATGTCACCTCCCCACAACAAATCAACCTCGACTTATCCCAACAATTCACGGCAATCCTATCCTACCCAACTCGGCGCAGCATCGACGTCCGTCCCACCAGCTGGGAAGCGCAATAGTCCCAGTACTCCGAATACGACTGGCACTCAGCCACAAGCACACTCTGCATCTGGGCCAAGTGGATACCACACGTATCAGACTTCGCAAGAGCAACAGCTGATGCTTGATAGGCAAAAAGCGCAGCTAGCGATGCAACCGCAAGCGAGAGCGAGCGCCCAAGCGGGGGCTTTGAAGGGTGATGCCGGCGACCAGCAAGATGCAAAAGTGAATGTGGTGGCCGCTTGATTAGTTTTTGAGATGGTCCAAGGTTTTTTATGGAGCAATGTATTCCCTTTCAACTCTTCGTGTCCGAAAGTTATGGATGGGTATTATGGGTTAGACGGGTTTAACAAAATGCAAGATGATTTGGGTATAGAGAGACACAGCTGCATACTAGAGGCGTTTTCCTCTGACGGTTTCATCATGGTTGACGGCGTCCACTACTGTGAGCTCGGACTTTGCTTTCTATTAAGGGAACATGGTTGTGTTCTAGAGTCTCGACATATGAAAACTTCTAATGTTGTACCCACGAGATTGAATTACTGAGAGCTCATCATCCATGCCGACGGTGCTTTTGAATGATTTGCCCTCTTACATGATCTTGTAATTCTTTATTCCGAAATATTCAAACTACAGATATTGCACATATAGGAACAACGCTAACTTTCTACACGAAAGAGAATACAGAACTGAAGTAGGCCTCAATCCAGCCCCTCCCAACACAGGAAATTCCCCTTCCCTTCCTCAAACCCTACACACTTCCAGCACGTCAGCAAACCGTCTGGATCATACTTCCGCTTAATCGCCAACAACCTCTCATAATTCTCCTCCCCCCACCAACTCTCCCTCCAATCCCTCGTCCACGGATTCGCCTCATTCATATACGTCCCACTCCCCGGCGTCAACCCTTCCAAACGGCTCGTCAGATCCGCCAACCGCGCCACCGCCGCCCGCCTCTCCTCACGCGTCGCATTCCACGCCATCGTCACCGAGCCTGCCAGCTCCCACAGACTGGTCCTCCACGCCGGCGTCGCAGACGTCGCGTTCGCCTCGTAGGGATAGAGATGCGGCGCCACGACGGGGATATACGGCGTCACACCCGCGTCGAGCAGGTCGGCAAAGTACGACAGCAGCGCGGCGCGGCCGGCCGCGGTGCCGAAGAGCGATGCCGGTGCGAGGCGGGTGACGGGGAAGCTGATGCGGGCGAGGGGGACACTGTTGGGGATGACGTATTTAGTGTAGAAGGCGGACCAGTTTGGGAGCGTCTCGATGATGGCGGTGCCGTTTTGGGCGAGGGTGTAGTTGATGAGGGGGGCGAAGGAGGCGCGGGCTTGAGAGGGGGTGAGGAGCGGAGTCACGTTGATGAGGTTGTGGGAGCCGAGGTGGCCGCCCCAGCCTTCGCGGGCCCAGCGCAGGGAGGCGTTCACCATGAGAGACATGAAGGGGAGCACGTTGGTGGGAGTTGCGGTGAAGTTGAGGGATGCGACTGTGAGTGGCATGGCGGGCTCGACTTTGTGGGTGCTGGATAGGACGACGCCGAAGGTGCCGCCGCCGCCGCCTCGGAGGGCCCAGAAGAGATCTTGGTTCTGGCAGGCATTTGCGGTGCGGAGGATGCCATCTGGAGTGACGATGTCAAACTGGAGGACGCGGTCGATACCGAGACCGTAGACTGGCGAGAGCACACTGTGGCCGCCGCCCATTACCCAGCCCCCTGAAGCACCGATTGCAGATGCATAGCCACCAATGAAAGTGACGTTATGTGCATGAGCAAAAGCATAAACTTCGTCAAATTTAACCCCGGCGTCGGTGGTGATAGCAGCCGTAGATGTATTCAAGGAGCATCCAGCAGGCACGAATGACGGAGAATATGAAAGGTTGGTCAGCTTGCGGGTCCAAAGAGCCAGGGAACCCTTCTGGCTGCTGCGACCCACGTAGTCATGGCCGCTATTCTTGATGGAGAGTCTGACGCCCGTCTGTTTTGCAAATGAAAATGCGGCTTCGACGTCCGAGGCGGTGTGGACCTCGACGTAGTAGTTTGACACGCTGCCTTGGTTGCAAGATGTATTCACGAAAGCCAGAGCATCGCTTAGGTCCGTGTTGTCGAGCAGGCATTGGTCTGTGGGGCTTGACAGGCAGGCTTCATCCTGACCATTCATAAAGCCACTGTAGTACTGGCTTCGAAAGGTCGAGTTTAAGTAGTTGGCCTGGACAGCACTACAGGCCGGGAGATTTGAGGATACTGAGTGACCATTATAAGAAGAGAAACATGGAAGCGAAAGCGGCGTGGCTGATCTTAAACGTCCGTATACTGTTTCGTTCAAATGATCCCATTGAGAACTGGCAATTGAAACGGTAAAGGATTGTTGTGCTAGAGACAAAACACTCAAGAGTGCCGTGATGGACTTGCTGAACATTATTTTTGCACGAGTTCGAACAAAATATGAACTGCTTACGGACGTCGAGAGAGCCCGGGTGTTTTTAAGAAATCAGTCTCGTATTTACAAGTACTAGAAGTCCTCCCCTTGCCCGGGGTCGTACAGCGGGGTAGCATACAGAAATGCATCAGATACTGTATACCTTAGGAAACCATCCCGCATGGCTTATGTGCGCATGTTCCCCCATGGTCAGAAATTGGCTTGTTGAGGGTGCTAATCTGGAGCTAGAGCTTCTTATGTGAGTCCTATCGTTGCCAATTTTAATCCATGTTCAACATCACAGCCAGTGAGAGCACGTTCTCTCAGATCGTCATTCGATAAAGGAACTATATTTGGTTGGTCATGGCCCAGAATGAGACAGAAAAGCATCATGTAAAGGGATCAATTGCGGTGAGGAAGTTCTTTGAAGGCGTCATTCTTGGATGACGGCGTTAGCCGGTTTGATTAGCTAAACACTATCATCGGCCAATGTTTTCAACAACAAATGACTTGACTTGTCATGATGTACCGCACAGCTAAGCCTGCACCTGCCGAATGACAGTGATGAAAAGCAGCGATGATGTGAGACGAGGATGTGGATGTACCTAGGTGGTTAAAATCAAGGGACTTGCTGTTGCCCGTCTCCAATCGGACTTCTGACCAACACCACATTGCTCAGGGCAGGGCTTGGGGGAACTTGGCACTTTGAATGCGGCAAATAGCAATTCATATCTTTGATCTTTCTACATATTACAACATGTATGTCAAGCACAATGGATATCAAATATTAAAGCAATACAAAATCCTTTTTCGATGGTCTATAGTCGACTCAAAAATCAACACTTGAGACTGAGTATTCATCTCCCTCCAATCTGACTCCTGGGCACGGGTCTGATCCAGGAAACCGCCACATTGATAACCATTGCAATGATTCCAATGATCCAAAAGCTCTTAGCATAGTTCTTGACATTGTACCTGAAGATGATCGCAAAAATAATACCGCCAAAGTTGCCAGATGCACCAGTAAAGCCAGAGACAATGCCATTGGCGTAGGGATGAACATGAGGAACGAGAGCATAGTTGAGTCCGTTGGCGCCCTCGAGGAAGAAGGCAGCTCCGGCAACCAGACCAAACATCGTACTTTGGTTGTGCGGGTCCGTGGCACCGATCGCGACCAAGAAGGCTCCGAAGATGACACCGTATGTGTGAAGGAGGACCTTCTTGCCCCAGACGCTGCCAGTCTTGCGATATGCAAGATCCGCGGCGAAACCCCCGAGAGGACGGCAGACAACATTAAGAAGGCCAAACATGGCAGCCCAGTTGCCTGTATTCTGAAGACCGAGCTTCGGAAAGTTCTTGCCGTAGTAGTTGCCGAGGACACTGTTGATAGCGAGCTCAGCGCCAAAGCTACAGAAATAGCATGATGCAGTGACGAAGGTGCTGGCGCTGGCAATAACTCGAAGGACTTCTTTAGTACTTGGCTTTTGGATAACTTCGCCACGAGCGGTGTCAATCATTTGTTGTTCGCCCATTTGAGCTTCATGGTCGCCGAAGATGCCTCGTGTCTCTCCAAGCTTTTTCTCTTCATCTGAGGCGTGGTCAGGAGATCCTGTACTGCTGTTAGAGTTGTTCTTCTCCGCAGTAAGCTCGCCAGGAACATCGACCACGGGACCGGCAGTGACATGGTGTTGACGCAAATTGCTCTCAGCAGCTTGCATACGTTCCGACCACTTTCCAACGGGCGTGTCTGGACAAAGAATCACCAAAAAGAATGTGGTGGCTACGATGAGGATACCAGGAACGACGAAAGCGACTCTCCACGCGACGTGGCTAGAGAGGCCATTTTTCATGAGAGATTGATAGACAGCAGGCATGACAAAGTAAGTGACCCCGCCACCTGCGTTGCCAAGACCACCGGTGAGTGCGTTAGCCGTACCGACGACATTCTTATCGAAGAATCCAGTAGTCCAGACCTGACAGGGTACAAATGAGCCGCCGAGGATGCCAATGAAGAATCGCAAGGCCAAAAGGCCCGAGGGATTCTTGACACCTCCAGCGCAAAACGTGGGAATTGCCCCGGCGAGGAGGCATCCTGCGAACGTGTATCGAGGTCCAAATCTATCGCAGCAAGGACCAGCCACAAGCCGTACAAGGAGACTAGAACAGAAATGAGCTCATGAGAAAACCATCGGTCCTGGCGCTTGAACTTACGTAGCGACAAGAGCGACGATGTTTGAGTTTGCAAGTTGCGTGGAGTTCAAACCAATGTCTTTTGCAATCACGTCCTGTAGCAACGGAGGAAAAGCGTACCTTCGAAAGCAGGATTAGTATTGTTGTTGCATGTTAGGCAACAGGGGGGAAGAGGCTGCAGCCAAACTGAAGCAATGCATGAAACTTACCAAGACCAGAATGCAATGAAGAAACCGAACCAAGCAAACCACCAGACTCTGCCATAGACATTGATCGGATTCAGTACAGGGATAGAACGTGCTTTGTGGTTGATTGGATTGATTTCTGGCGCGGCCCAAAGTAAAGAAAGTCCCGACATCGTGATTCGAGCCTCTCGTTTGCCCGCCTTCAGTTTGCAGCAACGTTCTTGCTAGCAAAATATTGAGATGTTCTCCTCCTTCGAGAGAAAACTGCAAACAGCTAAAGGGATCTAATTGAAGCAACAAAGCTCTAAGCGTGCAACTGCGGCTCTCTTATAAAACGGACAGTACAAACAACGATAGAGCAATGATGCTGCTTCTCCGGTGTTTGACACTCCAAATGTGCTAAAACCAGCTAGGGTAAATCCGAGGAGCGATCCTTGTGGAGATCTCAGATACAGTGGCGCATCGCTTGTTCCTTACGCAGGACAAGGCTTGGCTGTGCAACCCAATTCGTGCCCGATAAGGTGTTGGATCTTGCCCAGAATGGACTCGGAGAGACTACCCGAGCGGCAGCGGTTGGCTTGCAGACTTTCAAGTCTCGGTCTCGACTATTTCGATCTGGAATTTCGCGGCTCGGGTCAAAGCTGTGCGCGGAGAAGCTGGTGATGATCAAGATAGCACTGCAGTGTGCAATCTTGAGACCAGACTGATTCAAAGGAGTCAGGAAAGAGAACTCTTCCAGACAACGGGGCACGGTTTTACTCCAGTAGAATTTAGCTCGAGATAGATTTCCTAGGATGTTGATAATGATGAAATGGCTATACGTATTGTCAATGCTGGGATAGCTCTACTATATTTGGGTGTCATCGCATAATTCGGCACTGAATTGAATCGAAATCCAAGTATTAGGGTCGCGGTACAGATTGCTTATCTTTCAGCAATCCCAGAAGCGGGTCCAGCTGCAGCCGCCGACGTATCGAACATCCTTATCAGTGGCATCCTAGTCCAGAATCAAAGCCGTAACAGTGCTCAGGGGCACAGAATGAATACATATAGACGCGTCTTTCTCCGCGGTATTCGGAACCTCAGTCTTTACCTATCAGCTGCAATATAGTCCACCGGTCCAGGTCGCTATGAGCCAAGGAGGAAAGGTCTTTCTGCAAGCAATGTCATTTTAGTTTGCGGTCCATGCAGTGTCCAGGTCTACACTGTTAAACGGATATTTGGAATTCCAGCAAATCCAAATCGTTGTCCTCTCCATTAGATCGGGGGATTCGTGAAATCCTAGCCTTCTGGTTCTGTCGAGGTTCAGCGTCTCCGCGTGCGTGGGGCAAGCTGACTCTCATACCTTATCAGCACAGATCTGGCCAATCACGTCGATGGCGCACAATATCGCTCATGTAAAGTTTTTTGCGATATTCAGGTCTTTGGATAACATGTGAAAGTGATAAGAATGATCAAGAAAGTACAACTGTATCATATAAAAGAGGAATAGTGACTATTTCCACTGTTTCACTCCATTTCGAGACCGGAATTGAGGAAAGCCCTTCGGACATAAAAGGAACAGACCTTGCCAACCAGCAGACAGACATAAGCCTTGAGAGATAAAGACTCTTCAATTGACTCGAAGTGCAATAAGAGGCGAAAATAAAAGTGCAATGAATTCTAGAAAATTTGAAAGGTATCTCAGTTGACATGGAACTTTAGCGCACAGCTCTTCACCCATGACTTCCAGAAATTCTAGGGGTCGGAAACTTGTGTTCTTCCATCGATCGCATCCCGCGCCGGACGGAATCCATTACAGTGATTTTGACTCGTCTTTGGAGATTTCCAAAATATTTATCTTCATCGCCTCCACGTGGTGGACCGCTCTGTTTGTGATATAGATTGCGGAAACGGATGGCTTCGTTTGAACTCGTGTATGTTTCCTATCAAAGGGGTCGATAGAGCTTTGTGTCCAAGGAAACCTTCGTCGGGCTAAGGATGGGAACGTTAATTATATATATTTGTTTGCTGGGCTGCAAAATATTCCATAATGGAAAACGGGCATTGGATCCCTCGTGGTTCATTTACGTACCAGAAACTCCATGGCGCGGGGTACTCACTACAACGACAACGACCAGATTCGCGAAGCAAACAAGACTTCGTCATCCACTCCCTGCAGGTGCTCATCGAGTCGGGTCGGTACCTGCGCTGCTAGCTTCGACGTATTGACGTTTGCAACACTACCGGGCAGGTAGGTAGCTCTTGTGTTCAACTCAAAGAATAAACTTCTCGTTTGCATATTTCCTGCGTTGAGCCACCTTCATCTGCAACAATCAACCCCCTCTAAGCTTCGCCTTCTTAAAATCAACCTGAGCTTATTAATTTATAATTATTCGTTTTAAGACCCATCCATTCATTTCCTTCGAACTTTGACTGTAGCATACCTATCTAATCAGACAGTAAATCACTCCTTCAATCCAAAAATGCCGCCACCACCTGACAGCGCGCCCTCACATGGCAATCCATCTCATCTCCTCCCTCCGACTCTTGAGCCTCTTATAACCAGCTGGCTTACCGAAGATGCTCCGGCCTTTGATATTGGAGGCTTCGTTGTGGGCGACACACCGTCCGAAGCACGCCTCTTATGCAAATCGCGAGGAATCCTTGCTGGCGTTCCATTCTTCAACGAGACGTTCAAGATGCTAGGCTGTGAAGTGGAATGGTTAGTACCAGAAGGCCAGCTGATCTCAGGCGAAGGCAAGAAGCACGTCGCTACCGTGCGAGGGCCCGCGCGGAAGATCCTCTTAGGGGAAAGAGTCGGTCTCAACGTACTAGCCCGGTGTTCGGGAATAGCTACTCAGTACGTCCTCCCCATACCACCTCTCATGCCCTCTTCTTCCCAAAACCCCCTAAAGACATCCCTCCTCTGACCCCTCTTCCACCAACAGATCCCACCACCTCCTCACCCTCCTCCGCTCCGCCGGCTACCCCAACACCCTCGCCGGCACCCGCAAGACCACGCCCGGCTTCCGGCTCCCTGAGAAATACGCCATGCTCGTCGGCGGCTGCGATCCGCACCGGCACTCGCTCAGCACCATGACCATGCTCAAGGACAACCACATCTGGGCGCACACCGGCAGTAGCAGCAGCGGCGGCAGCGGTGGCTCGACAGGCGCGACAGCCGCCGCCATCACGTCTGCAGTGCATGCCGCGCGCGCCGCCGGGGGGTTCTCTGTGAAGATCGAGGTCGAGTGTCAGACGCTTGAGGAGGCGCAGACGGCGGCCGAGGCGGGCGCGGATGTTGTGATGTTGGATAATTTTGGGGCCGAGGAGGTGCGGAGGGCGGCGAGGAAGTTGAAGGAGAGGTGGGGGGAGAAGGTGCTGGTGGAGGTGAGTGGTGGGTTGACGGAGGAGAATGTGGAGGCGTATGCGTGTGAGGATGTGGATGTGATTAGTAGTAGTAGTATCCATCAGGGGGTGCGGCATGTGGATTTTAGTTTGAAGGTGATACAGAAGGGCTTGGGTCAAGGATTGGATGGGGAAGGAGAGAGCGCGCAGGTTTGAGGGTCGAAGGGGACACCGATGACCTGGTCGAACAGTGATCATAGTGTGAAAGACTGTAGGATGGAAATATTATATAAATCTAGAGATTTGTGTATAATAGACAACGCCCTGACAACTATAGCTGATGGGGAATCGAAGAGAATCTATTTCGTGAAATCATTGAGTCGTTACCCGGTTTGCGAAACCGAGTCGCAGTCCCGGGGTTTGCAATGTCTGCAAAGCCAGGGTTGATCCAAAAACTCCTACGCTGATGTAGACGAGACAATTTTGCAGCACAGACCGGACCTCCAATGCAAAACAGAAGGGATCCAATTTGATTATTTTCCTTTGCCCAACACCAAGCCCCTTTGTCGACGGAAACAACCAAGAATCGAGAGAGTGGCAACGTGGAGTCGACTTGAGCGGTTCAGCCTGTTACAATTTCACCTGGATAGGGCTTCCGTCCCCAGACGACGTAGCTATGGGCCGTCAGCGGACTTGATAAGCATTTCTGCGGGGGGACAACTTACACTTTGTGGTAGCAATGTACATTGCGATCCGAAATTGACTTTCGAACGTCTATGAGATAGACTTCGATTTCTTCCTTCGTCCAACCGAGGGCACGTGAAAACGGCGCCAAGGAAAAGCCTTGAATTCCATCTAATAGAGCGGCTTCTTGGAAGCGGCCAACAACTTTGAGCTTTTCATCTCTTGTCCAGGGATTGACGGGCAACTTGAACACTTTCTCTTGAACATCTACAAAGCCTGCCTGTTCGAACCATCTCTTCAATTTGTTACCAATTCGCACAGGGCGGTTCATCCTCATCTGTGCCTCATCGTTCAACTTGGTCCATTGCGCAAAAGGATGATCACGGCTCATAGTGCCGTCATCGCAGCATAAAGTAGGCATTAGATCCTGGGATTCCATCCATCCGCCTGGTTTGGTATATTTGAAGGCTCGGGCGATGATCTCCCTGAAGTCCTCAAAGGAACCAAGCATCATGCGCGTATGGATCAAGTCGTAGGATGAAGGATCGATCATCCAGTCTTCCTCATTCGCGTCATCGATAACGAAGTGGACATTGTCAGGGACCCTAGAAACAGGTTACTGAACATGTCGTGAAGACAAGGGCGAGTTTGGTGGAGAGCTTACCAATCGGGCTGAATAGGAGAGAGATCTATGCCAGTCACCTAAAGATGTCAGCTGAATGAATCTTGCCTTGGAGACCAGGGCGGTACCTCGCAGTCGGGAAAACGTGAAGCTGTGTAACGTAATCCGGTCAGTGAATTACCCCTATTTGATTAGGGATGAGTAGACCCACCAACATCAACTACCCATCCGCCGGTACCGGTGCCGATGTCTAATATTCTTTCCGGGTTTTGGATCGGGGCGAAGAAATCTTTATAATCAAAGAGAATCTTCAAGAGCTCGTATTGAAGATCAAGACGTTCCTTTTCAGCCTGTAAAGGTCCTCAATACCAGTATTTTGCAATGTTGACATGTAATATAAAAGCGCCTACTGCGTCGTTTGGGTATACGTAAGCTTCAGACGTACGTTAGCACCTTTGAAATGAGGAAACATATCAATAGCGAACTCACAGCCCTCCTTGTAACGGTGGTAGGTTCTCCCATTTTCTTGTATGTAGTTATAAATGCTATCCGTGAGAGATTTTGTATTACTGCGACATGGTCAGATGCTTGTTACGCAACCAGGGAATACAAAAACTCGTTGCAGTGTCAATCTCAACGGCTTTTGCGTTCCGTGACACATACTCTACACTGTCAAGAGCAGAGACATCCGAGGGATTGGACTGTCAAACGCTCAACGATTAGCCTTCACATGCTGGCCCGATGGGACGGAATGGGACGAAAAAATGAGGCGGACCGTACATCTGCTTCAAGGACCGATGTAGACAATGTGCCATCAGCGGGAGAAGGCGGAGTCGCAGCGGACGACATTGATTTTCGAAAGTTGTTCCTCTCACAATTCTCATGATACCGAAGGAGGGGAAGCCACTGAGGAGCCTAAGATCAAAGCCGACCCCGTCCCAGTGCCAGAGCAGCGGGCCCTAGGGAAGGGCCCGTGCGCCATCCCGTCCCGCTTGAAGCGCGTTCGGGGCCCGGCGACCAGGATTATGCTTCGAGAAAGCACACCGCTGGATGCCGGTTGGTAAAGCCGGGGTGCCGGCGTCGCGTAATTTCCTCCTTTATACCCGGGATAATTTACTTTCGAGGCTAAATCGTTCTTGCGGTGAAGACTGAGACATTTCACTGTAGGGATGAGAGTGCTCACCTGACTATCTGATATAGGTACGCGTCGCAACACGCTGCTTGTCTCTGAACTTTAAAGCCGCGCTCCCACAAAGGCCACCGTGTTTAGAAGTGTCCACCCCATCACCATCCTAGAAAGGTCGTGACTCGCGCCACAGGGTCATCCAGGGTCCAAGCTGTCTCAGCCCAAGACAACTCTCCCCTAGCAGTGATGTAATAGCCCAACAGACCACATACACAGCAGTTATGATGTTTTCAGACTAGCTAGCCAAACAGAGCGCGAGATCTAGCATTGAGAAGCGTTTGTACTCTGAGCCGACGAAGATCCGCTCTACCTCAAATCCTATTTGAACTTGTCTATTTGCCTTCCAGAGCCTCAATTTCATAAATTCCGGTATCTTTCCAAAAATTTCCCATTACATCAAAATTTTCCGATCAAAGATTTCCATTTCTTCTCAATCTAGCTAATAGCGAGCATGCCTGACGTTCTGTGGCCCGTCTTCTGCACCGCAGAGATTCCTCTCCCGGTAACACTTCCTCGATACGGTTCCCGACAGCTCCAACATTTCTAACAGATCCTATTAGGTCCTGAACGAAATCCTCGAAACCACCCGCACCGAAGACCCCGAGTCACGCGACGTCCTCCGTCTTCTGGGTCCAGACGACGTCGGCCCCACCGCCTCGAGCACCACCGACATCAACAGTCCCACCGTCCCTCCGCTCGCCGCCGCTCCCTCCAACAACTTCGCCGGCTGGTCCATCGACGACATCTACGCCTTCTGGAAGCAGTACGTCCGGGCCCGAGACGACATCGTCGAGAACCGGTACACGGCGTTCACGTTCCTGGTCGCAGACGCGCAGACGGCGCGGGACAAGACCGTCTTCCTCTGCAGCGACGCGCCGGATTGGGGTGAAGGCGAGGACGAGATTGCGCTGAAGAAGGTGCGGATGGAGTTTAAAGATGCGGCCATCGACATGGCGTCGTTTGAGTACCTGTCCATGACGCCGAGCGAGTGGGGGAAAGGGAAGGGGCTGATTGTGGATCCGAATCCGTGGATGAAGGTCGTGACGCTGGAGACGGGCCAGCGCGCGTTGATGTTCAGCACGCCTGAGTTTGCGCGGGCGAGGAAGCGGCAGGCGTTGATGGATGCGAGTATGAATGGGACGATAGATATGACGCGTGCTTTGGAAGAGCCTGCTTCGGGGCAGCCGAGAAGGTTTCATAATGTGGATGAGGCAATGCAGGATTGAATTCGTACCAAGAGCTCGGCGGTAACTATAAATAATGGCGTTGCTTGTCGATACCGATCATGCTAATATGCCCATGTAATGAAGTTGCTAACGAGAACATGATATGTTCGTTGATTGCTTGTATGTCTCGAGCTGAATTGCTTCCTTCGCTCCACGAAATTGCTTAGGGCATATCCCCAGTCTCACAACTGCACAGGGAAACAGATTGACACAGTGGAAGTAAATACAAGAGAATCGCAAAGTGCCTCTCCATATCGTCCTGTCGAACACCACACGCCGCAAACACCGCGTCATGACGCACGCCAGAGCACCTCAAGAAAAAGACTTCCCCGACCCAAGAGAGCCCAGTCTAGACCTTTGCTTTCTTATCCTTTTTCTTCTTTTTCTTTCCATCTCCAGCCTCATCACCTATCTCAGCGAGCTTTCTCTTTTTCTCTTTTTTCTCCTTCCTTGCCGTCTTCTCATCATCACCATTGATACCATCTAAAGCTAGCATCTCCGAATCCTCATTGGTTCCATTCATCTTCTCTGCCTTCTTCTTTTCCTTCTTCGCTTTCTTCCTCTCTTCCTTGCTCTTCTTCTGCCTCAACGCCTGCTCGGTCGCTTGAGCTGTAACACCATCCGCCATTTCTACATCCTCAGCGCCTGCAGCAGTCGGATCATCGACATCCATATTTGCCAAGACGTCATCCATTGCTTTGCTCATTGCGACTTGGTTCTTCGTTGGTGGTTCGCCTGTGGCATAAAAATCGAGCCGTTCCTCCACTTGTTTCCGTAATGCATCACCAAAGGTAGTGGATGGTCTCTCGGAAAAGTTATCGATGCGAGACGCGATACTGCATTTATTTGCCAAGAACCTGGATATCCGTCCTTTGTTCCTGAGACCAGCACGTCCGATGAAAGTGGAGTTATAAATCAGTCCGTATTTGGGCGTGTTTCCCTTAGTCTTCAATGCACGAAAGAGCGCTTTCTCAGCTCCGAGGATTTGAATTGTCGAGGCTGGGTATTTGGCGAGATTTGTAAGGCTGCCTGCCTGAGAGATGAGACGCGCGCCGACGGTTTCGCCAATAAGGGTTGCAAGATTAGGAGCCACGACGCCCATTTTGTTCACGAGATAACTGTACAGAGCTGCTCGGTATTCCGCAAGGCTGATGGCGCGGCGAGCGAAAGCCATTACATTTTCCATGTCGGATTCCGTGAGCTCGCGTCCCATACTGTTACGAGCAGCGTAGATGATGTTATTTGCAATGTCGGAATCATCATTGACGATGGCAGCCAGGTCGTGGGTGTCGGCATCCGAGATTTTGTTCTTGTCGCCAATGTGGAGCGCCAATTTGGAGTATGTCAGGTTGTCCGAGACGATCTTGATCAATTCAGGAAAATGCCATGAATACCATTCTCGTACACGCATGGCAAACTGATTGACAGCTTTGTCGACATGGTCCAGCGTCGCAATTGCTTGGATGATATGATTGTCATTCTTTTGGACGCTGAATTTCACCTTAGCTCGAGAATACGCGTGGCCCAGTCCAAGTTGAGCGCGCTCCACATCTCCTTCTTGAAGTTCTTTAAGCAGCTTGCCCGAGTGAAGTCGAAGCCCACGAAGGAGGCCCGCGACAACCTCACTCGTATCGCCAGTCTGGCACTCGACAAAATTGAGGGCCGTCTTGATCCCATTTGCCAAATTCTTGTCTGACACACCAAGAACAAGCTTGTTCTTCTTGCCTACTTTGGGGAGATTCGTCTCGAGTACGGTGCGTAGATAATCAGACACTATGCCCTCTGAGATGTCATTCGCGTTTTCGAGAGCATGAGCAGCGCCTTGAAATGGGGCAAATCCTACTAGATCTACCATTTTGCCTAAGTCGTGTCAGCTGGAGCCTTTTAAAATTCAACTGCCACGAACCAAAGAGTGCGAGGTCTTCAGACGTATCCTCTACTTCTTTCAAGCGGTTGCCGATCGTGTCTGCTTGCATGACGACTTTAAAGACCTATGGAATTATAAGTATCTTCACACCAAAAATTATAGAGTCTACCATACAGCATATCCGACAGGGCTCTCATGGAGCAGGTAGTCGATTTGTGACATAACGGCTGGTTATGAAGTGCGCACCAGCGCACTGCGTGCTGAAGATAGGCCTATGCACAGTAGAGCTGATCTCTGAGGATGATTCGAAAGCCTGTCCTGTAAATCAATGCAGGTCTGAGTAATTGCTAGAAAAGAGTGGGAGGTCTGCAAGGTGAAATTCGTCAAAAGTCGAATCTGGTCCGAGCTCCCTGAGGCCCTGATCCGGCGTCACGTTTTTCCGACAAGCTTCAGAGCCTGTCGCGTCGCGTTCAGAGAATTTAGATTTTGATATTGCAGCCGTGCTCGTCCCCATCTCCTCTAGTGGTACCTTTTTTACCTTCTAACATATTTCAAGTCGACTTGCAGGTGCTGCTGTGGATTTATCATGTCGGCTACACAATTACTAAATCCCAAAGCGGAGTCGAGGGTAAGTTTGCATCAAAACCTGCAAGCAGTAAAGCTAATCGTTCCATAGAGGCGAGGGGAGGCTTTGAAGGTGAACATTGCTGCAGGAGAGGGTTTGCAACAAGTTCTTGCATCCAACTTGGGACCCCAAGGAACACTCAAGATGCTGGTCGATGGAGCTGGCGCAATCAAGCTTACAAAAGACGGAAGCGTCCTGTTACGGGAGATGCAGATCCAGAATCCAACAGCTGTAATGATCGCAAGAGCAGCAACAGCACAAGACGACATTTGCGGGGACGGAACGACCTCTGTTGTGCTTATGGTCGGCGAATTGTTAAAACAGGCAGACAGGTACATATCTGAAGGACTTCATCCGCGGGTCATCACAGACGGCTACGAGCTTGGCAAGACCGAAGCGCTCAAATTTCTAGATCAGTTCAAGATGCAGAAGGAAGTGGACCGAGAGTTATTGCTATCAGTAGCACGGACGTCGCTGTCTACAAAACTCAACAGCACCCTCGCTGAACAGCTTACGCCAAGTATCGCAGATGCTGTACTTGCTATTTACAACCCTCCAGAAAAACCCGACTTACATATGGTCGAGATCATGACCATGCAACACCGAACAGCCGCCGATACACAACTTATCAAAGGTCTTGCCCTGGACCATGGTGCCCGCCATCCAGACATGCCAAAGCGAGTCGAGAATGCGTATATCCTCACCTTGAATGTCAGTCTGGAGTACGAAAAATCCGAGATCAATTCTGGCTTCTACTACTCAAGCGCGGAACAGCGCGAGAAGCTCGTCGAAAGCGAGCGGAGGTTCGTAGATGACAAATTGCGGAAGATAGTGGAACTGAAGAAAGAGGTGTGCGGAAATGACCCCAAGAAGAGCTTTGTCATAATAAATCAGAAAGGCATCGACCCGCTGAGCTTAGACGTGTTGGTAAAAAACGGAATCATGGCACTACGAAGAGCAAAGAGGAGAAACATGGAGAGGTTACAGCTCATATGTGGAGGAATAGCCCAGAACAGTGTCGATGATCTAACACCGGACGTCCTTGGATGGGCAGGTCTTGTATATGAGCATCAGCTTGGCGAGGAAAAATATACCTTCATTGAGGAGGTCAAAGACCCGAAATCGGTAACATTACTCATCAAGGGCCCGAATCAGCATACCATCACCCAAGTTAAAGATGCGGTTAGAGATGGCTTACGGAGTGTGTACAACATGATTGTGGACAAGAGCGTCGTGCCGGGAGGTGGAGCATTCCAAGTTGCTTGTGCTGCTCACTTGTTGAGTGATTCGTTTCGCAAGCAAGTAAAAGGAAAGGCGAAATCAGGGGTTGCAGCGTTCGCAGATGCACTTCTGATAATACCTAAAACCCTTGCGGCCAACTCCGGTCATGACATACAAGAATCTCTATCAGGTCTTCAAGACGAACAAGCAGAGGGGAATACGGTTGGATTGGACCTGGCATCAGGACTGCCAATGGATCCCATCCAAGCGGGTGTCTATGACTCTTTCAGGGTCCTGAGGAATTGTATCGCTTCAAGCACGGGCATAGCATCGAACCTGCTGCTGTGCGATGAGATGCTCAAGGCACGACAAATGGTAAGTTGCCGCCCATTTTTCCAACGAACTTCGAAGAGTTAACTTACCTTTTTTCTTTAGGGCGGTAAAGAGGGGCCAGGAGCTCCAGAATAATAGTCAATAAGGATTGCGAATTGCCCGTAGCCGCTCAAAGTCTGCGCTTGGTGTCGATCTAGTGTACCAAATTCCCACTTAGTCGTCCCGCTTCTCAGTGGGGTTTCGCGAGACCCAACGTTGGAGGATAACCGAAGCATTGGGCAGATGTTCAGCGCAGTTGAAAAGCGTTCTCTTATTGAAGCAACTGAAAGACTTTTCTGAATGTAGCTCCAACCGAGGGCATTACAACTAGATAGACTTTGTACAAAAACGGTCTTATGGAAGCGCATGACATGTAATCATCCGGGTTGCCGAAAACGGCTATGTAAATCCATGGTTTTCTAGGATTCCACGAATTGATTGGATTTGACACGCGCCAAGGAACGCCTGGGACGATTATGATACCCCTACCCGCCGACCACATCCTTGCGTACAAGGGCCATTTTGGGGCCTCAGGGTGTTAGGGCCCTCGTCGGCCCCTCCAAGAGACCCCTGCATATGTGGGGATGATGATCCGACGTCACAGTGTGAAGGGTTGACCATTTGGCAGTACGAATTATAATAAGCCATTGCGCCGGCGAAAGGTGCTCACTGTCGTTACCCAGCGGTACCAGTGTGGCTCTTCATAATATTCTAATCTTAATTGGCATTCGAATTGTGCGTATTGTCAGCAGTCATGGCGGCGGCAGCAACAAACTCGCCAACCGAGGTCGATCCCAAAGCACGCTTCTTTCGATATTTCCAGCATGAAGTCACTGGTAAGAGAAAAAGCAAATGGGATTTTAGTCACCAACATTCTAATTCTGGGGATTTCAAGCTCTGCAAGAAGAAATGGCACGGCTTGCCGAGACCGGCGTCTCTGGCGGAGAACGCTCAGACGGTGTCGAGCACTGTCTCGCTGGCATAGCACGACTCTCTAATGAAGTCAAGGATTCCTCAAGTCGAATACCTGCCTACGATCTCCGAACATACAATGATGTGAGTCGCGGCCAGCAACTCGAGCATTAAGCGATACTCTACTAATGCATATCAGGCAATCAGAGCACTTTCCGAGAAGCTCCAAAAGACCCGCGCTTCCTTTGCCCCACGGCCCAAGTTTACATTCAAATCCGCCATGCGTACCCGCTCGTCGTTCTCGAGCCCTAAGAAAGACGAGCGAGGCCGACTTGAGACTCGGCTTGCTGACCAAGGCGGGCCGAAATCGGCGCCAGCGACCATGCAAGATACCGCTGTCGACAGTGACGAAGAAGCCGTGGAGGATGGAAAAATTGAAGACGGTATATTCAATTCTGTTGGCCATTCTGGCAACGAACAGCTGCTAATCTCCAACGCAGGAAATCGTAAACACGATTCAGCGCAAGACGGTATTGTTTCGATCTCCGACCGCGAGGGTTCACATGTCACTTTACCTGAATCGGCGTTACACACTACACTGATCGGAAACGTGTCCAACATCCGGCATTGCGTAGTGCATGTACCCGCTCCAGCATTTGGAGACAGCCCCTTCAGTAGTCTCATGATAAAGAATGTCGCTGGGTCGCTTATCGAATGCGGTAATGTCAATGGGCCGGTCCACTTCACGAACCTCGAGCGATGTGTGGTTGTGGTGTCAAGCCGACAGCTTCGAATGCATGAGTGCAAGAACTGCGATGTGTATGCCTTCTGCAGCAGCAGGCCAATTATTGAGCAGTGTGACGGGATTAGTTTTGCGCCCCTCCCGGAAACCTACGTAAGCTTCTCTTATCACTAACACTCCACTTGTGGCTCGACGGCTTTGGCTGAGTACTCCACAGATGACAGAAGCACAGGCCGAAATGACCAACAAATTTGATCAAGTCGATGATTTCAACTGGCTGAAAGCCGAGCAGAGCCCGCATTGGCGGATTTTGCCATCTGAGGAAAGGATAGAGGAGATTGTGTGGAAGAAAGTCGTTCCTGACGGTGGGGATATTAGTGTCGAGGACATCCTCAAGGCTACGAGGGTGATCCGCTAATCCCTTGAACGTACGACAGACTCATGGACCTGAACAGAGGAACCTGGTTACATGTTACATGCATCTTAATGTTTATTATACTGATGTTTGTCTTATGAGGTTCACAGCACTTGCCTGGATGTTTACTCTTTTGTTGCATTTTCGAAGGAGAACCATGACTTCTGCCGGACTGGTCATGACAGGGCTCGTCTTTTCTGTATTTCAAGTCTTCCATGCTATCGAATCCATCTCAATTTCTGTGAAGGTTATATCAATCATTACCGTCTATGTGATGTGTCCAGCTGAAGTGTGCAGAATTTCGGCAAAAGAAGGGCACTAAGAGAATCGGAAGCGGAAACATATTGGCCTCAAATATGTTGGCTCTTGACTCTGGACCATTATTCAGCATCTCCGCTGGATTTTACAGCGTGCCGGAATACCGTTCCTGGATAATATACACTTGTACAAGCCAGTCAAAGCATGGACATGTTTCTCACACCCAACAAAGACGCCAATCGCTATGCAAATTTTGAAACGAGATTGAGATGGGATAAATCTGCTAGGAAAATCGTACCCTCCTCTTAAGACTCTTTATCAGTCTTCCGAAGAATGATAATTTTGGGACTTCTTCGATCTCGGCCGCCAATTCATGATAGTAGGTCGGATTCGAGAGTGGGCTCATCATCTTCGGTGAAACTGGGTACTATTCAACCAATGTTGTTAGCACCGTTGACACCATAATCGACCCTACTAATGGAGGTGCTTTTCACATTGCTGAAATCGCATACCTGCTTCGAGTACCGATTGTCCAGTAGAGAGTAGAGCGCGTTGATTTGCCGCAACTCCGCTCCTTCGCTGAAAGCGGTCTGCTTGGGGCTATCGCGAGTTGGAGACGAGTCCGTCACTGGTTCCGCAGCTTGATTTTCTAGGCGTTTTTGAAGGGTTTTTTGAAATTGCACTGGCCGTAATAGGTCCTTCGGCCATGCTTTGAGAATACGCTCATAGTGTCTTGCCACAGTCTGCATTGTTGATCGTTAGTACTGCTTCAGTTAGGAGAATGGTGGCAATGAGAGTTGGACGCACTGTTCGAGACATTGTGAAGAATGGTTCAACCGGATGAAATGACTTGAATTGATGTGCAAAAGGATTCGGACGAGTCTCGTTCGTCATGCGTGGGCGGCATCCAATCATGGGTGTTGCCGGGGTCACTCCAGGCTCAAAGCGGCGGTGGCTAAGCGACACCTGCTCCTCCATCTGTTCCATGTCGTTCCAGAGACAGTTGCACCCTTTAACCTCCACGCTCCTTAACGATTCTGAGCTCTACCTCTGTCCTTCTCCATCCTGAACCCCTTTCTGTTTCCCAGAGGCTCGACATGAGCTCTCAGGGAAGGTACGAGCGGGTATGTCTTCCAACCCCCTCCAGCACCAACAACACATTGCCGCGGATGATCCAACCCCGGGCCGCATCTGAGGCTACGATGGCGAATACTACTTACACGAACATACAGGTCGCAGTGCAAGATGAGGATGACGCATCTCCGGTGACACCTACATCCCCTTCACATCGTCAACAAACAATACCCAACTCCCCACCTCCATCCTTTCGATCCCGGGCCTCCTCCCCTCAATCGAGGCGGCATTCTATCTCATCGCATGACCCATTACGCTCAGAAGCCGAGAAGACGCTCGCAGACACATTTGACGCCCCTTCTGACGATGAGTCGGACGATGACAACGAGGATGGTGATGACAGACAACGACTGATGCGTGGCAACCCTGCCGCTGGCAGTGGCGGAGAGGCGGAAGAGGCGGAGGACGTGGATGTGAGACCTGGGCAAATACAAAGAAGAATCACCGAGCTACCTTCATTTGTTGCTTCGCCTACATCTGGAGCCAATGCCCCAGTGTATGGTGGAGGTAACAGTGTTCATGATGGCGTGTTTGCGAATCTAAGCGCCAAGCCGACTCGCGGCGAAGAACTTGATGAGAAGCCTCCGGTATGCAAAACCCCATCATTGCCAACTTTGTCTCCAGTATTCGTTATGCTGACCCTGATTTGCAGACCTACGAACAAGCCGCCGCCGATGCCACACCACCGTACTGGGAAACCACCATCCTTGCGCCAGGCATGGCCAGCGACGAAGTCTTCGTCGACGGCCTCCCCGTCGGCTCCGTCTTCTCCTTTGTCTGGAACGGCATGATCAGCATGTCCTTCCAACTCGTCGGCTTCCTGCTCACCTACCTCCTGCACACCACCCACGCCGCCAAGAACGGGTCTCGCGCCGGTCTCGGTATCACTCTCGTGCAGTACGGTTTCTCGATGAAGGGAGCTTCGAGTCCGAGCGGTCCGCCACCCAATCCGGGCGATGCGGGCAATGGACAGCCCGGTGGAGACTTCGGAGGTGGAGCGCCCCCGGATCCGAACGCGCATGATTTTAATCCGGGGGATGTCGGACCGGATGGTTCGATGCCGGCGGGCGATGCACCTGGTGGTGTCGGTGGCATCTCCTCGAACGACTGGATGGCGTATGCATTGATGGTCGTCGGCTGGTTCATCCTCATCAGAGCCGTGAGCGATTTCCTGAGAGCCAGACGGCATGAGCAACTGGTCTTGCAGAGTCCGGAACGTGGTCTGGGCACAGCAGTCGTGGCGGAGGGAGAAAGGCCCGAGACTAGTGTATAGCCAGCGATTGAAGTCTCTTGCTTTGCCCTCGTATTCGGTTTCGCGAATACTCCGCATGTCTGCACGAAAGCGTGGTGGTGTTGGGATGATTGGCGTGAAGTAATTGGGCCGGGAATTTCCCCTTTTTCCTGAACAGGGCTTTCTTTTGGCTGTAGGTGTCCCTGGAGTTGGCTTATTGCAGCAAGCACGACGCATTATTCCCTGTATCCACCTCAATATCGTATATGTGAAATCAATTGATATAGTGCAGGGCATGTTCTGCCACGTTTGAGCTATCACTGGTATGCCTTCAACCGTGTCTACCTAAAGCATTCCAATTGACAGTAAGCCCGTGATTATAAGCAATCCTAAACGATATATACAAGCCGAAATTTCAAACATCGAGAAACGCCTGAGCCTTGTCCTCTAAAACGGACAGGATGGAACGCTCACTATACATTTGAGTCCCTGGACAAGTCCAGACCAGATACATAGAAAATGAACATATCCTACTTTCTCCCTCCCCCATTGCCACCTGCCCCCTTCAACCCTCCCATCTCAAGGCCCCAACCTCTGCCCCGCCTGCCCCGTCCCCCTAAACCTCGACGTCCCCGCCTCCACATCCCGCTCCCCCCCATTCATACTCGGCAACACCCCATACCGACCATAAATCTTCTGATCCACGCTCACATAATGCGGCAGCCTCCCCAACAGATTCAGCCTGCCCTCGACCCACCTCAGCGGCCGCTCCGGCGGCCCCAAGAACTTCAGCACGCCCGCCCCCCATCCATAGCCGACCAGGCACCCGCATAGATGGCCGAAGAGTGAGGTCCCGGGGACGAAGATCCAGATGAGGACGGCGAGGAGTAGCGGGGACGCCCAGGTCGGGAATTGCAGGGAGGGCGAGGTGATGGGGATGGTGAAGTATGGGTTCACGCGGTAGGTGGCGTAGGCGGTGGAGGAGAGCAGCAGGAAGACCCAGATGCTGGCGCCGCAGACGGAGGTGCTGGTCGAGAGGTGGGTGAGGAGGGAGGTGCCGGTGTAGAGGACGCCGGGGAGGAGGGAGAATGCTGTGGGAGGTCTGGGGTGAGCTTGATGTTTTGTATGAAGAGAATTGAGGGCGTCAAGGTGATACGTACGGCCTGTGAAGAGGAGGAGAGTGACGATGGTGCCGTTTTCAGTTTCGAAGTTGGACAGGAGAGGAGTGAGGGCGATGAGGTTCAGGAGGAGATGGAAGAGCGAGAGGTGGAAAAAAGGATACAAAGATAATCGGTGTACTAGATTTGGATATTATTAGTTTTTGCAACAGAGCTCATTTAGGTTTGGGATCGTATCTTCACTTACAAGTTGCTAAGTTTGTATCCGACGGAAGCAAGCAACCCCAATTGCGGAGGCCCGGTATGCGTAGGCTAAGAATCGAAATGGAAAATACAGAAATAACGAGAAGTCGAGTCGCCAAAGGTATTTTATTCACATATGATCGTATTCTGGCGGGATTTACCTGCCAGGAAAACGCCATAGGCGTCGTGAGGCTACGGAAGTGGTGGGTATGATTCCCAAGTATCGAGCTCAATCGTCGGCGCGTGCTCCGAAACTTGTCCAGAAATTATTCCCTTTCCCCGGATTAAACACGAAATGATATAATCTTTTCTTGACTCAAGGCTCGCGAAGCCATGTCGCTGCTTGGTGAGATTCGGAAAATAAAATTGGGAGAATCATATCATACAATTGGACTAACCCCTGTACAGCGCGACTACTGGCCCTAAGAAACGATCCTCGTGCCCAAAAAGCACCGCCCTTTCTCTCGGCATTGTGTGTCGTGGTAGGCGTGGTTTGGCTCTTGATTCTACCTTTGAATGAATACTCGAGGCAAACGTACGTCTCCGAAAATGCATTACTTCCAGGACAGGTGCACACATACTTTGGAGGAAGTGAGCACAATATCTTTCGAGCATACAGGCAAGAGGTAGCAGCATTGGGAGACAAACCGGATGAAGAGTATGAGAGGCACATGTCAATACACAAATCACTCGTTCAATGCTGATTTATGACACAGGCGGACGGAAAAGCTTGTCGAGTTGTTTAAGACTTGTGGTCTACGAGTGGCTCGTCAAACATATCAGTATACGGCCGCTGGCAAGAACATCACGGGTCAAAATGTCTATGCTGTCTTGCAGGGTCCGAGAGCAGATGCAACGGAGGCCGTCGTTCTCATCGGGGCGTGGAGGAATATGGACAAAGTGCTTAATCAGAGCGGTGTAGCTCTTGTCCTCACAATGGCAAGATATTTCAAGAGCAAGCAACATGTCATCTGTCAATATCAGACCAGTCTTACTAACGAGGACATCAGGATGGTCACTTTGGTCGAAAGACATCATCTTCTTAATCGCCGGCGACAGTACCGCCGGACCTCAAGCCTGGGTTGATGCCTACCACGATGCACACTCGCCTTCCACCGTCGACTCGCTGACTTTGAAGTCCGGTGCTCTTCAAGGTGCCGTGGCCGTGGACTACCCAGCGGGAACCTGGGGTCACCGCTTTGAGAAGCTTCATATTGTCTATGACGGAATCAACGGCCAATTACCCAACCTCGACCTCTTTAACACTGCTGTCTCTATCGCAAGCGGTCAGATGGGCATTGGCTGTACTCTTCAACGCATGTGGAAACACGGCGATTCCTACCAAGAACGGCTAGAGACGATGCTGAGAGGCATGCTGAGCCAGGGTCTAGGCCACTCTTCAGGCCCTCACAGCAGTTTCATTCCATATCACGTCGACGCCATCACGCTGCAGACTGTGGGCGATGGTTGGCACGATGAGATGAGCCTCGGTCGAACAGTCGAGAGCATTTTTCGCAGTCTGAACAATCTCCTTGAGCATCTCCATCAGAGCTTCTTCTTTTATCTGCTTATGCATGCAAATCGCTTCGTGAGTATTGGCACGTATCTGCCAAGTGCTATGCTTGTTGCGGTAAATTTCACAATATCATCAATCGCACTATGGGTGCAAAGTGGCCGCCCAAAGCGCGCTGCAAAGATCGGCTCAACCGAGAAGGGGAAAGAAGGCGAAAAGGAAGAGCTGACTCTTATCAAACAAGGTGGAATGGTCGCAGTCGTGCCTACGAAAGCGTTTGAAGTTACGGAACGACAACTTTTCCTGCCATTAACGTCCGTGTGTGCCATACACTTCATGGGTCTCATTCCTCTGTACCTCTTTAACAATACACCTGAAACAGTAAGTCGCCTTCTCATCTTTCTTTGGCTTGAGTCGCTTGGCCAGCTAATGTTCAAACCAGTCTCTTACTGGCGCCTTCACCATCGGTACCGCCGTCGCCATTCTTCTCCCACCTGTGACAGCTCTCCTTTGCACCACTATCCGCACCCCAACTCGTCAAGATCTCAGCCTCCTCTCCTGTTTCTCCCTACTGCTGCTTGGCATGTTCCTCTCCGCGCTTGCAACCCTCAACTTCTCACTTGCCTTCCTCGTCGGCCTCGTCACCACTCCCCTGTCTTTCGTTCCTTTCTGCATCCCCGTGAACGAGAACGGCAATTCCTCTGAATCATCATCATCTGGACTAGGTCGAAGGATTCTGTGCGCGGCAACTGCGCTATTGCTTGCGGCATTAAGCCCACTGGCTCTAACGTTCGTGGCAACATGGGCTGTCAAAACGAATGTGGTAGAGGTCCTGACAGCTGCGAGCCTCGGATGGCATGTGCATGGGTTATGGACCCAAGTTGTGATTTGGCTGGTGTGGTGGCCGGCGTGGTTCGTGGGTTCCGTTGTCGCTTCATTGGGCGCCATAGGATCTTTTAGAGACTGAACTCTTATTAAGCTCTACAGTTTATCGGTGAATTTGGCGGCCACAATGGCCTCGCGTATGGACCTCGTCGGCCGCGTATCCCAACTTCGCCTTCCACACATGCATCCATTCATGACGCTGCTACAACTATCCATAAAGTTAGTGAATGATTCCTGTTCTTGATTGGCATTCTTCCTATGCAAAATATAAAGGCTATGCTTTCCACTCCCCAAATCCCTCTTTTTCTCACTTCTTGATTTATAAACTCAGCAAACGACTTTCAATTCGTCCAATACTTCCAGACCTTTCTCAGAACCGTATATGCTCCCCTTTCCTTGTTTGGCATTGAAACCCATTTAATATATCAGAACTAAGCTTCGCACTTCTCAGTTCTCCAGGACCTCTCAGTCCTCTAGGACTGCCGCTATGATTTTTACAAACTGTTGTTAATAGTGTCGCGTGCAGAGTGTCAAATTTCGCCGCACGTTGGTATATTTAATTACAATAATCGAAAATCCCGGCCAGTTCGGACTGATGCCGCGCGTTCCTGACAATTTACCATCGTCAGCATGTAATCCTACCTACCTATACAACAGTTCACTAAACTTCTACCTCTTAGGAACTGTGGCGAACGTGCTCTTGCGCGGGCCATAATGAATACTGTGTAAACACTAGATCAGATAATACACTGATTCCGTTTTTTGGCGGTGCACTGGAACGGCGGTGCACTGGGACGCCAATGAATGGACGGGCGATATCCTCAAATGTGTCAGACATTTCGTTGGGGTACTCCCTACTCTATTTTTACAGATTTAGATGTAAGTTATTATTGAGATATACCTCAGCCAATTTACGACTGTTATTGTGATTGTCAAATTGGAGATGGGGAGGGCCCCAATTGTTATTTGCCAGCCGTGGGCACAATAGCCTCGTGCCCTTCTACGACAGCCCTCGATAGCGGTGTTCAACTATCACAATCCCTGGCGTCAATATCGACTTTACCCGTAGCGAGCAGCAGCTGGATGACGGCTTTGTGCCCTCTCTCGGCAACGAACGACAATAGCGTCCGACCGCCGGCATCCTTGACATCGACGTCGACCTTGCCTATCCCATGCGCTGCTGATGGTATCAAGCACGTGACCACTTAGGGGTCGTCGCCGCCTCGCGACAAACGGAAAGCATCGGGGTAGGTCACTCACGCAGGTCAAACCTGTCTCGATGCTTTCCGTTTGTTGCGGGGCGGCGACCCCTAAGTGGTCGCGTGCTTGGCACCATCAGCAGCGCATGTGATATCAAGGACGCTGGAGAAGAAGGTGGTGGGTGGGGAGGTGGTTTAGAGGATGACGACGCCACGGACTGCAACAGCCGGACTACTCGCTCCTGCCCTCGCTCGGCGGCACACCTCAGCGGTGTCCGACCGTAGCTGTCTTTCGCATCGACGTCGACCTGTCCTGTATCGAGCAGCAGCCGGACCACAGGCTCGTGCCCTTGCTCGGCGGCCCACCACAGCGGTGTTCGAGCGAAGCCGTCTTTCCAGTCGATGCCATCGCTACTTCCGGATTTCCGTTCCAGTATTATCTGAGTTATGTAGACTAATCCATATCTCGCGGTCAGATGCAGCCCATTTGATCGGTCCGGAAAGCTCAAGCTGTAGCCCGCGAATTTATAAGTCGATACTGAAACTGCTTGGATCACAGATTCGACCAATGCGTTATTGTAAAGAAAGGCGAGAGCTAATTCGGAAGCGCGGCAAGGGTGTTGCAATGGTTGTAGATGGCTGCTCCATTGACGCGCAGAGTAGTCGAAGAATGGGTTGTCGGCTAGCCTTTGCTCAAAAGCTTTATCGCTAGTACAGCTACCATTTCGGAACGTGTCAAAAGATAAGTATGTGAGACAGGCTACTGCTATCTCTTCTTGAGCGCTAGGATTCCATTGCAACCGCACACGCTCGAACTACTCCTGTGTCGTGTAGTGGGCAAGACGGATAATACTGCTTTCATTGTCTACATTGACCAGACCAGCACAGACAGAGATGACGTCCTCAATGTCGTATATATTGTCAGGATTGAGAGCTTTATCGCCAGGCTCGACACTTAGGATACAGCAAAGCTCATGCGTTGTAAGCAGTCTCTGTGCATAACTGATCCAGGAGATTGCGCGTTTAGCGAGCATCTTGTCTTCCTCGAGTTGTCCATCTATCCGTTTAATTGCCTCATCGTACGCGTTGTTGAGCGCCGCTGAGCCTTGTGACATTCTATCTAATGTGGATAGTACCCCTTTTTTGTTCCGTTTGTCAAGCAGAGATTCAACATGAAGGCGGGCTAGAAGAAACCTGGAAGTCCATTAGAAAACATTTTCACAACTGCAATTAATAATTTCGGAGCACGTACATGCCGTCGACAGCTTCGACAATCTTAGTCTGTATAACGTCTTGGAGCTCCTTATCACGGCGGATGCAGCTTGGTAGACGAGATATTTGATCTGCGACGTAGCGTCTTACATCTTTTTCGCTTGCTCGCACCTCAAGCTGAAGGTCCGATTGAAACCACTCTATCACATCAGGAATGAGTCGGGAGGTAGACAAAAGTCGCACACTACCATTGGCCTGAAGATCTCGCAGCTTTTGAATTAGAACGTCTCGTACACCGTCTGTATTTGAGAATTCGTCCAATGCGTCTATCACGATATAAGTAATTGAATAACTTGAACAAGTTTTTTCAAGGGCATGCATAAGTTCATCAAGCGATGCCTTCTTTCCATGTTTTGAGTAGCGATCGTGTAATTCAACTACCAGAGTTGTAAGGTCCGGTCGGCCCTGCACAAGCTGCCTCAATAGAATAGCCAACAAGTTATAGACGGTTTGGTCGACCTGCGCTTTGTAATTACAAAACAAATATGTAATCCCAACGCGGTCGCTGTAGGTTACGCGGTAGATATGATCAATAGCGACTGCCGCCATCATCGTTTTGCCTGCTCCTGGTATACCGGGACAGAACAGCGTTTTATCCAACCCTTGTAGCCAACTCTTGAATTCTGGAGAGTCTAGGAACCATTGTGCAGTGCCATCTTGTCTTCTTGAAATGATATCTTGCTGCTGAGCCGAGAAATCGATCGGCGATAGCCATTGCATCGCCATCTCGTGCTTTTCGTTGGCGGCATGCGTTTGGAGAATAGGTAGAGTAGAGGATGTATTCTTCTGAATTTCTTGGGATAACTTGCTATATACTGTAGGTATGTATCGCGCTCTCAATTTGATAAGAGACTTACAAATGATCGTTCTCGAGTACAATGCTTATAATGCTTTTCAGCCGCTCTATTCTCGTCAAGATATTTCTCACTTCTTCTTTACTAAATTTCCACGATAGCCGTCTCTTAACTCTCTGAAACCCATCCTGAGCTTGAAGTCTCGAACGCAGCTCTTTCAAAGCTTGTTCGTATTGGCTTAAAGGGCCACTTGGATCTTCGAGCTTCTGTATTTCATAGAACCAAGCTCCACCGGACTGTCCTTCTTCCAAACGATGTTGAAGACTAAGGAGGAGATTTTGGGTGTTTGACGCTTCGAATAGACATTGTTTGCACTCCTTCGGCGCGTCACTGATATCGCTCAGGTGCTTGATAACTTCGCAAGAGAGCTGTATAACGGCAATAATGCTTGCAGCAACGCTGAGGGGGTCCATCTTGACGTATGGTCGGAAAAGGAGTAAGTGAAATCGTCGAAGGACCAGAATATCAAAGTATCAGCCGCAGGCGCCGCATTTCTCTGCATGCAGCCGTCAGGGGGTAGTCAAAATTCGTGGGTAACTTTTTCTCACCACATTTCGGTGAGGCCGACTTAAGATATGGTCCAATTTTTCTAAAATTAATACAGTAAGTTCTAGAGCGTCTAAATATACGGAATTTATATTTTTCAGAAAATTTTATATCTTGTGTATTTAGAATTACAATTGATAAGTTAATATTTTTGGTGAGGAATTTGCGGACAGATGTGGAGTGACCCACGAATATGACTACCCTCTGACGAGCCACCATGGTGGACAGAAGTCTGTGCTCCACCCCCCGCGGGACGGTTGACCATTACCGCCAGGGAACCCCACTTTCGCAGAAAACCGGATTTTGTACTCTCCACCCATATTTACTAGCACGCTACAAATTCGCATTTCAACGCAGTGTAAGACCATTAAATGCTTTGTTAAATACTCTACTAGTAGAGCATCGAGGAAAATATCTGGCAAAGCACCTAGTAGAGTATCTAGTTAGATAGACTATTTGGCAAAATATTATTATAAATGAATAGCGCCAAAACACGATTACGCGTCTATTGTAAACGAGGTTACGCGAAGACCACACGTGTATACGCTTGAATATATTATTTTTTATTGTTTCAGATTTGGTCCCCCAAAATTTTTCCCCTCGCGCCCAGTTACAAGACCTCTCGTCACTAACATTCCTCAAGACAAATACGTGAGATTTATACCCAGTCTTTTTTAAACTAGCGTAATCAAAGTTTTCGCCACAAAAAAACCCCCGTGCGTCTCATCGAGACCTCCGCCTGCTTCTTCACAGCATTGACGGTTTCAAGTTCGTCATGATCTGATATGTGAGGTTGTCATTAATGCAGGATCAGACTTGTATCGAAGATACAAAGACGTCTGTAACTACGCCGAGTTACTGAACTGGTCTTGCGGATCCCCTTTCCACATCCGTACCCTGTCTTTGCAAATGTATTTATACCTCAGGCTCACTGCTTCCGAGAGGCCCCCAAAAAGTCCGCTACGATCTCCATGAACCTATCTCGCTCCTCCCAATGACTCATGTGGCTAGATTTCTCCAAGATAACCCACTTCACTTTGAGGATATTCCGAAAGTAAGGGGCTACTGCAACATCTTGGATGAGATCATATCTGCCATTGATGAGAAGGGTTTCTGCCTTGATGTTGTGGACTTTGTCGATTGCAGACCAGTCCTTTAACGTTCCGGTGATGTAGAGCTCCGAGGGACCCATCCTGTGGGACTATCAGTCAACCAAGCCGAATAGATGCCCGGAAATGAAATGCGGGTATTCTCACATTGTACCATAGACAGTTGGATCATCCTGCAAATGATGCATGGCTTTCGTGACCTCTTCCGGCCAGGTCTCCAAGCAGCATAAGTGTCTCCGATAGAATGTCATGCAGGCTTCTTCGTACTCCTTCGCTTCAAAGTTCCTTTCTTTCTCGTACTTTTCTAGAGTGTCCCGCACCTCCTTGGGCAAAGCTTTTCTGAGAGGCAGCTCGCCCTCCAGCTGCAAGGGAGTACTTGCTGGCGAGCCTGCGAGCACGAGCTTTTGCAAACCGACAGGATTCTTAGCTGCCCATGTACTTGCAAGCATGCCTCCCCAGCTTTGACCCAGAACATGATAGCCGGACCGACGTTCGGCCAACTTCAGGTATCTTATCAAGTTGTCAAGCTCCTGTTGAAATAGGTCTTCTACCCAAAAATCTTCAGCTCCAGCCATTTCCGGTAAGCGGGTAGAACGGCCATTTCCGATCTGGTCGTAGAAAATTATTGGAATGCCATAGTTCTGATGAAGATCTGATAGAGATAGCATATATTCGTGACAGCCAGCTGGACCTCCATGGATAGCGACAATTGGCGCCCGATCTGAGTCGAGATCGCCAATAACTTTATACCAAGTGAAGCATGGCTTGTTGATTTTTGAGATATGAAAAAGTATGGAGCCTTCCGTGGAGGTCATTGTGATAGATCAAAACTCAAAATTGAGTGACGACTCCCAGATAGCTGCCAGCAACTCTCAATTCGTGAAGCTGAAGACTTAAAGAGCGATGCATAGTGAACTTTTTCTTGGGACTCCTGGGAGAAGGCTGTCAACGCCGTTTCAGCACCCTTGCTGGGCCAGCTAAATCCACAACACCGGAGTGGCGAGCAGTGCCGGGATCCAGACATCACAGAGTAGCATTGCAGATACACTATTGCAGCAATCATGGATTAAGATGGCTGCTTGCGGCACAATCACATCCTCGCGACACTTTACGACTGAGCTGCATTTTGACGGGGGGAGCGCTGGAGCTGAAAATGCCCCCTGGAAATTTCAAAGGGAGACGGTTGCCGACCCTTGCAAGACTCCGGATGCAGAACTGCTGACCCGGCCACGCCCCTTTTCATGCTGCAGAGCTATGACGTCTGGCAGCCTTGTTTCCGCGAGGCTCACGACAATGATTACGCACTTTGAGCAAAGGACCCTAAGCGAACTATTGGCAGATCAAATGTTTGTTTAGAAGTACCTTCTTATCCTGAGACAATGTATATCTCAGTCTTGACTCTACGCACGGCAGCCTTTGAGAAATGAGAACCTCTATCTTGCGGTCTTGTTCTCAAACGGGCCTGGACGAACATAGAATTTTCCCAGAACCAGCGCTCGAGTTCGCGCCCAAGCATCAATTGCACTCCAGTCAACACAAATTGAGTCTGCATTAGAGCGTAGATTCTTGCCTTCGATGCCTTGAGAAGCAGTACCGATCCACTCAACACTGACCATACCCACATCTGCATGACACATCACTGCCCGCCTCAGTCTTTCGATGCAGTGATCTTGTCACAGGTCTATCAGCGATGTAAAATTTGCAACAAGATTTTCGAGCGTACCGAAATGGGTGGGAGTCCATATATGTTCTTTGGAAGTCAACACTTCCGGATAATATTCTGGATGCGCGGTCCTCCGCATGATGTCCTACATTCGCACGAAATTATTGATAGTGTTTAGGACAATGCTTGAAGCCTTACCAAGCAATGAAGAAGGTGATAAACCTCAAGTATAACAACATAATCCCCGTCCTCTAGCTGTACGACGTTCGTGAAGTTCTCTCCACCAAGTTCCATCTCTTCTTTCGATACGCGCACGTTTTGACCTAGACGAGGAACGCGTCACCTTCAACCACTTTCTTGATTCAAGTAGAATCACTCACCGGTCAGCAAATCAGCCCATGCTGCATCAACTTCTTCCGACGGGGCACCGGCATATCTTGATTCACCAGCCCACAGCTTCTGCTTCTCGAAAGTTAGAGCTGAGCTTGCGGGAGCTTGGAGTGATGAGCTGTCAGTCCAAGTATCACTTTGGGTCAGGGCATGTGTACTGACAATATGGCGTGCGGAGTGTTCTACTTAAGTGGTCCTGTCTTAAGGAAAGCAGTGCAGCAATATAAACTGCGACGATCAACAGCAGAACCAAGAGAGCATGAAGCCAACAACTCGATGTTAAGAAACGGCGACTTTCTCTGCGATAGCTAGCACCTAGGTCCATTTCGTCTTTGCCCAGAAGTAGGGATTCCGAAGAGGAAGAAGTCTGCGGACGTCCTAGAGACATTTCTTGGTGTAAGTCTGAGAGGATCATAGAGAATGATGAGGTTTTGAAGTCATTCAGGGATCACGGCAGATTGGATTTGAGTGCAACTCAGATGAATCAGGAGGGCAATGTGCTAACGCTCTGGCAATGAAGCAAGGTTGAACTTGACGTCAAACAAATGAGAAAGTTTAGTCACGAGAACTTCAACCGGAGGCGCAGACACATCTTTGAGATCATTTGTTGCCTTGCTAATCCTTGGCAGACAGGGGATAGTTTCGAGATCACAACTTTCTATTCCGAGGACGAAATGAGCTGAAGACTGTGCCGCCGGATCTGCGAAAATTCATCTTTTCAGAAGGCGAATAATCCCTACCACGACCCTAGCTCTATTCGTGGTGACCAGTCCCTTCGTTGAAATCGCGTTCGATGCTGTGCAACAGTGCAACAGTCACATCAGGCAACGACCAGAAGATAAATCCCAACATTTTTCAATACACTCACGCAGGCTGCATCAGGCACCAAGCGCCGTTTCCGTCACAAAGCACTGCTGCTTTTACCATCTTCAGAGCATCAAGTGCCGGGGTTCCCGTCTGCGCTCGGGGTGTACAAACCACATACTATAAGAAGACTACTTTCTTGGCCTATTTGTCCTGTTACATCAACCAGCTATTCTTCTCGTGTTTTCTGTCGCCCATCCACAACATCTCTAGTCATCATGTTGGTCAAGGCCTTCACCATCTTCATTCTCACGGCAGGTTGCCAAGTTCTTGCTGCTCCAATGGGAAATCGTAAGCTTTGACTAAGTAAACAGACTTCCTGAGATACGTGCTGAGAGCTTTATAGCAGACAATAAGGAAGATTCGACCTCTGTCGTCAAGCGCGCAGACAACGCCGCGGCGAGCTCTGTATTTGTACCGGCTGGTTCCATTCCGGGCAAGGACGATGACGATTTGTCTAAAAGGACAAACAATGAAGCTGCGAACTCGGTCTTCGTCCCTGCTGGCCCCATCCCTGGTAAAGAAGATGGTGAGATCGAGAAACGCGGGACCACTGCGACGAGCTCTGTCACGGAAGATGCTGGCCTTAAGCCGGGCCAAAAATAGAAAGCAGATGTCAAGATCGTCTCTAGTTCCGCCGAAAGTTTCAAAGAGCCGGGGCCCTTCGTCAATAAGATGCGCGACGCGAATGAGCATGGTATCGTCGCTGCTGAGCTATCGGATAGCTTTGTCGAGATTTTTCGGGCTTCGAATAATTGTCAACTAGAGGTTTGGCGAGGTCGGACGAAGCCTTCCGCATGTATCTCGATTCGAAGTCGCACACGATTTCTTTCACTCGCTCCTGATCATGCTCCCTCAATGTTAGTAATCAAGCTGATTGATCGGTGTTTTGTATGTGTAATGAATTCGAACAATCACTTCCAGTCCAAACTGTCGCCAACAATTGACTCACGTTGCGTCTCAGACCTGTTCCTGCTACCAATGAGAACTAGCGTCTTTAACATGTGCGTCATGCCGACTTGAGAAAGACATGTCATATGCTGCTAGCCATCTATTACGGTGTTACCAATTTGTTCACTACATTTCATCCTTGGAGCAAGTGATTGTCAGGATGGAGTCACGATGGGAGCACGAGGATCTTAGTTGTATTACATACGTGCTAGTGTCAATGACCTTCAGTGGTGTCTGTCAACCGATGCCTGAGACATTACAAGGCAACATGAGACCTGGACGAGCGTCCTGACTTAGAAGTTTTGCTGGTTCTTTGATCCAATGAATGGATCTCTATGTACTCCCGGCGCTGACTGTCTCCGAGAGTCGAGGGCTTAGATGAGAATGCTCCGGTTATCTGACGACTTGATTTCATTCTCTCGACATTGTCAATCCAGAATAAGCCACTCTGCAAGCTTTCAAAGAAAGGTTGAAGATAAGGTACGCAGGCAGCCGTGATTGAGGTTGCCTGTACGACTTGTGAACATATGATGTAAGAAGCAATATTGAAGTTGAAATCCACCGAGAAAGCTGGTGCGGTGT
The DNA here is from genome assembly GCA_021030935.1 of Astrothelium subdiscretum. Taxonomy (NCBI): domain Eukaryota; kingdom Fungi; phylum Ascomycota; class Dothideomycetes; order Trypetheliales; family Trypetheliaceae; genus Astrothelium; species Astrothelium subdiscretum. Next base: position 208,107 of record JAGFMW010000003.1, read on the forward strand.
AGCAAAGCTGAACGATAACGGCCGCGATTACTCTGGGTTCCGTTTATCAGCCCCTGGCTCAAAATTGAAATTTGTGCTGAAGAGCAGTACAAGAATTACATCAGACCAAGAAGACTTACGTAATTCGAGTCCAGAACAGAAGAATGATTGCAATTCTTTTGCGCAAAGGCATATGCAAAGGGGAGACAATCGCCGTAGGCAAAGCCGCGAGCGCAACATCAGTAATGAGATTGACCAAAGCTGTGAAGTAGTAAATTGCTTTCTGCGAGTCGTTAGCAAGTTTGCATAAGAGCGAGCGCTGCGCCATGGTCTCCGCGATGCCACGCACCCTATTGACACACTGGCCTATGGCATAGTTCCAGGGTTGTGGCAAGTGACATTGAAAGGCAAGCAAAAATTCTGATGCGAGCATCCAGAAGAAAATGATTGCGCCGAGCGCGAATGTTGCGAGACGATGCCATCTGACTGGTGTGATTGAGAGCAAGCCACAACATAAAGATAGTTTAGCGAAGAACAAGCTCATGATCATCAATAATTGTGCAATATATAGCGCCTAAACTGAGATTAGCATCTTTCTTTGCGTGTGAGAATTAGTTCAGTTGCCTTTTCGCTTGATTGTGTGTTTTGCAAGCTATCTTTACGTGCATCACGTCCAAGAGCTTCACTTCCTGGCTGCAACAGCATGATAGACTCGGCCGTTCCGAAAAGCTGCAACAGAACGTCAATAGCGAGTCAAGAGCTTTCTAGAATAGCTAAATGCTTACAAATGAGAAAAGGATGAAAAGATCTTCGTACGCAAACCGGCGGATATCGCGAAGGTAAAAGCGAGTCAATACTCGGAAGAGTACTGCCAGAAGCATTGCAGCAAGAAGAAGCCATGTTGAGAGTTGTATTGCGGGATTGAGGTCATCTCCGGTAATGATGGGCCGATTTTGAGCGCGTTTGTCGTACATTTGCGAAGCAAGATTTAGAGCGAGATTAATGGTATCCATTTGCAAGTGGTTGCTTTACGCGGAAAGACAAGTCGAAGAACCACTTCAGCTGCTAGGAGGCAGAATTCGAAAGCAGAGCTGAAACTTCATCATAGAATAGTGGCGACCCACGTCGGTAGCAAAGGAGCATCTAGACGATGGGACAAGACGCACTTCCAAGGATGACGGAAGCAACACCGTCAGGGGAGAGACATTGAGGCGCATCGCCACGGTTGTACAGGCAGAGCTTTGCTATTCCCTGGTCAAGGCAAGTATACAACAACGAATATCTACTGGTCTCACCCTGCAAGTCACCTGGATGGTGTCGATTAGGAAGTAAGCAGCGGAGTCGCCGGGGATGGTTGGCCACAACGGTCGTGCATCGCCCAACAAGAGTGAATGAAGGCCATCCGAACTCGAAGAATCCTCGTCAGACTATAATCACTATCAAAGCAAAGCGGCACGGCTTGAGGTCAGGCGAAGCTAGATTCATGTGCCGTAACCATGCTTCTCAAATCTGCCGGTAATGGGTATCCGGTAGGAGTCGTCCAGATGCGGAACAAGCCTGACGCTGCAATTACTAGCCAACCGGTCCCGGCCGATGAGGATGCATCATTGAAGACAGTTCATGATGACTGGTTCTCTCTTGCTTCAAATGCAGCAAGATGGGTTGTTGTCTCCTTGAAGACCCCAGCGGCGATCTGTCAGCCACAAGCTTGCCTCTTCAAGAAAGCCTTGGCGAGGCTCGGCGTATACCCTGTTTGTAGCAATCTACCGTTCGACGAATCCTAGTCGCTTGCTTTTTCTGTGTGTGAATGAGGTTGCAGCGGTATATGTGCAATTGTGGCACAGGTCCTCTCAAACCGTGGGGTTGAGCTCGCTGTTCTGCAAGCTGCCTCGTGGTGGACCAGCCTTGTTATATGCCCGCAAATCAAAATCTCGAAGCAGTGTCCCTATTCGCGACTGTTGCCTTGCCAAGCTCTGGAGCCTACAAATCTACGTGCATGTGTCACACCATGCGCAACAAGATCCCTCAAGTTTTCAATGTTACGCTACGGGACTACACGCCGCAATCGGCAAACCGACTTCTGTGCCGTTTCGACTTTTACAATGGATCGAACTGATCCTCGCAAATCTTCGAGCTCAGCTTGATTACGATGATAAGTTAGAGACCCGCCTTGAGCCGCTGAGCTCCTCGCTTCCCCAGCTTTGCGAGTCGAGGCTGTATTCGCCATTTTCCTCGTCCACACTCACTACCCCTGGTTGAGTTGCTCTAAATAGACAAATGGTCAAGATGAACGATACAAAGGGTGTTGAATTACGAGAGCGATCGAAATCACATGCCAATGCTTCCAGTACTTTGCTATCCTCGGCTGCGGAGGTCCAAGATGACGAGACGCTGTTGCGTCTCGGGAAGAAGCCAGTGCTCCGGGTTCGCAATTATTGACGAGATGCTACGAGTCGACACTGATTTCTCCTCAGAGGAGCTTTGGCTTCATGTCAATTCTTGGGTTTTCCTGCACGGTGCTCCTTACTTGGGAAGGGCTAGTAGTGTAAGGTACTCCATAAGCTTCTGTCTTTCACGATAGACTGATGTTGTCTTAGGAGCGCAGCAACTCAAGCTTTGACAAAGCATGTGTACCCAACTGCTTAAATGCGACTATGACGTCTTTCAGGTATCTAATCCGTTACAGCGGTGGCCCGGCCGGACTTATCTATGGCTTCATCATTGATTGGATAGGCACGATCTCGACCTTTTCCACAATCGCTGAGCTTGCATCAATGTGAGTATGACCATCAGTTCGAAAAGGTGGAACTGCTAAAGTAGCGCTACAGGGCACCAACAGCTGGTGGCCAGTATCAGTAAGAACCGAATTCTGACGAGTGAATCGATAGACTTCTGACGCAGGTTTCCCCAGCTGGGTCGCAATGTTAGCACCTTCTTCAGCGCGAAATTTTCTTTCCTACGTTACAGGTCAGCCGTCCGCCAGGACCCAACGACTCGTAGACTTAAGAAATGCTGATCTTGGCCCTAGCGTGGACGACAATCGCAGGATGGCAGGCCTTAAACGCAGGAAACGGGTACCTGCTGGGCTCTATGATCCAAGGCTTGATTGCGCTCTCTCACCCAAGTTATATGCCGAAGCCCTGGCATACTATGCTCCTCTTCTGGGCCATCATGTTTTGCGCTCTGATAATCAACACGGGCACTAGCAAAGGACTTGCTAGATTTGAAGGCGTAATATTGATCCTTCACCTGTTTGGGTTCTTTGGGATCCTTGTGCCTTTAGTATATCTTGGACCCCACGGAAGCGCAGAGTCGGTGTTCCAAACTTTCATGAACAATGGCGGATGGTCCTCTCAGGCTTTGTCCTTCTTTGTTGGTCTACCAGCCTCTGTTTTCTGCCTTTTCGGTGAGTTGGTTTCCTCAAAAGATTATCCGCGGCTAATGCTTCCTGATAGGAGCGGATGGTGCGGTTCATGTAAGGTGCCTCAGCGGTATGCCTCACTCTTCACTAATCCTGCTTGTAATTACAGATGTCCGAAGAGATACAGCACGCCTCGATTGCTGTGCCCCAAGCTCTGCTTTACAGCATCCTCATCAATGGAAGCATGGGTCTGGCTATGGCGATTGCGCTCATGTTCTGCATAGGTGACATTGATGCCGCATTTGCCGCCCAGTCCACTCTGGGATTCCCATACCTTGAAATTTTCCTGCAAGCCGTTAGATCTACCGTTGGAGCTTCGGTGATGTCTTCGCTGATCGTGGTGCTTGGCACTTGTGCTACAGTAGGCACTTTCGCAGCCTCGTCGCGTATGCTATGGTCGTTCTGTAGAGATCGAGGAACGCCATTTTGGAAGACCCTGTCAAAGGTGCGCACACTGTGCATTGATATTTTCAATATACCTTTATGTTTGCTGAGTGCGCAATTGTAAACAGGTCAACACTCGAACATCGATTCCATACTATACCGTTGCAACGACAATGTTGATCTCCATGCTTCTTTCTCTCCTAGTCCTGGGATCGTCGGTCGCGTTCAACGATCTCATTTCTTTGAGCGTCGCTGGATTGTACTCCTCTTACCTCTTGTCCTGCGGCTTTCTTCTTTGGAGGCGGATCAGCGGGCACGTACACCCGCACAATTCTTCCGCAGTCCACGTCGGATCCGGAAACTTACTCTGGGGCCCTTGGCGTCTTCGAGAGCCTTTCGGAATAATTAACAATGCTTTCGCGTGCATCTATCTAGTGTTCGTACTGTTCTGGAGTTTCTGGCCTCCAGCAACACCTGTCACAGCACAGACTATGAACTTCAGTGTTCTCGTCTTCGGTTCTGTCGTATTATTCAGCGTATTTTGGTATCTTGTAAGAGCGCGAAAATTTTTCGAAGGCCCGATTGTTGAGATCAATGTTGAAAGTGTTGAGCGAAGAAACTAATTGGCGTGGGCTGGATTTAGGCTCTAGCTGATCGTAAGATGAATATTGAGAATAATTAAGGAGACTTTTTACTTGCAGGCTGCGGCAGATACCTGGTAAAGAAAGGGGCGGCCCGAAATAGTCTAGCGTAAACCTCGGCTTCCGTTTGGGATACCCTACCCACGTTTTCTTTACCCCTAGGTAGTAGCATCCCGTATCTTCGTACCATCAGGCAACCGCTCTCCCAGCCACTACAGCGTATAATAGGTGAAGGTACCTAGTTTAGAAATAGATATATTATAAGCTTACGTAGAAAAATGTATAACAGATTGTGTGGATGTTCTAGGATTCTATTACTGATGGGGTCCTCAACCATTTGGCAGGATAATTTCACATCTATGTGTGTGCTTAACTCAGGGATGTTCTCGGTTAGTATCATGTTAAGGCTGACTTCTATATAGAGCATCTCCTACGCCCTTCGCTGTCGTGTCTACGGTGTTATTCATGGCCGGAATTTCTTCAGGGACCGAGTGTATCGTCACTTATAGTATCTCAGCTTCCACGGGAACCAGGACTGCATGGTCTTCAACAGCTTTGCCTTCAACTTTTACGATTTCCTCAGGAGAAACGGTCACAGAATCTGGAACGATGTACTATATTCCAGGCACCACATACATACAGACTGCCGAGCCTGGCATCGTTGGACCTGACGATGTGCGAATACACTTCGGCGGCAGCGAGTTCGATTAGGATTATGTTACTGTGTTAAACCTCAATCCACCTTGGTATTGGCTTCCAGGATTGGACTTCATCGGCAATTGGACCAACGGAGGAACGGAACGGTCCTTCGATATTTCTCCAGATCCAGTTTCTTTCATTGACTCGCAGCCAAGCATCAAATCCATATACCCATTTCTTACAAAATGCGTCGTGAGTGGAGGTATGGGCGCTCCTACGCTTCACATCCCTGTTGCGGAGTTGACTGTTGAGACGGCAACGACAATACCTGTATGAGGGAACTTTAGCGAAGGAGGCAATGCAGGAGGCAATACAGGAGGAGCTGGCGGCGAGAGGACTACGACCACAGGAAATTCTCCACCAAAAACTCATCCTGCACAACCACACACGACGATGCAACCGGTTGGACCTCCAACCACTACAACACAGCCCGACTCTGGCTCGACTCTACCCATGGGCTCAGAATCTGTTCACCCAGCTTCACCGCCGGCCGTGAAGTCTCCCAATAATGCATCTCCTCAAGCAGAGCCGCAATCAACAGCAGGATCAGCCTCTGGCGGGCATGCGAATCCGGGGCAAGCCCAGTCACAAGCATCTGGGCCGGCGTCGAACTCTGACCCTGGCTCCAATGGCAATCCTGGATCCAATGATAATTCTGGACCTGACTCCCATAGTGAATCCGGCTCTGGCTCTAGCCCCGGCAGGGAGGCATCACAAGCAGCTGACGCAACAACCCAAGCGTCCCGGGGACCTGTATCCCAGGGAGCGGCCGTAGCATCCTGTCCAGCGGCTGGTATTAACGCAGTCTCTGCCATGGGGTCTGTAAGTGGCACTGCTGGAAATTTTAAAGGCGTTGGAGCAGGAGCAAACATCGTGTCTGCTCTGAGGCCTTCTGAAGGAGGGAGCAACGACAATGTGGGAGGAACTCCTGCCACAGACAATGATGCAGGGAACAGTGGTGGCCAGAGTAATAGTGGAGAAAACAAGCATTCTGTTCTTGCACAAGCCAATCCTGGTCAAACATCGGCAGCAACAATAGCACCCGTTATTATTGGAGATGTTACCGCTCTTCCTGTGGGATCCGGCGCGTATGCTCTCCCTGGGGGTCAAATTGTAAGTACTGGCGGAGCTCCGGTGGTGACAGCAGGAAAGACATATTCCTTAGGCTCGTCGGGAGCAGTTGTCGTCAACGGCAAGATAGTGTCGAGTATTGCTGCCTATCAGCCAGGATCCGGACCTGTGGCCTTCGGAAATGCTATCGCTACGCCGTTGGGATCTAACGCTTTTGCCATCGGAGGACAAACGCTCAGTGTGAACGGAGCGCCAGTGATAGCGGCAGGAACGACGTATTCGCTAGGCTCATCTGGGGCTGTAGTAATCAACGGCCATACAGTCTCAAAACTCCCTGCTTACTCAAACCAAATCCCCATCACTATTGGCAGCGCTCTCGCCACTCCGATCGATTCTAATGCCTACGCGATCGGCAGCCAAACGCTCCGCGCTGGCGGATCACCCATCACCGTCTCTGGCACCACCTATTCCCTTTCTCCTTCCGGCGCCGTCATAGAAAACGGCCACACCATCTCCTCACTTCCCCTCGACTCCGGATACGACGACTACGCCTCCCAGGGCTCCTTCATCGCCCTCACCCTTGGTACCGCTGTTTTAGCCGCAACACCTACCGCCGGCTCCGCCCTCCTCATCGACGGCCAAACCCTTCTCCCCGGCCACGTCATCACCGCCACGCAAGATGGGCACGTCGAGACTATCTCCGTGCCCCCGGATGGTCTGGCAAACGGTGGCTATGTCGGCGTCGTGAATGGCATGACGCAGCGCCTGGCGCCGGGACAGTCGCTGCTGACGGAGGCGAATGGTGTCGTGTTGACGTTGCGTCCGACTGGGGTCGGGGAGTATGTGGTCGGCGAGACGAAGACGCTGGTGTCGGGGGGTGAGGCGATTGTGACGAATGGAGTTACGATTAGTGAGGCGTTGAATGGGGATATCATTGAGGCGAGTGGAGGTGTGACGAGTACGATTGGGAGCGCGGGAGGGGGTGGAGGCGTAGGGTATTATGTTAATAGTGGGATTGGTGGTGGAGGGGAGTCAACCTCCGCACCTGATGCGTTTTTGGGTCAGGCGACGAGGCTCGGCGGTGGACTGAAATTGCTTTCAGGGGGAGTGGCGTTGATGGTTCTTGGAGTTCTTGCGCTTTGAAAAGTTGTGATTGGATCTCCTGTACATAATCCCGTAACCATAATGATGATACCCAATAGCAGTAATGTTGTTCCGACGTCGAGCCATAGAGATTTTTGACTATGAAGAATGTGTCCGGCTGGGGAGAGAGAAAACGAAAGTCATTAGGAGATGACTTAATTGTCCGAAGCTATGTGTAGATACTGTGATTTCAGTCTTCACGATCACGTTCAGTGAGCGTGGTAGAAGGCAAGGGTACGACTGGAGCAACGGATAAGTAAGCCATTACTTTTTCGGAGATTACGCCTCTAGATCTACTCCAACTACACTGCGCCCACTTCCGTTCACTTATTCAGCGGGCCAGCCGTAATACTGCCTTCTTCTAACCTTCCGGAATTTGACATCAATGAAGAGCCACCGGTGTTCGAAAACTCCCTAACAAGCGTCGGATCGTTCAGTCGTCTCTCCTCCAGTTCCGTGTAGCCACGAATCTGCGTCCGGGTACCCGACCCCGCTTTTTGACTCGAGCGATTCTGTCTGGAAGATATTTGTGTTTCAAACTTGTGTTTGATTAAACGGTACAGCGTTGGCATGCAGGCGGACATGATCCCGACACAAGCTTCAATGCAGGACCAGAGATCAGATTGCGCTTGGTTGTCTGGGCCGCACCACGATCAGCTTTCCGATTCTTTTGTAATCTTGCCATCTCTAGAACTCAAATAATCAAGGAAATAGGCGAATGCTCATACATGAAAAGTCGTTGCGAGTCTTTGACGTTGCCTTCAAGGTCGTTATGCGGACAATTGAAGCTACACAGGCACTTTGGCATAAATTGTTAGCCGAATCCATGCGAAAGCTATCCAACTGCAGCGCCAGAAATCCGACTTACAAGCCACCTAGTAGAAAGACTCCCGTCAAGCCAATCTTTTTACTCTTCTCCATTTGCAAGTTCCAGATCATCGGGGCAGGCATGCACAGGATAACAACATCAATCAACATGTTCGATATTCCATTCCCCAAGGCAAAGGCTTTAGCGTTGATGCAATGTCTTGCAAGTTGAGGCTGCCAAGCACCCTTGATTGGAGAGCATTGGAATATGAACGAGAACAGCGTGCCAAGGAACCAGCCCAGCACTAGAAGCTCGACAAGATTTGCTATCCTGTGGAAACGTTGGACGTCGAAGATTCGTTTGTAAAGCAGCAATATCGAAGTCTTAATCATTGGCGAAGTGATTGAATAAAATATTTGGATGGCGAAGAATATCTAGAGCAGGTCAGAATGTGATTTGGTCCATCAGAGAGTATAGAGGCATTATGCAAGATATACCTTCAAAGATCTCTGCAGCTGTTGCGCTGAAAGCTCATCTCCATGCCATCCTCCTCCACCAATTGCAGCCCAAGTTATGGAGCAGATAACAAGACCAAGAGCCAGAATCAGACTGACAAGGATAGTCCAGTCGTCGAGCCCCGGGCGTACTGGACCTCTCCGAGCAACGAAACGAAGGACTACAAAAACTGCCGCTATGGACCAGACGATGGCCGATACGATACTCAGTGTAAGCCCGTGCCGGCTTATACTACGAAACTCGGGAGGAGCCGACATGTTGTCAGACAAGTAGCAGACCAAGCCTAAAGCGAGCTGGCAGGATTGATCACAAGATCATGACTTAGATGAAAGACGATCAGCATCCCTGATCGATGAATCTGCGAAAGTAAATCAAGAGAATTACAATAATAGATGATGGCCTTTTCCCTTGCCTTATTTTATGATGGGGCCAAAGAGAACTCAGGTTGGGAAGAGGCGCCTCATGCGTAATCTGCATTAGGATCATTAGATAGAGTTAGCAAAGTCCCTACTTTGTACAAATTGCCTTTAGCTGAATATTTAGATTGTTGGATGATCTGCAGATGAGTGCGCCATTTCTAGTTCACCTTCTCGATATGGTAGGATGTGTTGGTTTTGTTGTCAGGTAAGCGAGTTACACACGAGAGGCTCTACCAATAGTTTTTGATGTTGTTGTGGGGTATTCTACGGCTGAGCTGCAGGCTCTCGTGCCCTTGTCGCATGCATCCCTGATAATAAAATTTGCTTATCCTAGAGGTGCTGGAAGTCTCTTAGGTGGTTTGCTCGGCCGAGCTGGATGTATTCGGAAATTCAGGTGCTTGAATGAAATTGAGTAAGCTTCAGAGCTGAGATACATTCATGGTTCGTCTTGGCAAAGGACAACACGAGTTTAATAGATTTGTTCTCACCCACGGCCAATTCCACAACCGGATACCGGAACGATTGTAGACCTGAAAAGGAACTTGGATAAAAGCTACATAAAACAGATACACACTATTCACATGCAGACAATGCCGCGATTCTCCCGCCAGATATCAGAGCTTCAGATATCCTTTGACCATTTTACCTTCTTATCGCCCCATCTAAATAGCATGTGCCCCACGGCGCTATTCTATCCACATTCTCCAACGATCCTTCACCTCAGCACCTTATTGCGACTTGGCCATGGTATTCAGAGCGCTACCATTCTTGAACCACTCGATCTGGCTTTCATTAAAGGTATGCGAAAGCTTGACATCAAACGTCTTTCCACCATCCGCAGGATGTACTCGCAAGGTCACTGGCTTGCCGACGGCAAGTTGAGTGCACAGGAGATCAACTCTGTCATCAGGCTTGATCTTGTCGTAGTCGGCCGGGTCGGAGAAAGTCAACGGAAGCATGCCTTGCTTCTTGAGGTTCGTCTCGTGGATACGGGCAAAGGATCGGGTGATGATGGCGATGCCGCCGAGGTGACGGGGTTCGAGGGCGGCGTGCTCGCGCGACGAGCCTTCGCCGTAGTTCCAGTCGCCGACGACGACCCATTGGACGCCCTTTTTCTTGTAGTCACGGGCGGTCGCGGGGACGGCGCCCCATTCGCCAGTCGTCTCGTTCTTGACTTTGTTTGCTTCACCATTGGCCTCGTTGATAGCACCGATCAGCATGTTGTTAGAAATGTTGTCGAGATGACCGCGGTACTTGAGCCAAGGTCCGGCCACTTAAAATTTGATTAGCACTGTGCAGTTGGGTGAGAAAGGTTGTTGACGTTTCTACTTACTGGAGATATGATCAGTGGTCGTCTTGCCCTTGGTCTTGATCAAGATTGGCATGTCCAACTTGTCTTTACCATCCCAAGCCCCAAAAGATTCGAGTATCTGCAGACGATCGGAGGTAGGTGAGACAGCAACTTGAACGGATGCACGGTCCTCAGGAGGAGCTTGATAGGTGTCGGTACCGGGGTCATAACCATTCCTCGGCAGAGCATCACCAGTTGGAGGAGTAAGCTTGAAGTCATTTCCGTCCTTGTCCTTGAGCGTATCAGTAAGCGGGTTGAATTTCAAGGTACCGGCCATGGTCATGGCTACGACTAGATCTGGAGAGGTGACAAAAGCATGGGTAGCGGGGTTCGCATCGTTACGGCCTGTGAAGTTACGGTTGTATGAGGAGATGATGGAGTTAGGCTCTCCCTTCTTAACGTCACGACGATCCCATTGGCCAATGCAAGGACCGCAGGCGTTGGCAAGTACAAGACCGCCAAACTCTTCCAGTGTCTTTATCTGGCCATCACGTTCAATGGTTGCACGGATTTGCTCAGACCCAGGTGTCACGGTAAACATAGATTTGGCCTTTACGCCGTGATCCAAGGCATCCTGGGCGATTGAAGCAGCGCGGGACATGTCCTCATATGAAGAATTTGTGCAAGACCCGATCAAGCCGACCTTGAGTTCTTCTGGCCATTTGTTGGTCTCGACTGCTTCTTTAAATTTGCCAATTGGCGTAGCAAGATCTGGTGTGAATGGACCATTGATGTGGGGCTCCAATTCTGACAAATTGATCTCGATGAGTTGGTCGTATTCCGCACCCTCGTCCTCATGAAGTTCTTCTGCGTATGAACGAGCAAAGTCACCAATCTCCTTACGTTTTGTGGCCACAAGGTAGTCGTACATGCGATCGTTGAATGGGAACAGCGAAGTAGTTGCACCAATCTCGGCTCTGGTAAAGCGTTAGCTCAAACAACTCGACAGAACACTCTAATTTCAAGGATTCTTACCCCATGTTACAAATCGTGCCCATGCCAGTGCAGGAGAGCGATTTCGTGCCTGGACCGTGATACTCGATGATGGCACCAGTGCCACCCTTGACCGTGAGAATACCAGCGACCTTCAAAATGATGTCTATGGCATTTGGTCAGCAGTAATTTGCAATTTCGCGCGTCAAGCCATCTTACCCTTTGGTGCAGTCCAGCCAGACATCTCTCCTGTGAGGCGGACACCAGTAACTTTAGGCGCCTTGAGCTCCCATGGAAGATTTGCCATGACATCGACAGCGTCAGCACCACCAACACCAATAGCAGCCATACCAAGCCCGCCAGCGTTGGGAGTATGAGAGTCGGTTCCAATCATAAGTCCACCAGGAAACGCATAATTCTCAAGGACAATTTGGTGAATGATACCAGACCCGGGCTTCCAGAAACCAATGTTGTATTTCGCGCATGATGTAGACAGGAAATCGTAGACTTCCTTGTTGATACTTTGTGCCCGCTCCAAATCCTTCTCTCCACCAATTTGTGCTTCAATCAGATGGTCACAGTGTACGGTAGTAGGAGTAGCAACAGATGGCATGCCTGCAGACATAAACTGCAAGATTGCCATTTGGGCTGTAGCATCTTGACACGCCACCCTGTCCGGACGAAGCTTGAGGTAGGACTTGCCGCGTTCTATGTCTTGTCCATGAGGATCATCCAAGTGAGAGTAAAGGATCTGTTCTGTATTAAGCACTGTCCGCTTTGCTGTCAACAACGAGCGATACCCACCTTCTCGGCATATGTCAAAGGTCGATTCAATCTTGATCTGACGACCGACAGGTTCTCGCTCATCTTTTTGTAGTTTATGTAGTGGCCTTTCTCCCAGTTGGTCATCTCGACCTTGCGATTGAGAGGGGCATCGCTGACGGTCGCCAGGCCACGGCGGCCAAACTGTAGAGAAACATCAGTCAAGTTCTTTGAAGCTTGAACAACAAGGCATACCAGCTTCCTCGCGGCCGAGCGTGCAGTGAACATGTTGAAAGCCAGGCCAGAAGACAAGGAGGGGCGAAATGTTTAACGGCTCATGTAAAGACGGATAAAGGCTGCGACTAGCCTGGCCAACAATGTCTGCAGCTTTGCAAAATTGATCGTATGAGGAGAGGGGAGAAGATGATGTAGATGTTACAAGCTTTGCTAGCAAGCTGTCGCCGCGATAACGGCCGGGATTCAATTCCGTAACACAACCCGAGGTATTTACAGCCACTCATACCAACGCTTTTACCAAGCTCACGTGAACCTCCAGTCAGCGCCACTTGACCGGGTTCTCTTTTCCCACAATTTACCCAGCATGATGATTAAAACTTGCAGCCAAAAAAGTCCTGAGTACCAGGGTCAGTGGGGTATCAGAAGACATGTTGCTGTTCCGTGTCCTCACGACCATCCATGACCAAAAATCAATCAAATACTACCTAATTAAAGGCCCTTCTATTAGAGCTGTAGATACTGAGCCGGCATCAAGAATTAGAATATTACCTAAGTGATTTTAATAATGAAATGGGATAGCTCTGAAATCAAGCTTAGGGGCACTCAATCTGATTGGAGCACGGACCACGTCATTTCTTCTGACCTCCCTGGTGTGAGTGTTCCTGCACACAATCACCAACAACATCGCTGCGAAGATGCCTGCCATTCGCGGTCCAAAGTCCAAATCTAAGACTAGGAGGCGCACTCGTGGTCTCGATCAGATTCATGCCGACGTGAAGGACGAGAAACATCTTGCCGAATTTACGGAGACAAAGGCCGCTGAAGATCTTCCAGCCTTGGGCGAATGGTACTGCAAGTCTTGTGCAAGGTGGTTTGACAGCAGCAAGAATTTTGACGCGCACCAGAAAAGCAAGAAGCACAAGAAGATGTTAGTTTCATCTGAGAGTATGGGTTCACTTCCGTCAGACTTACAACCCCCAGGGAACGTCTTCTCAAGGAAGAGCCGTACACACAAAAAGAAGCTGACGCTGCCGCCGGTCTATGGACAGACAACGGCAAGCAAGATCAACCAATCTGAGATTGCCAGATCCTGAGAGTACCTGAAGGCCTTTAACAAACCCTCTGGCCCTCTAGATGTGTGGATGCTCCCAAGGATTCCAAAATCACAAAATATCGCACTTTCTCAAGTTCGGTAGAAATCTAATCCTTGGCCAGATCGATTGTCCACAGCGATGAAATTCGTAGCGCTCCCCAAGTCCCTGCAGCGTAGAGGGAGAGAGCAAAATTTCTCTATACGAAGCAGCGGATCATTTTTATCCTTTGGTTGCCCATTATCCCTTGATCTGCTGAGATACTGCTACGCATGGACGGGTTTTGTGTGGCGTGCGTCAGGGGGTCAGAAGAGATGTCGTGGTTCGTACGTTTCATCGGGTCGAGATACCTCCAATGAAAATTTCCAAAAGTGCGCTATACTTTCTCATTGCATCGAACGATTGTATCATTCTCATCACTAGGTCAATCTATTATAAAGTTTACGGGGGGACTCTCAATTAATCAGCGGTTGGTTTTGTATATTGAATATTTTATGAGGGCACGTATTCCGACATTTCTTTTGACACCCTTTGATCCGAGACACTTGAGGTTCTATCGTCGCCTGCTTCGTGCGTGGCCGTCAACCCAAGGGATGATCTCTATGGACCACTGGCTGCCTAGAGCGGAGGATCGGCTGGATCCGGGCCATCTCATCCTTTATCTCAAGAGATCCCACAGTAACTTCTGGCTCAAAAACGCCGTTGTGGCAGTCGCGGCATCATCAGCAACTTTGAAACCCTTAAATGCTGAAAACATGTGCGGAGCCCCTGGGAAAAATTTGACGATCGCCTCGCTACCACTTGAAATCCACTTGATACTCATGTTCAACGATCTTCGTACAAGGGCGACATCAGCGAATTCCGCCGCGTTTCAATGCTCGTGCCTGGGCTGTAGGCCTCGACAAAATTCACCAGCATCTCACGGTCGATCACGACAGATCTCTGGTCTTTAACAGTAGACGGTGCATTTAGTGTCTATCACTTGTGGCCGGCATCTTAGTAGATGCACCGGGAGAGAATTTGCCATCTTTCAGCATCTTTCAGATGACAGCAATGGTAGTGACCATCTTCAAGTATTACTCTCTTGAGCTCGTGTTTGACAAGAGGATCCTGGACGCATGCAGCGGCGACTTCACATCTGCACGGAAAAAGACTGTAGCTGATGCCACGGGGCTGTTAGTCGACGGAATTGAAGCTAGCATGAATATCTACCAGCTGAAGGAGCTTCCGCTACACTTGATCCAACGCACAATTTGAGTTCCCTGTGGCCCCCTCAACTTAGCTGGCTCGACCTGACGAGAAGCTTCAATTACGTTGGCGAGAGAGTTTCCAAGCACCCAAACAATTGCTACTATAGCAGTCTAGATAGATAAAAGAAATTCTGCTTTTGCGCCACCAGAATTACTACTTGGGAAAGTTTACACCTACTTAGGTACGAAGGGAGTAGGTATGGGGCTGACTGTTAAGTCAATGGAGGCGTGGCTTACAGTTGCACCGCCACAATTCAGGGGCAATAGGTAGGTACCTCGTTGAAATTCTGAGGCGCACGCACGTAAAGTCTAAAGTCCTACCTTATGCTGCTTCTGAAATTCGGCTGTCTATCAGTTCCGAGATGCACTTTTGGTTTCGATTGCAAATTCATCAGCTATCATGAATATAAGTGAGAATCTTGATTACAAAGTTGCGGCAAATAGCATACCTCAGGCGACGACCGAGGCTCCCAGACACACCGTTGACATTATCTTGAAAAACGACAGGAAAGCAGGACCATCAACAGTATTCTACCTGTCTAGGTAGGTATTGCCGCTGTGTTTTGGCTTACTAATAAGGATATCCCTATTCGGATGAGGGCTGATGCCTCCGGTGCCTGGATGACTGCCTACACCACAGCAAGTCTGCCTGTTTGATAAATTACAAGAACCCAAGAAATTCTATTGTCGACGCGACAAGTCTATTCAAATTCACCAAACACTTTTCCCATTTATACGAGCAAAGCTGATTGTCCATTACTCAATAATGACGACTTACAAAACGGTCGACCTTTTCGGTGGTGCCATCAGGGCACAATATCCAAGCACATTCATAGATGTCAGGTAAACTGTGGCCTGCGCTCTGCATCGTTCTATCGGTAGCTGACTCGCATACGGTGACCTCCGCCAAGTGCCTGATAACCAGGAAGTATACATCGATGCCAATGGCCAAACGAGCATCATAGTCGATATACTGGAACCTCCATCAAGAGAGGCCTGCAGCGATGACAAGCAAGCTGCACTGTACCACTTGAAAGATATTACGGGCGATCCTGAGTTGACAAACACGAAGATCTGGAACACCCAGTTTACAAATTTCGGCAAAGTACCGTACGTCTGATTTATTTCCTGAGCAAGCGCGGTTGCTTCATCCTCCCGTTCTGAAGACATGCTGCGCCGATTGAGTGTTCCGAGTGCTGATGGATATATAGTATCAAATTGAATGTTCCTGTGATATCTGGAACTGAGCCTAATCCAACCCATAAGAACTCTTCACACCGGAAGTTCACGACCATTATGCTCACCCTCCTACGACTCGAGGAGAAGCAGACGGACATTGTCATAACCATCAATGTCCCCCACGAGCCTGGCTCATGGGAGAGCGGTGCCATCGACCCCGAGAACGGAAAACTAGGGCCACTGCTTGAGGTTGCTGCTCAATATCAATCACAGATCCAGGAGAGCTTTGAGATCAGGGATTGGGACTTGTTCGTCAACTAATTATAATAATCCGCCACGTACATGGGACCGCTTGTAGCAGACCTTTTCAGTTGAGTCTGATAATTTCACCACAATACCTACATGTCTGGGTATCCCGGTGATGGTAATAGTCCAGTCGCATCATTGGTCCAAGAGTCAAGATCACTTTCACCTCGCCTATTTTATGGCGCAGATAGCACAGAGGATATAAAACCCGCCAATCGTATCCGCCTAGAAGATTTAACGACTCAAGCTGGGTTGCCTGAACACTTTCGAGCTCTAATGATCACCGGTTACGGGGCTTTCTGACTCGGAATTGGTGGAAGACTTAAGGGCAAACGCCTAAGAATCCATGACGAGACCGCAGCAATGCGCCACGTTTCTTTTCTTTACAATTTCATCTTTATTAAAGGCAACTCGACCCCAGCAATCTCCTCTCCTCTCTCCGATGAGCTGTCGTACCTCGGTCTTATGCCTATGCGTTGACTCCAATCCCGACTCACCGGTTTCAATAGATGGGCGCTGCTGGAAAGGAGGTCGAGAGAGGCTCAGGACCACCTCATGCTTTTAGGTATTTGGACCTTCTAAGTCGTCATGAGCTCCGATTTGGGCAACTGCGAGGCACGCGAGGTAGAGATCACAGAAATTTGCAGGACCCAGTATCCTGGTCCCCTAGTCAATAGTCTCGTGCTTCACAGTGGCAACCCCGTTCAGATCTACCTAAATAAGGGTGGCGTGTTGCCATTTGCCTCATAATGAAGCCTTTTGACTTAGACTCCAGCTATTCCCTGTTTCGTCCTTCATCACCTTCCCTTCGCCCTCCAACTTGTCCAGAACCTGGACGACCCCCTTCTCCGCAGGTTCATGTAGACTTTCCGGATACTCTTTGTATACAATCTTCACGATCTCCATACTCTTCCAATCCTTCTTCTTTTCCCCTTCACTTGCCATCGCCTGTAATATCTGGCCCTCTCTCTCCTTCCGATGCGCAATATACTCCTTCACCTTTGCCTTGCCATCCTCTATGATATCGCCATGTCCAGGATACGCGCGCCCAGAAAACTCATGCTGCATCCGGTCCAAGGAACCCATATACGCAGCAAGATCTTCAAAGACAGCAGTGCCGTGGCCCAAGACGTTGTCGCCTGTGAACATGGCGTCTTCGTCTTCCAGCACCAGCGCCATGTGATCGACCGTGTGTCCTGGGCAATGAAACGCGCGGAGCTTCTGGATGCCTTCGATTCGGAAGGTCTGTCCATTGACAATATCTTGCCATGGCTTTGCATCAGCAGATGCTAGATCAGGGTTCCCAAGATCGGGCTGTGCTTTGTAAACCTCGCAGTCGGGGCATAGCGATAGCAAGTCCTTGACACCGCCAACATGATCAGGGTGCCAGTGCGTGAGGATGCAGATGGAAATTTTGACAGATTCGGAAGAAAGGAAAGAGGAGAGAGAATTGCGCCATTCGGAACGACCTTCGCCGCTATCGATGAGAAGGCGCGAGGGTCCAGTGCCGAGGACGTAGGTATTTGTCCCCTGAAGCGTGAACTGTAGTTTCAGTCAGTATCAAACTTCAAGAGTATTTCTTGTGATGAGAGATGTGCCTTTCCAGGGTTCCCCCCGAGAATGCGAAAGACGCGCGGGCTTAATCTCTGCACATCAGGCAGATGCGGCAGATTGGTCGCCATTGAGCGCGAGAGACGGCAGAGACGAAAAGAACGCAAGAAGAAGGAAGACCTACATTGCGATAGAACCGATAGGTGCATGAGACAGCGATTACTATCACGATTGGATGACCCGAGGCTGGATAAGTCGGCGTTGGCAAATCGCTTTCTCCGTACTTGAGAGCATTCGTGCCAATATTTCGTCATCGTCGGGTTCAACTAAGGTATGAGGTACCCGTTACGCCTTACGTCTGGAGCAACTTCACGCAGTTACACTCAACTTTGAGAGAGATAAGTGAATATGGCCGAAGCGGAAGACGACGGCATACCGTGAGATAATGGCCTATCATCAGAGGTTTTCCTGAGATCCCTCTATTGACCGTTTCCCCAGCCGACTGCCTGCAGACACTTTAGCAGCATTGCAAGAATTTAGTGATGAACGAGACTTGCGGGCAAAGCAGTTCGCGGAGCTTCAAGACCAAGCAGAAAGCGATTTTGCTACACAGCCAATTTCTATGGAGGCGTTCGCCGAGGACTGGAACGCAAGCCAATTTTGGGTATGACTTCATCACGAGTACCTTCTGGATAAAAATGCATACTTAAAGCTAATGGCTTTAAGTATAGTGATGAAACGGCCAGAGCTCTGGCTCAGCAGCTGCTTCACGCTGCAACAAATCAAACACGGATCGGGGTCGTCTCGGCTCCCAGTGTATTCATCCAATTGAAGAACCTTCTGGTAGGTATGCTGTAAAGGATCTGTGAAGACTCCCGTGCATGCCTGATCATTTTCAGGCAACTACAGAAACTTCTGAAAGACCGCAGCTCGTGCTCTTCGAGTACGACGAGCGATTCGCCGTCTTCAAGCAAGACTTTGTGCATTATGATTTCCAGCAACCGTTGAAGTTGCCTGAGCATCTTAAGGGTAATTTCGATCGCCTCATATGTGATCCTCCGTTCCTGAGTGAAGACTGCCAGACAAAAGGTATGCAAATTCCCTCATTTTCCAGCAGCTTCAAAGTTAGCTAATACCTCATTAGCCGCCCTTACTGCAAGGTGGCTCTGTAAGTCATGGAGTCTACCGAGTCAGGAGACTGAGGACCAGGGAAATCCGAAGATCATAGTCTGCACGGGTGAACGAATGCAGCCCGTAATCAAGAAACTGTATGAGAAGGTGGGCGTTCGGACAACGACATTTGAGGTCCGGCATACAAAAGGTCTGAGCAATGAGTTCAGATGTTACGCGAATTTTGAGTGCGATCAATGGAAATGGAGATATTGATTTTTGTCTTGCGTTAAATTAATCACGACAACTTTTCGCGAAAAAAGGTTCGCCTAGCGTGAGTATCCAAGAGACTCATCCAAAGACAAGGCCAAAAATACGCTTGCAAGGGCGTGAATTGCTCTACAAGTACGGGGAATTGCCTGACTCAACAGAAGTTAATGTCGTTGCTACCGACGATAAGCCGGCTAACGTCTTGCATACATTGATTCCCTTTTTCGGCTGTGCATTCCGCACAGCTGGCAAATACCGACTGGGGTCCAGCCATCAGTCAAAAGTGGACTAAGAATCTCACTTGAAAATTTGTAAGCCGAAATTTTTGACTCCAAGCGGACGGCCTCCCGGTTCAATTTACAGCCACCAAGGCTGTACTCGAAATCAAAACGAAAACCCGTCTCAACTGTAACATTCATTCTCACTCTGAAATCCGAGCCCAGAGAGCCCCAACGAGATATCCGACGTGTTTCATTGGTGTTCTAGTGCACAGCCGAAACACGGAATGAAGAACGGACGGCGAACACCGGACACAGGACCTCAAACTGCCAGCCTCATTACCAATCAATCATCTGTGAGATCTATTATGTCCCTTTCAGGAGGGGGAATTTTCTTTTCAGTCTGAGTATGCGATGGATCGCACGGAATCCCGGACTTGATTGGCATTCTGGTTTCTGCACGAGCAGTCGGCCATGTCCGCAGAGCATTTGAAGACGATGGCATCAGCACACGGGATTCTCGGAAAAGGTCATCAATGTCAGGAAGCTCGGAACCAGAACTCAGCTCCCGGAAGAATTCATCTGTATCGAGATTCTGTCCGACTTTATTTCCGCATGGTATGACCGCATTTGCTTCTGTGGGGCTTTTGGGTCTTCTTCTTGGCTTCTTTTGTATTGAACGCCCATAAGGGTCATCAGACGGACAAGCCTTGTCTAATTTTCTCTTCTGTTTCTGTTTCTGGCAATTGGTATCCGGACTCAAATGATCGTCTTGCACTTTTTTTGAGCTTTTGCGTTTCTGAACGGAAGCTGTACTGAAATCTCGAAGGGGCAATGCGTGCTGGAGGACAACATCCAAGAGCTCGCATTCAATTCTCTCGTTCGGGTCATATGGGGGCCCCTTCTTTTGCCTTTCCATAGTCAAGTCTTTGGCCAAGGATCCGCCGATGTCAATAGACGTGATTTCCGTGCCCCTGAAAGAAACCTTCCTTAAGCTCTCCGCGGCTGTTTGAGCTTCCTTCTTAGACCTCTTCACTGGCTGTATATCACAACAGTCGATAGGTCCGCGTTTTTCGTTATCTCTTTTTAACAGCAATCTTGCCAAGAGAACTGGCGTTATATGCTTCATGTACTCTTTGGTAAAAAAGTTGAAGAAGTCCCGCAAGTGTTCACGGAGCTTTGTTTCATCAATTTGTAAAGACCAACCACCGCGAAGCGAATTGAGGTTTGACAGCTGAAGCGCCCCCGACACCAGTGGCCTGTAATAAAGCCTTGCCTTATCGACCGACGGATAACTTTGAGGGACCTCCAAACGTTTGCATCGCTCTTGAAGAAATTCGACCAGTTCCGACCGCCAATAACCCATGCCGGTTCCCCTCTCCAGGGCATCACATAACGATCTTCCTAGTCCCCGTCTCGCGGCCTGGATAGCAAGCTTAGGCCCACATCCTTTCAGACCAATTGGGTCGTAGTCGCCCCCATTGAGTACTGCAAAGGCTACAAGGGCTTCCCGGTCAAGTCCCAATTTTTGCTTTACGAATTCAGCACGGTAGATACGGACTTTAGTCTCGATCTTCTTTCCTGCCTCACGGAAGTCCCGTGTTAACGTAGTACAGCCGAACATGAGGCAATCGCAATCTTCGGACCAAACAGCATCGACGATACCATGCCTTTGTAATGCGGCGCACTCTGCTTCAGCTTCGCCTGGTGCCATATGTTGAGGTACGCCTAACTGTTGTAGTAGATTTTTTAAAAGAGAGATCTCCTCCCACCGAATGTTTCCCCCGCCATGCTTGCCTCGTTTACCATATGGTCTCTTTGCTCCATCAAAGACGAAGAGAAATTCAATGTTAAGACGAAGGAGTTTCAGAAGTCGATATAAAATCAACTTCTCTATGGGATTCGCTGCTTGGACAGTATCTGGCTTGGTATGAGAGGAATGGTCATACGATGCGTATAGGTGAGAACACCTACCTTGACGTATCTGATGGGCTTGCTGCGGCGTAAGATTCTTGTACCTCCAGCCTGGTTCGTCTACGGCTACGCGGAGAGGCCGACCGGTCCTTTGAAAATGGCTGGCCGCGAAATCAGCTATATAGCAGATTTCGCCATCGCCCAATTCATTCCAAAGCCTTCGAGGACATTAGTAGAATGAATGCGAGTGCGAAAGAGCATGCGCACTCTGGAAGGCCCATTTTGGATGCTCCGCGCGCTTAGACAGGGCTGCATATGCGCGCCGAGTGAGTATGGTGCATTAGCGAATCAACAATTCCGCAATCTAAAGATACCTAAGGTACCTAAGTTAGTGATCAAAGATATCATGAATTCATGACGCAAATGTACCTACCTAGGTAGGTAGCTAATAGCGAAAAATGCGACTTGATCTTACTCGATCTGACTGCAAAACTTGGACAGCGCGTCTCGCGAATGACCGCGACGCGACGAAATGGATGCCCAGAATGTGTTCGGTCACGTGATGCGCGCATATTTCGCGTTCAGCGTTATGCAGATGGAGCGCGCAGTTGCCAGCCCAATGATTCAACAACACGCATTTGTGTGCAGACATCAATGGCGCCTCTGCTTCTCTGCAATGCACTAACAAAGCCTACGTCACATCCAAATGACTATCTTCAGCGCAGATGACCATCAATAATTTGGCGCAGCAGCTTTCTTGGTTATTAAACACCAAGCCGTTCGTTCCACCCCATACTGGCGAGCCAAATGCACAATTCGCAACCAGTTCCAACAACATCGAATTCCCGTCTGAGAACTCTGTCACCAATTCGAGCTTGCATAATGCAAGTACTGAAGTACGAGAGCAAGGACGCCGCCTAAGTGACCAAACCCAGGGACCAAGAGCTGTGGAGAGAAGTGCAGGTCAGGTTGATCAGTCTGAGGAGATGGCAAGGCTGCGGGTGACGCCCAATTCAGCCACCAAATCACAACTTGTTTCAGTGGCAACTCTCGGTGGCTCACCGCGACCTATAACTGCGCAACGGACGGGCGAGCGCCGCCATGAAAGAGCCGCCATACCAAGAACACCGGATATCCATTCTACCGCTCAGCTCGATCATCGGATAAGCGGTAGCAATAAAGGGGGAGTTGACTCGATAGATTTGACAGGAGATATTGTAGGCCCTACTCGAATGAACACAGGAAAGCCAGGTGTTGCTGGAACTGGAAAGAAGCGAAAGAGCCACGAGTATGAATTGGACAACAGAACAAGCTTGTCCGATGGATGTCAGAAATACCTGGCGACGGAACAGACGAAGTCCACGGGATTTGCTCCAATTGATGACATTCTTGGGCCACCACCTCCGTATTCGACTGTTGCACAGGCTGCAGACACCGCTAATGCTCGATGGGCCAATCAGTCCCCCGATAATTCAGTCCCGGGCTCCATCGACGAACACTCTTCTGAAGAAGAGAACGGGATAACAGAAGCCCGCACGCCCGAAAGTACGCAAATAGTGAGACACGATTCACATGGCTTGATGTCAACGGAACGGTACCGAACATATGAGCATCGAAGCGGACGTCGACCAGAGCACCTCACTGAAAGCCCGGCAAGTGCTCAACCTCCCTCCAAGAAGCGGATTGTGGCAGACTCTGAGGATGAGGAAGAAGATACTGAGTCTCCTTACCTAGCCATTAAACAACAGGGTCAAAGAGACACCACGACTGGAAAGGCCAATTACAGTCGCAGTGCACCGGAGGTCAGGTCCAGAGAACATTATTCGACCCGTGGGCGCTTTGATCTTGGAGTCGCAAATTCCTCTACGGACGAAAATTTAGCTACTGGTACATCACCATCAACAAAGTTCCCTAGATTTCCTTCCAAGCAGGTGTCTCCGGCAAAAGCCTCACATTGCCGGCCAGCTCCCTATTTAACTCGCCAAGAATCTTCACAGACAGAATTAGACTACACAGACGAACAGACGTTCATTAAATTTGGCTCCCTTACTGAGGAAGACACTGAGAAATACTCTGCGAAAGTCAAGAGCGAAGTAGACAAATATCGTGAGATTATCTGGGCCCATGACGGGGATGCGCCACCGAACGTCTTTCAAGACATTAAACCGTGGAAGCGGAGGCTAAAAGCATGTGAGAGACTCGTGTCTCTGGGAGAGGAGCTGAGAACCGCGACTGACCACGAAAATGACCTGAAGCAGAGATTGTTTAATTTAGTGGAAGATGAGCAACACGATACCAAAGCGTTCAGCTCTGTTAGTGCTGAGATAAAAGCTTTCAAGCGAACCTTGCTGGAATTGAAGAGCCATATTGTCCTGCAAATGAGAGAGTCTGGCATCTTGGAAGATCCAACAACAAATGATCTCAACGGCAAAAGAGCCCAAGACCCTGTTGCCGTTGTCAAGTCTACACAGAACCCTGGCCTACAAATCAATTCTCCATCATTCAATGTGCTCGATTCCAGCGCCATATACCAAACACAGATCAATTCGCAAAGCTCGACACATACGCAAAGAGGTTTTGAAGATGGACCAACGCTCGCAAGAACTGTCGAGCCTCGTCAGCATTCGCCGACAAGGTCACAAACTCCAGAGAATACAAGGCTTGAACGCAAAACCCCTGGTGCGAATTCTTCGCTAAAGGACAACCAGCGCTCTTTCGCGAGGGAAGATTGTCCAAGAGAGAACTTTAACAACCCCTGTGGGGACGTTCAAGAGACTTTCTTGAATGATCATGAAGAGGATGAGGGAGAAGCTGTGTTCAGTACAATCATGGGCACGCCGCCTCCACGAACAGAAGAGGAGGATTTCTACTACGGCTGCTACGAAGACGATGACGAAATGCTAGAAGTCGCTGCAGCGCTAGACAAAGACCCTCCAGCTGCTCGGAATTTATCCAAGGCTGAACGGATCCCTTCTGCTTTGACCGTAACATCGGGAAACGAAATACCACCCCCCAAGATACGTAATTCTTCCTCACCAGCCAAGAAGTCAAGACATCTGTCCATGGCTGGTCCTGATATGCAACATCCTTGGTCTGCAGATGTCAGGACAGCGCTATTGGACCGCTTTCATTTACGAGGTTTCCGTCCTAACCAGCTACCAGTTATCAATACAACGTTGAGTGGTAAAGATGCCTTCGTCCTCATGCCTACGGGGGGTGGAAAGTCGCTGTGCTACCAGCTACCTTCGGTACTCAGTTCTGGCAAGACGCGAGGTGTAACTGTGGTTATTTCACCATTGCTCAGTTTGATGGAAGACCAAGTTTCTCATCTACGAGACCTGAACATCCAGGCTTTTGTCCTGAACGGTGAAAGCAGCGCCGAAGAACGCCGACAGATCATGACAGCTTTCAAAGATCCTCGCCTTGAGCAATTCATTCAATTGCTTTATGTTACGCCTGAAATGTTAAGTAAAAGTCAAAGCATGGTCAATGCATTCCAAGCATTACATACCCGGAAGAGACTTGCCAGAATTGTGATCGATGAAGCTCACTGTGTCAGTCAATGGGGCCACGATTTCCGACCAGACTACAAACTTCTTGGTGATGTTCGGCGACAGTTTCCTGGTGTGCCCGTTATGGCTCTGACAGCGACAGCGACAGAAAATGTCAAAGTTGATGTGATGCATAATTTAGGAATGCGAGGATGTGCCGTCTTTACGTCAAGCTTCAATCGTCCCGGTCTATTCTACGAAGTGCGGCAGAAAGGCAAGCCAAAAGAAGTACTCGACAGCATCGCCGACATCATCAACAAGAACTATCGCGCTCAATCTGGAATCGTCTATTGCTTATCTCGAAAGAAATGCGAAGACATTGCAACGAAGCTAGCGAAGGAGTATAAAATTCGAGCGCATCATTACCATGCAGGAATGGAACCGGAAGAGAAAAAGACGGTACAGCGGAAGTGGCAAGATGGCCAGTACAGCGTGATCGTTGCAACAATAGCTTTCGGCATGGGTATCGACAAAGCCAACGTTCGCTTCGTGATACACCATAGCATTCCGAAAAGCTTGGAAGGCTATTACCAAGAAACCGGTCGAGCTGGTCGCGATGGCAAACGATCTGGATGTTTCCTCTTCTACGGCTATCAGGATACCGTCGTGCTCAAACGTATGATAAACGATGGTGATGGTAGCTGGGAGCAAAAGGAGCGCCAGCAACAGATGCTAAGAAAAATGGTTCAGTTTTGCGAAAATCGGAGCGATTGCAGAAGGGCTCAGATTCTTGCATACTTTGGGGAGGTATTTCACCAAGAAGACTGCAATCATGCCTGTGATAACTGCAGGTCGGAAAGTACGTTCCAAATGCAAGATTTCACGGATATGGCAATTTCTGCCACCCGTCTTGTGAAAGAGCTGCAAGGCTCAAAGGTCACACTGTTGCACTGTGTGGATGTCTTCAGAGGCAGCAAGTCGAAAAAGGTTACTGAAGCAAGCCACGATCACCTTGAAGAATATGGGGCTGGACGAGACCTTGACCGAGGCGACGTTGAGCGTTTGTTCTATCGTCTAGTCAGCGAGGACGTGTTAATAGAGCAAACTGTTGTCAACAAAGCCGGCTTTGCAGCCCAGTACATCTTCGTAAGTCTTAATGCCCTCCTCGGCTCCCAACTACTAATCCAAAAAAAAAGTTTGGCAAGAAAGGTCCAGAGTTTCTAGGCGGCAGACAACGCCTCAAACTTCACGTGCGAGTCTCACCTAATGCGAAATCGACCTCATCTAAGACGATGAAGGCTACTAAGACTGGAATCGCTTCTGCTCGACGGGAACATCCTTTATCAACATACGTGTCCTCTCCGTCACAGGCAGCATCTGAACGCCGCAACGTCCGTAATGCTGACGATCGACACAATAACGAACATCGCAATGACTACACTAATCGATCTTACGGTGTGTCTGGCCATGCGAATGGTGACTACGTCAATGCGGATAACAGTGATGATGATGACGACGAAGATGCCTTTGAACCTATTCGTATTGCTGGTCGCCACAAAGCAAGCGATACCCGGAGGCAGCCTTCCTTTGGAGTACCAATTACAGAGGACCAGAAAATGGCCAATCTAGATGATATCCGTCGCCAGGTTGTCGAGGATTTCTTACAGAACGCGAAGCGAACGTGTCAGAAGATCCTAATGGAAAGGTCTTTACGTAGTCCGCCATTCACGGACACGGTGCTCCGTGATTTTGCAATCCATCTCCCCAACAGTATCGATGAGATGAAGCACACCAATGGAGTGGACGAGGAAAAGGTCTTGCTATATGGGGCGAAGTTTCTGCCGTTGATTCGGAACGCTCAAAAGCTCTACGAAGAACTGCAAGAGAAGGAATTGGAAAAGCCCCAAGATCCAAATCTTGAGACTGTGATCGATCTGGTCTCAGATGATGAAGACGGAGACAAGGAGAACGAAGGATATGGTGATTTCGATTGGCCGATGGCCGACGATGAAGATCTTGAGAACGAAGACCCTCAATTTGAGCCGGATCAGGATTCTATGGATGATGAAGAGCCTCAGCAAAGAAGCCAATACTTCAGAACGCCACCACCTGATGTTCAAGCGTTCAACTCTCAGTTTGCTGTGACAAAGCAGAGAAGGGAGCAAGATACTGAAAGAAGGGGCAAGGCGATCGCATCGAGGTCCAAAGCTTCAGGAAGGGGTAATGGTTTCAATTCTCACCGAAGAAAGGCTTCGAATCGAGGCGGTTATGCTAAAGCCTCTCGGACAAGTTTCAAATCCGGACGAGGAGGATCAAATTGGCCAAGACGAAAGTCGTCGGGCACCAGAGGCTCCGCGCGAGGGGGACGAGCCGGTTCTACTAGCCGCACGGCAAGTGTGGGGACGGTCAGGGGCGGTCGCGGCCAAGGAGGAATTTCCATGATGCCCGTCTGAGGATTCTGTAGTCGTATATGTTTACTCTTTACAAGCTTAGGGCCGATCAGCCAAGCATGCCGAGCAAAGTATGTAGGATGCATTACCCAATTTAAAGAGCGGGCCGCCTGTCTGACGGTTTCGTTAAACATGTTATGGCTCTAGCGTGCAGAATACCCAGGAAGATCCCCATGGGGAAAGCGACCATCGATAGTGACCTCACACTAGAATTGTTTCTACATTCGAGCATGTGTTACGAGGCTTATAACCTTCCTGTTCGCATTGCTGTTCTACCGCTCGCTCATGTGCCCGTTCCATCGCGCGTTCTATCGCTCAAAATCACTCTCATCAGAAGAGTTTTTAGATCTCTTGTTTTATTTTGCGTTTCCTTTGCTTGAGCGAGCCTGAAGCGAGCGTGAGTTGAGGACGCAAGTGTGAGTGCAGTTGAGCCAAAATTGAGCGGAGGGAGCCAATTTGGGACATGGGTGCGATCTTTTTGTCCTCAATAATAGCACAGGACTTCTGTAATTTGCTTTAACTTGCATTTATCGCATCGGTTGACTGAGACCCCGCGTTCGCCCATGATTTTCTCGCGTATTAGCTTTTAGTGGTTGAAAGCCAAGTACCTTAGACTTGGATATCCTGGCTCTCGATGCTGGAGGGGTTTAGCTGCCCATCGTGCCGTTGAGTGACAAGAAATTTTCCCTACCAAGTCCTAGGGTCCAAGGGTCCAAAGACGACCCGGCATATCGAGCAATGCGCCCGCGTGACAGACGCCCAATCCAGAGTAAATGAATGCCTGTTCCTAGACATGGCTTCATTTCCTTCTTCTCCTTCGTCTTCACGCTCTTCCAGTCCCTTCAGCGTTGGCGAACCCTCCTCTTCGTCTCCTCTCCTTCGTCAGGTGCGCTAGCTCTATTCTCTTCCAGTCGTGACTACGAGACTGACACACGCATTGGAAGCGAAGCATGGATTCAAAAGACGAGACTGAATTTCGAGATGGTATCTCTCCGCCGAGAGATGGAATTACAGTGGTCCACCATGATCGCGCTGTCTGGGAGACGAGGCAAACCTATGGACCAGCTGGTAAGTTTCGACTACTTTTGCTGCGGGATGATGAGACTAATTAGAGCCGCTCAGGATTTCAAGGCCTCTTTTCAAACCCCTTCGTATCAATATGCGCTGCGTTTACAACATTGGGAGGATTGCTTTTCGGATACGAGTAGGGCTCTCTAATGCATCTACCTGACATACAATACCAATTCAATGGCAGAAATATCGGATTCGGCCATTGAGTGCTGATATGGATTGCAATAGTCAGGGCGTGGTCTCCGTGATTCTGGTCATGCCCCAATTTCTCGACCGCTTTCCCCGAGTGTCCGAAACCGCTGCGGGCGCCGGATTTTGGAAAGGTCTCCTTACGGCAATGATTGAGCTCGGTGCTCTCATTGGTGGGTCTTATTCCGAGAAAAGCTTGACTTTGGGACCGGTCTGATTCTCTACACAGGTGCTCTTAACCAAGGATATCTTGCCGACCTCTTGTCCCGTAAATACTCCATCTTGCTGGCAGTTTGCATCTTCACCGTGGGCGCTATTCTTCAAACCGCGGCTGTCGACTATGCCATGCTCACTGTGGCGCGCTTCATTGGCGGCTTGGGTATTGGTCAACTGTCCATGGTGGCGCCATTGTATATCTCTGAAATCTCGCCTCCCGAGACTCGAGGGGCTTTGCTGGTTCTTGAAGAATTCGCAATCGTCACTGGTATCGTGATTGCTTTTTGGATCACGTACGGAACACAGTACATCTCGAGTGAATGGAGTTGGAGGCTTCCGTTTTTACTGCAAATGACGCCCGGCTTCGTCCTGGCTGCTGGCATCTATATGCTTCCATTTAGTCCCAGGTGGCTTGTTTCTAAAAACAGAGATGACGAGGCCTTGGCAACGTTGTCAAAGCTGAGACGATTACCAAAGAACGATTCCAGGGTGCAGCAGGAATGGATCGACATTAGAGCGGAGGTAGCTTTTCAGAAAGAGGCAAACCAGGAAAAACATCCCAAGCTATATCGCGCCGGTACTCCAAGCCGATTAAAGCTGGAAATAGCACAGTGGTTCGACTGCTTCAAGAAAGGATGCTGGCGTAGGACTCACGTTGGCGTGGGTCTGTTTTTCTTCCAGCAATTTGTCGGAATCAATGGTTTGTGGCCCTAGATACAACTCAAATGTGGCTTTTGCTGATATTTTAATCTCCAGCTCTTATTTACTACTCCCCGACGCTTTTTCAAACCATGGGTCTTGACCACAGTATGCAGCTTATTATGAGCGGCGTCGTCAATGTTACCCAACTCGTCGGTGTGTCGACATCTATTTGGAGTATGGATGCCCTGGGAAGACGACCCTTGCTTCTCTACGGAAGTGCTATTATGACTGTCAGTCACATCATCATCGCAATCTTGGTTGGGAAATTTTCGGACAATTGGTCTGCTCATCGGGCAGAAGGTTGGACAAGCGTTGCGTTCCTTTTCGTTTATATGCTTGGTAAGTCGACAAGCTTTCCATGTGTGCTTAATGTCCTTTAAATACTGTATACTAACTTGTGCCTAGGTTTTGGTGCATCATGGGGACCAGTGGCTTGGGCAATACCCTCTGAGATTTTCCCCTCATCCCTGCGTGCAAAAGGCGTTGCTCTATCTACTTGCTCATGTTGGTTGAATAATTTCATCATTGTAAGTTGCCTTCCCTTTGAGGAAAAGCCTAAGATGTAAGGCTAACTCAATGCTCTCTTAGGGCCTCATTACTCCCCCTCTTGTTCAGAACACTGGATATGGCGCTTATGTGTTCTTCGCTGTGTTTTGCTTGCTATCCTTCGTCTGGGTGTTTTTCTTTGTGCCAGAGACCAATGGACGCACGCTTGAGCAGATGGACCATGTCTTCAAAGATGCAAGTAGCGGAGCTGATGAAGAAAGGAGAAAGCGAGCCGAAGCGAGGATCGCAGGAGAGAGTAACCTCCACGTTGTTTCATGATAACTACTGAAAAGGATACGTTGAAAAGATTCGCAATTTTTGCCTTGCTCGACAGTGCTGTACATAAACTCGGATATACCCATGATTGTTCCACGTCAGTTTCGTTAGTTGGAGACCAAAAATCAACCGAGCTCATACTCCGTACATAGGTTGTAATGAGACTGCTCTAGACGGTTGGTGTTGAAGCGTTAGAAGTCAGGTGTCTCCTTTCGTGAATCGCAAATCTTCTCGGGCTGTCTCGATTCGAGATTAACGCCTACCTACCTTTGGTACTTTAAGGTAGGCTACGCTTTTTTAGACAGGTAGTCTGGAAATTAAACCTTCACAGTCTTAGCTTTAAAACATGATATTTCTGGTGAACAGAATTACATTGTGAAGCGTTCTATCTGTCTGCATATTAAAAGCTTTTATTTTAATTCCTAGCTGGAGAGCTCTTTTGGACGGGATTAAAGTAAACTTGTCTGGTCATGCGATGATGAAATGACCCTTGCACCGCTTGTCCGGTTAGACTACCTACTGGCTAACACCCCGTTCGACCGTGCTTGCAACAAGGCTGACACAAATGTCTGCCTTCTGCCTTGGAATATTAATCGTGCTATTTCCCGGCCGCGGTTAGACTAGAAGCCAGGGCCTATTTGTATCTTTTGTCTCCGGAATCACAGTCGTTGGAAAATATTCACAACCCACATTTATCTATCCGATGTGTTATCAGGTAATCGAGCGTTTTAGTTTCTGTCGATGCGTGTATCGTAAACATACCGTCGACCAGTGTCCTGCATACGGTCAAAAAGGCCATAATATCCAGGAAAGAACAGTGCTCATTGGTTACTCCTGTGCCAATCATCATGGAAATGAAATTGTCTCTCCAAATAAGGCTCAACGTCGGAACGAACTTCGGATCCCATCTCTCGAGCAGACTGTCACTGAAGATTCAACGGAGCCGATTCCTGGAGGCACTTCCCACACTGCCCAAAGCCAACAACTTCTTGAAGATTGGCTAGTCGAGCACACCCGTCAGATAAACTCACTACGCTTCGAGATAGAGGCGTTGGGTCTGGTGAATGAGCAAAGACCTCAGCTCAAGGAGCAATTGCGTCAACAAGACGACTATTCCGATGGCGCATCTACTCGTAAGGATAGTTCTTCGGCTAGTGAGAGTGCATTCTCCTGCAGCTTGGCTGCATCCTCATCAGTTTTAGAGCCTCCGCAAAAGTTCACGATCGACTTGGATCACATTATTGCTGTTATGCTTCAAGATCAATGCCTGGTAGAGAGCTGGCGTATCATGTCGGAGATCCAAGGAAAAACCCCAGCGCGACGTGCAACGGCCAGGTTACTGGAACGATTTGCGAATGATCTTACTGGAGAAGCGTCGAGTTCCCGTGAGAAAAAAGCGTGTAGATTCCTTCGGCGCAAAAGGCGGTTCGTGGCGGAGAGGATACTCCTCCAAATTGACGAAATAACGTCGCCTGTATCTGATCATCACCAATCACTAAATTATAATGAAAACATTTGGGAGGAGGATGCTGAACCACTCGGTTCAGTATCCGAGTCCAGCGACGAAGAACGTCAGACACCAACCAAAACAGAAGCAGAAGAACTGGAGCTTTTCGTGCTGTCGAGTAACGCATTTGAGCATTTCAAAGCCAATCTTACCAATTACATGACAACGGAGCCTGCGATACAGGATCCTATATCTTGCGCTATGCAGTACCTCACGAAATGGCGGAAAAGAATACTAGGTGAACCCAAACTTAGGCCAGGAATGTCACGTATCAGATGGACTTGCGTGCGATGACCCTCGAAACTCTTCATTTCCAGCGATTATGCTTACGCCTCATAGCATTGTGGCCGAGAGATGTATGATGATTTCATCGAGACGCGACCGGGAGCTCTCAAATGCCTTGAAAAAATGCTCAACCGATACCATATGGTGAGTTCGGCGAATCCTGACCCACATCATTCTGGTCCAAGTAGCAGCACGACGTCGAAGTTTTCCAACTGGATCAAGAGATTTGTATCCTTCGGAGGTGGCTCGTTGCAGCCCACCCTACCCCATCATCGAAGGAATGCAGTGAATCAGCAGCAATCTCCCCGATTATCGGGAAATTCGAGGAGGAGAAATCTTGAATTTCTGCTACTTTGCGTTCCGCATCGTCGCCATGCGACAAGGATGGTGAACGTCGACGTCGTCAATATAGGCTCTGACATTGACTTTTTTCTCCAATTGCGGAAGGAATATTACAGTCGCCGAGGCCGCTTTCGAAATTTTCTCTCTCTGAAAACACTGGCCAGTATCAGATTCGTCGAGGCTGGTCTCCCCTTTCGAGAGTGAATACGTGAAACTTGTGCTGACAATGGCAGTAGTTCGAGGTCTACAGCAATGAGCTCGCAGATATCTATAAGCTTGATAGCATCCCGTCAGAGTCAATGCGTGACGAGTACACGTACTATCCGATGCCCGCTGAGCACATTCCGCCGATAGGTCCAAATATGCTAAAGCACCTCTATGATCATCCGGAAGATGCTAATGCAACCAGTGTTTGTTTTCGAAAGGTTCCAAAGAAGCTGAAGGAAAGGTTAATGGCATGCCCCATCAAAGGCACTAGACCGGGCTGGGGCATTCAGTTTATTGAAGGTATTCATTGGGCGAAAGCTTCGGTCTGCGGACTGGTGGCTGTAATTCTCAGCACCTTGACCGGCATCAGCTGGTCGGTCTCGCGCAATGACGTTCAAGGAGGTTTCACTGTCGCCAGTTTTATGCTGACGGCGCTGATTTGTCTTTTGACAACAATCCAAAGCTCCTTGGAGGTACTTTAAAAGACTGAAGGAATCTATCTTTCGTGGAGTTCAAGAGTGAGGCGAACGACCGACCTTCTACGGCCACATTATCCTGGTCAGTAGCCGTGAACTTGGTCATGGTGTTCGATCGTATCCAGAGTGATGCTTATCCGTATTGATGAACAAGTTCGTGCGTCGAGCCGACTTCAGCATCTGAGAGAAGCACAGGAGGTACCTACCTAAGTAAAGGCAGGCGCCGATCACCGGTCACGCCGTTGAAGGAGGTAAAGGGGTGAAGGGTCCAGTGGCGTGAGTGGGTCCCGTCTCAACTTGGGTGCGGGGAACTCCCCGTGGGGAAATCAGCTGGGGCTGAGCTCTTACAAACATCTGTTGGCCTTCGTCAGCTTCTCCTACTTCATTCTTTTGCTCCCTTTTACCCATCAACCTACCCCAATTCTCCAACCAACTTCTAGATCGTAACTATTTAGCAAGATGAGTGCAATCGCGGACGGAGAGCATGAGCCTATCCAGGTTCTGTTCACTCTCCACCCCAATTTTGATAGTATGGACCTGGTCGGTCCCTTGGAGGTGTTAAGCCATGCTCAACATGACCCCCGAGACAAAGGTCAGCTCTCCCATCGGTCTCACCTATCAACTGTTATCCGATGTCTCCCAAAGTCATTCATTCCTACAATTGCCATTGCAATCATGCCAACGAATATACTCACGTGCCCTCCCTCTCTACAGCCACCAAAGCCTTTGAAATCTCCATCGTCTCTGCCCAACCCGGCACGACCTCGGGCCAAGGCCTCGCCGTCAAAGCCGACATGCAATACTCGGACGCCCACCAAAACATCGAAGACTACGACATCCTCATCGTCCCCGGCGGCGGCAGCGCCGACGTCCTCCAAGCCAACGCCGAACCCTTGACCCTCATCCAAGCCTTCGCCGACATGCAGAAGAAAGACCCCTCCAAAGAGCGCACCCTCATGAGCGTCTGCACCGGCAGCCTCTTCCTCGCCCAAGCCGGCATCCTGCAAGGGCTCGCGGCAACCACGCACCCAGACTACTACACCAAGCTCGAGATCCTGTGCTCGGACGCGGCCCGCCGCGAGCTGGGCGATCGCACGGACGTCATGGAGGAGCGGTACGTGGTCAACAACGCCCGCTTCGATCTCGGCGACGACCTCGATGAGAACCCGTTCATCGTGTCGAAGCCGCCGGTCGACCCGCCCTCGCCGCTGAGCCCGATGTCGAATCGGAATGCGCGCAGGGCGTCGATGGCGAGGAAGGGGAGCGATGCTTGGCGTGATTCGAATCGGCGGAGGGAGAGCAATGCGAGGCGGGCGGCGTTGAGGCTGGGTGGGTTGAGGGTGATTACGGCGGGTGGGGTGACCGCGGGGATGGATGCGGCGTGCTATTTGGTCGGGGCGATGGTGAGTCATGAGAGTGCGGTTGAGGTAGCGAGGGTCATGCAGTATACTTGGAATAAGGGCGTTACTGTTGAGGCGGTGGATGTCTAAATCGAGTGAGCGTGAGCTGCGAAGTTGCGTATGCTGCACAGCTGGGCAATTAGGAAATGGTTATATGGGCAGGGATTTGACACTGGTGCGAGAAAGAGCTTGACTGACTCTCTACTCGGAATTTAGCTGCGTAGGCAGACTTTGTAAAAGACAGTAAAGAAATGGAAACCTGGTCTTCCTATTGACAGCATTGTAAACGTGCGGGAATTCCGTGGGCTATGTATCGCAGCACCCTGTGATTACCCCCAAAAAAGACACCACGGTCAAATGCCGCCTCTCTCCTTTCAGCACCATTACAGAATCAGCTCATACCCGACGCTCTGGCTTCAAACTCTTTCACTTTCTTTTCCAAGGGCTGGGCCCTTTATCAGTCCTTTTCCAAGCGAAGCCAGACTCATTAGAGCTTGAGGATTTTCATCATATCGAAAGAGTGTCAAGCACATTTTGTCTTGTAGCAAGACAATGGACTGTAATGGAGCGTGTTGATGGAGGTGTTCTGGTAAATATCCTAAATTCGATCTTTTAGGCTGCGAATGCGGCTTGAGTCTGCGTTGTAGGAGCTAAGGCATATTAAATTTCGATTCCATAGATCGGGATCGAAATAGTATGTGCTTCAAAGTTGATGGAATGAATTCAAGTATTACTTCTATGCAACTTCAGTTCTCCTCTCCATTCGCCTGTCCGTGGTAGCGTGAAACACACGCGTCCGTGATGGACTACAATAGAAAATTTTTCCGAGTCCGCCCATCTGCCATATCGTATCAATCAACCATCCCAGTTCCATGAGTAATCCGTCAATCGATCCAGTTTTAGTGATTGGAAAGAAAGGCTCTTTTTCCGGGCAGACACGCCGCTGAAAAGAGTTGTCACAGGTTTGCGCAACCGTATCGCATCCAGAGTCTGCCGAAGAAGTGCTGCATAGGAGGGGCATCTAAAATGTGCCAGAAAGGAGCGTTAAATGACTTAAAAGCCCCTGCCACCCCTTCCTCGGCCTCTTCCTCTACCACGGCCTCGGCCACCTCCCCTTCCCCTGCCCCGATCAGTTTCCTTCTTGGCCTTGTTCTTGGGTTTCGGCGCGTCATCGATCAGCAGGGTATCAAGCGGCAAGCTATCTGGTAGGATGTAGTAGCGTATAGTCGAACCACGGATGTTGATTGTGTCAAGAGAGATGGTGTCGCGAGTTTGGCCAGCGGGAGCCTTGGGCGTCATCTTGACAGCACGGAGAGCAGTGTTCATCTGTGGTGAGACGGACATGATGGTGCCGTGAATGATGGTACCTGGAGCGGGAGTCAGACTACGCAAAAGTTGTCGAGAGGAACTGATGAGAAGAGCTATTTCGAGACCATAGGGAGGAACGCGAGATTCCCTGATAAGACACAATGCGTACCATTTTTGAGTTCGATTGTGACCGTCTCATTCATACACTTCATCAAGAACCTGAGAGCCGTCAGTCGATTCGCGCCTTGAAGGAGAACGCTCAGCTTGCGCATCGCTTTTGGGGGTTTTGAGCAGCTTACCTGACGAGCTTCATCTTGATGACAATTCGGTGTTTGTTCCACCAAATTCGCACGATGGTATGTTGAGCAAGGTGGAGGTAGCAGGACCGCGACGTCGCGTGCGAAAGTGAAATTGAAGAAGTTCAAGCTCAGGCCGTTCTGATTGGTCCACGATGGTCCCGCATGCATGGCCGAGACTGACGTACCACCGTATCCCTGGGTGCCTGGGTACCTTCCCCGAGACATAGACCGATGAGATAGCTCTTACACCACGATTCTTTTAGTTTTCTCTGCTTTAACACCCTCGGCACCAAACTGATTTGAATACCAAATAGCGACAGTGTTTGCGATTTAACAGGCTCGTCTGCAGTACCCTGGATCCTTCCCGAAACACATTCCTACCTTCGCTGCTGGCAACCAACAACTTCGCATCCTTCAATTTCTCCTATTGTGTAGTCTATCTGCTGTATCGAAGTTAGGATCCTGCACTCAGTGACAGTGCTCTTGCCCGATTGCATCTGCTCAACCCAAAATGTCGGTCCAACCTTCTACCCCTCATTCGGGAAACAATGACCCCACCACCGACGGCGAAGAGAACTTCCTGGTCGCCCTCTGGTCATCCGTCTTTACACCCGGTCCGACACCTCCTCTCCTCCTTGCAACTAACGTCACCTTTGGCGCTCTCCAATTCGTACTCTTCGCTCTGCTCCTGGCAACTTACAGCGTGCACTTCTTCGCCCTTAGTCTCATCAGCGGCGCATTATGGTGGAGCATAAATTGGTTCGCAAGGGAGCTTCAAGCCAGCGAAGAAGCAAACAGGGAGAGTAAGAGAAAGGAGAAGGAGCGAGTAGAGAGGGACAAAGAAAAAGGGGAGGGTAGCGATGGGGATGAAGAGGGAGGCGCTGAGTGGGACGAGGACGTGGATCGAAGTCAGGATCTACAAGCGCAGGCGAAAGCCCCAGTAGAAGGGCTACGAGAACGCGCGAAACGCCAGACCAGTGTTGATACAGATACAGAGACTGAGACCGAAGAGCAGGGCAGTAGAAGAAGGACCAGGCCTATGCAGAGAGCTAGTCCTCCATCAGGAGTAAGAGCTGCACCACCAACAGAGCAGCCTCCGGCAATTCAGGTTCAGGAGCACCAAGCCAGCTCCAGTGCCAGTGGACTCAGCGCATCTGAAGATGAAGTTCTATTGCAAAGACCACAGAGCGTAGTCAGCATGTCCGGTGACGCCAGCACTGATAGCGAATGGGAAAAAGTTGATGAGGGAAGATAGAACATGAAGGTGCATACCCTGAGTTTACGAAAGCGCTAGCGAAGATACCAGGCTTGGATGTTTCTTCTTATTTTTTCGTATCTTGGGTACTAGAGTTCAGAGATGCATATATACACAAAGACATCCCAATCAAGTTCTGACAACTATTCGGCGTCGAGAGGCGCGACCGGTCTCTGATCATTGACCTGTACACCACCCCTTTTTTTCTCGTGGCTATCCGCAAAGGGAAGCTTCCAGCCACCCTCGTCTTCCGGCGTAGCCAGCCAGAGTCTCATGAGATGGCGGCGCGGTGCTGGCGGGGGGTAATCCTTGTAGGCAGTCCTGGCATGCAAGACATGCTCGTTCGACAGGAATTGGATATCGCCGACTTCTAAAATCATGTGCAGGGCGAGTCGATTGCAGGTTTCCTCAAGCACGGCTGCCGCGCGTTCTTGAGCTGGGCTAAGAGGCGGGATGAGGCCCTTGTCCGAGAAGCGGGTAAGAGAGCGGATATAATATGGATCGAATCTTGCACACTTTTCGTTACTTTCGTGTGATCCAGACTGAATGATGCTTGCACTTACTTTGTATAGACTCTTCCATTTTCTCCTCTTTCTCTATAGAACACAGATGTTTTGATCCATTCTTCCTGTCCTACACTCGTCTCACCTTTACGATCGAAATACCAGTTTGGCGTCGTCAGTGTCTCCACAACATCCGGGTGCTCCCGCTGGAGGGTATTGAAGACATGATGGGAGGAGCAGATGTCGGATTCGCCGCCCTCAAGCGCTCTCGCCACACAGAGTAGGCCGACGATATCGCTGTCATCTGCGTGAAAGAATTGGCGTGCATTGGTTCGGTAGATCCTGACACGGTCAATCGCCGTGGCATCTTCGCCCAAGTCCTTGACATGGCCAAGCACATGTCCCCTGCCGTTCTGACTGACGAAGTAGCCCAGGTATGTACCGAGACCCATGTACGCTACGGCGCTCTTGTGTAGGCCCCATGCTTCGACTGGGAAGCCTTTAAAGAGGATGAAGCCCTTGCCGTTGATTAATTCATTTCGCATAGACGTCAGAAACGCTGTCATGGTTGGTAATGGAAAGTTGTCCTTGGAAATTCCGGTCAATGGTGTCCCAGCCTTGATAAATTCGTCGGCGGCCTTGCCCATCTCCTGAACCTCCTCCTCGCTGAAAATATGAGTCCATCGTTCCGGATTGTTCTCATAGTCTTCCTTCTTCCAGACGGTAGGGCCTGTGATTTCCTTAGGAAAGGCAGAATATGGCTTTAATTCATCATAAAGGGGAGGGATCTGGCCTGATGTCTTAATGCCATCGGGGAAGATGGACTTCGGGACAGAACTCAAATTGGACAAAGTATGAGGGGGTTGGGGAGCTTCGGCTGTCAAAGCAGGTGCCATAATGAGAGTTGTTCTAAAAATTGAACTGACTTCAGCACTAATCA
The DNA here is from genome assembly GCA_021030935.1 of Astrothelium subdiscretum. Lineage (NCBI taxonomy): Eukaryota > Fungi > Ascomycota > Dothideomycetes > Trypetheliales > Trypetheliaceae > Astrothelium > Astrothelium subdiscretum. Next base: position 246,823 of record JAGFMW010000003.1, read on the forward strand.
ACAGATATACAATAGTGACAAATCTTGATTTGACTGAAAGACAGTGTCTTTCTCCTCACGGAGCATAAGAGCGTGGTTCTCAGGGTGACGTATTATCCACGTGGGCTTCTTTGGGGAAAACTTTTTTGGTCGGCAATGAGATTTTCCCGCAAGTGCAACGAGCCTTACCAGAGGTAATAAATTCGGTTGAGTGGCTTACAAGTCACAGTCGATTGCGTGATGGCAGGGTTAACATGCTTTGCATCATATCTCAAGCGCGGGGCATTTTCTTACCTGGAGCTGGGTTGTTGGTGGGGTTATTTTAGCCCTGAAGAATGGGTGCTAATGTGATTGCCGTCATCTTGTTGATGGTGGAAGCTGCTCCTTCGCACGAGCGTGCCGCTTCGGTCGTGAACTTGTCACCTCGAGGCTCTTCATGTTGATCCGCAAAAGACAGGCCGACGGTCAATTCTCCAATCATTGTTACGTCCACGGGAATTGAAGGATACTGAGCACCTGAGGTCGCTCCTTTGACTAGCTTGAGCGGGAGCTAGTGACGACATTTTTGCTCGTTCGTCGTAGCTTCCAGACGGAAGGGCTTTGTGCAGACGTCACCTCATGACTGCCCATCATGTCTGAACCGCATGTACAATAATTTAACGAATTTACGAATTTCATTACCTATTTTCATACCAAAAGCCTGAACCGAGCGTCCATTCATACTGACGATGCCTTTCTTCCTCGACGCGAAGATCTGCTGTTGAAACTATAGCATTTTCATCCTCCCGGAAGATCCCCAGGAGCGATTGAAAATGGAGAGTTCCAGCCCCGGTCCTTCTAAGGATCTATCCTTGACAGACCAGGTTGAACATATCAAAGAATTGATCTCCCTCTCCTACTCCGGTGCCAACGAAGGATTTAGTCATCAAATTTTTCGTCGCTCTCGTGGTCTAACGACCGGCCATTCCCAGATACTTCGTGAACTAGACTCGTTGAAACGAAATTATCAACAGCAACATAGCAGAAGGGATTCTGAAAGCGATGATCTACCCTCCGCCGGCGGAGAAAGCGTTGAGCGCGGACAGTGGTCCGACGAAGACAACTTCCAGAAAGAGCTTACGGAACTCAAACGTCGAAACGAAGAAGCCCTCGAATTTGCTGAAGAGAGAATAGATCATCTTGATGATGAGAAGGGAGAACTTTCAAAGTCGGTGCAAGATCTCAGAGCCAGGCTCGACCAGGGTCATGAGAGGCAGAAGGAGCTCAACGACTCAGCTGAGCAGACCAGGGCTGATTTAAAAAGGGCTAAAGGTGAGAATGAGGAAGTCTCCAGTGCTCTGAATGAGACTAGGCGGCAAGTAGAGAAACTGGATGGTCTTTTGGCAGAAGCAACAGCCAAGAACAGCGATCTTCGGTCGCTCGTGGAGAATAATGCGCATCATGAGCAAACAATTCAAGAGCTTCAGACAACCCTTTCATCCAGAACTGAGGAAGTCAAAGAGGCCAGAGATGACCTGCTCAATTTGGAAAGCCGGCATGAACACAAAGTCGAGGAGCTTCAAAATGCGCTTTCTCAAGCGGCAGTGAAATCTCAAACTCTCGACGAACTTATTATCGCGCATGAGGAGCTCAAAAAGAGGACGTCGGATCTGGACACTCAGCTGAATAGTAGGGAGCAGGAGGCTGAGGATCGGCAGGTCGCTTTGAACCGAATCACGGAGGAACGCGATGCGAAGCACAATCGAATTGAAGAGATGGTCGCGATGGCGGAATCAAGGGATAAAGAGCTTCGAAGCCTCGGCGAACGACATCAGGAAATGCAACAAAAATCTCGATCTCTCGAAGCTTTACTGTCACAAAAGGACCAAGAGATTTCAGAAGTAAAGGGGGCAATACAGAAGCTCCAAGCGGAGCGCGATTCAGAACGACTCTCACACGAGCGAAGTATAAGGGATACCCATGGTTCATTGGATAAAGCACGACAAGATGCGCAGGAATCTCGGAACGCTTTACAAGACGTACGAAAGGAACTGGGTGACTCAAGAGCTGAGCGAGCGGAAAGAGATAAGGAGATCGCTATCTCTCGGGACGAGTTACGCCGCACTCATTCAGAGTACAGCAAACACAAGGACGGATTGGAAGGAAATTTGCGAGAGTTTGAAAGACAGTTGTCGAGAAAGGAACAAGAGGCAAGAACAGCACGCGACGCTCTGGAAGGCGTGCGAACGACTTATATCAAGCAAAGTCACAATCTCGAAAATACATTGAATGAAGTGCGACAGTCGCTATTGGCTACCGAAAAAGAATTGGAAGAGTCCAACGCTGCTACGCAAGCTACGAGAGACGAGCTTGAAAGTCTTCAAAGGTCTTCGGGGTCTGCGGAGGCAAACTGGAAGAAGGCTTTGGAGGAATCGCACCAAGAACATGTATCGCAGGTTTCACAACTAAGACAGGCGCACGAAGAGGAGATTAACCATTTGCAAGAGATGCTGCAGCATGAGCATTCAAAATCCTCAGAGCTAGAAAGCACTTATGGTCGGGCGAAAGAGGAGCATAATGACACGAAAGCTGGGCTGGAGCGTCAGATATCAGAGTCCAATGAAAAGCATGAAAACAAAATACGGAACCTGCAAGAGCAGTTACTGGAGGAGCGCTCAAAATTAACGGAAACAGAGAATGATTTTCGGGGAGCGAAAGACGAGCTCGCCAACGTGCGAGGTCAGCTTGGCAGTCTTCAAAAGTCTGTACAGACACATCAGGATGAAGCCCGCTCTCTACGAGACCAGCTGGAGGAGCATCAGTCCAAATCTATCGAGCTCGAGAACACTCATAGGGAGACGACCAAGAAGCATGAAGACGCCAAAACCCAAATCGAGAACCTTCAAGCAGCTCTACAGACACACGAGACTGACATGCAGCAGTTACGGAGCCGGTTAGAGTTAGAGCAATCAAGGTCTATCGAACTGGAGGAAGCTCACTCCAAGGCAAAGGGCGAGCATGATGAAGTAGAATCTCAACTCAAGGAGCTTCAGGAATCATCAGACCAGCTAAGGAAATTGCACGAGGACCAGTTTGGACAAGCAATCAAGGATCTTGCTGCAGAACGCTCTAGAGTTGCAGAAACTGAGAAAGCTCATCAGAATAAGGTCGTACAATTGCAAGAAGCTCAAGAGCGAGTCAAGGGTCTTCAGCGTTCCGCAGTCGAATCGCGGGAACAACTGGAAAGCCGTATAGGAGATCTTGAGAGCAAACTCGATGAAGCGCGGTCGAAGATGTCAGAAACAGAACGGCTATACAAGGAAACACTCGAAAATCTGACGGTGGAGCGTTCAAAGGTCGCGAATGTCGAGAAAGACCACCGTACCAAGTCAGAGCAACTCCAGGAAGTACAACTTCAACTTAAAGACCTTGCGAACACAAGCAGCCAATCACAACAAGCGTTGGAACGTGATATACGGGACTTGAAAGATGAAGTGGAACGGAACCGCTTAAAAATGACTCAAGCAACGCAAGCACACGAAATAGCGCTCGAAGATCTCTCAAAGGAGCGTAGCAGAGTCGTAGAGGCCGAGCAAGCACACCAACATATATCTCAGCAGCTTCGAGAGACAGAGAATAATTACGAAGAGTTTCAAAATACAAGTGACCAGTCTCGTCAATCACTAGAAAGCCGCATCCAGGCTCTGCAGAGCGAATTGAAAGAAAGCCGCGCCGAAACTATGGAGGCTGAACAAAGTCATCAGCAAAGCATGGCCCAGGCGGAAGAGCGACATAAACAACGCTTGAGTTCCGTCGATCAAGAGCTTACGATTGCTATGAGCAAACTTGTGGGTCTCGAAGCTGCATTGGAGGAATCAAGACATTCGGCTGATATCAAGGATCAAGAAAATATGACTCGAATAAATGAGGAGGCTTCTAAATTCTCAGAGGCTGAGCAACTCCACATTGAGCGTGTTCAGGCTTTGGAGCGGGAGCGTGATCAGTCCATTCGCCAAATTGCAGGCCTCCAATCCAGTCATGAAGATGTCAAAAAAGCTTTTGACGATCGAGTTACTCAATTTGAAAGGGATGTGGAGGAGGAAAAGATGAGATTCCACGACTCCGAAAAATTCCATGCCCAGCAAGTGGCTTCCATGAACCAGGCACGGAAGGATGCTCAAGACCGAGCCGAAAGCCTGCAAAAATTGATGGATGACTTACAGGAGTCACGCCATCAAGATGCTGAACGAAGCAGTCAAACAGCGGAAGAGGAACGCTCCAGGGCAGCAAGTGTCGAGCAAAGCCTCCGACAAAGGCTAAAGAATTTGGAACACGTACGTACATTGGCCCTGGATGAGGCACGAGAAGATACGACCTCTTTGCAGAAGCAGCTCTCTGATACTAAAAACGATCATTGGAAAAAGGTACGGGAGATACAGAAGAAGCACGACACTGAGATAGAAGAACTCAGAACGAATATTAGAGATAATCAACAAAAGCTGCGAGAAACAGAAGTGTCTCATCGCTCCGCATTGAGAGACTTGGAGGATCATATGGCTTTTAAGCTTGCGGAAGCAGAGTCAACCAAGCGCAAAGAGCTCCAAGAAGTCGAAGCCAAGCGCCGGCAACAGATGAAAGACACAGAGCGATCAATCAAAGACATCGAAAACCGTCGAGCAGGAGAACGAAAAGAAGCCGAGGAAAGCTGGAAGCGCGATGCGGAAAATACAAAGGAGACGAGAAAGCGAGAGATAGAAGGACTCAAAGCAGAGCATGCCATGCGGATGAGAGAAGCCGAAGAACTCCATCGTTCGGACTCGATGAGAATGAAAGACTTACATAATCGCCTTGCAAAGGAAGCAGAGGAAGCGCAAAAATCCGCCCTTGCTGATCTCGAAAGGCGGATGACGAGGAAAATTGCGGAGCTAGAGACAAGTCTTACCACCGCCGAAGCCAGTCACAACAACATTCGAGAAATGCATGCCCAGCAAACAAAAGAAGCAGACGAAAGGCACAAGCTAGTCACCGCTGATCTCGAGGCAAGGTTGGCAAAGGAACTTGCAGAGTTGGAGGCGGCTCACAAACGAGCCTTGGCTGCGAGGGAAGAGGATCACGCCCGAATGGTCAAGGAATTGCGTGAGTCCCATCAAGCCCAAATACAAGAAGCAAGAGAAACCTATGACCGAGGAGTGCAAGGACAGCAAGAAACTGCCAAAAAGGATTTACATGTCTCTGAAGAGCAGCATAGGCAGGTGCTCGAAGAGACTATTGGCAACGAAAAGCGCAATTTTGAGATCAAGTTAACAGATTTGCAGGCCTCGCACAGCGCCGCGCTTTTGGAGGCCGTGGCGGAGGCTAAAAGCAAGTCTGAGTCTGAAATCTCTGCGCGAGCGGCGCAACACGAACTAGAGCTGGGCAACTTGCGGGAATCGCATTCGGCGGATCTTGTCGCTTTACAGAGTAGAGTTCAAGAGATGCTAGAAGCAAAGCAGAATATCAACGACGAGAAAACCTCCCTTCTTTCCGAGATCGCTTCTCTTCGACAACGACTAGATGATCATCTCTTAGAAAGAGAGAATCGGGATGTTACGGATTTGACCGTAAACGATGAGGTCAACAATTTAAAGCAAGAACTCGAAGAAGCGTCAATATACCAAATGAACTTCACCAGGAGAATGGAAGAGGAGATGCAGAGGGTACTAGAATCAGCCAAATCTATCGAAGATGAGCGCGATACTCTGGCAGCCCAGGTAGCCACACTTCGACTAAATGGCAAATGTGGTAGGCCAGGGGACAAGTCCGCTGAAGACTCGCTCCGCAAGGAATTACTCAACGCCAAAAACCGGGAAAGTCTCTATTTCAAAGAGCAAGACTTTTTAAAGACTCAAATTCGTGCATTACAGCAGCAGCTCCAGCACGCTGAGCATGAATGTGAAGACCTCCAAGGGCTTTCCCATACAAATGAGAACTTCAATTCCGCAGCACAGTCAGACACTAAAAATGCACTAGGAGCGTCTCATCGCAGAGAAGAAGATGACAAATATCGTCGCGAAAACGAGAAGCTTCGTCAAAAGCTTAGTGTTCTGCGTTTAGAGGTCGTACGAGCCAAAGCAGAGGCGACCAGGCAGCACAAGCAAGCGCTATCGGATCGCCCTGAGACTTCGAGACAGGCAGCTCCAGACGCCTCAGAGGGTGGTTTGCGATCGGAAAAGCCGTCAAAGCAGGAGATGAAGCGATCAAAGAAGCGCTACACTTCCCCGCAATCTTTTGAAGAGTATTTGCATCGTGCTGAGATAGAGCTTTCAGACCTAGGTAAAGCCATTAGTGCGAATGAGACGCTCTTTGCACAGAAGATCCGTGAGCATGTTAGTGATCTCCAGAAAGCCAAAAATCAGCTCTCGCAGGAATACAAGGACAAGTACGAGGCGATGTTGCGAGAGCGCGCTGAGCTTGAGGACAAGCTTGCCACCAAACACTCAGATGATTTGGCCAAAGCCCGAGCAGAACTTGTTGCGCAGTACATGAGTAATATTGGAAGCCCTCAAGGAGACGGGAAGTCGGCGGATATTGAAGAGCTGACTCCTCAACGCAAACAAGCGCTCAAAGAGGCCGATGATCAGCTGGTGGCGGAACACGACCATAAGCTTGCAACGAAGAAGTCTCAGATCGAAGTTAAGCACGAACAAGATATCCAAACACTCGACAAGCAATTTAACGCGAACTTTTCACGACTTCTGAAAGATCGAGCCAATCTGGAAGCTGATCTTTCCATTTCACCAGATCACTTTGAGGAGATGTCGAAGAGCTTCGAATTTGAGGTACAAAGGATGAGCATTGGATCTCGGGGTAAGGAAAGGGAGACAATACCTGAAACGAGAACTGGAACAGCAGATCTCGCACGATTGACGCCGATTGGAATCAAGAGCCCAGTGGAGACAACGCAACCATTCTTTGGAGGTGATGTGACTCCATCACCACAACAAATCCGCAAAGAAAAGTACCGAATGGTTGAAGAGCCAGAGCTGAGTCGCTCGTTCTTGGATTCACCATCTCCCGCACGAAACCGTGCGAGGGACGGGACCAGAGACAAAGTCATCGAGACACAAACTAGACCTCCAAACGTGCTACCAATTCCCCACAGGATCGCCGCTGCGCAGGCGAATCCACCAGCACCGGATCAATCGCCCAGAAGCCAGGCTGAGTCTCCATCTTTGCCTCAATCAGCAGATCGCAATAATGGCCGAATGCCGCGTCGAAGTGTTACAACCCCACAAGGCTCGAATAAATGGGCGAATCGTTCAGTGGCTAAGGAGACGGCATCATCTGGCTTCGGCATGGATCCGGTGGACTTCGAGAGAAAGACTGGATCCGATGGAAGTAAGGGTGATAGATCTGGGATCGATAGGAACAACACTGGGCTAGAAAAAGATGAGCAACAGCTAACATCTGGGAAGAAGAATGTCAGGAGTTTACGGCGTGCTAGTGGGAGCGTACATAGAGCTGTATGATAACGGGCGCGGTTTCACCATTTTGATGGCATAGCGAGGCGTTTGAGTAGCATATATTGGCTGGCTGTTTCGCGATTTAGCATATATACAGATTGTGTCGCACATATTAGATATTTTGATGAAGAAATGACGGGCTAAATATTCCTCTCTGGAAGTAGAGAGCATCTCTCTCGGCATGGCACTATTTTCAGAGATCAAGACGAATACGACTCATCACCCTGATGTCGTTGCACTATCACAATATCCTAGTGATTTCGCCGAAACTAAGAGTAATATTTGATGATTAACAGCGATTTAATTCCTCAACGGGGAAATTCTCAGAGTCTGCAGCAGAGACTTGAGGGCGGTCGGGGTCGGGTAGCCTTGCCTTGTCCTGGCCTGGCAGACTCGACCGGGGTATCCCGCGTTTAGCTCCCGCCGCCCAGCCATCTGGAAAGCCACCCCACCAGCCACCCACGCCAGCTGCCCGCCAAGTCATTATCGCGTCTACGCATTTTCGCCAGTCTTTCGACTGCTCTTCACTCACGTTGTTCACTACGTCAGTCCTGTGCTGGCCAATTTTCCGTCTTCTTGCAGATTGTTTGTTTCCTTCCACCTTTCCTTCCACTTACCTCCTGCGACCTTCCGTTTCACGCCCAACTTGACCAATTCACCGAAAAAGCGTTCGGAGGCGCCTGCGCGGCGTGGCCCAATACCATTGAAGCAATCAACTTTGGGCACGCATCGGACGGAGACGAGCTGGCGTAACGAGATTATTTGATCGGATCAAAGTCCCCTCGAGATACCCTGATTGCGATACGAAAACATTCAAACCGTCCTATTCCCACACAAATTTCATACCACCTGCGGACCGAAAGGGCCGAATCGTCCAAAGACATATAAAGATATATCTCACCCAGGCCTCTTTGTGGGGGATTCAGTCATTCAGCCCTCATTTTTGCGCCGATACTCTTCCGAAACCAGAGAAAACAAAATTCCAGAGCCAGCGCAATGGCGCGATCAACGATAACACGGTCCGTCGCCGTGGTACGACAACGATACTATTGGCCAGACATGCAACTCAACTTCTGGATCCTCACCACCCTCGTCGCCGCCGGCGTCGTACTAGGAATCAACGCCCAGTTCCTCGTCATACAAGAGCAGATGCGACTCGGGATACCATGGTAAGCCCCGCCGCCAGCTACCTCTTTTCTCACTGTCCCTCATCTTCAATTCATCATGCAAAAAGGGGAAAACAAAAACTTGCTTACGTACTAACTACTCTACTTGAATCAGGATCTTCCCCTACGGCATCACCGTGGGCGCCCTCACCATCGTCTTCATCCTCGTCATGCTCCTGCTCATCATGCAGCGGCGCCTCCTGCCCGGCCTCGTCCTGCTCGGCGCCTTCATCCTGCTGGTGCTGTACATCGTCGGCGTCATCGAGACGGCGATCCAGCTCTTCGGCGCCGGGAACGTGAGCAGCGCGTGCACGAACTCGGTCGAGAACAACGAGAGCACGGGGGTGAGTGCGGATACGCTGGCGTGGCTGGAGCAGCATTCGATATGTGAGTCTATTTTTCCCCAAGAACTTCCTTTCCTGAATGAGGGCTGATGAATTCTATGTTGCAGGTCAATCGTGGGATGCCGTGTTTGCGTTCTGGATCATTGGCGCGGTGTGGTTTATCTGGATCATGATTATGGCGGCGCAGGTCAGTCGGAATATCTATGATTACTGAGCAGTGAGCTGGCACGTTCTTCAATCGGATCTATTTATTAAGACGCCATTTGTATCATGTAAGTCACTCATGTTTTTGGGTACCGAGATGTTAAAACGGATCTGGCGTTTAAGGAAATGCATAGCAGCGGCCTGGGTGGAATAGGGCATTTGGAACATTGATGCGGAATAACAAGCCTTAAAACGAAGACAAGTTCAATTTGAATGCATTTCGAGTGTTCACAATTGTGGTAACTCTGACTTCCAAGGTTACTTTATATCGTTAAGAAGGGTATAGAGTTGTTCCTTAGTTTCACGTGGAGCATACTATGCTGGCTCCCGGAAAAGTGGGCGACGGTGACAGATTTGCAAAACATCTATGACTTGATCTCACCAGAGAGTGAGCGACGCTAAGGGCAAGTGAATGGAGTATCAGGCCGACAACTATGAATACCGCTGTATAGGGGTACATGTAAGGGGCATTATGTCATCGTGCCAAAATGGTAAGCTTGCATATCGGATTACAAGTGTTACACCCTCCCTGTAAGTTGCTCACCTTGAGTCAGTCGCACCATGGAAAGTGGTAACACCGCGGATCTCCTGTAATTTCGCCCTACCAGGACATACAGCAGCATCATCGCCGTCGCATTCTCGCTGGATGGCAAGCGGCCAGCAGGTACCTGGTTTGTACGGGACCGCCAGGCTGGAAAAGCCCATAACATAGTTCCTGGTCACAGTTTAGGCCGTTTAAGCTTTTTCGTTTCGATCTAAAGCTTCTTCGAACATCAAGGATATGGGCAAGCTTGGTCACCTGCCCCTCGACCTTGATTCTGCTCAATCTGCTTTGACACCTGTCCAAGTCGTTAACGTTACAATTCGCAAATACCAAGCATCTATTTGCCTGATTGAAGAGCATTGGATTGCTGCGAAACTACGCCGGGAACAAGTTTAGGGAAGGCAAAGGAAAATCTACTGGTTATCGCTGCTGCCGCGGCCACATCCCAATGGATCTTCGGGAGAACTACGGGCGACCCAACTGCCGATGTAGCCTGCGGTAGACCAACGTTACACGTACAGAGGGCAACATTGGGATTCTCTTTCGCACTTCGTACCGCTGGCATACGACGTTCTAGAGTGTTCCAGGCCTAGCGCCGACGATGTTTAAGGCGTCTTCAGCAGCTCAATTTCCTCCCCCCGTACAATTGCAGCAGTTGCGGGACGCGGAACAAACCACAACTGGATAACATATAAACAGAAAAGTGGCGCAGAATCAGATGAACATCCCTCTGCTTTCACGTTGGGATGACGGTGTGCGCACTGGCCAGGAGCCTGGGGGCTGCATGAATAAATTTGGACATCAGCCCTGCGCAGCAAACACGTTATACATGAACTCAATGGTATGTCGGGGGCTTTGTACCCTTCATCTTAATATCCGAAAGCCGCCTACAGGTACTGAGGGTGTCTAACGTTACTATGTCTGAGTCGGCCGAGCCTCCTTTCCAGCAACCGAAAAGGCCACGCTTTGGACACAAAAAAGCCAGAACAGGATGCGTGACCTGCAAGTACGTCTGGCCCAGTAAGCGTGAGGACCGAATATTGATAGTCGCCCAGAATCAGGCGTGTGAAGTGCGATGAGGCAAAGCCGGCCTGTCGAAGGTATCGTTGCTACCTACATTTATCTCCTTTCTTTGCCACTCTCGCAGTCCGTATCCTGAAAATTTCTCAGATGCACAGACACGGGAAGGAAATGTGACGGCTATCTTCCTCTCCAAGTGAGACGATGGTTTGGTGGCAATCGTTCGGAGACTCCGCCAGACGTAATCCTTCGAACAGAGCCTACGCCTGTATCTAGGCAGCTGTACAACCTACCTAACAGCCCAATGAGGAGGCGCTGTCTTGAATTCTTTCAACTTTCTGTGGCCCCAAGAATTTCCGGGTTTTTTGACAGCCTTTTCTGGAACCGTCTCATTCTCCAGCTCAGTCACACCGAGCCCTGCATCAACTATGCCGTCACGGCTTTGTCTTCTATGTATGAACAGTTTGAGACAAGTTTAACTTCCAACCCTCCATACTCTGCTAAAGGAAACGAGCTTACGTTGGAATCATACAATGCGGCGATTGCGTCATTATCTGTCAAATTGAATAGTGACACCCCTTCGGTCACTGTTCCGCTTGTGGCGTGTCTCATTTTTATCTCTTTAGAATTCTTACGACGCGATATCGATGCTGCAATGAGACATATACATAGCGGAAGCGCAATCTTACGGACAAGAACCGAACGTCTGGGCCAACAGTGGCGAAGATCCAAAGGCGGTCAGCCCCCAGCTTCCCCCCCTGGAGAGGTGACTGAAGAGACCGTGATGGCGATATTTGACCGGTTACAAATACTGTCTGGCTTCTTCTACCACCCGGTACCGCTACTGCAAACGGACCAGTCAATGCCAAAATTCTACGATCTCAGCGAGGCCAGAGACGCACTGAACGACAAAGTGGCCCCTGCTGTCGTCTTCGTAGGAATAGCTGGTGAGGTAAAATATGACCCAGTTGCTGTTGCAAGATATCGTGCCAAGCAGGATGCCATAGTCGGTGGTCTAAATCAGTGGCGCCGCGCCTTTGAGCACTGGTTCTCAAAACAGGGAGAGCTCACGAAAGACGAACTAATTGCAGCTGACTTGCTCCGGTTGCAGCATGGAGCAGCTCATATTTGGGTAAATACAAGCTTGAATGCGAACGAGACCGCATTTGATGACTACACGGACGATTTCAATGAACTGGTCAATCTGGCTGCCTCTGTGATAAGTGCAAGAATGGAGTCACAGGAGCACAACTCACCTTTCTCCTTCGAAATGGGTACAATACCTCCGCTCATCCTTGTAGGTTACAAGTGCCGTCACCCAATCATTCGGCGCGGCGCAATAAGTCTACTGCTCTCCTCACCTCGCCGTGAAGGTCTCTGGGACGCTTATCGCGCAGGTCGGGCAACTGAACGGGTTTTGATTTACGAAGAGCAGGGCCCGTACCTCGAATCTTACTCGGGAAATGGAGACGCACAGCTTAGGTCATACACCACAAGTGAACTGCCTCAGCTGACCCTACGAGGGGAAGTTAAGACCCGAACCGTGTGCTTGAGCCTTTTCGGAGAAAATCACATCAACCGAGCGGTAGCTTCTCCTATCCTGCCGCTCCACAGAGAGTCGCGTGATCGGAATCGCGTCCAAGGCTTCGGCGATGATCTGCCGGCTGACGTTGCTCAAGCGAGCGGCATCACCAACTATGTCGCCAAGAGAGCCGGTGGTAGTGAGCCAGAGAGAGTCGATCAGCAAGAGAACTTCGTCACCTCTCATCAAACGACAGAAAATCTTCGCCAAGGTTACGAGTATTATGAAGACAGCTCATCGGATCCACATGCTAGTGCTTCAGCCAGTCGATTACCCCTGGAATCAAGCCATATTCAAAGCACTGCAGGGTTCCAAAAATCTCATCCATTCAACTCCGATCCTATTGACTCGACGTTATTCTCTCCTGAAATACGCAAAAATCATTTAGCGACTAGGCTCCGGCATGCCTTGCCGCCGAGGATGCCTGATGAAGCCAGCAGAATTCATGAGATATGTGTTGCGCACGAAGCTCCTCTAGCTGGGGAAGCGGTCCTGCCGATGACGTTTAAGTGGAAGCCTGATGGACTGAACGGGCCGTGGCGTGTTTGGGGAGAGGTGCTCCAACTTTGAAGGGGAAAAATCCTAGAAATGAGTAGGATTTGAATGTCAAAATAGGAGCTTGACTCGCGATGTGCATCACGCAAGCGGCAAAGCGATTTAGTGCCAGGAGTTTAGCGGCAGAGACAGCGATTCAATTGATGCTTTTGAATCTCTAAATGTTGAAATTTAGGGCTGATTGATGATGGCCGCTGACGCAATGCATTAGAGGCTCCTGCCGCGATGCCGTGTGCGATTTTTTCTTCTCTGCAAGTCTGTTGTCAGACATGTACGCGTCGACGTGTCGATCGCGGTAATTAATAGGGCTTCATTCAAGACCAAAAAAGAATGCATCATGCGAAAAGGATACGCATGCATTACACACCTTACACATCGTCAGTTTACGAGGATAAGGCGAATGACCTTCGACTTTATTAGGAATGAAAACTTCTCGATGCGACCGAACTATCTAAAACAATTAATGCAAAGCATGTTTCCCCACTAGATCGAAATAGCATCTGAGAAATTGAATCCGTGTAAAACATTTCCTAGAATCTCCACACTTACGACCCCCGTCACAAGAAAAAATCCCAAAATCGGAGAATTACCAGCTTGCTCCCTATTCTCCTATGATAACGAGATTATCTCTCGATGCGATGAGGTCGATTTATTATTGCACGTGTATATTACAAGAGAGGTTTTACTGAATAGAAGTAGGCAGATTAAAGCAGAATCAGTGTAGAAAGGCAAATTCACAGTATGCAATATCGTCCGTCCTCCTTCGCGCCACATCATTCGCAGACCAAGCGCCTCCCACATAGCACTTGCAAACATCTCGAAACATAATTCTCACACACCAAAAGTTTGATGCCCTATGGCGTTCACCACAACACTGAGAATGACTACAAATAGCCAAACTGCTGTTCCTGGGACGATAACCGCACCGGAAGTGCCACCACTGGCGCTCTGAACAGGTGTCGTCGCAGACGCACTGCTGCCAGATGCAGATCTTGTGCTGTTACTCGAGGGTCCACTCCCATAATCACCTGTCGTGTCCTTATTCGGCTCCGACAGAGCAACATCCGGGATCTGCTGTGCCTTCCCCACTGCAACAGGCTCCGCTTGCGTCGCATTGAACAGCGGTTTTCCAAAGGCCATCTTCCCATTGTCAGGATCGAACACAACGTACATCGCCCGGATAAACGGATCACCCATGAGATAGGTGCCCTGGTTCGGTTTCGGCTGGATGCCAAATGCACAGACGTCCACTCGCGTATCGTTCATTTTGATAGATACGGGAGTGGTGCTGCCAGGCATGTAGATGGGAATGACCAGATCGGAGAAGGCGAGCTCGTAAGTGATGGAGATGGAGCTATTTTTGGGATCCCCAAGCGTCCAGCTTATATATGAGGACTTGAATAAGGAGCTTTGAGCTACCTCGCAGGGAAAGCCATATGAGCCAGGAAAATCTGCATTCGTGATCGCACCTGCGTGTGCGTTGATAGCGTCGAAGAGATCTTGGGGTAGCATAAGGGCAGGAGAGCCGGTGTCGATCGTAACAGGAAGCCAAGGACCTTCGTCGGGTGTGCTGGAAGATGGGAGGGTAATGTTTTGGGCATGGCCGTCGAGGTGGACACTCAGCTGTGTCATTGGGACCTGATATCTTTTAAATTGGTTGCTCTCGTCATCTTTCAGCATATTGAGTTCTGTCAATCCGACATTTTGGTCGAATTTAGACTCATCGACGCCGCCAAACAGAATGGATCCAGTGGCCGCGGACAGGTCATTGAGCCAGACGCTGAAGAGTCTAGACTGTATGGCCCCAGATGAGACAAGGGCTTGTAAGGGCGTGAGCAAGTCGTCTCCGGCTGCGTCGATACTTTTGTTCGATACGACAGGCGTTGGACTGAGGCCCATAATATTAAACGGCAAGGTGCTATTGTTAGATACGCCCAGAGTCATGTTCTTGAGGGTGCTGCCCCCGATAGAGATGTCATCCGTGGCGAAATCCCCAATCAGATTCTCGTTGTTTACATAGGAGATAGCAAACATGTCCGGATAGGTGACTTGGTACGAAGAGGATTTTGACGTGTCGACTGAAAGCCTTTTTAGTGACAGGGCATCGCCTCGAACGATTGAGACTTACAAGTGGCACCAACACACTTCGTATTCGTAATCTTGCATCCATAAGGCGTATTGATACCTAAGTCTGGACTGCCCGTGTCCAATTGGACTTGAATTGTCTGTGGAGGGGTCCCAACAGTAATATTTGCGAAATAGCTACCGCCGGTCACATAGTACAGATTTTTCTCTGCAGAAATCTCGATAGTTCGAGTATCACGTGGAGATACTGGAGACATGATCGAATGTTTTCCGAAATCAATCTGCAGCGCAGCGTATGCCAGATTGCGATGTAAAGCCATCAGTGCAACAACGAAATGAAAGGAAGGCATTTTGACAGAGAAACGATAGGCTATTTTGAAGCGAAGCTGAGTGAATGACAGCTATATTAGATACTGGAAAAGTCAAATCAGGAAGTGTCGCGAAAGTGAAGAAGACGTAGGTACTTACCTATTCAGCGCTCTAGTCCTTATTTATGCCTATCAAACAGGGAAGTTGCGGCTGATGCTCGCGAGAGTGGGTCCTAACTACGTTAAAGCGAGCTAGCCAATGAAGAGCGCCACTAAGTTGCACCAGTCGGAATGCGGTAAGAAAGGCGGAATTTAAACAAGGGTAGAATGAATTAAATGGTGTTTTGGAGACTTCATTTTCAGCGCTTTCAATTATCGGCTGTGCAACCGGGCTGGAGGCTGAAGCCAGAGTTAATCGAACTTTTTGGACTTTCAGTAGCCCTCGATCTTTCTATACATAGTTTCAGGACCAGGTGGCTCAGCTGAAATCCTTCAAACCAACTAAAGAGTTTTCTTTCAAATTTGATTTTTGCTCTGAAGGCATTGTCGAATTGGTCTTCAAAACTCGGGACAAGGAGAAAGAAATTTCGAAAAATCAAGGAAGGGAACAATCTATGTGTGGACTGTGCTAAGCCAACAAAACCATTCAGTCTTGCTCGTACAGATAGAAAAGGGGCTAATGAAGGCCAAAAAGTTTGATTGTCCATGGGCCCTAGCCCGGTAGCACAACCGATGAACGGAAGCGCTGTGCACATTCATATTAGACTTATTAGCTTCTTCCCAAGTCTACGAGCCTTGAGTGGTACTGTGAAGCATCGCCTGTCATTGGCTATCCAGAATTACGGGAGACGTCAAAGCGAAGCATCGGACATTTGACTCAGGCTTTGCTCCTTAAGTTGCTCTTGTTGCAGTGTCGGACTCCGTATCAAGTTGCCATGCTTTTCGACGGTGTTTTTCGCGCTGCTTCATCTTCATTCGCTCTTGCTGTACAGTTGAGTTGCACGCCAACTTCAGAGGATTGTAGCGACGTGTCCTGGCCGCGGGTGGATGGACGCGACATCCTCTCCGGAGCCAGATATCGCCTTGTGGGTTTCGGGAGGGATTTTCACGGTAAATTCCCCTGTGCAGTGGTCGTCAGCTCCTTCTCGACTTTTGTAGTCATTCGAAAAGCAGTAACCTATGTTAATTGCTAAGTCATCAAGTCATGTCACGGTAGGAAACAAAGAATCACCTTGTCTTATGAGTCGCTACGCAAAGTACTTTGCGAAGGTCTTGGGCTCTGCGTTTCAAGAATAGCAAACGCAGACATGTCACTTGAACCCCAATATCTTCCACCAGAAACGAGCCCACCCTGCCTCCCCTGGGCGCGGTTGACTAGGTATTCCCTCCTCCCTCAAATCCTCATCCCCCTTTCTCATCACCAAATTGGATGCCTGAAACCGGTCATCTGGATACTCCAGTTTGATCGCTCGTTCCAAATTGTCCCATTGCTTTAAACCCTCTTCCGAGCTTGCCACTCTGAGCGGTATCCGGTAGCCCTTGTATTGACCGACCCAAACTTCCTTCAATCCGTCGACCACCGTCTCGGCAATATCTTCCACGGGCCCGCCGTACTCGAGCAGTAATTTGACCATGGCTACCTTCTTCGCCCAGACAGCCAAATACAGCGCTGTTTTGCCATTCGAGAATTCTCCATTGCCCTTGTGGATATCTGCCCCTTTCTCTATTAGCATTTTCACGATCTCGGCATTGCCATTGCCGGCGGCGGTGCACAGCGGCGTGACTAATATCCCCCGCACCTTCGCATTCGGATCTGCGTCATACTTTTCTAAGAGCAGTTTCGCGAGTTTTGTCGCGTTCAATTTGGCGGCGTTGAAGAGAGTGGTGCTGATTTCATCACGCCGTTTGTCGTCTCGGGATGGAGAGAGGCAGAGTAGGGGATGGAAAGCGATGTCCAGAAAGAATGACGCTAGAGAAGCGCGGTCATGGATGGGTGTGTTGCGGATGACTTCGACGGCCGCTTTCCGGGACGGTTCATCAAGAGGTCGGCTGCACTGATCGAGCGGTGTGAGATAGCTGAGAAGGAGCTTCAGAATGGCCTCGGAGCACTCAGGGCTGGTGCGGCTGAGAGCCATGGTGATGGTAGACCTTTGCTCGGGGTTGAGGAAGTCGCAGAGTGGTGTGGAGTCTTGGTATCCATCTATATCCTTTGAGTACAAGTCAACAGACACTGAAAATGTCAAGTACCTGGTGAAGTTGGCACAGGATAGCCCCAGTGCTTTAAGAGGAAACGAAGTATGTCTTCGCTTCCAGTGCCAGAACTTGCCAGAATCGTTAGTGGCTTAATCGCCAATGCATGCGCGGGATGTTCACGACTGTGCTGGAGCAGAATCTCCACTACCTCAAGATTCTGACCAATTGGGGCAAAATCAAGGGCGTCCGCCTCCGTAATTTCCTCGCCGTTGGGCCCAATGAGCGGTTTCCCGTCAAGCTTCTGAGCTATGGTAGGGTCTCCGCCGTTCTCAAGCAGCCAGCGTACGACATCCGGATGGCCTCCAGAAGCTGCTCGAATGATTGGGGTTTCTCCGTTCATGTCTTTTGAGTTGATACCCAATCCCTTTGCATGAAGAATCTTGGCGATCTCGAGGTGCCCTTGAAAGCACGCTGCATGAAGCAGCACAAGATCGTCTGGTTGCTCTCCTGTAGGCACAAGATTGACACCATCATCTATCAAAGCTTCTACCACAGGCTCTGAACCTGCAACTGTTGCTTCAAAAAGTAAATCAAGGCCTCGGTCTGGACGAGCGTTGAATTCTTGAGCCATATCTCGACAATGCTGAAGCAAATCCCTAGCTTTTTTAACTTGTTCCTCAGGGGCCCCTTCGAAGACCTTAAATTGTTTTGAAAGGCTTTCTCCAGCTGTACTGTACCACATAGGGTCAGCATAAAATTTTGGATCTGGTGGATATTTATTCCAAACTAAGCCATCAGGGAGCAATGGAAGGCCACCATCTGGTCCAGCTTCCATGACTTTAGGTAGTGGGTATTGGTTGAGAAGCCGACGAGAGGTGTCACCCGATGACTCTGTGCTTGTCATATTTAGTGACAAACAGCTCCTAGGGAAGTTGCCAGTAACGAGATTGAACAAGAAAGCTGAAACTTCAGTGAAGATGTGGGTGGAAAAGGTAAGGCATGTGGAACAATGGGATTGCAGATATTTTAGACCACTAGGTCAGCGGCACCAAAGGACCCTGCATTCACTGTACGACTAGACATGAGATCATGTCTGCCGTTGCCTCGCAGGATCTTCATCCTACGTTGTTCTTAGCAATGGCGGAGTAGGCAACAGTTACTAGGCACCAACCTCAGCTAAGTTCGGACTCGGGTTGCCTAGCGTGCGGCCTGCGTGTCTGAGATCTCATCCTGTTCTGCTCCAGCTACGATAGGAATAATTTCTCACAAAAGCCTCAGTTCAGTCCCCGAAAGCCGAGAAAACCATGCTTTGTAGTGAGAGAAATATAATCACAAGGGGAGAGAAAGTAATCCAGGGTTGGGTTGACGGTTTCCGAATTCCTCCGAGAAATGCCCTTTTGGTGGGATCACGTAAAGTATTCTCCCTGTGCGTTGAGGACTATATTCTATGAGGACGTCGGTCGTATTAAACCAGCAATTCTTCAGCTACTGGACTGCCTCAGAGGTTATGGAAACCATTGGAACATGATTGCGTTATCGGATTTGGGTTTAGATGAATTGATGGCTGGGCTTGCAAACTGATAACTTTCAACGAGACATCAACGCATTGTTCGCGATTTAAGGACCGCATCAACAAGCTGGCCAATTCTCAAGTCAAAGACTGCGATGTCTGTAACATCTCTCTTGCAAGCGAACTCGGTATCAAGGCAAAAGATTCGGTATCCTTCCAGGCCTGGCGGATGTACAATGAGGTCATTTTGAGAATGTCTCGCAACAGGATGACGAAGAAACTTAGATCTCTGGTCGCAAGAAAATTCCTGTGTGCAGCATTGGCAGCAAAAGACCTGCCTTTCGAAGTGAACCACTTGGTAGCGCTTTTCGACCTTCTTTCTTCAAATCTAGATATTTGCAACACGTTTTCTCGAAAGGCAATTGTTCATGTTCGTCTAGGTAGACTTGTATCCGATTAATGTTCACAAACAGTTTTATGATGTTCCGAGAAAAAAGGTCTTGCCGCATTCCAGTTCACAGACGACCGAGTCTCGTTGTCCCCAGTTGTTCACCCTGACTTAGTCCGTTTCTGGCTAGACTCTGGTCTCATTAGCGCGTTTCGTTCTAACGCGTCGGCGCGTCCACTAGGCTTAAAATGTGGATTGCTGCAGTGTGAGTCAAAATTTCGGCAATTCATTATATTCGCTACCGAGCTATCCTAACATCTACCTACGGTTGAGGGAGTGCCATTCCTAGCAATACCAGCTGGCCAGTCAAGCCTATCCCACAAGCGCCCAGACCCATCCATACTACTGCTACTGCCTACTACTTAAACAAAGTAAAAGAGACGCGCCGTTTAAAGGCAAACAGGCCATGTTCCCATGTCCAGTGAGACGGATAGGGAAACAGTATAACCATGTGTTTCTTCTTGCTTAACTCAGGGAGGGTATCCATTATCGCAATTGTTACAGCAACAAAGATCCTCCAATACTATCATTATTCATAAGAAAACTAATCAAACAGAGAAAATCGAGGAGATTTAGAACGTGGTCCTTGCAGGGATTCGAGAGCAACAGCAGGCAGCCGTCCAAATGCTGATCTATTTCTTTTCTTTTCCTTGTTCGCGTGAGTTGTCCGGGTCGTGATCACTCAATTGACAAGCTCGCCTCCAAGTTCCATACCGAGTCCACTCTCCTTGGATCGCTCGAGACCACTGAGGCCGGGGCTTGCTCCAGGCGGCACTAGAGGAGAGAAGTTGAGCTTGCGGCGGGCCTCGCGAGCAGCCAATGGGGTTCGAGCTGCGGCGACGGGCGTGCGCGCCCAATGTCCCTGCGCAGGGCTGGGGGTGATGTTGACAAAGTCGGCGAAATTAAAGTTCTGCGAAGGGGTATTCATGCCGAAGCCGAGTAGGTTGGTCGAGCCGCCACCAGGAGTCGACATCATCGACGACGGGAGGGGAGTATGCTTTGCTGGTGGAGTGGAAGGAGCGTAGACACGAGTCTTTTGAGTACCAGAGGGATGGGCTGGTGATGGTGAGGTGGCGAGGTAGAGGAGAAGGTCGGCCCCTTCCTCGCCCGTCTTGGGTGTGCGAGACATCGTGACGTGTTCAGAGGACTTCGATACGAAGCGGGAGTGACGGGAGCCTCCAGGTGGGGGAGTACATGGAGGCGAGGAATGGATCTGGGAGGAGCTCAATTGGAAGGAATGTGTTGGCAGATCTTGTTCATCGTCATCGTCAGAAATTGACGGAGATAGCTCGTCAGGTATCGTTGAGGAATTTGAGACAAAGGAGAAATTCGAAACTTTTGAAGCGTTGGGCGGATCATAACGTTCGTGCTTGACGGGGGACGATTCGGGGAGTTTGAATGTGCTTTTCCATGAGGGCTTGGTATTATTGGCCGAGCGAAGCCGTCTACGGTCATAAGTCGCAGAGGCTGGTCGCTGATTCTGTTGTTGGTATTTGAGACGTTTGGTCTGTCCGTACATGCTCCCACCTGAGCCGGTTAGATCATCCGAGAACATCGGCCCAGTGAGGGGTGAGGAGCTGAAGGCGTTGAGACGGCCTGAGATATTCGAGGAAGAATCTGATATGGTATCGTTGCTTGATGTCGGACGCTTTCTCTTGAGTTCCTTTTCAATTTCGGGTTCAATTGTTTCAATGCTCAGATGCTCCCATCCATTTTGAACCTTCAGGTTGGCAAGGGCAAGGCGGTCTTGAAGCGCTCGAGTCATCTGGAGACTTGTCAGTGCAGATTCAAGGGTCAATATGGGCAGAGAATTCACCTTGGAGACTTGAGCCCGCTTGAGAACTTTGCTGGCGACATCGCCAGCTTGCTCGACATGGTCCATTTGGTCGAAGTAATGGGCGGAAGAAGTATCAAGGGAGACGCCCACGTATGAGCAACTCATAGTGGGGGAACAAAGCACTGTTGGTTGAGTGAACCAACGAATGGTAAATTCGAGCTCAAGTGCGCCGATCTCAGTCAGAATCTCGATTGGGGAGAAGGAGATTAAGAGGCAGCCGCAAAGGAGAACTAGTCGGCCAGGGCAGGTAATTGTGGGATGGTTGGGCTAGCGATGATGATCGAGAGATGGAGAGGCGGGATAAGTCGAACAAATGATTGATAACTTTGTGCAACTCAGCGGCACATAATTCTAGGCGTCAATTTAATCAAGTGTGCACAGCTTCTGGGGTTGCGGAGTAACTTGGTTCGGCTTGACGCTGCTATTTTGCGTTGAGCACGGCCAAAGTTCCGAACCATTGGCTGGCACTTAACGCGATCATCCTGGACGCGTCCAGCCACGCGTTTTACCACCCTCACCAATCCTGCTCCAACACTTACGGACTATTCCTGATCGCATTCCAGACATGCATGTTTCACTTTACCATGGATTAATTTTGCATAATCTTTCTGCAAAGAGCCGAGTCAGGTAATCCGCGCAACTGCATGTGATGCTGCCTCTAGAAATGCCCGGAATCATCCTGGCAGTCGTCAAGACGATATTTGAATTTACCCAAGCGCCTTTTTCGTAATTCCTTTTGCTGCATTCCCGCCTGACGATTCAATGTGTTTTAAGAATTTTTGCAAGCCCTCGAACTAATAACGAAATTCGTCTTTGTCTCATTGCAAGTCAACCACATCTATCAAGGTACGTAATCTATAGTTGAGAGAGGTTACAAATATCTCGGACAAGCAGTCGCCCTGCCAAAGAGTGTACTCCAATCCTCTATTCTAGAAGCAAAACCAGTCCAAATGTATGTATATGCAAAGGCATTTAGTCAATGTCGGCTCACATATGTGGTGTGCCTTATTGCGGTCCAGCGTTGCTCCGAAACCAAGGCGTATTACCGACTACATCATGGATGGCATCGACAACATTTTGTACATCTTTGGTCTTGATCGGCACCCGATGATCACCGTCCCACTCGACAAGTTTGGTAGAAGTAGGATCGCAATACTCGTGCAGCAATTTTCGGTGAAGATGTAGTCCGGGGTCCTTCATGCCATGCACATGGATCGATGGTAGTGAAAGAATATGGGTGCGATCATTCTTTGATGTATCGAACCCTTCTGAAAGATCTCCAGCAGGGACAAGCCCCGGTGATTCAGTCAGTGGGCTCAAAGATACCAATGGACATCGACCCGCTAACAGAATAGCGAATTTATATTGTGTAGGAGCTGATCCTGTAAGTTTCATCCGTGCCTCTTGCTCGTAAAGCAGACTGGCTGCCAGCTTCGCGCCCTGCGAGAAGCCCATCAGTCCTACGATTGGCCCAGTCCCCTCGTCGCGATTGATACATGTATCTATTGAATATTGAATCTCTTCGATCGCAGTCTCAGTGTCCGTGGCAGGTTGTTCTGGCAGCCACCGTAGCCATCTTCGAAACGGGCCCCAGTCTTTGTATACTGGTATCATGCCTGGACCAGGGTCGCATAGGAAGGGTCCATCGGCGAAGATAAAACGGAATTCGGGAAGGGCTTTGATGATGGAACGAGCTTGTGCTTTGAAGATGGCGCCGGTGACTCCCCCACCGTGCAAGCAGAGTATACGGAATCTAGAATCGGTTCCTTCATTCATTATGGGTAATCAACGATATAGTAAGCGGTCGTGTATTCACCGAGCTTCGGAAAGCGACTCAGTAGGTTGGAATGTCTTGACCAATACCGAATGAAGACTCTAATTAGCCATTTAACTTTAGAAAGTAACAAGAATTGAAACAGGAACTATGCCACCAAGAGAGGATGAAAGGAAAATCGTCAGAAGCAAATCCAAGGACGCATTATCAGCATCGGTCAGCGAAGGCACAGCTCTAGTCGCCCGAAAGCGAATGACCGGCACCAAAAATAATCATAGGGCTGACGTTAGCGAAACATCATCTGAAGGCGGTGAGGTTCGTTCTGCCGCCAAATCCACGCTTCACCCAGATTGCAGACTTCGAAGCTTTCGAAGCGAATATCTCAGCAACGAAAGGAGATAACCAAAAACTGAGACTGATACAGTAAATTTTGGATTATCAGCTTTCTTTTGGCATGCAGATCATGGTGAAGTACCAAGATCCCGTGATGTGAAGGGGGGTATCAAGCTAAGCCCAAAACGTTATGTGAAAATTATCTGCCAGCCCTATCGAAGATCTGTAAATTTTTATCAATAGTAGAAAACCCTGTTTCAGACCTTTCCAAAATCACTATCAGCATCTCTTTCGAAGGCGTTGTTGTTGAGATATCTGCGCTCAGAGCTACGACCCAAAGCATTGTAGACGCTTGACGATATCTTCAGGGAATTTCCTAAATAGGAAGCGGAGCAAGCGGCGAGTCCGTGCCCCAAAGCTTCCGCCTTCTCTTCCATTTCGTCTCAGTTTCTCAGCTCAACTACATTGGTCTCGTGGACTTTTTTCTACGTGCGTGCTCATTGCATGCGACCTAGCGCTCCTGCTTACCAGCTGCAATGTCAGCAAACTCGGCTCTGGTCCCCAACTCTTCCATCAAGCCCATCATATCTTCATCTCCGGCGTCGGCGAGCGCTTGAAACTCATGTTGATGTTGTTGCAACCATTCCTTCTCCTCGCCGGCCTGGTGGCTCTCAGTCAGCGCCCACCTGGTCTGATCCAATATGCACAGCATACTTGAGGTCTGAAGAAGCCCGCTTCCAAGGCTGTTACTAGAGATGATTGTATCCAGACGGTCCTTAGTTCCTTCTCTGGCCCTTTACCTATAATCTGCTCCCATGCTTCGACAATCGAAGTGCAATGTTCGTTGTACAACGCAACAGATCTCGTCTCTCCGGCTCGACACCTTAGGATAATTCGATTATACTTCTTGAGCACGCCTCCACGAAAGACCTCAAAGTTTGTTAGCTTCCGTAGGTATAGCGTCCGAGACGTGAGATATGACTACTTTTTGGGACGAAGAGTCGACATAACGAACATTAATGAAATATGAAGGTGTCCTGAATCGTTCTGCGTGGATCTGCGTGAGGGCCTTGGCCAGCTCTTCTTGGGTTTGCTCTGTAAGAGGCGTGACATATTCAACGTCGTACAGAGGCATGTTTCATCTGTCGAGTTTGATTTGCTAGATTTGAAAGTCAAGCGTGCGCTGATCTCCAACTATCGTAGCACATGTATCGGTAAGCTACAAAACTTGCCGAGGTAGAAAAAGCCAAAGACCGATTTTCCCACAAATGGCATATTGGGAAAAACGGCTAGGTCTGGACGGAGTGCACTTCTTTCATGCGGAGATCATCGAGCTCGTCAATCTGAATCAAAGCTCTTAAGCCAGAATCAACCACCCCATAGCTGGACGGCAGTACATTTCCGGTACAGCAGAATACGTCCCACAAGGACTACCGCCATAGTACCAAAATTAACAATACTGTCTATGGATTAAAATTCCTTTATTTGCCCATGACTGCTCTGACGTCCCATACCAAAAGCCGGGAGTCCCAGCCCGCACTAGCACACCATCCCTCTGCTCCAAAGAGACACCAATCTACCCCTGTCACAAACTCTGTATGCGCCCCCATCCTCCCCATCTCCTTTCCAGCACCAGACACGAGGGGTTCGCCTCCAGCCTGACCACCTTCATTGCTCCCGTCCGTCCATACCCGACAAGTCATATCGTAGCTCGCACTCAGCAGCACATCCGCCAAATGCGGGCTCCAGCTGATCCTCCTGACCGCATAATCATGCCCTTGCAAAACCGATGTGGGGCCCTGTCCCGGCGCCCTCACATCGAACACGCGGATTGCACGATCGACGCCCGCCGTGGCGATGACGCCATCCCGGTACTTGTTCCAGTCGTGCGTCAGAGCCTCGCTCGGCGGAACGCCAGGCGGCGGCGCGACTCCAGGTCGCGTTTTGGGAGGAGCGTGGATGGGAAGGGCGAGAACGAGGTGGTTACTCGCACTCGCCGGGGTGCGGAGGTCGAAGAGCCGCAGCTGACTGTCGCTGCTCACAGCACTCAAGACGCTGGGGCTGAATGGGCTGAATTCAGCGGAATATGTGCAGCTGTGCGTGGGCAGGGTCGTGATGGAAGATGCGGAGTTTGGGTTCCAAATCTTGATGCACCCGTCCCATGAGGATGAGAGGAAGGTTTCCTTGGAGACGAGATTCCAATGGACGGAGAAGACTTCGCGGGCATGTTCGGACCATGAGGCGATGGGAAAATCGGGAAGAGAAATGTCGAACAGCTTGACGCTGCCATCACCGCTTGCTGCAAGGATTTGGTTCTCGTGAGCTTCGGACCATGTCAAATCGAAGAGCCCATCTTGCGTATCAAACCTGGCTCCACTTAGTTATACCAAGTCCCTCAGGATCAATATTTTGTAAGGGAAGTTTATACCACTTCTCTGCAACAATACCGTTAGGAGTCAGCCCCAATATATAGAGCCTCCCATTTCCAACGAGCCCGAAGTTCGCGGAGGCTGCGACAGCGATTCGAGAGTCGAAATATGGTGAGTACTTCACACTGTAACCGTTGAAGCCTTGCGTATTAAATTCTAGCATTTTTACCGTATCGCGCGGATCCGTCTCGTCAAGAGGTGAAGCTTACAAAGCATCTTCCTGTTCACCGATATAGGGACAGGCGACGATTGTTTGCTCGTAACCATGAAATCCGCTTCATGACTCTGCCTCTACCAGCTTGGGAATTGCTGAAAGCTGGAGAGGTAGGTAACTGTCGTGTGGAAGGGAAGGCCGAGGCCAAAGTCGTCATCGTCAAAGTGGGGCATTTAGCGTATGCGAAAATAAGAGCGTTGCGAGTGTCTCGACTTGACTCCTGCATTCATATTTATTTGGACTTTGTTGCGAGGTTATTCGGTGATACACAGTGGAAAAGAACCAAGTAAGATAGTATTGACTTCGATGTTGCCTGTATCTCAATCCTAATCCCATTCGGAAATATCCCCAAAGTGGCCAATGATAGTTTCCGAGGACGCTAAAATTGACTCATGCTTCCTTTCCTAGACACGGACAGTCTTATTGTGATCGCATTGGGTATCATGGTTATGGTAGGAACAAAGCATTTGGAAGGTCATTTCAGTGATATAATATCCTTTTGCGCTTGGCTGTTGAAATAGCAAGCCTTTCAATCATTCTATCAGCCTCACGAGCAAAAATCGATGGTGTCGTCATGAATTGGGAATATGGATTCTTTTGTGTCGAGAAAGCGTCGACGTGCCCCAGAGGATGACAAAAATGCTGAAGGGGCATTTAATAGGTTGGATGACGACTCTACAGATTTCAAATTGGCTGTCTTATCCTCTCTACACCCATCGACGGATCAGACCTTCCTGCTCGAAGCCCTCTTATCTGCAGATGGATCCATAGAAGAAGCCTCAAAGTCGCTCCTCCCAGACGATGTCGCGAAAGCACCACGTAGAGAGGCAATAGGTTACCAGTCCTCTCTTACTTCCTTTGCTCGGCCCCGAGACTCCAATTCTGTGTCTCCAAGCAAGAAGAAGGCTCTCCCAAAGAAAGGCAAGACTTTACATTTGTATGCGCCTGAAGATATTGAGAACTCGACTCCATGCTCAATCATCCATAATTTTCTTCCTGCCGCACAAGCAGATGCTCTTCTCCGCGAATTGCTGAACGAAGCCTCCACTTTCCAAAAAGCCACCTTTAAGCTCTTCGAGCGTGAAGTCAGCAGCCCACATACGATGGCTTTCTACGTCGACAGCTTGGAGGAAGCACAAGCCCAAACGACCGACTACGTCTACAACGGAAGTGTGCTCAAGGACGTCCGACGCTCGCTCCCCGAAATGCTCCGCGTGTCTGCCCTCGTCCAGGAAGCCGTAAACAACGAGATCCAGAGACGGATCCGTGACCACTACCCCGACGGCAAGAAGCTCAAGTATCAGTCGCCCGACGAATGGAAACCGAATGCCTCCTTCGTGAACTGCTACAGCGGACCCACCGAAAACGTCGGATACCATTCCGACCAACTCACCTACATCGGCCCGCGCGCCATCATCGGCAGCCTCTCGCTCGGAGTCGCGCGTGAGTTTAGAGTGCGGCGCATCGTCGCTCGGGACGACCCGACGAGCGATGACCAGACGCGCGGCGACGCGGAAGGGCAGATTGGGATTCATCTGCCGCACAATTCGCTGCTCGTGATGCATGCGGAGATGCAGGAGGAGTGGAAGCATAGTATTGCGCCGAGCCAGGCCATCGATCCGCATCCCGTGGCAGGCAGCAAGCGAATTAACATCACTTACCGGTGCTACAAGGAGAATCTGAATCCGCGATGGACGCCTAAATGTCGTTGCAACATACCGGCGGTGCTACGATGTGTCCAAAAAAAGAAGGAAAACAGAGGCCGATATGTAAGTCTCATTACGTCTCATGCGTTTTGATCTATTCGACGGTGACGGATGGTTTGCTAATATTTTTTAAAGATGTGGATGTGTCATGCGTCGTACACGCCTGGACAAGAAGGGTAAGTTTCAACTGAGTTTCCAGGGTTTTGGGAAGATTTGACGTTGTATTTGAGTCTAGATGCAGCTATTTTCAGTTTGCAGAGTTCGACGACGATGGGAACCCACCGTGGGCCAAGGACGTGAAGAACACAACGGACATATCAGGCAATGCTGGCTTTGATGCAGAGGTACCCAAAGTGCAAAGTGGCTAAATCCAATGAAGATCGAATGAGAGGCGTGGATGCACGACCGTTACTTTAATGCCAACCGGATTCCAGTTGCGATTTTCGTTTGCTGTCCGCACGTATGCATGAAAGTAGACACCTATGCGACTTTGGTAAAGCTCAAGTCGATGCCTAGTGCAGGGCAAGGTGTACCAATCACCTCAAGAGGTCTCTATCAGTGTAGCGGTCAACAAAGAGCTTCGATGCGTATAGCGCGGGATGTTGTACAGTGGTGCATAGTGGGCTGTCGTGGCTGTTCGGTGTCGCCCTTTAACCAGGATTTATAGCCCCACCATGCAGACGCGGAAAAAGGGCGTTTCAGACCGCGGTTAGCGGTCACGCATGACGGCATGTGATTGGTAGATCTCGTCTGTAAGATATGCATCAAGGTGCGGAAGCATTATGAGCCAGTTCGTCTCACATCAGCGACGGGTGGGAAACCGGAATGCCGCTGAGCTTCTTCGATCTGGCCACTGGGCTATCTAGAAACCGCATCCCCCCAGGATCGCACATGCCAAGCCTCGCTTGCGGTGTCTACGTGCAGTATGTACAGGGATGGTATTCGACCATCTCGAAAGCAAAATAAATGACCCAAGGAAAGAAAAAGTGACGACGGGCTCGGTCCAAAGGGACCACGGTAGCAACTGACTCGGCAGATGCCGGGAGCGCATTGAGAAGGCAGAAAATACGGAACAGTTGGGCCAGCTGCATCGTAGCTCGCCCAAAGGGATGCAACACGGCCCCAGTACCAAAATGTCCGAAGGGCCGGTCAATCCAGATGCCAAGAAATGATGCAAAGTCAACGAGGCTAAAACCTCTGGAAGCAAGTATTTTACACCGTCTGGAGAAAAAACGCCTGTGCGTGCAACTGTGTGGGTAGCGAAAAAAAAAAAAGTGGGAACATGCGAAACCATGGTTCGTATTCAAGCCGTCCGCAATCAGCATCTCACAAAACCCTAAAAAGGAAAATACCAGAACAAAAAGGGTATATGTATCGAATGTGCTCCCAAGATGTACATAAATCCAAAATGCAACAGTAGATTCGTCGTGGCAGATGAAGAAATGCGAAAAAACAAAAGCCTTAAGTAACTTATGGACGTGAAACGAAGGCTTCCCGTTCCAGCGGCGAAGGTTGGTGCAGATGCTGCGATCGATACCGTGTAGACCAATCCCAAGGCCTCACGGTACGCTTCGGCTTGAGGGTTCTTCCCGCTTCGGCGAAGAAGGTTCAGACCCATGCTGCGAAACTGAGGAGTATCGCGACTGCTGCTGCAAGGGTCGCATATCCCGTTGAGCTGATTGATGCCGCTCACCCCGTTCCTCAGAGTGGCGCAGGATCTGTGGCTCTTCGGCTTGAAACTCGTGGAACTGACCGCCTCGGCGGCTGGGAGGCCGTGGCTGGGGCTCGGGTCCGCGAGCAGAAGCATCACTGCGGTTTCGAGCGTGTTGACTGCGTTTTCCAGGGGTCGTTGTCGCGGATGTTGAAGACGACATCTGAGAAAAAGATGGTGACGTTCCCTGATGTTGAGCCGTCGAAGGTACAGGTGCAGGTGCATGTGAGCCTTGGGCCTTTCGTTTCTTGGGGGATTGCGTGTATTCTACATCCAGATTTCTCAATCAGATTCGGCTTGATTTGTGACGATTTACGATCTTGATTTACCTGAAGGCGTTGCCGGTTGTTTGTCAGAAGATTTCTCGGCTTGAGAAGTAGGCGGTACCCAGTGATGAAAATAAATCGATGGTGAGGAAGCTGCTGGCTCTTGCTGAGTAGCCGGTGCAGCTTGTTGCAGTTGGTGAACCCCCTGAGAAGTCGGTGGAGGCTGATGGATCTGCATTTCATTCGTCGTCAATCTTGGTAGAGCCGCGTGAGGGGGCGGTCTTGGAGCGGACGTGGGTGCACTAGCAAGGCTCGAGGCTCTCGCCCGATTTGAAGGAGAAGCACCCCCAAGTGGAAATCCAGACGCTCCCTGAGCCAGTGGCTGACCCGGCAACACTGGCCCAGCAGGTAATGACGGCTGCGGAGCTTGTGGTGGGGCTACGCCGTAAGCACCAGCTTGAGGAGGGTTAATCATCCGGGTTTCTCGGCGGACGTCCGGTGACGTTTGAGGCCCAGGAATTGGCTGCTGCGGCGGTTGCTGCTGAGCTTGGATCTGAGCAATGTAATGCTGAAATAACTCCATACTGGCACTGGTCAAGTTCCCACCACCTATGCCTGCAAAAATAATGGGAATGAGGTGCTGTGGGATACCGCCTGCGATTGATTCGCGCAGCATCGACTGTTCGATTTTGCGCTGATCGAGCCGGATAGTTTCCTGTTTGGTCTTCTCCTCCTCTTGCTTCCTCTTGTCTTCTTCGGCTTTCGCTATTAACCAATTTCTCATGGGTTCCTCAGCACCTTGCCATTGAGAAGGAGGGGCTGGCATCTGATGGAAAGATTGAGAAAGAGGAGGTTGCCCGCGGCTCGGATCAGGTAAGGTCATTGCCGCTGGCGGTGGAAGACCACGATGAGGTGTACTCATCGTCTTGGAAGCGCTGCCCGGCAGCGATGGTAAAGAGCCGCCGTTGGCTTTGGGGGAAGGTCGCGCAACAGAATTCGGTAACGGCGGAGAGTAGTCATGGGGAGGCTTGAAATCAAACTCGGTCTTGGCTGATGCCGGCAGCGTTAGCAACATTGATGCGAACCTTGCGCTGTGACTGATGTGCTGTCATATAGAAGTATCGGTATATAGGCGATGTAGTGGTTGGATAACGAAAACGTCTTTGGAGGGGAAGAAGGTTACTAATGTATTGAAGTACACCACAGCTGGGATGGGCGGTTCTATATGGAGCAGTTCGAGAAGAGTTACCCACTTTAGAAGGGAAGGGGAGACCGTTTCGTTAAACTGGAGAATAAGAGGACCAATGCGGACAGTTCAATGCAATGATCCACCAGGGGAGGCCGGTCTCGTCCAAGGTTTTCGCGTAACGCTGAGAAATGGGAAGGTGAGACGGATGCTTGAACGTAGATCCTGACTATGTACGAAGATTCTCTCGCGTGGTAAAAGATGATCAATTGCTGGGATGTGCAAAGGCCTGAGTTAGTGTCGAAGTCTAGATCCTATAGCAGGACTGGGTGGGTGCCAGCCGGGACTCGACCATTTCCAGGAAGATTTACAGCGCCAGGCAAGAGAACGCGTTTTGGGAAGGAAAGGACGTTTCGAGTTGCATGCAAGACGAAGATGAATACCAATTCAGAACCAGTGCAAGCTGGCGGGCCCCAGAAGTTGCAGGAGTAAAAGGAACTAAAGGAGCGAATGAAGGAGACGATCCAGCAACGAGTGCTAACAAGGCTCAATAAACGTCAGACGGGCTCGCCAGCAGAACCCGGTCAGACACGTCTAGCGGGTTGAGCAGCTGCAAGCTGCGGAGGGAGCAGCCGCCAGGATAAGCATCCGGCGGAGGAACCAAAAAAGAAAAGGAAGAATGACGGTGGACAGACGTCGGAGGGAAGATGGCGAGTGAGGTGACGGGGATTAAGGTGCGGCCTGAGGGCGTGGGAGACGCATGCCTGCATCGTAGCTGTGCTCTCGGCAGCGCTTCGCGTGGCGCTGCCGGCTTCTGCAAGAGCTGCAGGGCAGAAGAGCCAGCGACGCCAACGTAACTTTCGTGAGCCCGCGTCGCCTGGGGCCCGGAACACACTGACGTGCATGTGTTGCCAGTGGACGGGGATGCACCAGCGACGGGCTCTGGTGAGGCGCTCCAAGGCGAATCACCAGCGTCGTGCCTCCCCAGTTACATTTGCTAGCCTGTCCCGCCCACGGAGGCGGAATCGGGCCTCAAGCACGACTGCCCTCAGATTGCTGGACACGGCGCTGGAAAGAGCAGTATGCCCCGCGCGCTTGGTTCAGCTTGACGTGAGCATCGATGCCTTTAACGTGTTGGCGGCTCTAGTTTGCTTCGTGTTCGCCATTGACGGCCGGCTGGAGGCACGTCTAATGTCGTTACTCGACGCCTGTGGCTGGTAGTGGCACGGCATCATCTCCGACGATGTGGTCTTGGGAGTGAGACGCTGGTACGCGCGGCGGGGTACGTACATTTCCACATTTCCACATCTCCTAGGAATAAGGGATACTAAGGGATTGTCACCGCTATTCCAGGATTTGATGATGATAATAAAAAGGATCGAGCCGCGCCTAGGCAGCCTTGTGATCGATGCCCGGAAGCAGATTCTTGAGCTGAAGTCGGAATCTGCACCAGCGTCTTCACGGACGTGGGGCTTAAGATTAGCTGCCCACTCGAAACGCACCTTCGTACTTTGCAATTTATGTAAGCGCGCTTTGATTGGGGGCGCCAATGGTCACGAGAGCGACGGAGGAGGTGCTCATCAGCAGCGCTTCCTCTGTTTGCTGCTTCTATTTGGTATGGCGGATGCTCGCATGGATACAGTCGTAGTCGGGTCTTGACGCTGGCAATTGATCCAAACCCGGATTTACTCGGGAGCTGAAATGGGCAGTTGTAAGACTGAAGAGACAGCGATCAACTTGCAAAAAACTTCCGATGGGTAATTATGTCAACAGGCATCTTATCGTTGGCTTGAGCAAATAGAGCACCGAGAGAATTGTGTAATTGGCATAGCAAGATTAGCGCGGCAAAGTCCTACCCGAGGCCTGCAGATGGCGTCTGCCCTTGTTGCCAAAATTGTTGGTTACGGAGCAATTCCTCCGAGGGTGGTCCCAAAGTGACCAACTTTTAGGATCTAACCCAGTGTGTCGCCATGAAATCTATGCAAAACAGTGGCGTTGCCACATCTGGCCACGAACAACTTTAAAGGAAATTTGGTCTTGCGGCCACGACATCAACCGGTCTATTATGATCAGGCAGGATCCGAGATCGGTAATAGGATGCTGAGACCGGCTTGAAGCTCGGATAGGATTGATATGAAATCGCCTAAGAGGGAGATTTGATTGTAATCTAAAGCGTCATGCAAACCGGGTGGAAGATTGTACCTGGTGCCTGGGAATATGCCACCGTACCTGGAGGCTTCGATGTCGTCAGTTCCAACGAATGTCCACTTCGGATGGACGGCATGACCATAATGACGATTTGCTCAATTCAACCGGAAAGCTCTTGAGCGGCAGGCCATACGCGTTCGCTAATAGATGAGGTCTCTGGTGCACGGATTGGATCACAGCTCAGGTTGTGGTCGTCCGCGGAGCTTCTGAACCCTTCCTTTTCACCCGGAAGCTTCCCGATACGGGAATTCGCCCTGATTTTCTAAGGGCACATCTTGCTTTACCCCTGTATTCGACGAAGAACTCGTGAATGCGCAGAAGAAGTGGTTCGACCCCATTTGAGCTCGTATGTAGATCAGACTAGCCCTGTTCGGGACACAGCAAGCTGAGGCGAGGCGATCTGCCATAGCTTTCTCTTTCGAGACACAAGGTGGGACCTCGACGTTACAGATGGCGCCTTCATAAGAGGATGTCGAAACGAATAAGAACCGTTGGTTCCGACGGAATAGCCGTTAACCTTCGAGAAAAAGCCGGAAGGCCAACTGACAGCGAAAATCTTGACTGTATAGAGTAGACGTCCCTAGTCCTTGGGTATTATTGTAACTTCTTGAGTGGTATCAATCAGCCGGCAGCTAAAGCCGCGACACGACATGCAGGTTTGAGCAACAACTACCACTTCGAGTCTAATTAATCAGCCGAACACGGAAATGTCGGCAATCGATATACCCACCCATGGGCAAATCTTTTTAGGTACATATTACATAACACTGGGTAAGGTCTCTGATTAGAAAATAGCAGTGCCGGCCTGTCGGCACAGGGATTCTGCGTGCTCCAAGCTGCACGTCATTAGGAGCATGCATACCGTATCTCAAGGACACTTCGACTCCAGCAATAAATCTACACCCAAGATTCGAAAGAATATTTGCTGAGATTTGCGGACTGAGTGAATGCTCTCCGACAATCGACGGGCAGGGATCGCTCCACAACTGAAAGCCACGTGAGAAGCCACGCGAGGCGGACCGCCACTATCTCAGTGATCGACGGAGCTAAGCCCAGCACAGCCAGGAAGCCCCACCAGCTGATCCGCTCCAACGGCCTTCTCGGCGCTTTGGGTGCATCTGAACCACTTCCGCGGTGCCGATCCATGACTTGTATGAGCTAGAAGATGCTTTTTCTGGCAGGTCGATGTTTTCCATCTGCACAGACGTCGCATTCTCGGTCTGAGCTTCTCCACCCAAAAAAACGTGGCCTTGTGTGGATTCATGGTTCCCAACCTTGAATCGTGAGGCGGACGCACGGTAAGCGGCACGAGTCAAACCACCAACTGTGACGACGCCCTAAGCCTTACGATCAGCAGATCAAGCAGCCCTCTTCTTCTTCGCTTTCCATTCCGTCTTTGCCACTCGCATCAGGATATCTTCATCCCGGACGGGGATCTGCGAGGTAAGTGTCTTCATCGCGTTTTCAAAGTCAGAGTCGAGCAAAATCTCTCGAGTGGCGTCGATGAGAGCCATCGATGTCGCGTGTAGCACATCGAGGTCTGCGCCGCCGAAGTCGACTTTGTCAGCATCGGCTTTTGCTGTAGACGAGGGGCGCGCGGCATTCGGAACGTCGCCAAGCAAGAGGAACACATCCCAAACTCGCAACTGCGCAGGGAACGGGATGGAAATGTTGAAAATGGTCAAATACCAGCGGGTAGCGTACGCGGTAGCCGCAATTCCAAGTTCGTCCTGCAAAACGAAAACTGTCAGACAGGGGATCTCTTCCAGTCTTTATTCATGAAAGAAAAACGCTTTTGCATTTTGATTGAGATCGTCGCGCCGAGCATGACCGCGGACGGTGTCGCCGGGCGAGTCCAACACGCTGGATCTTGGGAACCCAAGCGGTGTGAAAACCGGGCGGCCCGACAGCACAAAACGCACGTTTCAGGGACAAGGTTCTTGGGACTGAACTTTGTTTCGAAGGGGAAAAAGGTCATTTGCTGGACTTACCAACTTATGCGCCACATCACCGCCAGCGAGCCATTTCTTTTCGAAGGTTTCGAGAGTCGACATGAGGCCTTCGAAGCCAGTTTTGTATAAGGTTTCTAATCCCCTGAGTTCCCAGACCCGCACCAGCATGATGAAAGTTTGTTCTTCATCGAAGTAATTCAAGAACATTGCTGCTATGGATGCCATTCCCTGGACGTAGCCGGTGTCAGGAAAGTAGAGCGATATCGCGTGCAGAACCCGGAAAAGTAAGCGTTGTCTTGCATAGAGGTTAGCAGACGAGAGCACTCTGACCCGGATCTGAGTTCGAGCAACGTACCCTCCGCGATACCGTTTTCGAAACATAACATGATCGCTAATTGTCCTGGGAACGTCTGTATCGATTTGAACATCATCTTTTGCGTCTTCCTCCTGTAACTCGTAATATCGTTCAATGAGATCTTCATCTGTCTCC
Organism: Astrothelium subdiscretum; assembly: GCA_021030935.1. NCBI lineage: Eukaryota > Fungi > Ascomycota > Dothideomycetes > Trypetheliales > Trypetheliaceae > Astrothelium > Astrothelium subdiscretum. Next base: position 282,348 of record JAGFMW010000003.1, read on the forward strand.
CCAATCTTCCGTCGTTTAGCGCTTGCGGAGAGGAAAGCGTGCCAAGCAGCAGCGCGCCACTTGTCTGGCACTCCTTTCCAGGTTCTAGAGATCAGTTTGGGGTTGCGAGTGTCAAATTCGAATGTCATGCCTCCACCTCGAGGGCCTGTTTGACTTGGCTTTGCCATCTTGCGCCATTTTTCCTCGCGACTCCACTCTTTCGACTTGATTTTGTGGGCAATTCGGTCGTTCTCTCCTTCCTCGTCAATACCCGAGAGACCAGGTGGCAAGGTCAACATATCCCCGGCTTCATCAACTATGCGTCTGTTGCGATTGTACGGTAACTTGTTAGTAGCAATGCGATATCGACTTTGTGATGATATGCGCGAGCTCGTAGTCTTGCCTGAATGCATGGAACTGGCAGGTGGAGCAGCGGTTTTTGATCGTTTCCACTGCGATGCCATTCCTTGATTATTTTTTGATCGAGACGATGTTGCCTTGGATGGTGATCTCCTGATTGTTCGTTTTCGGCGTGGTGTTTGCGAAGCTAACATGAGCGAGCTTGAAACTCGATGCATTTTTGGCCTTGGTGATTTCGATCTATCCTGAGGCTCTTCTTCTGGGGCTGGAAGTATGAATCCATAGCGATCAATATCCTCTCCGTTGAGGTCCTCCCAATCCTCAATGCCGCCAGCTGTCTCGTGTTCTTCTCGTGGAAAGGGTGCGCTGGCTCTGCTCAACGGTCGCTGTGGAGACTGCCTGGCTTGCCAACCGTTGGTCTCGCTCTGTGATGTATCTGCTGGCCCAGCGGCTGCAGATTGAGGCCGTAGAAACTGGCTTTCAACATTCTCATCACCAGCCTCGTACATGGAGCGAACTCTCTGAGATAACATGGCATCGTCCGCGGACAAGAATCGGGAGGAGGGACCATCAAATTGCTGTAACCGGTGTGCGCTGGGTTTTCTTCGAGTTTTTGAGGCTTCAGTAGAAACCCTAGCAGGTGTATCACCAGAACTTTCAGGGGGACCTTTCGTTGGAAGCTCAGATAGAGCTGCTGATCTCGATAGTGCATCTGCATCTTCATCGTCAAGCAATAGGGTGCCACGATTGGAGAAGCGTAACTTGCCGAGCGTTGACAGCCCATCGAGACTGCTGGAAGGTATGACCGTAGATATGCCTCGAAAATGGCCTGCCGTAGATGGCCGCGTGATTGGTTCCGGCCTTCTTATCTGCGCTCGCGAATCATGTACTGCGGTAGCTGGTCGTGTTCTCAGCTCAGGCGCCTCTATTTGCGTCGGCAACGCTTTGAACCCCCTTTGCTCTTGCTCTCCGTCCTCGTCATGGTCGACAATGATTTCGGGAACCGTAACGGAAGACTGCGTTACCGTAGCTCCACTATCCATTGACTCTGCGCAGCCACTCTTCGTTGACGAGGCAATAGCTGAGTCGCGCTTGGTTTCCTCATGTGATAGGGTATTTCCAAGAAGTGCGAAAGTTTGAGGACTTAGTTTCGAGGGTCTTCCGGTGGGGTCGCGTGCTGTGAATGTCCCTTTCGAATTTGTAGAGGTGCTCGGATTGCTCGAGTGCTTCAATTGTCCGTTCAAATCGTTGCTCAATCGTTTCGCAGGTTCTTGACCGATCGCTTGCTCGCTCATCCTCGTTATGCTGTTAGCAATTGAAATTTGGTGCGCGCCCGTTGCGAAAATGCAACAATGGTCTGAAATCCTGGAGGCTAGTCAGGTTTCGGAGGGGGGATTTTCGGAAAGAGTCAGAGTGACAGGCATTGGAGCAAGAACAGTACCAAAGGTCAATTAATTAAGTAATTAAAATTATACAATACAAATTGAAGACTCTCACGGCTTGCGACCTGACATAGAAGCGCTGAAAATACTTTAAAGAAGGGCCAGAAGCTACCGAGAGCATATCGGACACGTAAAAAAAGGGGTCTCCAGACGGGGAACGCGCCACCGCGCACTGTCTATCCGTAATTGCGCGCTAAAGACGCAACTTCATGCCTAAATCGGCCTCAGTCCGGCTTGAAATGGCGTCATTTCTAAGGATGGCGCAAATGTGGTAGTATAGTATTAGGTAGGTATGTAGAGTGCCTTAATAGGCATTCCGATTTCCAATGTCGCTATTCTAGACGCTGTACGATGAAACAACTTGAAAATATAGAAATTATGAGAAGACAGCAAACCAATTTTCATTCTAACGGATCGCTGCAAAACGCATTTCCTAACACGCGCAGTGTGGAATACGAAACGCTTCGGAGGAAAACCTCCACTGACCCAGGACTACGGAATTCTTTCCGGCAATAGTCACAGGGTATTATCCGCACATTTCTTCCTGCAAAGGCTCTGCGACTTGCTCAGAAACCCAGCTTATACTTCTTGATCCTCGCAAAGACGCCCAAAAGCGTGATCACCGACGCGACGACGATCGCCCACAACTGCATCTTCAAGACGTTCACGTTGAACGTCGTCTGCGTCGCCGCGCAGATCGTGGCCAGCGCCAAGACGAGGATCACGTATCCCGACAGGCGGTGGTACTTGTACAGCTTCTTGGCGTTCGCCACGCCGCCGTAGAGCTGGGGCACGAAGTATTGCGTGATGCCGACGAAGGCCTGCAGCGCGAAGAGGATGTAGGTGATGAGGCCGAGGATGGCGTGGGGCGACTCGAAGTGGGTGCCGTTGTGGTCGAATTTGTTGACCTCGATGACGACGAGGCCGGCAATCGCGGCTCCGAGGGCGACGTCGTTGATGGCTGCGTGGACGTAGGTGCCCTCTTTCTTCTGCTGTGCTGTGTGGGTGGGTTGGAGGACGAGGATGCCTTGGGTGATTAGAAGGATGGCAGCCTAGAGATGGGCGTTGTCAGTCAGAAAGCGGTGGGGAGCGTAGGTGGAAGAGCTGTCCGCTGGAAGCTTACGGAATTAAGGAGCTAGATAGGCAGAGAATTAGCATACAGTTTTACATATATTTGAGGATGATCCGACTTACGGGATGGGCCGAGAAAAGCATGAGCTGGTTGGAGAATACAGCTCCCCATATGATGGCCGTGAGCTACACGTTTCCTGTCAGCTTTCAAATGTTCGAAAATCCGTGCCTCGCCGATTTGATACTTACCACCCATATTCCGGCTTGAGCTATTGTTGCAGTGCCTTCGAAGACTTAGCGAATTGCTCAATAGAAGAGATTGGGCAGTTGTGGGCCATACCAATTGCAAAATTGTGGTAGATTGGCTTGTCTTTCTGAGAGGCATCGCCTGGACCTCCAAGCAAAGGTTCTTGCTCACCGTTTTGGTTCGAGGCCATTTTTCTTGACCTCACACTCATAAAGGGAAGGACGATTGGAGTCTTAAAGCACAGCAGTAGATGGATTTGGGAAGTGGATTATGAATAGAGAGCGGGGACGTCTGGTGGTTGCTTCATGGATGCACGGATTCGGCTTACGGCCAGCCGCTATGGCAGGCTCCGATCGTCCACATCAGCTTTGCACTGATGGTCACCTGGACAAAATGAGGTCATTGATCCTAGATTGATTCGTAAACGAAAATCGTCTCAGGTAGCCGCTTGCTACGTGTCTTGAGTAACGATCGCGCAATATGGACACTACCTAGTGTAAACTGCCAAACCATTGTGGTGGGCTTCAACGCTCAACCAATCAAACAATCCAAATTGGTCAGACTCATCCTATTCGCCCATTTCAAGGAAAGAGAAATCCATTATGTTTACAATCCCACGCTATAATTCCTCAACAGCTCTTCTGAAGTAATCACTGCCACCTGCAACCGTCGCTGTTGGTAAATCAGTACCAAGCCCACTGTCACTTGGCGGTGCGAAGAGCTGTAGTCCCTTCTTGTCCTCTGCCGCCTGTTGCGTTGGGTAAGTCTCAGCTTTGTCTTCAACTTCAATCCCATTTTCCAGTAACAGCTGAGCCCCACTCTCACGCTTCTCTGCTTCTCGCTCCGGTCCTGCTTCTCCTGCTTCTTCACCTCCATCAAGCTCGCTAGCATCAGTTTGGCCCCCAAGTGTCGACCGAACGGTTGAGCCATAGCTTGTCCGCCGGTCGCTCAGATCGCTCCCTGTGATATATGAGCCCGTTCCGTATGTGAGATCGCTGGTACCATAGCTTGTACGACGGTCTTCGGAAGGTGTGATACCCTCTGTGTACGATTGTCCATCGGTACCAGTGCCATACGTAAGGCCGCTCTCAGCAATGCTTGTGCGCCGTTCAGTCAGTGCATCACTCCCGTCCTCATCCACATCCTTGATGGACTCAAGCTCAGGATCCGGCGCCGGTTCCTCGTAGACCGTATGGACGTCTTTGGCTGGCTTGTCTTCGATTTGTAGCGGCATATTTCTTTCGAGTTCACCTTCGCTCTCTTCACTAAAGGCTTCGTTCTCTTTGTCTGTTTCTAAAATGCTGCTGCGCCTGCCACCCCAAGACGACTTCCTGAGACTTTGCGTTTTCACGCTGTGGCTACGTTTCAGACCTCCGACACCGTGCCCTTGAGTAAGAGATGCTGTGGGAACCGGACGCGAAGAAGCTCCAGTCGGATTGTTGTTCGAAATCTGGCTAAGCGACATGATACGGCGGTTTGCAGGAGAATTTCCTTGCTGGACCTGAGCTCCACCACGGCGTACTGGTGGGCGGGTCTTCATTGCCATGGAGTGAGCATTGTCAAGCGTGGACGGCTTTTTACTTTCCTTTGCATTGGCTGCCGATGTGGTCGACACATTGCTGGGTATCCGACGGAGATCCCGACCTTGCGTTGGCGGTGGCTTCTTCTTCCGTGCTTGATTGCTCAGGAGCATGGCACGAGATTGGTTCATAATGCCGTCCAAGATGCGGCGCTCAAGATCATTGGCTCGCTCGTTCATCATGTGCAGTTCTTCATGTCGGAAGTCCAGAGCTGTCTTGAGAGAAGATTCCTCGGCTATCAACTTGTTCTTTTGCAAAAGCAGTTCGTCGCATTCCGACTTTAAGGTGTGAACAGTGTCCTGTAATTTCTGTCTCTCGGTGTTCAAAGCGAGGATATTTGCTTCAACAGCGTCTCGTTCGGCTACACGACGTGCGAGAGCAGAGGCGGCCTCCTCAGCCTCTCTGGCTTTATTGTCATGATCGGCGGACACGAGCTTGCTCTGTATTTCGACAAAAGCGGTGACTTCGGCAGCAGTTGCCATGACCTGTTCGTGAATCTTATCCAAGCGATCAAGTTGGGAAATCCCCTCTTTCGCGTCCGTGGCGTGCTCGACAAGCCTGTCTAGCTTCTCATGTAACGGACCATCATCATGCGTTTCTTGTGGCTCTGCAGATGCTGCTACAAGCTTGTCAAGCTTTTCGTGAATGGATGTATCATCCAGAGTCGGGGCAGTCTCTGGAGAAGCTGAGGGAGCTGGTGCAAGCGCAGGGAGGTCGCGGAACCCAGCAACCATATTCTTAATATCCTCGCTGTGAGCCCGTGTCTCGTCAGTCGCAGCCCGAGCCTGCTCATGCATCTGCTGAGAATGATCATATTGTTGTTGGAGAAGACTTTTGACTTCTTGAAGGGCTTCCATGATCTGAGGGTTGAACTCGGTCACTTGTCCTTGTACGGCATCAATAGCGACCAATGCCTTAGCAACCTCTTCGCGAGTCTGCTGGTGTTCGACCTTCGCATCTAAGTGAGTCTCTTCGACTTTGCCATATGTTTCATCGACTCGGTTGTAGACCGTCTTCGAGTCATCGCTCAGTTTATCAACTGTCTCGGGAATCGTGGTTTGGAGTTCCTTGACAGTAGTACCCAGCGTCTCGATATTCAGTCGCAAGTCTTCGGCGATTGCTTTGTTTTCAGAAGCCATTTCAGACTGTTGAACTGTCCTTTCATCCATGGATTTCGCCCTCTCCTCGGCGGCCTGCTGTGCTTCGTCGTATTTGCTCACCAGCTCGTCAAAGGTAGAATCGATCTTATCAGCAAGGGCTGCAATGATTGCGTCTTTATGTTCTTCATGCTTTTCAAATGCCGTGGCAGACTTCTCGTCATGGTCGGTTCTTACACCCTCGATTGTGCCGTGAGCTCGCTCGAATTCGCGGTTGATGGTCTCCATCAGCTCTTTCACATCAGCTCCCACACTAGAATTGGCTTCGATCGATTCCTCGATTGCTATGAGCTTCACGCCAATTCCAGTCAAGCCTTCACCGCCTTCTTCGACCTTCATTTTAAGTTCATTCTTGCAATCCTTGAGAAGACTCTTTACATCCCTCAATCGCTCGATGACTTCTTCTGCCTCTTGTCTACGGTCATCGAAAGCTTTGGCTGTCACTGCGACATCGGTTTCGTATCGGCTCTTGAACTTGTCATGGCTCTTTCTGAACTCGTCCAGCAACTCATTCAGCTGTTCAAAATCTTCCTTGGACATCAATTTACCCTCGTCAGGAATTTCGAGCTCGGCGATCTTGTTGACGATGGTAGTACAAAGCACGCCAATGGCATCGGTGTCGGATTTCGTGATCTTTTCCTCCTCTGTCTCTTCAGGCATCCTATCTTTTACCTCATCCACTGCAGTCTTGACATCTTGCAACAAAACTTCAACTACATCCAGATCCTCTTTGCTGACGTGCTTGCCCTCAAGTTTGGCAGCTAGCCCCTCGACAGCCTCATTAGTGGATTTGACAACAGCTTCTACAGAGTCAAGATCATCCTTGTTGACGGATTTTTCTGGATCAGGCACGGCGATTTCTTCAAGATGAGCCTTGGTGTTGCGAAGAAGGGTTTCAATCGCATCGGTATCCTCCTTTTTCGCCAACGGTTCCGTGTCTCCAAGCTCGCGGCCTGCAACAACATTGACGATGGCTTGAAGCTCTTTGACCAGCTCTTCGGTCGTCGCAAGGTCGACCTTCGTAGCAAGTTCTGCAATATCACCTTTTGTGACGACTTCAGCAAGATCCTCTTGTCGCCAAGGGATCCAAGTCTTCTTTCGTGGCACTATCGCCGGTACCCACTGTTGATCTAGCAGCGGAATAATCTTGCATGTTTGCATCCATGGCTTCAATCTTGATTTTCAGTTGAGCGAGCATGACTTCAAGCTTTTCCAGATCGCTGGCTTTGAGCCCATTTGTGGCTTCCGAAGTAGTAGGCATGTCGCGACTGACGGCGTTATCTGGGTCATCTGCGAGGACGACTTCGCCTCCAGAAGGAGGTATCTCCAATCTTGAACCCTTTCAAGGCATCAAGCTCTGCGCGAACATTTGCTAAGCCGTCTTTGAGTGTATCGAGGATCTCATAAGATACTGTCATATCAATAGGCTTATCGGCAGTCTTTGTGATATCGGAACGGATACCATCAAGACCCTCGTTGAGAGCGTCGAGAATCTCATTCGTAGAGGACATTGAGCGTTCAGGGCTGTCGAGCTTTTTCTCAAAATGAGAGCGAAGGTCATCCAATCCAAGTCGCACTGCATCAAGCACCTCTTCCGTATCTGCTCGGTTGCCGCCACCTACCATGGTGTTGGCGATGGTGGATCGGAGATGCTCAAATTCACCACGAATAGCCTCAAGTACGTCTTTGTCAATCGCGGATTTCTCGTCACCAAGCACTGATCCTTTTTCGTCGATCATTGTCCGGAAACGCTTCAGTTCCTCTTTGATAGCACCAAGACTCTCTGCTGAGGCTTCGCTGGCATCGCCCGCAAGCTGTGTCCTGACTCCATCCAATGTCTCGCGAAGGGCATCGACAATACCTTCATTCGGACCTGAAGACGCCGCAGCCTGAAGTACGGTGCCAGAAAGAATCTCGCGGAGATGCGCAAACTCTTCTTTGATAAGGTCTAAGGCTTCTTCACTTGAAGGGCCACCGCTAAGGACTGAGCCGCCGTCAAGTCGGCCATGGAGACTTGAGAGCTTCTCGTTAATTAACTCCACCACCTCATCTTTCTGTGCTGCAGTTCCGCCAAGTACAGTCTCTCGAAGCTGCTCAAATTCTTCCTTCATGGCATCCATGATTTCGTCTTGGCTATCCTCATCCAATCCACGGTTTCCAGCTGAAGCTTTGATACTAGCTAGTCCCTCGTTCAAAGCGGCCAACATCTCTGCCTTGTCACTTGGTACCGATGTGTTCGCAATCGGGCCGTCTCGGGATGCAATCGTCTCGTGAAGATGCTCGAACTCTGCTTTGATGTAGTCAAGCAGCTCGAATCTGCTCAACGCATTACTACCCGTGGGTCCTTGCGCGCAGTATCCCTGGACGTCGACTCTCAACTGCTCGAGGCCACTTCGGACTGTGTCCACGATTTCATCTTTACCCGTAACATCTTGCGCACGATCGACATAAGATTCAATTTCGGCGCGGAGCGATTCGAGTCCGTCTTTGACTGCATCCAGTACCTGCTCCGTGTCACGTCCATTTGCTGCCGAATACTCCTGAAATTCCTCCCTCATGCCCTTGACAAGCTCATGAAGCTGATGCAGGACTTGCTCGCCATACGGCGTGTCATCGAGTCCTGCTTTGACCGCTGCATAGAGAATATCTTGACTAATCTCAATTTCACGTGGAGCCGTCGGACCATGAGCTAAAAGACACTCCTTTACAGCATCGACGACTGTTTCCCTGGTGAGTTCCATGTCACGAGGCGCAGGTGATGGCGGGGAAATTCTGATATCGTCGAGGCTCTCCCGAATCGCTGCAAGGACTTCTTCCTTAATCTCGCCAATTTCGGTGGGTGGCGCAGGAGGTGTGAAATGTTGCATAGCGTCTTGAACAGCATCCATTACCTCCTCTCGACTGATTCCAGAAGACTCCGCCCGAGATCCCTGGTATTCTTCCAGGCCTTCTCTGAGGACTTGAAGTATTTCTTCATTCTGCAGGCCGTTGTATTCCATTGTAATGTCAGGTTTGAAGTCTTCGCAGGCTTGCTTTACTGCAGTGATGATTTCCTCCTTCTCGGTAATAGAAGTTGGAACCAAAGCTCGGGCTTCATCTTGCTCGCGGTGCTCTGCAAGAGCATGTCTCACGACTTGGTAGACCTCTTCATTATTAACGCTTTGGCGAGAGGCCAGCGATGACCCGGATTCGCGGCGCTTCTCTCGCATGACGCGGTCCATGTGCCCCTTGAGCTCCGAGAGACCATCTTGAATGATCCGGTTCACCTCTTCCATATTCGATTCATTTGTCCTAGTAGAATTGTCTCCCCGAGGAGTTTCTACTTGTTCAAGCTTACGGCCGAGCTCCCTTCCCATGCCGAGAACCTCTCCGCGTAACTCTCTCACCAAGGCCTTCACTTCGGACGTCATACCGCCTGACTCGGCAGTGCTGTCTTTGATCTTCTTCAATAGTTTGAGCATCTCATTGCTGACGAAATCCGCGGCTTTGGGACTCGAATACGGCTTTCCACTCATTGATTCATATTTTGCTAGCGCATTCGCTTGCTGGTTCTCCAAACTCGGCTTTCCCTGGTTTCCACCGTTTCCGCCGTCGCCGCCACTGGATCGTGCAATAAGGGCATTACTGGACGACTTCTCTTTGATGAAGTCTGCTAGCTGTTCTACCTTTCGCGTTGTTTCGACGTTCTCTTTACTCGTCTTCTCTTGCATCTCCGACAGGGTAGAAAGCAGCCGTTCCTGGCCCTCTTTGGTAACCATTTCCCGGATGATCTTCTCCAGCATGGCCACACTCGCAGCTCCTTCCACGGAGAAGGGGCTCGGACTGCCAACTCGGTCATCAGTGAAACTGTTGAAACTCGGAATACGCGGGAGGGAGATGGATTTGGTGCCTGAAGGCGGAGTCGAGTGTGCTTTTGCGTCGAGGAAGTGATTAGCGAGGTTAAAATTACTGTTAGGACGGGAACTCAGGTTGGTAGCAAGCTCACGAAGGGATTTACGGATATCCTCGTCGCGGGCATTAGTGGCCTCTTTGAGGGAAATCAGATCAGTGGCGTTATCTCGACTTCGTCGACTCAATTGAGCCATTTCTTTCTGGAGACCGGTCGCGATGCTGGTCAAGCTCAGAATCTGAGATGAGAGACTATCCGCATTGTATGACTTGGAGGAGTTATTGGTGATATTGGGAAGGGGCGTGTCATTGTCGCGAGCCTGCATAGTTTGGAGAGCAAGCATAGTCGCCGATGATGGTGGAGTGTTTTCGCCAAGAATAGACCGTGTGCCAGACCTCGTGGAAGGTCTCAGAGTAGGAGTGTCTTTCAGCAAATCCCGACTCGTTGGCGTCGGTGTTTCAACCCGAGATGGACTTCTTTCGGGCGAGCTTGAGAAATATCCTTCCTGCTCGGTGTCCTTGATTGGAGAGGGAGTGCCAGACCTGGTTGGCGAGCGGTCTGGTGATCTATCTTGTGCTTTGAACCCGTCCAAGTAGCTCCGTAGATCACGAACGTTGCCGGTTTGGAGCGATTGCAGTCTCTTATGCTGAGCGCCTTTGATCAAAGATCTCTCAGGCGACTTTTGTGGTGATGCACTGGAAGTATACGGGCTCGGTCCATTGCTCTCACGTGCCTTTTCTGCAAGGGCTTGGGCAGCCGCCGCAATGTTTGCGGAAGTAGACGGCTTGGTTGTTGGTACTGGTGAGCCAGGATTAAGAGGCAGTGGCGGTGGTGCACGCTCCGGATCTGAGCTATCCCACCTAAATTTCGAGAGAAGAGAGTTCAGTCTCATGAAGCTTCATTTTTTGCGCTGTCTGACACCAATCGAAAGTGACCTACATTGGAACCGAGGACCGTCCCGAGCTCTCGGAGTGGGAATGTCCATGCCGCACCATCTCGCGGTCGCGAGAACCTTCCCTCGAGCTCATGCTGTCCGATCACTGGGTGTATTAATTTGCTTTAGGTGGGCGTAGTCGAGGAATGCAGGCAGCAACAGTGGCCGGTAAGTCTTAACGCGTGGTCGGAATTAGGTGTGTGGTCATCGCATAGCGAACTATTCGAGCGCTCCCAAAACAATGACCCAAGAACAATTCAGTTACAAAAGAGCGTGTGCAGTCTGTAAGCAGTCAAGAGAGTGGGCAATCTCTGCAGGGAAATGGTCGGTGAAGTTTGGAAGTTGTCGCTTTGGTCAACAGTAAACAAAGCTAAGCAGGGGCATCCCAGTGCTTGCGCTGCCTCGCTATTGGTCAATATCCTCGGCAGCCTCAGCCCGAATTACCGCCGACGACGTTTCCATCCTTTCCAACCCCTGAAAGCTATCGTCCTGACCCCACCACAAATATCACCTACCTAGTATTTGGCAGTGTAGAGTCTACTTGTGCACGGAACTATTCTTCGGTCGATGGTAAGCAGAGCATGGAATCGGTATGGTACGGCTCAATGAAGCTACTTTTTCAATTCTCCAAAAATCAAATTTTTGATGTATCTGTGACATAAACCAGACTAGAAATACAAAAGCTAAGCAGATTCTTGATTACGAGCCCCTACCAATCTCGACGCTGCTGATGTGGACCCTCATCCGTCTATAAAAGGGAAACGAAGCCGGAAGCGAAGCGATCAGCTTCTTTTTGTAAAGGAAGGTTCGGTCAAGGAACAGAGGGTGTTTCGAGAGTTCCTTCTGAAACGAATTGGGATCAATCCTCGGATGCCGGAAGTATTGCTCGGTTAACCGCCGTGAGGGGTGACCTTGTCACCAACAAATGAGTTGAACGTATTCTGGGCGAGGTTGTTCGGGTTGTATGCACTAGGAAGATGGTTGCCGAAGCCACCTACCAAAAGTATGAGGACGATGAGGATTCCTCCGATGACGATCATTCTGCGAGCGATGGGACGAGTCTGGCCGTACTCTGCCCATTGCCGTCCAGCTTGAGAATAGTATTCCTTGAGCTTCTCTCCGCCGACCTTGTAGTAGACCAAACCGGCGAGAGCGATGCTGTAACCAAATACTTGGAGAGCAGAGACTGGGTCGCCGAAGATGACCATGGATGCAATGACCAGGAGGATATCCTTGAGCACACCACAGAGAGTATAGACGAGGGAGGATGTTTTACCAATCTACTTTAATCAGTATCGAGTCACTTGGCAAACATCAATCGAACTTACGAGCAAGACCACCGACACATTCAGCAGGAAGGCGACAACAGCGTTGGCGAGTAAAGTGAACACGCCAACATTCCAGATGTCCACCATGCTCATTTTTGGAATTTCCCAGAACAGACAAACCATCGCGTTCATAGCAGCACAGGCAGGGGCAAAGTAGTAGAGCGACACGAGAGGGTCCATCTTGAACTCGGCGGAGCTCAGCAGGCGCTGAACCATCACGAGACGGATAGCTTCGAAGATGATGCCTCCGATCTGGAAAAGGAAGCCAACCAAGATAAATTTGATCTCTCCAAAAGAGGCAATGATGACACCAATAACAATGAAGGACACGTTGCCAAGGGTCTTCAGGTTTGGTGGTGCGAGACCGAGGGACCAAGTTGCCAGCAGGACAGCGACGGGAGTAGTAGCCTATTGCAATTGTGAGCCTCGAAAGATTTTGCATGATATTGGCTGAGTGCAAACCTTGAGCATTTGAATGAAGGCGACCGAAAGGTAGAGATATGTAATGTTGCCGCAAATTAAACTCAAAGAGAAAAAGAGACCGATGGGGACGATAGCACGAAGATAGATGCGGCCAGTCATTGGAACCGTTTTCCTAGAATCGAGCATGTTGGTGGTACGAGCCATAATCTGTGTCATGAGAGTGGCAAAGAGCAAGTGCCATGTTGTAAGAAACACAGCTATTTAAAGTCAGAAATGGTCAATCGAGAGAGCAAAGGAAGGCGTATCAACGCACGATATTCTAGCCAAAATTGTTAGCTGATGTCAAATGGTGATGCTCATCCACGCTGCAGACTTACGGAATTTGGCAGAGTCCAGAATCCATTTGTTGAAGATGATGACACTCGAACTGAGCGAAATCCATGTTCTTCGATCGTGTCAGTGAACATTCGCGCTCATAGATTAATGATCTCTAGAGGTGATGCAAGGGCACTCACGCAATGTAGACGGCAGGGTGGAAAGTTGCTTGTGGCGGTTCTGGCTTCTCCGTTGTCTGATTGACAACGGGCATAGCAGGAACAGCCTGCTCGGGGCGCTCAGTCTCGCCGGAGCTCCTCTCTTTCTCCATTGTTCTTGATGCAGATAATCGGAGGTGACGGAAAGGCCGGTCGGGGGGCTGATGATGGAACGCGCGGCGCGCGGAGCTGACGAAGAGGTACGTTGCTGTAGGAGAGAAGGTTTACAAGCTGGAGAGGTTTAGATTGACGGAGGCACGTTCAAGACGGCCGGCGTGTGCCTTTACAAAGTCTGGAAGGAGAGGGTGGTGAAAGAGTGAGGACAGGTTGATGAGTCTCCCTTTCCTGGGACCTCGTTGGGGCATCCCCCCGCTAGTCCGTTTTGGGGTGACGAATAATTTTGGTGGTCTAGTCCAATGCTACTATTTCCGCAGGACAGCTTGCTCGTTACCAGCCACACCGGCCCTCCACGAACGAACGGGCACGCAATAATCGATAGTGATTTCTCGTAATCCTCACAGTCCCACGTTCACAGCCCTCGAGTTTGCAGTTAGGAGCTTGGCTCTCAGATAGCCCCTATTCCTTTCGTAGATTGGCCTGCAGGGTGCCACCACCAAATTGCATTCTACCCTGCCGAGCAGGAAACTAAAATTGAGAGATACGGTCATCTCTATTACAGAGTTACATAGCACAACAAGGGAGACCGGTCGGCTCCCCCCCTTGTGTGCCACAACACCCTACCACGTACTCCGTACACATAACAGATCTTGTCCAACGGCGGTAGGCTACCTAGTGCCACAGCTGAGCACTGCAACAATTGATGAGGTCATCCACGGCCTATGCTGACCCGTAAGTTCAACGCTGCGCCGGTTGCCGCATGGACGCCAGCCTGTAGTTTGCCCTCGTGCGAGTGTCCGTTGCGGGTAGGGGGTCGAGGGGATTCCCCGAAAGAAAAAGTGCGTTCGGCAGACAGGTCACCGAGCCAAAGCCTTTTCTCTGAAACATGAGGCTGGGAAGGGTGATTGCGATATTCGCAGAGGGCCCGCTGTCTGTGCGCCCAAATGAAAGGTGGCTGCTACGTTTTACTCGCGGATGCCGAATTTAGTATCACTTCAGAAGCTTCGCAGCAGCCTCTAGCGTCCGCCCTGCAGAGGATCTCCAAAGCGGTGACCAGACGAGGCCCCAAATCCGCCCTGATTAGCTGAAGATGCAGTCTGACTTGCTGAAGTGCCAGATGGGGGCTAACCCCCTGAATGAGCCACGAGCCACGAAGGCGCTTCGTATTTAGACCCCAAAATTGTTCGAGATGGCAGCAGCCAGATTGATTGCGAAAGAGATTACGTTGTCGGCGGATAGACGACTGTTGGTAGGGGACCACTGCATCTGGGTGTCGGTTAGGAAGACCAAGGAACGAGGGGACCACGCGTCAGGTACATCACTCTGCTCGTGCAAAAAGTCCCAAGGCTTGCCTGTATCTGTGCCTAGGTGACACCGTTGCAAAATTAAGCTATCGAACTTATGCCCCTTAAGGACGTAACCCTGCCAACTGTTGGAGCAGATCCCCTTCAATTTTTCTGAATCCCATCACTACCTGAGCTTAACCTGTCAACGTTCGCTCCACATTCTTTGTACACAGCTTTTTTGGCACACTGCCGCCGATACCATATTCAATCGACTCGTCAAGAACTTATAATCAATCCCACAATCAAACGTCAAGATGAGCAACGAAATGTGAGAATTCGACCCCGTACTCGACGCCTTCAACTGTTAATTCTATTCTCGTAGCGATATCGACGTTCTCGTTATCGGTGCTGGTCCGACTGGTCTCGGAGCTGCGAAGCGTCTCAACCAAATTGTGGGTTGGCCTTGATGGAAAACCTTGAATTTTTCTAATCGCCATTTAGGACGGTCCGTCATGGATGATTGTCGACTCCAACGAGACCCCTGGCGGACTTGCTTCCACCGACATCACCCCTGAAGGCTTCGTATGTCCACTTGCATTCCATCAGTCCGCCAGCAGAGCACAGTGACTAATTTACGCTCAGTTGTACGATGTCGGCGGCCACGTTATCTTCTCGCACTACAAATACTTTGACGACTGCATAGACGAGGCACTGCCCAATAAAGATGACTGGTATACACACCAGCGCATCTCCTACGTCCGATTCAAGGGCCTCTGGGTCCCATACCCGTTCCAAAATAACATCTCCATGCTTCCCAAGGAGGATCAAGTCGCGTGTATGGACGGCATGATTGACGCTGCGCTCGAAGGACGTGTCGCCAACACCAGACCTGCAAACTTCAATGACTGGATTATGCGGAACACTGGTAAAGGGGTTGCGGATCGTTTCATGACGCCATACAATTACAAGGTCTGGGCAGTGCCAACAACTAAGGTAAGAGCACGGCGGTGTACGACAATCTCCAGGCGCATTCCTGACACTACCATAGATGCAATGCCAATGGCTGGGTGAACGTGTGGCAGCACCCAATCTAAAGATGATTACCCAAAACGTCATTCTTAACAAGGCTGCTGGTAACTGGGGCCCCAACGCTACCTTCCGCTTTCCAGCAGTGGGAGGAACTGGTAACATTTGGATCTCCGTCGCCAAGACTCTTCCCCAGAAGAAGACGAGATTCGGTGAGCACGGTGCCGTTGAAAAGGTTGACGCGGATGCGAAAAAGGTCCAACTCAAGGATGGTACTACAATCAAGTACCAAAAGCTCGTCTCCACCATGGCCGTGGATGCACTTGTCGAGAAAATGGGAGACAAGTCTCTTATCGACTTGAGCAAGGATCTTTTCTATTCTAGCACCCACGTCATCGGTGTCGGCGTCCGCGGTGAGCGCCCAGAGCGGATTGGCGACAAGTGCTGGGTACGTCAAACTTTGCTCCAAGCCTCTCGAGCGATTGAAACTAATCCAATTCCCAGCTCTACTTCCCTGAGGACAATTGCCCCTTCTACCGCGCTACTATCTTCTCCAACTACTCGCCCAACAACCAACCCCAAGCCTCGACCAAGCTTGCAACCATGCAACTCGCAGATGGCTCCAAGCCCAGCTCCACCACCCCCAAAGACGGCCCATACTGGTCCATCATGCTCGAAGTCTCAGAATCCAGCATGAAGCCAGTTGACCAAAAGAACCTACTCAAGGACTCCATCCAAGGCCTCGTCAACACCGAGATGCTTAAGCCCGGCGACGAAATCGTCTCCACCTACCACCGCCGCTTCGATCACGGCTACCCGACCCCCTCGCTCGAGCGGGAGGGCGTGCTCAAGGAGCTCCTGCCCAAGCTCCAGGACCGCAGTATCTACTCGCGTGGTCGCTTCGGCAGCTGGCGTTACGAGGTCGGCAACCAGGATCACAGCTTCATGCTCGGTGTTGAGGCAGCCGACAACATCGTCAACGGCGCGGCCGAGCTGACGCTCAACTACCCCGACTTTGTCAACGGTCGCGTCAACAGCGAGCGCAGACTTGTGGACGGCGCACAGTTCTTCAAGAGCCGACAGGGCATTCGCTCGGATGACAAGCCCTTGAAGCCGTAGAAGACTCGATTGCGCTCGCAAAGCAATACATGTTTGGCATAGATGGGGTTTACGGGAGAGAAGGCAGGGCTGACATGATGGGTGTATCAATAATTTTCTGATTGTCCATCTGCATTCCCTTGGTGCATCTAGAGAAGTTTTTTGATGGATTTCCTTGCTCTCATATAAGTGAGTACGCAACATTACGCTGGATTTGCTACCGCTGCTTTTTTGTCCCAAACCAAAGTAAGGATACACTGTATCATGTAGATCTTAGATAGCTCCGCATTATAGACTTCATACATGCATTGCTTTGCTTCTGTCACCACAACTCCACCGGTCCCACCATGCCCACCTGATGAAATAGAAAAAGAATCACTCGTGACACGAGATTTTGGTGAAGAGGTAACCACAGATCTCTTGGGCGCCAACCAATGCAATCAGATTCCACGCTATGCGTTCGTATAAACTCAACCCTTCATAACCTTCGCACTACTACTGCTCTCTCGCCAACACCATCTTCTCCCTCTCACTCCGCGGCCTACTCTTCCCCTTCCTTGTATGCTTCCTCTCATTCTCCCTCCTCCGCCGAATACTCTCCAACTCCTCCTGCTTAATCTCCGCCGCCTTCTTGACCTGCCGCGGCAAATGCCGATGCCGCAGGATCCGCTTGATCTCCGGCATATGCTTATACCGCTCCTTGAGCGCATCATCGTACTCCAACTTCTGCCTCTCGCGTCCGCTCTTGACCCCCTGCCGACTCGCCGCCCGCGCGCGCCACAGCCGCAGATTGCCGTCGTCGGACCCGGACACCACGTAGTTGGCGTCGGACGTGAAGGTCGCCGCGAAGACGCGCTGCATGCGCTTCGTCGTGTAGACGTCGCGCGAGTGGCCCTTGGCTCGGTGCCAGAGTCGGATGCTGCGGTCGTAGCTCGCGCTCACGAGCTCCTCGCCTGTTGGCGAAAAGGCGACGTCGAGGACGGCGGCGACGTGGTCTTTGAGCACATTTAGTGCGCGGCCTGTGTGTCGGCAGTCGAAGAGGTAGATGTTGTGGTCTTCGGAGGCGAGCGCGAGGTTGAAGGCTTCCATTGGGTTCCAGGCCACGCGGTTGCCGGCGAGGGTGAGCGTGGTTCGGGGGAAGGCGGGCGAGGAGGTGCGGAGGTCGAAGATGGTGAGGGAGCGGTCGGTGGAGGTCGTGGCGAGGAGCGACGTCTCGACGGGGTTGAAGCTGACGGAGGTGAAGGTGTCGACTGAGGTGGGCCAGGAAAGGGTTTGGTTGGGGGTGGAGGAAGGGCGGGAGAGGTCGTAGATAGAGATTTGGTTGGATGAGGCGGCGAATGATGGATGAGAGCGGTGGTGTGATATTCCAGTAAAAGCTGTAGAGCCTAGATATGTTGCAGTAGGCGCCTGTCCGCTTGACGTGCCATATGGGTCGAATAGTTTGACTGTACGGTCTGTCCCGCATGATAGCAGCTTTCGGTCTGAAGTCCAGCAAACTCCTTTGACGATGTTCTCGTGCGCTTGTGTCTGCCAAATTTCATCTCTGCTAGGGAAGTCCCAAACTTTGACAACGCCGTCGCCACTGCCACTAGCAAACCTTTCTAAGGACCCAGGGTCATTGGAGATTGAGTACACCCCGTCCACATGGCCTCGTCCAAAATCTCCTAGAAACGGAGAGGCTGCCATACGCTCCAATTTGGTGGCATTGAGAACCCTCGTATATTCTCTTGCTCTTTCAAATGGGTGCAATGCAGGATCGAGATTGCGGGGCTGGCGAGAGACATTGGAGCCAGGTGCTTGGTGGGAAGCGGTGGGCCGCGAGAGCGTTTTGATTTTCTTGAAATTCTGTCAGTCATTAATTTCTCGCACTTGGAGCAGTGACTTACCATCTTGGTGGGGGTCTGTGGGGAAGAATCGCATCAAGGTCGACCAAAAGTTGTGTAGAGTCGAAAATTCCATCCAATCGGAGCTCGCAGAGGCCGAGCTGTCCATTTCTGGCTAGCGACATCTCGAACATCCCTAAGGTAGCATCTGTTCTTCCGTGTAGATTCGCGTGAGCATACTCATCGATTCATACACCCTAATCTAGCCACCTGCGGTTTCTATTCTTCAAGAGACTTTCACGGGCTTGAAATTTTTGCTTCCGTTCAAATGGCACAAGGTCCATCCAACACAGAACGGATAGAGGAGGCGAAAAAGCTAGGGAAGACCGACCCAGAAAAGGCCGAGAAGATATACAAAGATGTGCTCGCGCAAGGTCCCGGACAATCGGATGCTTCGTTGAGAGACTATGAGAATGCTCTTATGGGTCTTGGGGAGCTGTACCGGGATCACAAGCAAGTCAACCAGCTGGCAGACCTCATAACCCAAACGCGATCCGTACTGTCATCATTCGCAAAGGCAAAGACAGCCAAGCTTGGTATGCCCTTTTTTCCCTTGTGATTTACGGAACGTTCGCTAATCACCCTAGTCCGACAACTTCTTGATCTCTTCACAACGATCCCAAATACCGTAGACATCCAAATTTCCGTGACGAAATCATGTATCGAATGGGCCGTATCAGAAAAACGAGGCTTCTTGCGACAAAATCTTGAGACACGACTAGTCTCTCTCTATATGCAAAAGCAATCCTACTATGATGCTCTCACCCTCATCAACAGCCTTCTCAAAGAACTCAAACGACTAGACGATAAGCTCGTCCTCGTCGAAGTTCAACTCCTAGAATCACGAGTCTATCATGCCCTAGGCAATGTCCCCAAAGGCCGTGCCGCCCTCACTTCAGCTCGCACATCCGCTGCCTCTGTCTACACGCCTCCGCTCCTCCAAGCCGGTCTCGACATGCAATCCGGCATGTTGCACGCCGAAGACCAAGATTTCAACACCGCCTTCTCCTACTTCATCGAAGCCATGGAGGGCTACCATTCGCAAGAAGAAACCTCCAAAGCGACCTCTGCACTTCAGTACATGCTGCTCTGCAAGATCATGCTCAACCTCGGCGACGACGTCAACTCGCTCATGAAATCCAAACAGGCGCTACGCTACGCGGGGAAGAACCTCGATGCTATGAAGGCCGTGGCGCGAGCCCATACGAACCGTAGTCTGGAGGAGTACGAGCGTGCGCTCTCAGATTATCGCTACGAGCTCGGCAGTGATCGCTTCATTGCGTCACACTTGCGCCGCCTGTATGACGCAATGTTGGAACAGAACTTGATCAAGGTGATTGAGCCGTTCAGCCGTGTGGAAATTGCGCATATTGCGCAGATGGTGGGGCTTGATACTCAGCAGGTGGAGCGTAAGCTGAGCCAGATGATTCTGGATAAGGTCATTATTGGGGTGCTGGATCAGGGGGCAGGCTGTCTGATTGTGTATGACGAGTCGGAGAGGGATTCGGGCTACGATGCAGCGCTGGATACAATCGAAAAGCTGAGCAATGTGGTAGATGTGCTTTATACGAACCAGGCGTCGTTGTTGGAGTAGAGAGCATGGGAATAGAGTTGTTGCGCCAGTCTGGGAGCAGAAGGTTGTTTGTACTATACTTCTCGCATCATTTGGGATGGTCATAGGCAAGTGCGAGGAATCTCAGCATCACTATGTACCTCCTGAGTCGAGTTATTGGAGAAAGCAGTCGAATTTCATCAGGTGTGTACCTTAGCATGGACTGATCCCAGTCAGCTTCCACACCTGACAGTCTTCAGCCACAAACTCACTATTGGGTCTTTCTTCACGCTTGTTTGCCATTTGTCACCCGGGCATGTGCTGACTCATTCGGGGAGTATTGGGTGGCAGACCTGCAGAAAGCTATCCTAGGTAATCTCTACCGAGAGCTCCTTCAAAAGCAACCACACCAACCACGAATATCCCGAGTAGTATCGGAAGTGTTCGATTGGGAAACAGGCAGATCGCAACTTATGCCGGGAGCACTCTATTATGTATAGACCAACACGTTCAACATATTGGGCTATGGACATGAACCAGGCTTATTTTTGTTATACAATGAGAGGAGATAGAGACCTCGCTGTCGTGCTGTGCCCGCAGCTCCGAGATATCAATTCCGTCAAGTCTCGAACCCCGAGTGCATAAGTATTTAAAGCCTACCGAAAGGACTGATAGCTTTTCGATGATTGTTTGAGAAGGTCCATTTACTCACACTTCCTTTCAATTCTCGAACAAATCAGACTCTCTGTCCCGAACAAATCAGTCAGAGAATCTGATTTACAGCCTTCCACGAAATGCAAGCAAATCGTATTCTTCTCACTGGAGCCAATGGCTTCATGTACATCGGCGAGACCCTCATAATGACCCAGCCGTTCGACTGACCTGCTTCCAGGGGCTCCCATATCCTCTCGCAGCTCCTCAGCCGTGGCAGCTCCGTCCGTGCCGTCGTTCGCTCGCTGTCAAAGGCCACCGCTGTTGCTGAAGACTTCCCCAGCTTCGCGAACACGGCCTTGCTTGACTTTGCGATTATCCCTGACATCACAGCTCCGCATGCTTTCGACTCAGCCTTGCAGTCTGCAGATAGACCCTTTGATACTGTTATTCATACCGCAAGCCCCTTCCTCTATCGTGCCGTCAGTAGCAATCTTGAATTTCTCAATCCTGCGATCCAGGGAACGACCCGAGTGATGGAGGCTGTAGAGGCTGTAGCGCCTACCGTGAGGCGCGTGATCATTACAAGCTCTTTCGCGGCTGTTGCGGATCTGGCGAATACGGCTGAAATTGGGCCAAAGGTCCATACGAGCGAGGACTGGAATCCGGTCACGTGGGAGCAGGCGATCGATGAGAGCAATCGCAACGTTGCTTATCAAGCCAGTAAGAAATTTGCAGAAGAAGCTGCATGGAGGTTTGGGAAGGAGAAGAAAGTAGAATTCGACTTAGTGACAATGTGCCCACCCATGGTGTATGGGCCACTCCAGCATGGGTTGAAAAGTCTGGAGGAACTGAATGCAAGCAATGGAAGGATTTATAATTCTTTCATGCAGAGTAAAGAAGATGCAGACCTGCCACCCAATGGACTGCATCTTCATGTAGACCCGAGAGTAAGTCGAAGGATTCGGGTTTGGACGTTCCAATGAAGAGAAGCTAACCAAGAGCTTCAAGGACGTTGCATTCGCTCACGTGCAAGCGGCAGTAATTCCAGAGGCCGGGAACAAGCGCCTCATCCTTTGCTCGGGCCAGATCTCGTCTCAGAAAATCTCGGACATCCTCAGGGGTAACTTCCCGGAACTTATTGGCCGCGTTCCAAAAGGCAATCCGGGAATAGATAGCTTGCCGGAAAAGTCTG
Organism: Astrothelium subdiscretum; assembly: GCA_021030935.1. Lineage (NCBI taxonomy): Eukaryota > Fungi > Ascomycota > Dothideomycetes > Trypetheliales > Trypetheliaceae > Astrothelium > Astrothelium subdiscretum. Next base: position 304,099 of record JAGFMW010000003.1, read on the forward strand.
TAAGTTGACGCATCACTTCAAGGTCCTCGACGATGAAGTCCTAACAGACCTAGTTTTTGGCGGACTCGTCACCCTCCAAGGAGATTCTTGGCGTCAAATACCATGCTAAGGAAGAAGCATTGGTGGCACTGGCTAAGCAGCTCCTGGATATTGAGAAGAAAGAATCAGAAATTCAGTGACGCCGGTACTATGTAGCAGGCAGAGAAATGCCAAGAAAACGATGTCTATTGAAATTGAATTGAATGTTTTCAATCTCAGTGACGTTGATGGGAAAGCAATGCGGATAACTGTGAACTAGCTTGATCCTTTCCTTTCAGTCTATAGCTGTTGCTCGGGAATAGCAAAACGATGAATTTGATGACCTGCAGTTGACGACACATAGAATACTATACTGAAGCAAGCTTTGTCGTCTTCTGGTAATACCAGGTGATATTAGAAGAAACGTCGTAGGTTGTGCCCTGATTGATTCGGGATGCTCAAGGCATGGTGTCAGGCCTCAATCAGCGTGCGAGTCATTTTCTTCATAGGTGATTAGTAGGGCACGAAGCATGAGATTTTCCCTGAAATCTCCTACTGGTAGTCTGCTTTTCATTACTAACAACGCGTAGGGTCTGGTTGAGTCAACAGATTTATGGCGGGATGTACCACAGGTAGGATACACGGGAGATCGTTACAAAATTTATGGGCTAGTCCTCAAATTATTTTGGCTCGATTCGGCTCCTTGCCAATTGGAATGCTCCTTGCGAAGGAAATCACGTAATACGGAGATCTCATTGCCCAGAGCTGGAGGTGAGCATGAGAAAATTTGATAGGGGAGTCGGCCAGAAGCTGCGGCTGTAGCTTGCTGCATTGGCAGAAGTTTGCTGTAGAATAATTCCAGCCATTGGATTTGTCCCTTGACACGGATGCACCACAAGGCATGGAAGCCACAGTGATGGAGGGTTCAGGAGTGGGCGACTGCGGTCTATCAGATAACGGGCACACCAAACGACGTCAGCGGACAGGGGTGGGGGACCTTAAACCTGTTGAGTACGGCCCTCATTATCACATGTCAGGCGCGTGGCGGCTTTGGTGGCCACCAAGGAAAATATCACCCTCTCTGTTGCTCTCATTGCCTTGAATATTGGGGAAAACTAATTGCTTCTCACGTATTACGCAAGTCTGACATTGTTGGTCCCATCATCTTGGTACGAGGAAAGCACGAATTCCCCCTCCAAAATCTGTCATAAGGTTTGCTTCTTCCTGCAGCACCAACATCATTCAACTGCAGTCGCCGCCAAAACTAGCAGATCTGTATCACGAGGCAAGTACTACCCTAGATGCTTTTGCTGCGACCGCACACCATCTTTTATATCCGAGCCCGACCCAGAATAGTGGTGCTGTAATTAGCCACTGACGTTTCTGTACAGAGAGCATGCCGCACGCTGAAAACGATACGATGGGCAATCAACCAATGGTAAACGGCGAGAGGCCGCATTCCCAATTCATTTCTGTAAGCTCCGCCTTCGTTTTCTTAGTCGACGCTCATTATCCTAATTCTGTGTTCAGCACTTGACCTCATATCCTGTCGCCAACGACCTTATCAACACCTACAAAAATAACAGCCTTGGCCGCAAATCTCTCGATCTTGCCAACAGCGCCTACGACAATTTTGCCAAACCCTTCCTTCCATATCTCCAAGGCCCATGGAGCTTTGTAGCTCCTTACGTCGCCAAGGCAGACTCGCTCGCCGACAGCGGACTTGGCCAGGTTGACTCTCGCTTCCCAATCGTCAAGGAAGACACCGAGAAGATCAAGAGCACGGCCATGGATTACGCGTTGTCCCCCGTCCACGTCGCGAACCGGGCCAAGGACTACCTCTTCCAGACCTACGACGACGAGTACCGTAAGATGGGCGGACAAGAGGGCGTGGCCAAGACCGTCAAAACGTTCGTCAGCACCGAGTTGAAGGTCGCGTCCGACGTCATCACCGCGGTCGGCGACTTCTTGCGTCCGAAGAAGGAGGCTGCGAAGCAGAAGACTGAGCTCACCAAGGAGAACATCGAGAAGCAGATTGATCAGCTGAAACAGAATGCTAATAGCAAGAAGGATAAGTGAGGTCGGTGCCATCAATGAAAGGCAACAAATAAGTTTCACGGCTGGAAAATGGAGAATACCTTGATACCAAGCAGTTTTAGGGCAGGTTCAGCGTCGGGCAGGCTTTGATATGAGAGTAACGTCGATAAGGCTGCCGAGTCTACTCCTCCTTACATCTCTCTTGGCGAATCATGATTTCATCTGCCTTTGTACTTTTCTCAATTAGTTAGGTTCCTTGAGCGACCAGTTATAGAAATATCTATACATTTGACTCTCGGCTTGGATTCTCCGATGATGCGAGATCTTAAGGAATGATGGTGCATTTTCGGCTCACGAGGGTGTATGACCATTCATTTCACGGAATCGTGGAAGAATGATCGAAATTGTCATGCCTGGTATTGTGAAGCTGTATCGCTACTATGAGATTTTGCTCGCAGACTGAGTCAAGACCACAAAGACTGTACGCCGCCCATGTCCTATAGTCATCTTACTTAGAACCCTAGAATCAAGTCAGTACTTCTGAAGTTGTAACCCAATTGACACTGCGGATGTGCCACGTCGTTCCGTGCAAACGCAAGGGGCAAACATACTCAACGGCGTGAAAAACCACCGATTCTTCCCACTTTGATATCTCTCTTCTAGTGTCTTTTTTACCGTCTTCTTCGCATCCTCCCGCTGGCTGACTTCTTTAAATGTGTCTGCGCTTACGACGCCCTTCAGCCCCTCCAACTCCAAGGTGTAACGTGTCGGCATGATATGATTGTAATTGACGACCTTTATAAACGGCTTGACCTTTGAGCGCCTCTGCTGGCGCGCCTTCGACATGCGTCGCGTAACTTTGGAAGGGTATCGCTCAATACCTGCAACGAGGGCATGAGGAAAGGGAAACCCCTTGGAACCGTTATCGACCGTCTGGATTATGACGACCTGGCCTCATCGCGTTAATTTCAAGACTCAAACGGGATTTTGGGTTCTTTGGCGCATTTCTGCTGCCGCAAGATGCCAACGAGCAGATGGCTCATGTCATTCTCTCATAGCATTTATGCATACCTTCTTTCCGGCATATCTGCCTCTCGTGATGATAGCGACGCGACCGGTCTTGAGGACTATAGCGCTAATTGTTAGTCTTGAAAACCCCAGAAAGGATCTTGGAATTCGTACACTTCATTGTGCCTCTACTCGTTGGTATGGATTATTCGAGGTTCGATATGTCGGTGGGCGTCGATGGTGGTGGATGGAATCCACCTTAAGCGCACACTCGCTTAGTGAGCCAATCACAATGCCCAGTAAAAATGAACTTCACCAAATAACTTCGTGCAACTTTGTCTCACTCAAGCTCCCGTCTGATTGTTCAAAAACCACGTTAGATAATTTCCAATTTTGAGACCTCTATCTCATGAGCTTATGCTTCTATAGTAGTCCACTTGTTCGACACCTGTTCGACACTCGTTGTGGGTAGATGCTGCTGCATGGGATAGGTAGCTTCGCTTAAAACGAAGCAGCAAACTATGGATAAGGGATTCCTTGCTTGAACTTCGTAATTGTGCTGTTCATGAGGAGTTATTGGGTATATATATATTTGACTCGCCTCATATTTATACAGTCCGTTCGAGTCGTCATCAAAAGAGCACTTTGCCTGAGTGAGGATGAGTGAAGACCCAGGTATCACCATCATGCAGATACGCCAGTCCCAAAATAAGGTATCAAGTGTGCTCAAGCCAAAATTGGAAAGACGCTAGCATTGAAAGACTTTCATCGATTCCAAATCGCATTACATGGTTGACTTTCGTTCATGACCAGAAAAGCGACGACGCAAGACATGAAGAGAAACAGGGTATTTAAGATTTTGATTAAGACGACTGGGACGGTGCAGGCGTGTTTCCAGCATGCGGGACGGGGGATGCTTTCATCATTTGTCCCTTCCAACCAGGGAACAATTTTTGTAGCTGCGAGTACATTTCTATGGTGGGTGGGCACGTGATCAATGGTTCCATGATTGCTGGTCCTTGAGGCACGTTGGCTTGCGGTTTATGGTTGCGATCCACGGTTGCCGCTAAATAGGCCAGATTGGCTTGCAATCTGCGCATGGCTCTGTAAGACCGCGTTAGTTGCATAATATGTAATTGCAAGCGCCTCGCTGGTTGGGTTTGAGCTTACTGTATATATTCCTGTGAGGCCTTTGGCTCGCCCTCCTTTTCCTCTGGATTCTGGCCTGGCTGAGGCAGAGGACCTGTTTTGCCTTGCTCTTGAAGTTTCAATACCTCCTGCAGCAAAACCCGGTTGATATCCAAAAGCAGTGTTACCCGATCACGTTCACGAGCCTGCGCACCAGGAGATAGAGGTGTGGGAGGGTTCATCTTGTTGGCAGGCTGCTGTCCGTTCTGCGCTTGCACGGGTGGGGCTGGCGCTGCCATAGGACGTTGCTGCGGCGGTTGACTGTGCACTGGGGTCTGTGGCTGGCTGCCAATATTTTGGGGGGTAGCATACGGGGAGACGTGTCGAGGAGAGGCACTCGTCGCTTGAGTATGGTTTTGAGGCGCCGGTATAGAGATTGGAGGAAACGCTTGGGAATGTGGAGCACTTGTGTACGTGTGCTGGCCTGGCAAATATTAGACCGGGTTATTCTGGATACCAGACGGAACACGGGCCTAACGATTGCTGAATCGATAGGAGGGCAAGAGAAAGCGCGGTCCACCACTCACCTCCAAACTGATGGTGCTGCTGAAAGCCGCTGCCGGGCTGCATCATTCCTGCTCCATTTGGACCGTTGCTGGGCAGGCCGCCGCCAAAACGGTTTGGGCCGGAAGGATGGGACGGCTGCGGGGGACCAGGACTGGGAGCCACTGGCGCTGAGAAGGACCCGGCGGTGGTGAAGAAAGGCGTATGCGGGCTATGGGCGTTCGTTAAAGGACCAGCATTGTATCCGGACTGGTAATCCATGGACGGCGCAGTGATGTGCTTGGCTCCCGAAGGCGCGACAAGGGATCGCGCCGAGGCTACCCGGGTTAGCGAGACGGCGCAGAAGAGATAGATGAGCCAATTACCGGGCTGGGAGAACACGCGACTCGCTGGAGGTGTACAATGAAGCAGCTGCAGTCAGTGAAAGGCAGGTCTCCACGGGTGGCGCCCGGTAGCCTACCTCCGGATTGGCAAGCGTCGGGTGTTAGCGATATGGTGCAATGCACGGTTCCCCTGGCTATCCACTCCCTTCCCGATCTTGATTCCACCCACGACCGCCATCCGTGAGCATACCACCACTGCGACCATCTTTTGCCGACCACATGCAGGATCGCGCTCGGGACTGTCTAGAGTCTGCATGCGACGGCACCTGCAGGTGTCCGGGTGGCTGGCGAAGACTGCAAGACACAAAATGCCGGGTGAGTCGTCCTGTCGATCCTTCATCTCCAACAGTGCACCTGACAGGCCGTGTTGCGGTACAGGCAGGGGTGGTCGCGGAGCTTATTACAAAGGCTTATATGGCGGTCGAGGTCGTGGCTCTGCCAATTCAATAGTTACCTCTAGGAAGGGGGCATCCGCTCGTCCTCAAAATTGGGATGACTTAAAGCGTATCCTGGCCGAGATAGATGGCCGGCCCTATGGTGAGTTCAAAGTGTGGTACTTTCTGAAAATTTGAGACCCTTTCTTTTTCTCTATTTAGTCTATCAAAAGACAAATGTGACCAATCCTGCCCCGATCATGATCCAATTTTCACTGTACTCTCATTTGCTCGCTTCCTTGTCCGTAATGCAGAATGGCTGCCAAGGCCAGTCTCGAGATGCTTGACAGCTCTACATCGTATCGTCAAGTGTACCTACATCCCCTCTTGATCTCGTCGACGAATTCAAAACCTGCTAACCTACGGCACCCTCCCAGGCGCCTATCACGACTTACGTACGTAGTCCCGAATTAAGCATATATCTAAAGGTATTGCATTTATTGTGGATCTGACCTGCTTGTTAGGTGGCCAATTCTCACACCCACAGCTAGATTTTGAACTTGCAATCGACCACGTGCAGGGCGATGCATACGCGCCGCCATCACGAGTGCGAACTATCGCTAATCTGGTAAAGCTTAAGCAACCCCCAATAGCTATGCGCACGTCTAATTAAATACAAGGATTCGACTGGGATTCCTCTTTCCGTACTCGATACGCGTATTCGAAGAATTGCTTTTGCGGATTACTTGACACGGATCGCAGGACGACTGATCCTGGATAACCAATTAGACAAAAATGCTTCCAATACAGGCTGGTCTGGGCCCAAGGGCGGTGCTTTTAGGTATTTGCTCTTCAATAAATGCCAGATATTTCGATGGCCCGACTCTCTAAATAAGTTTAGGATCAATTCTCCAGGACAACAGGTTCTAGAGCGCAATAGCTGCGTCATCAAACCAAATGATAACACAATTGAATTACGATTTACTGTTTCACTTCCGGCCAGGGGACGTTCAATCCTAGCCGAACAAGCACGTGAAATCCTTGTTGAAGCCGTACCTGAGCTTATTCGGAAAACATTGCACTTCTCCAGCCTGTCTTCGGAGGAAGTTGAGCGCCATGTCTCTTCTGTGGAAGACCAAGAATACATGCGCTCACAACTGAAAGATCTTGGTCTGGTTGCGTTTGTTGCCAATGGATCCGTTCTGCCTCGTGCTGGTGGCCCCTATGCTCGTCCTATGGTTGGGCCAAATGTCGTGCCTTTCCAGATTGATTCTGGCCACGAAGTCTCACTTGCACGACTTCACGCTCCTACAGTGCGTGGCTTAGGAGTTCCTGCCGGTGTAACGGTCCTGTCTGGCGGAGGCTTCCATGGAAAGTCCACCCTTCTTGAGGCCCTCGAACTTGGAATATACAACCATATCCCTGGCGACGGACGAGAACTTGTAGTTACAGATCCAACGGCTGTCAAAATTCGGGCCGAGGACGGTCGAAGTGTTCATCTGACGGATATCAGCCCATTCATTATGAATATTCCAGGTGGTCAAGACACACGCCAATTTACGACTGGAGATGCCAGTGGTTCCACGTCAATGGCTGCGAATATTCAAGAAGCTCTTGAAGCTGGCTCTAAAACCTTGCTGATTGACGAAGATTCCTCAGCAACGAATCTACTAATCCGAGACGAACGCATGCACGCCCTGGTGCAGAACGAGCCAATTATTCCAATGATCAGCAGGGTTCGAGCTCTTAAGACAGATCACGAGGCCAGTACAATTATCGTCATAGGTGGACTCGGCGACTGGCTTTCGGTCGCCGATAATGTCATCGTTATGGACTCTTATCGACCTGGCTTTCGCACCGCTGAGGCTAAACTTATATGTCAGACTCATCCTTCAAAAGTTCAGGTTCTGGAGCAATACGGTGCTCTTCCTAGGCATACATTGGAAGTACCTCCGGCTGTTCTTGCTTCCAAAGGCCCCATTGCTCGACGTAAGGACTTTATTTTCGTTTCCGGGCTTGTTGATTCGGTCCATCAAGGAACGAATGATCCCGAACCGGGGATTGACCTCTCTTCCGTTAACCAAATTACTGAGGCCGGACAAGTACACTTTCTTGCTGCAATCCTCAGCAATATTGCACGAAGTAAAAAGCCTATCACTTTCTCCGAGCTTTTGCCGGATCTTTCTCAGGCAGTCGAAGGAGGAGGACTTGACGGTGTCAGCCCAAGTAGCCCTATAAATGGCGACTGGGTATGGGCGAGGGGCATCGAAGTAGTCGCTATGCTATGTCGCCTTCGCGGTCTTAAATCAGCGTCTTGAGCTCATGTAGTTCAAGGTAAGCCGATCTACTACTATGTACAGTAAAGGTGAGAGAAAAGATGGCATGCTAATTGGGACCTACCCTATTTGTATCGTGACCATTAGGCTGATATTTGAAAAGAGATGAGAAATTGGTCTCCACTTCAACACAGCCAAATTAACAGAAGTAATTCGAGGATCTCTAATTGAAGTCACAGCATGTCTACGTAAGGCTTTCTAAAGTCAACGGAACTCAACAGACCTCATGGAATTCTGTAAACTCGCTCGTTCAAGATTCAATGAACCGCCTAGTATACTCATACAAATTGTTGCTGCTTTTCTCCTTTGCCGCTTGATCCATTGGAGCTTTGAACAGAAAGGATCCACCTCAAAGGAATCGACCCACACATCCTGCCCCTCCTTTCTATCCCCGCATTTTAGTGATAGAATGATATGCGAGGCCTCAATAAATCAACAGAGGGTAATTATGGCATGATCAACTCAAGTGCTTGCCTATTTGTTGAAAGCAGTGCTGACACACTCTCCAGATTGGAAGTCGTTGTTCCGAAGTACCTTGTACTGTGAACTGTAGCCAAGTTTCCGTTTCTTGTACCTGTATTCCTCTTCAGGCCTAGCTCACGTCCATTCCGTCACCAACCCTCGATCAACTCAAGTTGTGCTAGTATAGCTTGTCTGAAAGAGAGACTCAATTGGTGGGTGACTGCCGGTAATGCTCTTCCTTCAGGGAGAGAGATTTTGTAGCGGCCGAACAAAGCTGATATCACGCACTTCAGCTCAGCTTTCGCAAATTCCTCGCCGATACATCTTCGTGGGCCTCTGCCAAATGAAATGAAACTGCACAGCTCTCTTGGCACAGTTGGGCCGCCATTCAACCATCTCTCTGGCTTAAATTCCTTGGCATCATTGCCCCACAACTTGAGGGAGCGGTGCAGCGCCCACGGTGAAATGCTCAGGGCAGTATCCTTTGGAATCCTGATATCAGAAATAATGACTTGCTTCGTCGGTACACGGCCAGTCCAGCTAAAAGCACCATGGAGGCGGATCACCTCATTAAGAACGGCGTCAAGATATGGCATGCGCGCGAAGATATCTGTATCCATCACTGAATCAAAATTGCAAGGTGGCAGCATCTCTCGTATCTCTTTGCGAAGCCTCGTCTGGCTATATGGATGCTGGGCTAAGAAATAGACGGCCGAGAGGAGACTAACAACCGTACTGTGTACGCCAGCGCCTTGGAACATCAAAGCTTGGTCTTGCAGCTCTTCGAACGACATGGTATGAATACGATTTCCGTGCATGGCGGAATCGATAATGTCCATGTCACTTTTCTGAACGTCCAGTCTGAATGGGCTGTCCCGCTTCCCTGCGATAGTCTCCCTACAGATATTACGCACCTCTTGGATTGCGTGGCCTGTACGCTTATTAAAGCGCATTGGAAGCATGTTTAGAAGCCACGTCGGCAAGAAGAAAGATAGGACGATCCGATTCCGATTGTCGTTTGATGGCAGCATAGAACTTCGATATTCTTCAAAGGGATACCAGTACTCTTCGGGGGACGCGAGCGCTTTCCAATCATACCCCATACTTGCTTCGCCGACTATGTCGAAAATTGTGCGTCCAATTATATCGTCCATGTTGCATATCCGAGGCTGCTCCACCTGCTTTCGTGTCTCAGGGTGATGCTTTTCCTGATCCATGCGGATAACTTCGAGCATTGCAGCAGATTTTCTCCAGAAAAGGGGCTGATATACGTTCTTGACCTGACCGACTCGGAACGGTGGCTCCATTGTCCTCCGCTGCTTCTTGTGCAACTCGCCCTCCGTAACTACTAACCCGGTTTGTCCAGACATTCGCTGCAAATGTGTCTTTGCGACATATTGTTTTTCCATTTCAAGGGCCTGCAGACGCAAAGCCTCATTGACGCTAGTTGGAGACGACAGAAGCAACCGTTCGCCGTTCAGGAAGCCGAAATAGCGGATGCATTCAGCATCGGGTAATTCATTAGTCCATTTCTCAAAGTGGAACGCATTTGGCTCTTTGAAGAGTCTTTCCAGTAAAGGCTTTTGCTTTGCCGTGGGTAGATGGCGAAGAGGACTTATCCAGATGGGGTAAATAAAGATTCTGTAGAAAACAGAAAGTGCGATCGCTGTGAAGAGCGAGATGGTCAAATTGATAAATAATCGAACAGGAGAGATGAACTCATCAACGAATCGGGCCTGCAAAACAGTACAGGATACGGCGAGGACGCAGCAGCGTGCCAATGAAGCTTGAAGTGACATGTTTGTTGATTGGAGATCCCAAGGGTGTCTTAGGAGAAGAACGCCTTGAAATGAATTTTAAGGCTGATATGCGGGAAATAAGCACCGGCTTTACGGGGAAAAGTAGGTATAGGTTCTTCCGCTTCTCCTAGAAATGTTGATATTCCTCGCATTGATGTAAGCCGCCACAAGTTTCGAATCATATTCCTTAGTTCTCAGCGAGCTCATGGCATTGGCACCCACCCAACTCGTCAGTTCAATCGAACGTACTATTCATATCTATCATCATGGTGTTTCACGTTCCGAACCATGTCTGATGCCGGGTTCGTGGTGGCGACCCAAGAACTCGGTTACATTGGTGCATGCTGTTGCCTAATCTGCATACCATATTGGCAATGTAGCAGTGGGATACCCGAAATCCAACACCTGCCAACAGATGGGTTGACACCGTAATGATTCTATTCCATATCTATGCGGCATGAAAATTTTTCAGTCGGATCGGACGAATGGAGTATCCCGAAACAAGGCGTTGTAAGCGTCCATGTTTATCCCTAGAGCAGCCGGCCAAATGGATGCAGTGCCACCACCAAATCTGTTAAGCACAAACTCCGTTTCATTTGCCCCAGAGCTTTTCTGTTTCGCTACCGGGCAAACCGATTGGACGCTTTTCTGATTTTTGCCCTCCTTCAACAAGCAAGCATCGTTGAAGACAGATTTCTCTTTCATACCCAACTAGCAAGTCAGGCTTAGGGATACATCTCGAGACAGCAGGAGATCTTCACAAGCAGCGTGATGAGTATGAATGCACAGAAGGAGGGTGGAATAGAGAAGTCTGAACAGACCGACTCACATGAGAATGACACTCAATTGTCTTTCATCGATTGGGACGGTCCTGAGGACCCTTCTAATCCAATGCACTGGTCAAATATTCGCAAGTCGATTGCCGTGCTAAGCATTTGCTCTCTGGCATTTGTATCTTCGTTTGCAAGCAGTATCTTTGCACCTGCGTCGATACCGATTGCCGAAGAATTTCGCATATCCGAGACGGTAGCCAATCTTGGCGTCAGTCTCTACGTCCTTGGTTTTGCAGCTGGCAAGTCTTTCGGTTCAGGGGATATCACGACATGATCGTGCTAACGTGCTGCAACAGGTCCATTGTTATGGGGTCCACTTTCGGAAGCATACGGTCGCAAGCTCCCACTTTGCTCCGCATTTGTCGTATTCGCAGTCTTCCAGATTCCTGTTGGCATTGCGAAAAATGCTGCGACGGTGCTCGTGCCACGTCTGATTTGCGGTACAGCTGGCAGTGCTGCTTTCGCTATACCTCCGGCCATGGCAGTCGACTTTCTTACCCCAGCTCAGAGGTTGCTCTGCGTCAACTTCTACATGACATTCACCTTTGTCGGACCCGTTGCAGGACCCATCGTCGGCACTTACCTCACTGTTAATTACGGATGGCGCTGGGTAGCCTGGACCTCCTTGATCATTGGCGGTGCCTGTGGCTTGGTTGCCGCGTTGGCCATCCCTGAGTCTTGTGCAGAGATTTTGCTACAGAGGAAAGCCGCAAGGTTGCGAAAGCAATCCGGCGATACTCGACTGATGTCAAAGCGAGACGCGGAGCCGATCACAGCGCGTGTCCTCGTGAAAAAATATCTTGCGAGACCTTCCCTGATGCTTGTACAAGAGCCGATAGTGAGTTCCAGAGCTCTACGCCGTGTCGCCGCTTCGTCTCTAACGATCAACTAGCTCCTGATAATGACGATTTACTCCTCATTCGTCTACGGAATTCTCTACCTCCTCTTCTTCAGCCTTCCCTGGACATTCACCACGAGAAGAGAATGGTCCGCCAAGAGCGCGTCCCTCTCGTTTCTGGCAATACTTGTCGGTGTCTTCATTGGCTGCGTCTATACAGCAGTCAGCGATGCTACCTGGTGGCTCAAACGCTTCCTCGCACGTGGCCGTCAATTGCTGCCCGAAGACCGTTTACCTCAGATCATGATCAGCGCTCTCCTAATGCCAGTCGGCCTCTTCTGGTTCGCATGGACCTCTTCGCCATCCGTCCCATGGCCGGCTCAGGTGGTCGCTCTCGTGCCCATCGGCGCTGGCGTCGTGCTGAACATGTTGTCGACGTCTGCGTATCTCATCGACGTCTACCAGCTGTACGCCAATTCAGCGATCGCAGCGTACGTCTGCATTCGGTCCGCGACGGCGTTTGCGTTCCCGCTTTTCGCGCAGAAGATGTTCGAGCATTTGGGCGTCGCTTGGGCAGCGAGTCTGCTCGCTTTTCTGTGCGTGCTACTGGCGCCGGCGCCGTTTCTGTTCTGGTGCTACGGCAAGAGAATTCGTAGTTGGTCGAGATATTCGTTTTGACATTTCGACCTCTGCTTGAATCGGGTGAATCCCTTCTCTGAAAGCACAGCAGTGATGCACCCCTGTCTGATTGCTCGGTAGAGTTCAGTCGTTTATTCAGTGGCTACCAGGTGGGAACGCGTGATGTGCATAACTCTGACATGAAATTCCATTTGGCTGCTCCTGAAATGGGTCACGATCAATCGACTGCTTAGACTTGGCAATTGGATGGCCTTCGGTATTTTGGACGGAGCTTTACTGAGATGTGCTGATTCGATTTTTCAGCTACACCCTTGCTTAGGAGATTGTAACAGGCAGTAGAAGTTTGCGAATTGAACCTGGAGTCCTCCAATTAAAATCATACATCTTCACCTAGCATTTTGGCATTTGACCACACACGTAGCTCACAAGCAATACAAGATGGAGCGTCTAGAATTTGATTGGAGACTCTTGCATTTACAATATAGTTACAAAGGAGGTTGTCGCATATTCATCGAAGGTAAGTATTAAGAAAGATATGTAGTCGCAATCGAGAACCAGCCTAGAAGGCCCCCTACGATGCGTCTGACTTGTTCTGCTTGCATCGCCTAGACCGTAGCTGGTGGATATGCAGAGTTCTAGATGAAAGTAAAATTTTAGTAGACCAGGTAGATACTTCATAATTTATTCTTAGCGTACAGTAAGCATCCTTGTTTATCTTTTACGGGGCCAGGAAGGTATGTCTTGTATTGCCAATTGATACGCGACTCAGATTTGCCATGCAGTCGACTTATTAGCTATGGACTGGATTATTTGTTGAAATATTGACCGTACGGAACAGGGGCGTTGCTATTTTTCTAGTGTTTTGGTCCCACCTGGGCTACAGCGTCGGGACGTGAAGAAATCTATAGCTCACCCGACCACACCTTTTGGCGTGGTCGGGTCAGGTGTACGATCCGATCGGTCAGGCTATATCCTGGACGTGAAGTTGAAAGCAGGATCCAGCTCGGCCGACCACGCTAAAATCTCGGCCGACCACGTCAGCTCAATCCCTCATCTGACCACGGGTGTTATTTGGATCGGATCAGCTTTCGGAAGCTCGGCCGAGATTTTAGCGTGGTCGGATGAGATATATATGCTCGAGATGGGGTGGTAGGTTGAGGTTGAAATTGGCGGTGGTCGGATCGGATGAACTTTCGGAGGATGGCCGAGATTTTAACGTGGTCGGATGAACTATTTACCTTACCGAGTTGAAAGTGACCGCCGGGTCGTGCCAAGGCACGGATCTTCGTGCCGACCTTCAACCTATCTGAATGATCGATTCTCAACGCGTAGCTGAGCAAGGCAGTCTAGGGCTACCTAGAATCAGCATGGCCATTCCCACCGTTGTTCATAAAAATCTAAGCAGCGATATACCACTGGCTTTGCTTCAAGGAGCCGCTACTGCGCATTCGTACCTGAGTCAAGATGACTGCGCCCCAAATGTGGCCAAGTTTGGCTAGGGGTCTGGAGGGGCTCTTGAAAGAGTCTATCTCAGCTTCTCACCACCTTTTTTGCCATCACGATATCCTAGAGGAATCTCTAGCTCGATGTCTGGTCGTAGGCATTCTTTGATACGCATAGACATTTACCAGAACCTATGTCGTTTGGCTTCTCTGTCGGCGACTTCATCGCCTTTAGCAAGCTCGTAGCAGATGTCGTCTCTGCCCTCCGATCAGCATCTAGGGACGAATACAATAGCCTGGTCGATGAATTTACCAACCTTCAAGCGGCGCTGAAAGTGCTACAAAGCATCAAATGTACCGATGATCAGAGAGCCGAAGTGGAAGCCTTGAAGGCAGCCGCCTTAAGCTGCAGATCGCAGATAGACGATTTTGCAGTCAAACTTGCCAAGTTTGAAGGCATCAGCAAGCCGTCATCCACTATGTCGAAAAGCGAAAGGGCCAAGATGTACTTTCGCAAGTTGGAATTTGGCTTCCGAATGCAGGACGAGGTCGTTAAAATGAGAACAGTGGTGGCAGCTCACGTTGGCTACGTTAATTTACGGCTAATGATTATAAGCGTGTCCGGCTTCACCTATCAGCCCCTAGTATGTTGAGCTAAATGATATACAATAGGTCTACAGCCGCTGTTTCATCTTCTCACCTCGACCAAACTTCTCAAAACTTTCAAGACCAGCTTTCAGCAGCACAGGATAGTCTGAATCGACTTCAAAATACCGCTGAAGCACAAGATACGCTCCTGACGCAGCAGAAGTCGTATCTACAAACCATTACAGCCCGCGTTTCAGGGTATTGACTATTCAGGCTCCATCCATTCCGACGTTAGTATTAACATGCTCACCAGTGTCATCCCCCAGCTAAATTCTATTCGGGACATTGTGCTAGGAGTGTGGATGACCAATATGCAGCTACTCAGTCTCCTCGCTAAAGCAAGCTCTACACCGCCTCCTCCCGACAAGCGCTTCACTTGGGCCCAGGCACCTGTGAGACTAGAGGATGCGCTTGGCCGTGTGCTGCCAATTCCATCAGAATATTGTTGGGGTGTATGGTTCCGTCTTCTTATTATTTGCAGATGCAAGTTCTGACAGGTGCCGAAGAAAGTAAGAGCTATCATTGCGGAGCAGTTTGCTTCAGGGCCAGGTGCAAGTAAAATCGCAGCCGGCGAATATTGTGTCACAGCATACGACGATCCGACGAGTGCTTTTAGCGATGACGTCCCTCTCATTCCAGGCTCCTTCCTTACGATGGCAATAGTCATAGGAATCGATAGCCCCTACTTTTACAACATATGTCCCCGACCTGGCTGCATGTCGAGAGACTTCCGAACCAAGCCTGGCGGCATCAAGGAATGGTAGGTTTTGAAACCAAAATCAGCACCTCTGCTCTAGCGAGGCCAATAAGATCTGACTTTGGAAATTATAGCAAATCATGCGCTGTAAACTTCCACATAGGCTATTTCAGCCTCGTGCGGCCCTTTCGCTTCCCCGAATTGGAGTTTGCCATTGATGATGACAAATCAAGCTCTCCCGGAGGCCCGAGGTTCTCTAATCATAGAAAGGCAGATCCGAAATCTGTCGAGATCGCTGGTGCTTTTCGCGCTATTCACAAACAACGGAAGCATTACAAGAACGTTCGGCTCACGCTTGGTGCTGAAGTACCCCAATTCCCATTCCGCTCGGCAGGGAATTATACGGAACGAGCCGGAACTGATAGGACGTCTTCAGGAGCTGGCACTAGTAGTGCATCCGAAGAGACAGAGCTCCCACTTCTTAGTCCGAAGCAGAGCATTGCAGCCCTGAGGCGTGATGAGAACCTCTTTCAGAGGCTCATTGACATTGTGGCAGATGAGTTAGGCCTTTCGAAAGAGGAGTGGGACCTTGTTGGTCGACCCCTGGTAGATTTTGGTGTCGATAGCTTGATCAGTTTGGTTCTGGGTTTTCGTGTTGAAGAGGAGCTATACTTGGATCTCTCCGACTTTTTCGAGGGCAGCACAAGGCGTTCAAAATTTGGGGACGCCACCCAACGGTGTCTTGGGCATCTTCTGGACCCGCTGGAATTTTAGTAACTCCAATATCTTTTAGTTCGTGGGTGGCAGATCGCGGGTCGAAAGCCACTGCCGGAGCAGTTTTGGTATCGTGCGCTAACTGCATTGAGGTACCTCCGAGCTTGATTCCAGAGCTGTGCCATGCGTCGCAGTTGAGGTCATTTGCTGGTCTCCATTTTACGTCTGGCTCAATCGTCACAATACTCGTGGGACTACGCTCAGATGATTATCGCTCATCTGGTTGGTTGGTTGGTTGGTTGGACTTAACCAAATCATACCTTCTGACATCCCTCGTGCGTGCGATGTGAGAAGATTACCCCCGATAGTTCTCGGACGTTGGTGATGACTTACTGTAATGTATGATTTGAGTCATATAAAATTTCTAAGCGCCTCCATCCATCAAAATTACTGCCGTTCACTTACAAAATCCGTATTTTCCTTCTCTGCTTCATTGCTATCTTCTCAATCTGTCCTCTTACTTACGTTGTTGGCGCCTGTTCTCCGGCGTATCTGGCAGACAACAAAGAGATACAGGTTCAAGCCACCTGACGCAAGCCGCGCTGAAGTCTCGGATCTGAGTTTGGAAGGTTCCTCGATTTTCCCTCGTATCGCAGGCTTCAATGCCTTACGAAAGAAACGCATAGCTCCGATGGTCGAATAAGATCTTATAAACTGGACGCCACGGCAGCACAACACTCAAAAGGTCCTTTGTTTCTCCGTAATCGAGGCGGCACGTATGGAATCATGATGCCATGCGAAGTCCAGAACCTGGGTAGTATTCGGATATGATCAGAAAAGCCTGCTCAACGCAGTCTTTGTCGGCATCCATGAGATATAAATTCATGGCATTTTCGTCTTTTGATATCCCTCCTTGTGTTTCTCAGATCCAGATCGCTGCTACGAATTGATTCTCGAGATTCGAAGATGAAGTCTCTGACTACATTACTTGGCTGGGGATTGGTCATTTCAGCTAATCCAACACCACCATCATGCATACCCTACGTCCACACTGTATTTTTGTTGTCTTCGCTGATTTGTGCCTCAGCTCATGATGCGCTAGTATGATGATATTATGAGCAATACTGTGAATAATCTCTTAAGCCCGATAGGCACATACAACGGTCTTTCCTATGCTAGCTTTGGCCTTTCCGTAAGCGGTCCCAAATTTTCAATCTTGTCCTCCGCCTCTAATTGTGGCTCTTCCCACAGCCTTGAAACTACTCAAACGAATTAGCATCAACTGGTTGTGCGCTCCTCATCTGCCCTTCGTAACTGACCTAGGTAGACTACCAGATTTAGAACTTCAGCAATGAGATTAGCGGCGTTATTCCCCAGTCTCGCCCGAGCGTCGCGCTCGCCTCACTCCTGGGTGACGAGATCTTCCTCGGCTCCCTTACTATCATCCCCTTCGGCACGTTTGCCTCCGATTCCGAATCTGATATCACCGCGTTTGCCTTGTAATCGTTCTATTTCAGCTGTGTGCAGGACCTGCACAATCCTTCCGTCTACTTTCCGACGCCATGTGTGCTGACTGTGATGAGGTTCGATGTAGATGGAAAGCAAGTACCAGTCCAGACGTTTAGCTTTGCACCGACCGAGGATGCCCTCGCACCCATGGTGAGGGCGGCGCCTGTCGGGGAGCAGTATAACGAGCTGATAAATATAACATTTGGAGTATGAGTCGAGGGTGAGAGTGTTCCGGCGGCGACGGCATTAATTGTTGACAATATCATCCACTGCAATTATGCGGGATAGCATCGGGCGTGAGGAAATCATTAATATTAATGTGCTTCATACTACAAGTCCGACATCGACGATAGCAAGTTATCAAAACGTGAACTATTTATTAAATCTTCGTTATAAAAAGAAGAAAAAGTCCATCAATCCTAAGCACTCAAGGTAGTTCCACCGATGATACTCACTTCTCTTAGTTTCGCAACCAAGGTTCCACATTTAACTCGA
This sequence comes from Astrothelium subdiscretum, assembly GCA_021030935.1. Taxonomy (NCBI): domain Eukaryota; kingdom Fungi; phylum Ascomycota; class Dothideomycetes; order Trypetheliales; family Trypetheliaceae; genus Astrothelium; species Astrothelium subdiscretum. Next base: position 322,023 of record JAGFMW010000003.1, read on the forward strand.
CGTCGTCATATCTGGCAATGGCCGCGACCTCCTCATCCACGATCTCATCGTCCCAATCAAAGTCCTCATCGACCTCGCCAAAGCGACGCAGTGGAATGATAGGCATGTCGAGCTCGTCTTCGACGCCATCATCTGTAAATTCAACGTCCATCGCATCGAAAAACCCTTCCGCCTCTTCTTCAGTCGGCGAAGTATTCGGCGTCGTGGCGGGACTAGCATCGTCGCCGTCGTCCTCTTCTTCTTGCACAGGATAGAGTTGGAGCGGCGACGGTTCGAGCCGGCCCGGCTCCGTAAGTCCCCGGCCACGAGTCGCGCGGAGGATCGTTTGCCAGAATTCGGCGCCGAGCACGTTTCGGGTGGGCGATTGCAGCGACGTGGTCTGGTCCGCGGACTGCTGTTGTTGCCCGCCCTCGGAGCCACCGCTTGAGCCGATGATGGAGTCGAACGTGATGGGAGGAGGTCCTCCATCGGACGTAGTGGCGCCACTTGCAGTCGCTGGAGAAACCAAAGTGGTTGTTGAGGTCAGGGATGTTGGCGTCGATTCAGTAGCCCAGACGCATTCGCTAGGGTAATCACAGCGGTTCCAGCAGTCTTTACGTGGGTAGGACGTTGGCAGAGCGGACATGGCGATTGCGCTGTCTGGCGTGGAGGTGCGGCTTTGCATGGTGGTATGTCCGACCTGATCGCGACGCCAACTCGACCATATCTTCCAGCCGTGGTAGTCAAATTCACTGGCGCAAGCCTTGTGACGCTTGAACCTGGGCTTACCGTTCCTTCGGCGGTTTTTGATTACCGTTGAACCGGAGCAGAAATGGTGCCCGTCTTCAAGGCATCGACGCGTAGCCGCGAGTGGATAGTTGTTGTTACACATGTGGCATCTCCAGAGCCATGGAAGCGGTCTCCCAGGTGGGGGAAGAGTGTATTCATTCGTCGTTGATTTGTGAAGGTTCGGATACGGCTGTGGTGACGGCCTTGGTGGAGGCGTTATTGGTGAGCGTGGAGAGAAGGGAGATGGAGGGATCCCAAGCCTTGATGGTTGGAAAGGCGCTGGAGTAATCTTCAAACCTTGTGCGACTGGCGCCATAGCTGAGTGTAACTCTGACAGATGAACTGGGACGGCAACTGGAATGAACGTGATAGACGACCAGCGTCGAAAATGATTTCGAATATGGTAAATGACTGGCTGCAGCAAGTTCCGCTAGACCTGAGAGATGCTTGGAAGAGGATGTTGCGAAAGAGTGAAAATCCAAGACGCTGGAGGAGAAAGTCAAATAGGAGATGCACGTTGGTGAATGAAATACTTACTGCAGTCAAGCGGGTCATTCTTGATGTCTGCATTCTTTGTCCTGTGAGAGTGAAAGCAAAAGCGATGTTTTTGTCTCTGCAAATGAGTGGCTTGAGTAAATCGACAAAGGGTCCTATGAAAGGAGGAAGATTCCTTTGTGCGGATAACTTCACAGCGCTGTAAGCGAAACAGCAGCAACAAAACAGCGGGGTATGTGTGCAGTCGTTTTGACAGCAAATGATTATGATAGACCGAATGAGTAGCCCATTCGCAGTCATGGAGAGTCTCATGACGCTGATAGGAGGTAGCCGTCCTGGCGGTAGTGGCAGAACATGGCGAAGCTGGATTTTCAGACCGAGAAGGTACGAAGGGAACTTGATCAGGCAAAGTCAAAGGTAGTGGGAATTTTCGCCTTGCGACTATTGGAGTGATACTCTGAGCTTCTCTAGCACTCAGTTCAAAGCACTGGATATGAATCATCCAGTCTTACAATGACTTTGTCAAATGAAACCTTAAAGATACGTAAAGTGTCTGAGGAGGCCTCTTGATGGTCGAAGCAGAGTGAATACCTGGATGGATTACGACTACGGTTCTGCATTTTCTTGGATGCCACGTTTCTCTTGACATTGTACTCTTTTCATTGGTTTGTCTGTGATGAGTGATGAAAACTGCTACTGGCCTCTGTCAAGTAGGCGAATAGGAGCTCCTTGTTTAGTCGGACATGACCCAGCAAAGGCAGGCGATCTGGTAAGTATAATGGGCTTGATTCAGGGAGAAAGCGATGACCAGAACAGTCCTCCCCCTACTTTTGGTTCATACCTAGGTATCCAGTGATGGAGAGTCACGATAGCCAAAAGTCAAATATAGATTTTGCCTCGCAGTAGGTCGAGGAATTGGTGGTCGGCAGCTTTTGCCGAAGCGAGGCCGTGTACTTTTTCTGCCCCGAGGCCCCCAATCTTAATTATTTCCTCTCTACCACGCCCTACCACCCCGGATCACGCCCTATCTCTTCATCACACTGGAAAGCTCCTTGAAAGACAGCATATAATATCCCTTTTCTCATTTTGACATCTTCTCAGCCAAGCTGCGACGACAGTATTGAATGAATCGAACGTACACCCCCATCACTGGTTGAATTGCTACCAATTATGGCCACTACGACAAATGGCGTGGAGACACAAGCGCCCTCTCTGGCAATCAAGAATACAGATAAACCGACCGGCTTAGGGAAGCCGGAGAAGCCAGATGAAGAACAATACCGGAGCGACTTGGGGGCAGCAGAAAAGGAATTGACTACGGCCAACGAGCAATTGGTATGGAATCTTGAACTTTTCCTTCTATCCCAATCACTGTTGCTTTCTCATGTCAATGCTAAAGCGCTTTATTCTCTCGTCTGTCAGTTCTGGCTTTCTCTGCCTCTCAACTAATTCGTTCTATAGAACAGCATCAAAGCAAAACTGGACTTGGCCAAACCCGCAAACAAGGACTCCCCGGTCGCCAAACGACAAGCAGAACTGCGCAGCGAGCTCGCAGCAATTCGTCAACAACAGCAAGGCAAAAAGTCATCCCGTACCTCACTGCTCGAGCGGATAAAGAAGCTCGACGACCAGTTGAAGACTCAGCTGAACGAACAGAAGACCGCTCGTAGTCGCTTCAGTTTCAAGAGTGTTGGCGATATCGAGGCAGAGATTTCGCGGCTACAGAAGCAGGTCGATACTGGGACAATGAGACTCGTCGATGAGAAAAAGGCACTCGCAGACATCAGCTCCCTTAACAAACAGAAGAAGGGATTTGCGGGACTCGAGGATTATCAAAAGAAAATTGACAGTATCAAAGCCCAGATTGCAGACCTCCGCAAAGATCTTGACGACCCAGAGTCTAAAGCCTTAAGCGACCGGTACACGGAAATAACAGGAGAGCTCGACAAACTCAAAGCGGACCAAGACGAGACGTTCAAGAACCTCAATTCTCTACGCGATGAAAGGACTAAGCTCCAGTCCACTCAGCAGGAGAAATACTCCAATGTCAAGCAAATCAAAGACAAATACTTTAATGCGAAACGCGCATTCCGGGACTACGAGCAAGAAGCCTACCGCGTTAGACAAGAGAAAAAGAAGGCAGAGCGCGACGCCTACGAGAAGGGCAAGCGAAAGCAAGTTGCCCAGCAGAAACTGGAAGATGCCAGCGCGCCCGCGTATCAAGATGAGATCTTGACGGCACAGGGCTTGATCCGTTTCTTCGATCCCTCCGCAGATGTTGGGAACAAAGGTCCTGCAGGTCCTGGCGAATTTGCTGCTGAGGCCCAAAGAAAGATTGACAGCTCAGGAATGAAGGGCACGCGGTTGGTCAAAAAGGACGACCGCGAGGATGACTACTTCATTGGCGGAGGTGGAAAGAAGGGTAAGAAGGGTCGGAAAGGGGGTGCCAACTCGGCTTCGCCCGCTGCCGCAGAGGCTTCGAAGTTCAATCTGAGTATCGGGGTGATCGAAGAACTTGCCAAGATTGGTGTCGATCCGCCAAGCAACCAAAACGATGTACCGCGTGTCACTGAGAAGTTGAAGGAGAAACTGGACCACTGGAAGCAGGACCAAGACAGGAAGACTAAAGAGGTGAGTAAACCTTTCGAGTTCGATCTTCGTACAATTGACCCAGTACTAATCTACATGTAGAATGTTGCGAAGGCGCAGAAGGAGATCGAGAAGCTCGAGGCTGAGGCAAATGCGGCTGGGCCCTCAAACGATGGCACGAAGGATGAGGCCAAGAAGCCGGCCCAGAAGCAACAGGGCGTCAATGGCAATGCATCCGCAGAAGCAGAATTCGCGCAAGAAAACGACGCCGAGAAGGATGTTGCCGAGGAGATGCAAAAGGCTAGCTTGGAAGACGCGGAAGACGCGGAAGCAGAGGCATGAAGCGGATCGGCTTGTCTAGGTATTTTTCTCATCTTTATGCATTTTCCTGACATTGCCTAATGGAACAAAAGCTGCATAGGTGAGTCAATCGCTGCGGCATAACGATGTTCACTAGTAGCCGGATTTGGATTGGGGCCTTGTTTGATAGGATCAGATCTCCACAGACGGATGGAGCCAACCTACCTAGATTCTTCTGTTATTGAACTTTATTTCTCGATGCATGCGATGGTATTCGATAAAAGCAACCAATTCAATGTAACTCGCAGATCGACCATTGACGACTCCCGGCTCAGCATAATCACCCGCAATCCTTTGGAAGAGGACCCTCTGGGATGCAAAGCGAGGTGGAACGGGAACACATGTACAGCCACCGAGTAGCGATGTAAGGCGGTAAGAGGCTCGACGTGCGGAGTGCCTTGGGTAGTGCATAGAGAAATAAATGTCGCAGCAGCGAGACTGCCGCTTTCGGTAGGTGATCGCTCTGCTGCGCCTCCCAACTCGCACCACGCGATCAAAACCACGGCCTGAAAATTCAGGTAAAGTCGGGTCGTATAGCTTATTAGCACGTGTTGCGACAATTTTCTGCAAGCTGACAGCCAGGTACCTAATTAGCTGCTTTGCCATGGCCCGCTGCCGTATAACCGTGGAGGCTAGTGCAGTTACCGTAAGTGCCCCCTCGGGATCTTACCTCATACACAACGTTGAGGTGGGAAACGGAAGCCGAACATGGTAGGTGCTGGGTACTTTACGCAGCGGTGCGTTTTCGCAAGAATGAAAAGCAAACATTTTTGAATCCATCTGTGCCATCTTGGATGGACTGGTAGATCACGGCTAAGCGGGAGAGACATGGGTGAAAAGTGAAATGCGATAGATGGTTCACATCGATGACAGGCATTCCTTTCGAGGCACTGCTGTAGAGTGGCCGATCGTCGTCTGCCTTGCACGCTAGACAGGCCAAGCTTTTGTCTGCCTTTCCATTATTGGCGGAGCTCTAAGCCTTGCACCGCTTGGGTATTTGGATCCCTTACTTCTTCGTGCTTCTCCACACTTGCGGTGCTTCTAAGGGTCCCGCCCCTCGCTACGCCGTGACGTGTTTGATTTCATCCCAAACCACTATTAAAACCGAGTCTGCTTCAGCCACCGAAGGACTTGTTTGAACTCCTCATCCTATCTTCCAAACCTTCTTTGCCCTTTATTATACCTCTTGGCAAAAGTCAAGCGAGCTTCAGTCGTAGCTCGACAAAATATCTTCCACACGCAGCATTCGCATCCTCTCCAACTACCGCTAGCACTATGGATTCTACAGCACCCAGCAATGGCAATGGCAATGGCAAGGCTCCTCTGACGAATGGGACTAACGGTAACCACCGTGACAATTTGGTCAACGTCCAGCCTCCCCGCAAGCAAGACCTTCAGCCATCGTACGCTGCTATTCTGAACCCCGAAGTCCAGGATGCCAGCGCAACTGGCTGGTATGGCTCCATGATCGATACTCTTGGAGGCTTGCTCGGTACCTGCGGCGCCATTCCTTGCTGCATCGTTTGCCCGAACCCGTACAAGCCGGTGTCGCAAGGTAATGTCGGCTTGGTCACCAGGTTTGGTCGGTTTGCGCGCGCCGTCGATCCAGGTCTCGTGCGCGTCAACCCATTATCAGAGAATCTGATTCAGGTCGATGTTAAGATTCAAGTTGTTGGTACGTTTTGAATCTACTTCGATATTTGACGACTTTGACACTAATTCGTCGCACAGAGGTACCCCGACAGGTGTGCATGACCAAGGACAATGTGAATCTTCACCTCAGCTCCGTCATCTACTACCATATCGTCGCACCGCACAAAGCCGCATTTGGCATCTCCAACATCCGCCAAGCCCTCGTCGAGCGCACGCAAACAACGCTTCGCCACGTCATCGGCGCTCGCGTTCTACAAGATGTCATCGAGCGCCGCGAGGAAATCGCCGCCTCCATTCGCGAAATAATCGAAGATACCGCCTCAGGATGGGGTGTGCAAGTCGAGAGCATGCTCATCAAGGATATCATCTTCAGCGAGGAGCTTCAAGACAGTTTGAGCATGGCAGCCCAGAGCAAGCGGACAGGAGAGGCGAAGGTCATTGCCGCGAGAGCCGAGGTCGAGTCCGCGAAGTTGATGAGACAGGCGGCCGATATCCTGTCCAGCGCCCCCGCCATGCAGATCCGATACTTGGAGGCGATGCAACAGATGGCGAAGAGCGCCAACTCCAAGGTCATTTTCCTCCCCGCACAGAACCAGACGGTTCAGAGCGCGCTGGCGCAAATGGAAAACGGTGGCGAGGGATCGAGCCGTCGGGGTGAACAGACGACGGCACAAGAATACGGTACAGGCGATCCAGGCTTCCAATCTGCCATCAATTCGCGGATCATCGAGAACATGTGAAAAGAGCGGTCTCATGAAGATATGAGATCGGTATGCCGTGATTTGAGGATGGGCTTGCTTTTCTTTCTACCTTGTATTTTTATTCATGGCTAAGCTTGTTTTTGATCCGACCGTTTTCATGATACCCCATCCCCTCTGTCGCTCTCTTCAAAACGTTTGCATTTACGGTTACTGTCATTTTCAGATAATTTTGGAATACTGGGATTAATGACATGGTATGATAAAATTATCATCGGTCTGACATAATCGCGTGATCTCATCTCCAGATGGTTATGGATGGCCACGAACTATACCAGTACGGACTTACGTGCTGGAATAAGTCGGGCGTTTTTTTGTGTTTCTCTTTCGAGACGTTCTACAAGTTTGACCCCAATCGCTATCAAAGCATATCTTTCGTTGAATTAGAAGGGCCGGCGCAGTTACCATCCTACCTTTTTTATTCATGGGACACTCAGTAAAATCCGGGTTCACTGCTACATCGACATTGAAACATGGTTCTTTTGTGGTTCCAATTACCAGCTTGAAGGTGGAGGAGCACCGGAGTCGTGCGTGACATTACCCCATAAAACAGAGCGTACGTAGAAATTTGGTGGTCTTGTGGAAAGTCAACACAGCGCTGTCTAGCTATGACGAGAATCTTGGCATCGGCCGAAGAATGTGAAAGCCATCAATTTCTGAGACGGGTCTTAGAATATCGTTACACTCTTAGACCATCCTGACTAAGGTGAATTTTGCCACGTGGTCCATGAATTTTATCGACCAGACTTCTCTTACTTAAAATCTAGTCTCATCAAAGCCGACTTACATTCAAGCGCATGCATTTTGAATTGGCTTTGGAGACATCGTCATTGATTCACGTACCGTTCGGCTCTGAATGAGAGAAAAGACAATAAGTAGAATGAAATTAGCTTGACCGGCCTACTGCTCGCTGACAAGGTTCCACTCGTGAGACTTTCGGTAATTTGCCCTTGTGTAGTAATAACAATCCTGACGAGTCTAACGAAAAGAGTCCATTTATGCACTTGCTTAACATATACTTCCGATCATGACGACTAGGACATTTCTCATATTAAAATTTAGAGTGCTGTTTGTGGCGCACTGATAGATCATGTGTTCTCTGGCGGAATGTCAATTCATTCCTAAGTAGCTCGTAACATTAAACTAGACTGTAGCTCTTGGAACCAAAATATTGACCGCATTCCGAGAAGTACGCCACAATAGCTACTGGCGAAGTTGCTGCATACACTGACATAAGTTCACCTCCACTGTAACTCGAATGCCGTTTCCCGGCTTCGTATGCCCAACAGCTTCGAATGTCTGCGACTGAGCAGAACGGTTATCGACGGGGAGCATTGACGTTGAGACTTGTGTCTTGTTCTCCTCCTCGGGGACTTCATCTTCTGTTTCGTCACTCTCATAAATTTCTCGTCGAGGAGATTCGAAAGCAGGTTTTAGCTTGGGTTTGAGTCCTTCGGGTTTCTGCGCCTTAGCCTTTCCCAGGCTTGGTGGAGTAAATGGGATGGGGCCTTTCACGTCTTTCGTGTACACGGGAGACGTGCGTAGCTTTGAACTGCCTCCGAACGAGTTCTTCATTTTTGCGTATGGGTCCGGCCCATCATCGATCTCCTTTGAGTCTGTGGTTTCCTTGGAATTTGGGGCGAATGCATCAGAAGCAGTAGGTTTGCCTCGAACTGTTTTCTGAGGCTTTCGTCCTTTAGGTTTCTGTGTCTCGTTCTTTTTTGGGGTCGGTGGAGTAAGTGGTATGGGGGCTTCCACGTCTTTCTTGAATACGGGAGACATGCGTAGCTTTGAACTGCCTACGCCGAACGGGTTCTTCATGTTTGCGTATGGGTTCGGCGAATCCTCGATGTCCTTTGACTCCGTGGTATCCTTCAAGTCCACGGCACCCTTTAAATCCTTGGTGTCCTCAGAGTCCACGGTGTCTTTGGCGTCCATGTTTTCCTTGGAGCCTACGGCGTCATTTGAGTCTACGGTATCCTTTGGGTCCACGGCGTCTTTTGAGTCCACGGTATCCTTTGGGTCCGCGGCCTCTTTTGAGTCCACAGCATCCTTGGACTCTATGGCGTCCTTTGAATCCTTGACATCGTCTTCTGGATTCATATTAAACGTATCAACAAGGCTCACTTGCGTTTCGGAGCTGTACAAGTCAGATTCATGCAGCGTGGGTCGCACGACTGGCTCGGCTGTTTCCTTACTTCTCCTAAATGAAAGGGTCGATTTTCCGGTTCCGATACGTGGTGGATACGAGGATCAGGTTTGGCGTCGTCTACTGCTTCTTTAGCCCGAGCTGTATGCTGTATACAGTCGCTCTCGTACGAGATATCGGGTTTTTGCTCTTTCAATTTTTGACACTGGATTTTGATTTGAATGGTGTAAGATTGTACGAAAGCTGTAGTAGCCACGCCAAGCTTTTGAATAAGACCTCGGTTTTAGAAGCGTGAACGAAAGCTAGACAATTGAGAAGAAAGCGATTATAAGCAGTTTCTGAATGACTGTGACGGGGTAAGTAGGCTGGCTGGGAATGGCACAAGACGCGAGCGGAAAAATGGGACGGCGAGCAAATAAAGAAACAACAAAATGACACCAAACTAACGAAAAACACCAAAAGTCAGAATGATGCTCCAAAACAAAGACGCCAATTCGTTCTTGGCAATGACCGTTTGCGGTATGCCGCTTGCAAGATGTTGCAAAGAAATTATATTCCATTAAGTGACACTCGAATAATGTACGATGGCGATCAGGGGACTGGATTTGATTCATGGTTGTCTTTGATGGAAGTTTTTGAGACTGTTCTCTGGTGCTTCCGGGGTTCTTCGGTAACGAATTTGCGCATTCAAAAACGCAGCGCTCACTGGCGACACTCAACTCCTTCCCGGTCACCTCAAAGTTATTATTTGCAAGTATCGATAGGGCTGAACCAAGTCGGTCCATGCTGAGAATACACAGATGCTCTCGCGGAAAGGATTGCAGATGACACTTTGTACGGACCTTCCAGCCCTTGACGCCGGAAACTTTCCAACATCTTGTAATATACTAATTATGTCAAAGCTACTGGAGGCGGGTGACGCCCATATAAGACTCATGCTTGCTGTATTAATATCCGGCTAGGGTTTACAAGACGTACAATGGAAGGAGACGAAGGTTTTCTCGGGTTCGGGGGTACTTCTACGTCCATCAGGGTCTGACAGGTCAACCCCTCTACTTACGTAATCGAATCACTTATTTAGTTCTTTCTAATTACACAAAAGTAACCTCAAGACAAAACTTAAGGTCTTACCACCTACATAGAGAAAATCGTTATCGCAACAGCAGTAATGATGGCTTCAACGCAACGGGCTTCAAGGCGACGGGCTCGCAAGCAACAGGCTCTAGAAGGGGTTGCCATCAGCGATGTCCTGAATTCTCCGTTAACTCCCATTCATAGTTCCTACGAGTGATCCCGAGCCGAGAAAGCCGAGATTTACGCCTTCCAATAGCACTACAGCTTAACTACTTGAGATCTGAGGAATTATCTCAGATCTCAACTCGATGCAGAATGTATGGCATTAGATGAAGAATTGGCCAAGATGAATTATGGCATTCAATCATTAAATACGTGGGAGCTACGGGATGCTATTCAAATTTCGTGGGTAGTAGAGCCGACAGTATCATCACAAGGTCCGCTGCAGTCAACGTCACAACTAGCGCTACAGCTAACATTGCAGCCCTCCTGACAGTCGTTCTGACACGGGTTGCAGTTCGCATTGCAGCCCAAAGATGGGTCGCTGCCAACATGTACCACCGGACTCTTTCCATCACCAGCAACACGCGAGCGCATGCAACGCCCACAGTAACAGACCAAGTACTCGCGACCGAAGCGCGTGCGGAAAAGTGCCTGTGCAGTACTGAACGACTTCTCAAGGCTGCGCTTGTCCGCGGCGTCGTTGTGATTTATGAAGGCCCCTCCCGCCTTCATCGCCGAGTATAAGCCATAGCGCTTTGGCGACAGCTGGTGCGTGTGCCAGACAAGGTCAATATCTTGCGTCGGCGACAACGGGGTGCTCGGATGTTCGGCGATGAGCGTGAAGAACATCTCGTAGCGGCTGATCGCGGTCTCCATGATTTCGTGAGCGTACGGGCTGTGCAGCCATCCGACGTTATGCATCTTATTGGCAAACTTAAGCTGCCGCTGGACCGCGGCGACCAGGTCGAAGTCAGCAGGGGGAGGCAGGATGGTGATTCCGCTTCGGATCTCTTCGTTCTTAAGCGCACCAAGAAGGTCTGCTGGAAGGGGCAGCTGGCTCATGGCGGCCGTAACCTCCGCGGATATATTGAATTCGCCGTCCTTGATCATCTGGTACTGTTCCCGAGAGCCAGGGTCAGAGTCTGCTATCTGGACAAGACAAGATATGAATGTCGGAGCGAGCGACTTACCACCGCAGTCCAGTTGATGCCGTTGTGGCCTAGGCGACCCTTCAGCACACGGTTCTCGTACTGCCTATATGCGGCCGTGTTCAGCATGTAGGTATGCCAGACCATCAAGACGTTCAGCGGTGGCGTGCTTTCCTCATGGGCTTCAACCGCCTGCGACCACTTCAGGAACCTCAGCACCGCAGCAGAGCAATACACGTTCCATGCAACTCCCTCCCCATGGCCCTCCTCTTTGCCGCATGCGTCGACCTCGGCCTTCATGCGCACAATCGCGTCGAGTAGCGCAAGATGTACAGCGCATTCGAACGCCCCGGGGAGATGGTCTAGGCTGCCCATACCTTGACGGTCGAGGGCGAGGCCTAGTTTGCCATGGAAGCAGTCTAAATACTGGTCCAGCTCCGGGGCTCTTATTGTTGCAGAAGTCCGTGAGGGCATAGTTGTTGAATTGAGTCGAAGATACCGTGTCGAAGAGCAGAATATTGGAGATATTGGGAGACCGGGCATGCGCTGGCCTTATTACAAGTACCACCTTTTATACGGACTTGGTCCTCCGCCCCCCCCCCGGGTGGCGCAACTGCACCTCAATCTTTCACCGGGCATGCGGTGGCCTTGTTATGGCATGCAATGACCTTGTTATAATAAGTAACACCTGACAACGAGCAGGAGCGACTAGAGAATATCTGGTGCTCTTCAAGGGTAGTGAGACCGCCTGCCGGTCAAGGTAGTAGTCCCAGCCTTCTACGGAGCCCACTGACTCCAAGGGTGCTGTATGCGTACAACAAATGGGTAGCCTAAACCCTTCAATGCTGGCGGCATTTGCACTGTGTATATAGAAAGTCCCCGGTATCTCCTCTCGATAAACAAAATAAACAACTACAATATTGGTATAAGTAACACCTTTTACACGGACTTAGTGTGCCGCCCTTACGTGGCGCAACTGCAACTAACCTTACGTCCCCCGGGGGTTGGTGTGTTTGGGTTGGGGGGTTTGAAACTGCCGGTGGCCTGTTTATAAGGTGTTTTATTAAACATGCCTCTAAATAATTAGCCTAGCCTATCTAGGTAGTCACTTTACTTAATTAAACACGCAGTCAAGCTCCGGATGCTCCGGTCTGGCAGATTCAGGAGTTTGCTCAGGGAAATGTGCACCAATTTTGTCAAAAACCCCCGCACGCAGCTTAGGGGCTCTGCATACCCCATTGTTTTAGCCACAACGTTATCCACTCTCTCGAAACGGGTGCGAGATCTTTTAGCACTGGACTGTATTCCGTCGCAGCAGAGTCTTCAACAGCCTCTGACTTTCTTTGATAATTAGCAAGTGCGGCATACCAATCAAGCAACTTATAACCAGGATTGCTCTCAAGGCTTCTTTCTTCGTACTCTACAGTCTTTCTCAATCTTTGAACCCAGTCCTGGAATGAAACGACTTTCAACTTCTCGGTAAGGCATTCTTGGACGCAGGACAGAAACTCGCACCAAGGTACGCCATGCGCATTGATCAAATTGAAGTATGTGACCGTACTCTTTCCATTTCGCGGCTTGTTAAAGGTAAGCTCCAGAATTGCTCGGGCCGCAATGTCTACTGGCACGTAGTCCACCGTGTCCATTGCACCAAGCTCACTTGGCAGTACACACAAACGACGAGAACTTGCAATGAGAGCAGGGAACCATTCATGTTTCGACCACATTCCTTTGTTACCGTGCTCGACGGGACCGGCAATCTGGCTAACACGTATGACCGTCGATGCGACGCCGATGTCTTGGCAAGCGGCTTCGAGGATCATGTGAGCAGCGAGTTTACTTTGCGCATAGCCCGTAATCGAATTACGATTGCCTTCTTCCGCGACTTTGGCAGCAATAGTTGCTGTAGTAGATATGAAAGTTACGGGAGATCGTGATAACGTCTGCGAAGCGAACTCCGCTATCTGCCGTACTTCCCTAAGGTCGGGTTCGAATGAGGTGAACTGAAAATTGAAGTCGACTCTCCATTGGCAGTCTGCTCATCATGAGGGTACAGTCAAATAATGTTGGTATTTATGGGGCCAGTGGGAGAGAAACGACAGTTTGGTAAGCAACTTACGGATAACATAGTCCACATCCGTTACTAATTGTGCATAAATATCCTCGCTTAGACCGAAGCGAGCCCCAGGCAAATCTCCATCCAGAAAAATTGCCTTTTTAAGATCAGTAGATAGGCCACGTTGTTCGATTGCCAAATGCTGTCGATGCAATGCATCCTTTCTTCGATTGATGCAGTAAATTTTAGCGATTTTTGGATCTTTCACGAGAATATCGAGAATATAAGAGCCAAGAGAACCAGTACTACCTGTCAGTAAAATATTGAAGTGAGTAAGGGGTGTTCTAATCGCTTTGATATTCCACTTCGTGCTAAACCTTTTCACTGCAGCATAGAACAGCGAAGAATTGCTTCCAAAGCATTCCCACTCTGGTTCATTTTCTCCAGAGATTAAATCAAAGACCGCTTCATTCAATTTCCTCAAGTTTGAATGGGCGTAGATGGTCTTTGCTGTCACTTTTCTTCCTAAGGATGGCAAAAGCCCGGTAAGCTTCGATTGTAGTACGTTGCTGAGTTGTAAAACTTGTAAAGAGTCCAGTCCACCAATTATGAAATCTTGATCTGGTGTAATGGGCTTGCCAAGATGGTATTCAACAACATTTTGCAGAAATTCCGCCAACTGCGTTCTCTCTTTACCTGCAATGAGTGGCAAATCTAATCGGGGAACAAGATCGACCAAGGCATAGAGATCATTAATCTCGTTCTTGTAAACTTGCAGAGTCTGCGATTTTCGTACAGTTCCCTTTCCAGTTTTTTCAAAAGGCTTGTCCGGAGAGGATGTCATCATGTACTGCCTTGATATCTGACCATGGGCAGGCGATGTCTGATTAGCTTTGGCCACCAGTGGCCAGACATTATCCAGCAAGTCCCTCTTTTCAGCATCTGTTTTGTGAACGCTTCGAGGCTCAATGATGATCGCGGGATTGAAGCGTCCACTTCGAATGACCATGGCTGACCTTACCTTGGGGTAACTTTCCACCAAGCGTTCAATGTCTGTGGGCATCATCTTCTCTCCATTGCTAAGAACAATCATGTCATCAGCGCGTCCAACATGATTCCAATGATGCAGTTTTGTTGGGTGCTTTTTGAATAAGTCCTTTGTGCAATACTCGTGGAGCTCCGGAAAAGTCTTGAAGACATCTTGAAACATCGCTAACCTTGCCGATTTAATCAAGACCATCTCAAAAACCTCCTTTTCCGGTGTTGGATGCCACTCGATGCCATTCATGTCTGGGTTGAAACAAAAAGACTGCCAAGCATCCGAATCTGTCACGTGGGAGTATAGACTACCATATTCTGTACTCTTCATCCAGCTTTGTATGCGAACTCGCTCCGACACAAGCTGACCTGCTTTTTCAGAAAAAGCGCCTTTGCACAAAATATCAGTTATAAAGCCTCAAGAATTACTCTTGTCTCTCGAACACATACCACCTGGCACAATCACACCCTTCAACTTAGACAGTCTGTCGAGTGAGCTTGAATGCTGACTCATGCCATCCAGTATCGAAGGAGGTAACATTGCAGTGTCAATATCTCCATAATCGATCATTTCATTCACAAGGCTAACTTCCAGCGATCGATCCGGCGGTGCAACCACAGCCGTTACCCCAAGATACGCAGGTACTGGAAGAATATTGGTAATACCCGCACCGTGAAAAAATGGGAAGGCGGAGAATAGACGATTACAATTCTCCTCAATGACACCGCCCCAAAATGGGCGCCCTGCAAGAGGAGGATCAATTTCCTTGTACCATTCAATCGGGGAACCCGCATGTGCATTGGCATGAAGTAAGTGCAGACCTTGCTGCCTTTCCTGCTGAGGAATGTGAATAACTTGCATATAGCTTCGCGTATGCGGAGATGTATCTTGTCCTTCCAACTGTCTTTCGTAGGTTCGAGCTAGAACTTTTCGAGACGGTCAGGAAGCGAGACGTTGACTATAGGCGAGATTGCTTCCTCAGCAAGCCTGGGCGTGATAGTAAAGGAATCAGGGTCAAAGTGATAAGGGAGAGGGTTTGATCCGTACTAGAATAACGAAAGTACGTTCGTACTAAGGGATTTAAGGGTGACAACTGGGATTGCAGGTACGAGTGAGCGAGTCCAGATCTCGTCCGGTTGGTGCGCGGTTCTATTGCCGGCTTCGTGCAAGATCGATTGTAATCTATAGGAGTTTCGTCATTCTATCTTCAACTGATCGTATCACTTAGCTTTACGTCTATACTCTACATTGCTTTGCGAATTTTCACTGTATGGAACTAATGAATTGCAGCAATGGCTGCTTTGGCGGAGCAGACGGTCAGCTCGGCTGCAAGAATTTTGAAGAAGAACAGGAGGTACAAACGTGCATGCATGAGTGCGGCGACCCGGAAACCAATCTCGAGGAGGATGGACTTCTTCATCCTGCCGATGGGCCGGTAATCCATTTTCGGCGTAAAGTTACGATAAGGTACGGATGGTACCTAGTACGGCGATAGCTAATGGCGAACTAACGCAGTACGAGAACGGCACGAGAGCGGCACGAGCCTGGCGTCCCGTTGTATAAAGTTGGTCCGATTGCTTTGAAGGAGGGGGCGGCACGGCGGCCACACAGAATAGACTAGACTATCCTATGGTGGAGACCAACAACTAGGTAGATACCTGTCGGGCGAAAATGCAAACCGTTTCCGGAAAATGCTCCACGCAGACCTGGAGAGCTGAGTTGCACGGGATAATACTGTTTCTCAAGACTTCAGCATGCATTTCCTGATTTAAGGCTGCAGGCACCTTGGCTCATGTTGGATCCTTGGCTCCGCCATTAGCGCGTGTTCAACCTCGGCGATGAGACAAATCGCCCTTCATTCTATTACGCCTTTCGGATATTCTAATGGACATGGTAGTTCAGAGTGGAGCCTACATCCTTCCATACCTCAATAACCGGGTGAGCCATCACACGCCCGAAAAATGTGCTTGTCCCCAAGCTGTGTCACACAAGGTAGAGATGCCTCTGTATGCAGTACGGTGTTGGCTCCCATGAACAAGTCGAGGAGACGATGGCTCCCTTTCCTACACTTATTACTTCTTCCCTCTCATTATGGGCATCGGCCATCCTCTGATACAGAGTGACAGTCGATTTTCTGAAAGCTAGACTCTGCTATGTCGAACGACAAGCTTACGGCAGACTATGTCGTGGTGGGAGGAGGTCTCGCCGGTTGCGTAGTAGCGTCACGTCTGAGTAGATCTCCTTTGAAACCGTCAGTCATCTTGGTTGAGGCAGGCTCCGACGCACACGAGAACGAGCTCATAAAGTCTCCATCCGCGGCACCTCGCCTGCACCGTACCGAATTGGAATGGAATTACATGACGGCACCGCAGCAACATTTGAATGGACGCCAAATTTACAATTGTGGTGGCAAGGTTCTTTCAGGCTCAAGCGCTGTCAATTATGGTCTCTGGACTCGCGGTAGCAAGCCTGATTATGACATCTGGGCCGAATTGATAGGAGACGATCGATGGAGCTACAACGGCTTACTCCCATACTTTCAACGTAGTGAGCACTATCATGATACACAAGCAGACCATTCGCAGCATGGTTTCGACGGCCCCATACAGACGATGACAGGCCGGGCTTATCCTCTACGCCATCAAGTCCAGAAAGCCTTCCTCGATACTGGCCTAAAAGAAAATCCCGACTCAAATGCAGGTGATCCCCTTGGTTTAGCTTCCTGGTGTGAGAACTGGCGCAACGGAGCCCGCCAACCTGCCGGGCAAGCCTATGACCTCTCTGGTGTCCGAATTCTGACTTCCACCCTGGCTCATCGTGTTCTGTTCTCCGTCGACGGTGGCATTCCACGTGCGACTGGCGTCAGTATAGGCTCCAATCAAATGGTAACGGCAAGGAAAGAGGTCATCATATCCTGCGGCGCCTACCGCACGCCTCAATTGCTGCTCATGTCTGGTATTGGTGCATCTGCCAGCCTATCAAAGAACAACATCCCGACCGTCGTTGACAATCCCGCTGTAGGGACCAATTTTTCCGACCACATCTCGTGCATTCAATTCTGGAAACTGCGCGGTGGGGCTCAAGGGTTGAGTGCGGGCTCTCCGGAGTTCGCTAAGAATTCCATGTACACTGCCGGTCTACCATTTGACTGGATTGCAACCAGCTCAGTCCCTCACGAGATTCTTTCAGCCGCCCTCAAATCCGACGCTAGCAACTCTTCCTTGCTCTCGCCCTCCCTTCCAGATACCCTCCTCGACCGCCACGCTGATGCCGATCGCGCACATTACGAGCTCCTAGTCGGCTACACCATCCTCGGTCGCGGCAATCCAGCCTTCAGCGCCCCTTTCGATGGCACTCACATCTCCACTGCCGTACTATGCCTTCTTCCAACTTCTCGTGGCACCATCACTCTCTCGACTTCCTCCCCAACTGACCCTGCTGTCGACCCTGTCATCGACCCCAACTACTATGCCACTGCGAATGACCGTGTGATTATGCGCGCCGCGCTGCGACACACACAACGGCTGATGGCCTCAGCAGCCGCTCAGGAGTTTGTAGAGCAAGAGCGGCCGCCCGAGGGGTGGGCGCCGTTGAGCGAGGAGAGCTCAGACGTAGAAATAGACGAGCGAGTTAAGCAATTCAGCGCAACGCTATATCATGGGTCAGGCGGAGCATGTGCGGGGAGCGTAGTGGATGCCGAGTTGAGAGTCAAGGGGATAAGAGGGTTGCGTGTATGCGATGCGAGTGTATTCCCTGCTCCAATTGCAGCGCATTATCAGGCGGCAGTGTATGCGGTGGCGGAGATGGGAGCAGATATGGTCATGGGAGAGACTTTTTCGGGATAGAATTTAGTGACCGTGTGATAGATCATTAGGGAATAGGGGAGAAAAACAGAACTGTCGAGAAACTCAATGTTTGAGAGGTTGATGAATGTAAACAAGGTCCGCAACATCTCTCGACTTCCACGGTGGAACACCTTAATGCATGCGCAAGTCAGATTTCCAACAGTAGAAGTTATCTTTGGTCTTTCCCATCCAAGATGAACACCGTCCACTTTCAGTAGCCTTGACATTATTAGAGAGCCACTGCTAAAGCCAGGAATCTCAGGCACACCAAGTTGTGCTAATGCATTTTTGAGATATGAAGATAATGGATTGGCATAGTTAGGGTATGACACCTGTAAAGGCTCGCCGCTTGGACTGTATGCCGAAGCATCGTAGTTAACGGTCGCGTTGACAGCACGGTCACCCGAGTCAGGGGGTGAAAATTTCACGCTGCGCTTGAAGTAAGGAGATAGGGAAGAGAAGGTATAACTCGAGTCGCCTACTTCATCTGCCCATCTTTGATAAGAACCTATGGTGCCCCTGTAGGATTTTAGTAGTGAGGCCCCTTTCGTCGAGCCGTGCAGACCCGTACCTGTTGTAAAACAAAAAGTTCCGAGCACTTCCCCCGCCAAGGCTCTTGCCAGAGGTATAAAGAGTTCTTCGGCCATCCAGACCCTGCATATATCATGGAGTTAACATTCGGTCACGTAGAGATTTCAATGGATACTGACTTCCTGAGGCGTTGTGTACTGCTCCCAGTCAGTGAGAGAATTCGCAAAGGTCGGGTCGCTCCCGATGAAGTACGCGGCGTCGCCCGGTATCGTGCTGAGATTGCCATTACAAAGCTCGTAGAAGCTTCCTGCCTCAATTACTGCAATTGAAAAGGAGCCATTGGCGGCTAGACGATTCGCTAAAGCTAATCCTGCCGTACCACCACCCACGATCACGTAGTCGAAGCTCGCTGACAGTCCAGCTCGTCCGAAATACGCACCGAGTAGCGGACCTCGTTCACTGTTTACATCGTCCAGAAAGCCGGCACATACACCAAGAAAAGCGGCAAGAGCGATCGCCCAATAGTTAGGGCTCAATAGCGCACTCATAATAAGGCCAAAATTGGGAAAGGATAGCAAATCACACGGAGATATGGGCTGAAGATTGAGTAACTCATGGACAATACTGAAATCCAGAAATATATGACCTTTCGCATGGATGGATCGACGGCCAGTCTCGCGTGGCCATGACGCCAGGGACTGGGTACGGAGCCGGGAGTACCGTGCCGCTTTCAGCTGCGGCCCGTGAGTCGTATTGATTATCGCTTAATTGCGAAATCAAAAGCGGGTACATAAGTCAGGTCTCTCTTCCAATCTCTCCTTGCCAAATGGATGGACGATCGACAATTCCGTGTCAATCGATGATCCCTTCACCACAAGGAGTTGATGCACGGAGCCGATAAAGGAACCCCTCGGACCCCTCTCGTGCCTTCGATTGTACCACCGGTACCTTCACCAACCGCGCCACTCATAGTGATTCCCAGAACAAGGCCTCAGGGACTTTCTAGATCAGGTAAACCCCTGGCGTTCGAGGCTCTTCGTTCAGATGCACCTTTATTGCTATATTTTGAGGTCAGCAACTATTTTCTCATAAATCTCTTTGACGAATATTCAGTTGCCGACCATGTACGAGTAAGAGCACATTCGTTTCATAAGTATCTGGAAAGAACTTCCTGTTGATTGCGCTTGTCATGCCATATGAAATATCACGGCAATCGTGTTCAAGTGCGCAAGCATTGATAGTTCTCTGTCGCATCTTTCTATCTTCCTCCTCGTGGCCAGCTTGTTGGTACACACTCTGGATTGCATCCTGTGCCCAGTGTCTCACTCGTTCGTCTATGTATCTTCATCATTTCGTCCTTCTTATGTCAGTTCAACACATTTCGAAATTCTCCGGCTGAGTCGGTCATCTCATTGAAAAGCTAGCCGTAGCATTTTATGCAGGTCCAATTAAGCAGACCGCGCCAGGCCGTACAGCATGGGTGCTTGCACACAACTCTCCATCTCGAGCCCTCGTCCCACGTAGCGGAAGTAGGCTATAAGCAACCTGGTTCAAAAGAGCGCCTTGGACAGACGAGTTTGAATGATCCTCGTGGGGAAAGGAGAAGCGTTGGTGACCCTAGACTCGATGTCTCGTCGCCCACCTCCTTTCCTGCACCGCTCGTCCTTCCAGGTAAGATTCCACAGTGGTTTTCTTCTCAACGTATGTCTTAACAGTATGCATTTGCCAGATGACGATCTCGCCTACGATCCGGACTATGAACCGCAAAGCGTACGGGCTTGGGTCGAGGAGGAAGATCGAAACGAAGTGACAAAGAAAAGGGATGTTGTCTACGTTATTGCACCGCCAGACATCGATCCCAAGGAAGACTTTATGAACGCATGGGCGTCTCCCCAAACAGGCAAAGGGGTCACTATTGCAACAGAAACTACTCCGTCCCCTAAGACGAAAGATGTCATCGCGTACCTCCGTGCGTTCTACACCGGCATGACGGCCAAAGAACTACCAACGCGTTACCAGTTCACGGCCTGGGAGTCGCTTCCGCCGAAACCATCCAAACAGAAACGCCCCAACTCTGTTCCATACGTCGGACTAACGACCTCGTCCTCCACCGTCCGCATCCGGAGCCGTCCTGCGCCCAGCACCACCTCTGCCTTCACACCATTCAGCCACCAACTGAACCTCGACGACCTCCTCGATGCGCTCATCGAAGACTTACCCACCGACGCCTATGCCATCATTCTTCTCGTGGCTCACGACATCTACGAGGGCGACGACGACGATTTCTGCATGGGTCGCGCGTATGGAGGGAGCCGGGTTGCGGTAGTATCAATGGGGCGGTATGATCCTAGGTTGGATGCGGCGCAGGGGGTTGATTCAGAGCATGGATGGCCTGCATCGCACTGTGCGGATTTCGTGCGCGAGCAGGTTGGAGGGCGCGGGCCACCAGCGAGGAAAAAAGTAAAGAAGGGGCCTGTGGCTTCGGTGAAAAAGGCGGAGCAAGGGGAAGGGAAACCCGAAGAGGTGAGGACGCCGATGGAGGCGGCGGTAGCAGCGTATCGATTGAATTATAAAGAGACGTCGGAGTGTGAGCCGCAGGAGTTACAGGAGATCTGGTTAAGTCGAATTTGCCGGACCGCGAGCCATGAACTCGGCCACTGTTTTGGAATGGACCATTGTGTGTATTATGCCTGCAATATGCAGGGCACGGCATCAGTAGTGGAGGATGGGAGACAGCCACCTTATCTCTGTCCAGTGGATTTAGCCAAGTTGCGACATGCGACCAATCGTAGTACCAAGGAGCGCTTTAAGGCTTTACAGGAGTTTTGCGAGCAACACTCGGGAAATGCACTTTTTGCAGCCTTTGGAGCGTGGCTTTCTGCGATCATGAGAGAATTATAATAGGTATCAGCTCATTCTCATGCCTCGTTCTATCTATTGCTCTCAATAGCCATACTACATATCTGCGTGATAAGCACCGATCATCCTGGAAATCCACCTCTGGCCATCTTCCGAGCCCTTTGGTCCCGTCGATTATGATTCGCTCTCGAGCCTTTACTGGCTTCTTTCCGCTGCCTTGCAGCCTGCGTCTGCTGCTCTCCCGCCTCGCCTGCCACATCTCCAGCTCTCCCGCCTCCCCTCCCTCGTCCACGTCCACGTCCTCTACCCCTTCCACGATAACCACCTCTCCCTCTCTCGCCTTCCCCTCCCGTTCCAGCCCCCGAGTCCTCTTCATCCCCGTCAGTCCCCGCTCTCCACGCCGTCCGCCCAACATCCCGCTGTCTTCCATCAAACCCACCCGTCGCCCCAAACCTCGTCTCCAATCTCGTCTCCCTGCCTTTATCCCTCCCCAGCATGATCCCCCATCCCTCAATCGCCTCATCCGTCATCCCGGTCTCACTCCTCAGCGCCCCCCTCGCTGCTCCCCTTCGCGTCGCCGCATCCCGTCCAAACACATCCCGCGATAGCTTCCACGCCCGATACAGCGCCTCTTCATTAACGCTACCCGCCGCATCGGCTCCTCGCGCGCCTTCACCGCCTTTCGGCAGGTCCTCGTCCTCGTCAGCGCGGTCGATGGCGCCGCCGACGTCGTCGGCGTCGTACGTGTCGTCCCGCTCGTCGTCGTCCGGATCGAATGCCGCGAGCGCGGCGAGGATATGCGCTTTGGAGGGGGCGGAGCCGCGTTGGGACAGGAGCTCGTCGGCGGTAGCGGTCGCGTTCTTGCGGCCGAGGTGCAGTTGAGAGGTGGAGATGGTGAGATTGTCGAAGGCGTCGTTGTCGAAGATGTTGCGGCGCTGGGGTACTTCGGATTTTGGTGGCGGAGGAGTTGAGCGGGGAGCAAGATCGGGGGCTAGGTCTAAGGGGTGAGTGCTTGGGAGGTCTTCAGGCAGATTGGCGGTTCGGTCTGCGTCTTTGAGGGAGGGAGGTAATGAGTCGTCAAGTAGATGGGCGGTAACTTGCTCAACGTCATCGTTGTATTCGTCGAGGAGTTGCAGGATGAAGCCGGATCCGAGGTCGGGAAATAGATCTTGGACTTGAGTGATCAAGCTCATCTTGTGGACATGGACTCCTTGGAAAGCACTATGTCCGTATTCGTCTCTTGCTTTGCCTTTACCCTTGTTTGCCTCAGTTGCCTTGCGTTTGGTGGCACGTCTGATGTCTCGGTTGGAAAACACTTTAATCGAGTCGATCAACTTTTTGGCTCTCGAAGCATCCGGACCAGTGGCTTTCGATTGGATGTTGTTGAGAAGTGGCGTATTGGTGACGATATCAGATAGTAACGAAGTTTCATTCGATTTACTCTTGTGTATCTCGTCTGCGTTGCTCTTGAGATTATACATTTGATCAAACAGGAGAGAGCGATTCGGTCTCTCTCCTTGTAACAGGGCATCTAGAGCTAAGAAAGCTACAGCAGCGATTTTTGAATTCAATATTGGCTTCCTCTTTGAGTATGAAGATATTAGTGAATCGAGAAAATCTGATCCTATCATGAAGAAAGCTCCAGTTTCGGGGGAGGCACGAATGAGCGGAGCCAAGCATCCAAGTCGTTCTTCTGCATTTTCCTGCATGGCTGACTCAAGCGACTTACTTAGGAGAGATTTCAAATTTTGAAAGGAGGACTCCAGTTTCTCTCTTTTCCTCTTCCATAAGCTGTGCAGGAGATTGCGTAGGGCATTGCCGCGCCAATAAAGGTGGGCAAGGTCTGCGAGGAATGTCCATTGTAACAAGTCCTCTGGAATAACCTCAGGTTGCGACAGTAGGCGGTGGCTTAGCAAAAAGCATTCTCTTCTAAGACTTTGGGCTTTGGCACCTGTAACCTTGAAGTCCTCCCCGGAGGCTCTGGCAACTTCGTGAAAATACGATGTCAGAAAAGTAACAAGTGACGTATCTTTCGTCGACCCTCGAGAGAATTTTTTCGAGTCAAACCGTAAATGAGCTTGAGCAAGATATATCCATGCATCAAGGCAAGCTTCCCATTCTTCAGGAACAAGATCTTTTCGGAAACTCGCCTCCGGGAAGGTTGCGAATGGAGGGAGTGTCATGATCTTCTGAGACGAACAGTGGTACGGAAGTATGGTGAAATGTTAGGATCTCATGAGCTTCAGGTTTGCTTGGCCCTCTTTTGACGAAGAGTTGGTCAGATTATCAAAAAATTGTACAAGGGAGTCATGAGCGCTGCAATGACCGACATGCCCTAAAGCAGTAAAGTCTCTCACTAGTCCCCGTTCGCTAAAAGATCTCCACGTGACCCACTTAGGGAGATCGGGACCTCACACCTACGGCGCTCAACTCCACATCTCGACTATTCCAGATTATTCGCGAATTCTTCAAGCCTGCTCCAATCGTCACTTTGCTGGACCTCAGGATCCGAGTCGCGATTGGGCATACAAATTCGATATCTCTCATCATCTTCCTGCTTCATCACAGACCTATTTCGTAGCTCGCGACAATGTCGTACCAAAAGCCTGAGAAGGATTTTGAAGGCCCAAAGATCCACAAGATCCGCATTACCCTCACGTCTCGCAAAGTGCAGTCGCTTGAGAAAGTCTGCTCGGAGCTCATCGAACGAGCCAAGGCTAGTGCGTTCTACCTCAAAGACAACCTGAACATAATTGCGCAGATGCACTGACATTAATTGACAGAGGATTTGCGCGCCAAAGGTCCTGTTCGCCTTCCGACGAAAAAACTCAAGGTCACCACACGGAAGACTCCCTGCGGTGAGGGCTCCAAAACTTGGGACACATATGAGATGCGAATTCACAAGAGGTTGATCGAGTGAGTATATCAAATACTTTAGAAAGCAATGAATTACGTTTCCAAGAACACCGGACTAAATACACTACAGTCTTTCTGCTCCTACCGAAGCTGTCAAGCAAATAATCACCAATATTGAGGCTGGTGTTGAAGTTGAGGTTACGATCGCGGCATAGAGGATGTTCGAGCGTGTTCTTGGGGTGCCTTCTAGCTCGAGCGCTGATATTGGCGTGTCACGCGTGCGAATGGGTTTTCACCGAATGATCAATGTCTCTATACTGCTGGATCACCGCTGTAGAATTCTCAAGCTGGTTCAGTGTTGACTGGAACAATTAGGCAAGAGAGATTACCAACACTAGATAGAGGTACCGTATCGGATCACATATCGCACACGCAAACCATGGTTAGCCTCTCTACTGTACGACTATCCCAAAACCTTCGGACCGGGATAAATTTTTTCGTTGTCGTTTCTAACGGTGGTGCCATCGTTCCATTTTTCAGTTGTGCTTCTGCCTGCGGACAACACAGCAAGTCATCCAATTTACTCGCAAATCTTCTGCCTTGGCTCAAACTGTCTTGATACACAGAGCCATTTAGTCAGATTCATTTTCAGTCTAGCTGCAGGGAACAGAGACGAGTAAGTTGGACATTTTATTGGGGTAAGCCTCAACTTGATTCAACTTGGTTTTGCTATGTATGGTTATTCAGGTTCATTTTCAGTCTACCTGTGAGGGACAGTGTCAATTGGATAATCCATTCGGGCGACCCCCAATTTGATCCAATCAATCTTCCTACATTTGGTCGTTCGGATTCATTTCTAGTCTAGTTGCAGGGGACAGAGTAATCTGCATGTGCCTCCAGGGTGCCCCCGAGATTCTTTTACAAGCTTTGGAATTTATTGTTATTCAGGTAAATATCTGGCCTTGTTGTGATCATCGGCTTAATAGCTACTCTACTTATATGGAGACCCTCAGCAGGATTTTACAGCATAAAAACGAAATGTGCATATGGAATTTTAATTGAAGGGCGTCAGAAGAAATATGCCAGAGTGAAATAAAATCTGAAGTAGGTGATAGACTCGTGCACGAAGCGAGACTCTCCTAGCTTGATTCTTGTGTATTGCCTGACATTGTTCTAAGGAAGACTCACAGCACAAATAGAGAGACGCTTCATTCTGTTACCTGGTAAGAGGGTGATAGAACAACGCTGGCATTTTGCTGAGGCACTCCCCAAATTGATCCAGGCTTCGGCTGTGAATGCCCGTCTGGAGTCTGTCTCCAGAATCATTGCGACATTCGGCGTTACAGCTAGAGCTTGATGGGGAGACCCCCGATTCAGGTTCGTCCCCATTTTAACATTTATGGCACTTTGGCGGATCTTTTTGAATTTGTACACAGGAAATAAAATTATACGAAAATCTCGCTGGGGTGCCCCCGAACTGAATTCGACACTCGGCCGTACATCGCTCTTTGGCGTCGATCTTCAGAAAAATTGCAAAAAGCGGTTCAATAGCCAAAAAAGTATTGGAGGGAACCCCAGTCACTATTTGCTCTTCTTCATCAATTATGTTTCCTCAACAAATATTGCAAATTGGCATGTAGGTGATGAGATAACAGAGGCACCTCGCTGGGGGCTACCTCGACTTTATTTTATATTTAGCTGTGTATCGTCATTTGACGCTCATCTCAAGCCTAATTGCAGCAGTTGGTATGATGGCTAAGTATTGTATCAGGGGCGCCCCAATCGGATTTCGCAGTATCTTATTATCTACGTTACCATAGCAGATATTATCACCTGGTAAACAGGTAGAAAAGTAATAAAGGCACTTTGCCGGAGCGATTTCACTGGGGCCCCTCCGGCGTTGATTACAGGTTCGGCCATAACGCAGTTTTTTGGTGGTTATCTCGAGCCCAAACTCGACAGCCAGCTTGATAGCTAAACAACTTTGGGGAGGCCCCCAATTGGATTTTGCTATATTTCATTATTCCTATCACCCTGGCACGTATTATTACTGATGCACAAGCAACAAAATAAGATAGGCGCTTTACTGGAACGAAATCGTTGGGGTTCCCCCGAACTTGATTCTGGGTTCAACTATGTATTGTCATTTAATATTCATTTTAAAACTTAAACGTGATAGCCGGCTTGATAGCTGAATATCATATCGGGGGGGCCCCAATCACATTTTACTATATTTCTGATACACGAACGGCAAAATAAGATAGATACTTTACTGGAGCAAAATTGTTGGGGGCCCCCTGAAGTTGATTTCAGCTTCGATTGTATCTCATTGTTTGATATCCATCCTTAGCTTAAACGTGATGGCCGAGCTGACAGCTTAATATCATATTAGGGGGTCCCCAATCAGATTTCGCTATTTTTCTGACACACAATTAACAAAAACAGGCAATTTACTATGGCGAAATCGTTGGGGCCCCCCCGGACTTGATTCCAAGGTATGACTGCATATCGTTATTTGGTATTCATCTTGAGTTTAAAGCCACAGCCGGCTTGACAGCTGAATATCACATCAGGGGCCCCCCAATCGGATTTTGCAATTTTTTAGATACACGAACGACAAAATAAAACAGGCATTTTGCAACGACGAAATCGTTGGGGGCCCCCTGGGTGTGATTCTAGGTATGACTGCATATTGCTATTTGATATTCATCTAGAGCTAAAAAGTGACAGTCGGCTTGACAGCTGAATATCACATTAGGGGGCCCCCAACCGGATTTCGCCATCCGCGTGTTTGTACAGGCGGTTGGTGAATTGAGCAATGAGTGTGAAGGACCAGGAAAGTGAAAAATCCTGCAACACTCCATTATCACATCAAAGCAACGCTCGGCTCGCTTCTGCCTGTCATGTGCACGTTCTTATTTAAACTTCATCCATCACCCGTCCACCTTCTCTTCTTCTTTCCACCCTACATACAAGCAGGCAGCTCAATATACTGCCAAAATGCCTCAGGTACGAGCCTCAGAAAGTCGTACACCTAGCGAACAAGGACATCAGTCCAACCTGCAGTCTACTGCTCCCATTAGTAGCCATGCACCAGGCACAGATCAAGTTGGGCTCCTCGCCGCTCATCTAGAGCAGAGTAGTATCCAAGATCTCAACCCAGAAGTCAGTCAACAAGCATAAATCGTCAGCAATTTAGCTAAATAAGAATGACTCACTGACCTTTGACCTAGAAACGCGGACGCCGAGCTGCTAAACCTGGATCCAGCGCCGCTAGAGCTGGATCCAACGATTCAGAAATCAATATGGCGGCCAAAATTGAGGCCATTTGCAAGGATCTGGGGGAGATCGACAAAAAAGTCGGCTCCATTCGAAAGTCCGTAAAAGACCTGGACAAAGAGAAGGCCAGGTACCACCCATATCGCCGCCCAACGCCAGCAGGGCGGTCACGCACGAATACCCCAAGACCTACTCCTCCTCCACCTCAATTCAGCCCTCCAGTCTATCACGTAAACTTTGACGCCCCTACGCCACCACGCCCACCGCCCAGGGTGCCCTTCCTGCCTCCTCCAGGAGGGCCCGGGCCCATGAATCAATACCGGCCACCAACCTACGGGATGCAGCAGCCAGCCGGCTACGGGATGCCGGCTGGCCCATCGACGGGGCCTGCGGGCTACGGATACGGCCAATATCAGCAGCCAACTCACTACTATGGTGAGTTTCCGTACTATAACCCTGCAGCCTATGAAGCTGGCCGAGCCCCTGGAGGCTATGGGGGTTATGGAAACTATGGGGGTTATGGAGGTTATGGAGTCTATGGGGCCTACAATGGCCCTCAGAACGTGCCTACCACTGGCTACAACATTCCTCCTCTCGCTCCTCCCGCCCCTCCTGCTGGGGATCAAGCCCCAAAGCAGGAGGAGGCCGTGAAGGAGGAGGAGGAAGAGGAGGAGGAGGAGGAGGAGGAGGAGGAGCAGGAGGAGCAGGAGGAAGAATGAAGAGCAGGTGTCCCTATGCAAGGAGAGCTAACTCCGGGGTTTAATAAGATGGAAGATGGATTTCTCGTGTTTCAGTCTCTTCAAGAGCTACGACTTTATCATGCATTTGATTGCTTTGTGTTAATTGAAGCTCGGCGAAGCTTGCGTTATGCGAATTGTTCAAAGGGGTATTCAAAAGGGTGTTTAAAGGGGTGTTCAAAGGGGTAAAAGGAAGCTATGTCTCAAAGACTACGACAGAAAAAGGAGAAAAGCCCCAAAAAAAGAAGAAGAGCACTGTGTTACTCATTGGGATCGAGTCTCATAAGAGCTCATCTACTTTCCTATGCGATAGCGAGCAATGAAAGCGAGCGGCGAAAGCGAGACCTAATCAATGGGAGCAATGGAGTTATGATCAAATTAAAATGCAATTCCCTATCAGTCCTATATGCATTTGTGAAACGCTACAGGGCAATCGAAGAAAAGTAAAATTTTGTGCATGATTGCATAATACTGTTTCTCTTTCGTGGTCTAATCAAAAGCCTGCCACAGCATCCATCAAGCCCAGATCGTGCTCTTCATACGGTGCCTTCGCTCCCATACTACCGCCACATTCCAGCAACAGTAAATCCAAGCACCGGCCAAAATCCAATAGCCGGCGCTCATTCGTCATAAGAAGTCTAGGCAATCTACCAGGTGCCATTAGCTTTAAGTACGATAGATGCCCTAGTAGCCGAGACCTACTTTTCTCGCCCCGGGCAGCTGTCAATCCTTGTACTCAAACCAAATGACGCCCTCTTTGTGTGGCTCTGGCCCGGAAGTCCTTGGGCGTTTAGGCTGTCCGTAGGTTATCAGTGTGGTCGGTGCCCTAGAATAGCCCACTGGGCTATCAAGTGTAGTCGAAGGAGTAGAGTCGGCACCATAGCTCGTAGCAGATTCGGTTTCGGTGCACGTTTCCGTACTGCTGGGAAGTGGGGTCGGATAGACGCTGCTGATCGACGACACAGGGCTACTTGCTGTTACTGGAGGACCCAGGGAACTGCTGGACACAGGACTGCCGGTGACCGGGCTGCTCACGGTGCCCGAAGGCGAAGGTCCGGGAGCATAACCCGTGCTAGACTCGGTTTCGGAGCAAGTTTCGGTGCTTGCTGCCGGTGGAACCGAAGAGCTGGAATTGCCGGCGGTGACGGGACTACTTGGTGTTGCGGAAGAGGGAGATACCCCGGGTGTGATCGGTGGCACATAGGAGCTGGCAGTCGAGCTGGATGGGGAGCCGTACGGTGGGAGAATACTACTGCTGTTTGAGCCAGTTCCAGGAGTCCCTCCGGGTGTGGGGGCCGATGAAGTACTTGGTAGGGTCGTTGGTATGCCTGGAGGTATACTTGTTGTGGTAGCAACGGAGGAGTAATTAAGACTATAGCTAAAGGAGCTACTTGGAATTGTCGGATAGGCTGTCGATGGAATTCCAGGTGTCGAAGAACTATTGCTGACAGGATAAGTTGAAGGACCGCTTGAAGGACCGTTTGAAGGACCATAGCCGCTTGGTCCAGCAGGAGATGTTCCGAGACCTGTCGGAGTAGTTGACGAAGTATTATATGGGATAGGGTAACTGGTCCCAGGGGTAGTTCCAGGTGCTGTGGGTCCACTTGTCACAATTGAGGAGCTATTGCTTGCCGAAAAGGTTGGATAGGGAGGAATAGTCCCAGATGGAATTGGAGTCAAAGGTATTGATGAGCTGTTTCCTGTCACTGGAGATGAGGGGAAGGAACTAGTAGCGCCGTACGGCCCCGTTCCGGAAGAAGCTGGTGTGTAGCCTGTAGAGGCGCCAGTTCCCGGAGATCCGGGGGAAGTGAGACTACCCGTGGATGGGTAAGGTGGAGTCTCTGAGGGAATTCCAGGAGTGGTTGGTGCAGTGCCAGGCGGAGTTGATGGTGTATAGGATGGGGTGGTTGCCGTGCCAGTAGAGCCTGTCCCTGGCAGAGAGCCATAACTTCCTGGTGCTGTGGGAGAATAAACAGTTCCTGGTGTGCCAGCGGTTGGTCCTGTTATGCTTCCTGAAGGGCCACCACCATATGAATTTGAAGGGAAGGGGTATGGAGGATATGATGAAGACACAGGCGATACGCTTGTCCCAGAGCTATTGGAGGCCCCTGGAACGGGGCTGATTGGCGTAGTCGACCCTACGGAGGACATATTACTCGGTGAACTTGAACAGCTTGCAGAAAATGTTGCTGATGATGGGAATGAACTAGTCAAGGGAGCTAAAAGAGGTCTTGACAAACAGACTGTATTGGTCGAGGAGCTTATTGACTTACCCGTGGGGTATGTAGAAGAGCCATAGGAAGAAGGCAGCGTCAGGGAGCTTGTCACTGGCGGTGAGGATGCGCTGGGGATAGGCGAGCCAGTTGGGAAGATCGAGTACGACGATGTAGATCCCTGCGAAGGACCATAGCCTCCCCCGTATCCGCCAGGAGGACTGTCGGCTAGTGGCCCATGATTTTCTCGATGGCGGAGAGCTGTCCAAGAAGAGATATCAGCACGCAGTTCATTGAATGGATGAAAGACACATCACAACCACATATTGTAGCGTACGCATGAGATGCTGATCAGTTTTCGGACACGAGATAACGGGAGAACGGTTTGATGATGAATGCCGGGGGGCGGAAATTTGCTTAATACCACGTACCCCCGTCGATGGCTCAGGTGAAATTGGAATTGAGCTTGGAATCCGGTTATACATAGGTGACAATAATACGAAAGATTCGAAATATATTGACCGACTCATCATTCCCATCCCCATAGACTTACATGGTTTTGGTAAATGCGCTTCTGCGAGCGATATGGCAACCACCACTGAAAGGAGGTAAATGGACTTCATATCAGCGTTTTCTGCGTAGCAACGTGGCCCAGCCAGCAACGGGAATAGACCTGAAGGGGAAGTAACGAACGTGGGCGTCCCAAAACGAGGCTTAAAGAGAAGACTCTGAGTTCTTGATAGTCCATTCTTATACTTGGAGTACCTCGTGTCTCGTCCACACCAAGGACGAGCTTGCATAACTCATCGCGTCGGCTGGAAGCCGCCATACACGAGACGCAATGCAACGTTTTCTCGAAAGCCCCGATCTGTACGCCTCAAAAAAAGCATCATGCCGAGACTGCACAGGTTCTCAGACTAGCATTGCTCGTTTCCTTGAGAACTGTAGGCTCGGTTGGCACCAGATGGCGGAAGCTTGCTCCAGCCACTGGATGATTTTTAATCGGACACAAAATTCATCACTTCTCTCATATCGTCGTAGTGGCAAGGAACTTTGCGTAAGCGAAGGTTTTGCCCCATATTCTACCGCTGTTGAGATGCGCAACATTGGTGTTTTCTCTCCAGTGATAGGATAGTAGGACCGTTGATCTGTTTGTAACATGGATTTGCACGTAATCGGAAATGAGCAATCAGGTTCTAGCCTCGAAGCTTATTGAGATGTCGGCAGGAACCCGGTGGCAGGGTGTCACCACATGTAGCCGTTTAAGCGCTACTGCAAATGCAGACACTCAGACCAGAAGTTTATTTTTGGAGAACATGAAATGATGCAATTTTGCCACGAGTATAAGATGCGCCATGAGTCCGCCACGAGTAAGACACAGGCACCGATTGATGGCCTTCTTGCTTTGAACGGGCACAACAGATATTGACAGCTTGCCGTGCGAGCTGAGGGTTCCTTCTTGTCTTGCCAGTTCTAGTACAAATTAGTAGAAAGGAAGAGTTCCAGGGAAACAAGGTACATCAGATATCCGCTTTGTGGAACCAAGTGTCCCACTGATTTATGTGGAATTGCGTGCGCAAGAGTCGCTGTGGCTGCACATCTTTCATTTGTCAAGGAGGAGCCTGTCAAGAGTGACGGCTGGGTGAGACATTGGCGGAACTCCTTTGTCGCTTTTGGAAGCCATTTGAAAGCCATTTGACGCCATGCGTCAAATCGAAGTATGGTGTGTTCTAAACAACAGGATGTACCTGGTCCGACGATGTGGCTCAATAGTGCCTTGGTAACGAAAGGATGTAGGACTTGCGTAAAATACCTTTGCTTCTTTTGCTCGAATTCGTGGTGGCTATATGGACGGCTCTAAAGGTCGTACCTGCAGAATAGTAAATTCGTCGTAAAGCTAGCTTGTAATGCCCTAAAATAAATGCGAATGCTTTTCTAAGTGCTACACGAAAGGATCTTCAACTTGAGCTTGCTACACAGATACTGCAGCTCCCCCCATTTTCAAGCCGAATTGCTCACGGCTGCAGGGCATGCGGCCACAATGTCTTAGCAGCAAGCTGGATCAGGGGTGTTCCGGGGTTGATGCTGCTGGCTACCGAGTGCTGATTTTGAACGCGTTGCAGGCGGACGAAAGGAGTCGAGAGATAACGAAAGCGGAGGGCCCGCAGGACCCGTGGCGGAGTACCAGCATCACTAAGACAGGAAATAGGAATTTCTCTCCTAAGCGTTGTCGACGGCACGCCCGGAGCTTGGCAATTTGTATAACCACCATTTGCCAGAACTGGCGACTGGTGCGGCATAGAATTGGCTGAGCGAGTAGTTCAATAGCATCGTGACTACCGCAAATTGGCACATCCGGCGCTCCTCAGCTCTTCACCCTCTGCACTTGAGAATATTCGAACATTGTGAATGTGTAACTCAGCATCGAAACTGCACGAGACAGGGGTTGGTCGCAGCAAAGTTCAACAGAAAGCGGGGTGTTTTTTTATGAATTATATGGCTACCCTACAACATGCTACAAAATTCATATGTACCTCCATTCGACAGTCAGACATGCAGAACTAAGCCAACTGTCGTATCCAGCTAAAGAATTTGTACGAGAAACAAGACCTGGATTCGAGTTTAAAATGACTGATATCCAAGGTGACCGGTATCCAGGTGGAATTCCATGCCAGCAAGCGCCTTGCGAAGCCCGAGTGGGCACAATACCAATAGGAAATATAGACTCGGGATTTATGCCCCAATACTCCGTTGCGACGTATAGACCTCACGAGATACCCAGTGGTACCTGCTTCGGATATACCAAAGAAATTCGTGAGAACTTTTGTATGCGATGACTCAGTTGGACAGGACGGGCTGACACAAGAGCCAAGTGAGAGGAGAGTGGACGAGAGGTATTTCACGTTTTCCTGAAGGGTCAAAAAACCAGTATCGGTTTTCGGCACGCAATCTTCGATCGGTCGCGACCCGAGCAAGTCGCTGGAAGACACAGCGACGCAGGCGTGGGTTGTGGTACAGAGCCAACAGATTCGGAGACGGCAAGGTCTTTCAATGAACTGCAAGAGGGCAGGCTCCCGATCGTCATGAATTCCCGGCTGGCTCTTCCCAGAGGTTACCGTCAACGAAGCTTGCCCAGTCCCGATCGCCTGGCGTTATGCCGCCCCCACTGCCCTGAGTACTATCTGATCGTATCAGCGTTGAAGGTTTGAAAGCATCGTTGAAGCTGCCGTCCATGTTGAACCCAAATCCCGGTGTGAATGGTGAAATGACTCCTTCGGTATTTGCGGATGCAGGATTGCTAAAATTGTGGCTGTCCAAATTCGTATCCAACGCGCCGGGCGCGAGAGTCTGGTTCATGCCGTCATAAGAAGGGTGCGCATGCATCGGTCGTGATTTGGATGACGGGTTCGGATTGTAGCTATAGAAAGGCTGTTGGGTCCGCTCACTACCAGACATAAGCATTGAGGTAAATGGATCGGTTGGGTCAAGCGCTGACCCTAGCAACATTTGAGACTCCGCTGGCAAAGAAGTCGAGAAGGGACTATAATTGAACCCTGACGTATTTGCGGCGTAAGAAGTCGGTGATTGCATAGGATACATTGGTTGTGACATCTGAGCTTGCTGATTCTCCGATTGCGCAGTCTCTTGCTTGAAGAATCCATGCGAAGTTGCGCCTTGCGCAGCAAGGTTTTGACTTGAGGAGTTGCGAGAAACATGTGGGGATGACTGCGGAGTCGTGCCAGTCTGCGGAGCTTCTTGCGGCACAGTCGGCGTTTGAACTGGAGTAGTCGAGGACTGGGCGGGTAGTGACATACGCCGAGCCTCTTCGTGTTTGGGACCTTCAGTCGGGCTAGCCAATGTATAATTTTGTTGGTTGCCAGATAGTTCTTGAGTCGTAGAAATGGATGCTGATCGCTGGTGCTGTTGAGGCCGGAATCCTTGCTGGGACGAGGGATAGGGTGATTGACGGTAATTTGATGGAGATCTGTGTATCATTTGAGGCGGCATCATGGGATTGGACATAGGCGTCGGAAATGAAGGCTGGTATTGCTGAGTGTGGGCGAACTGTGGAGCCCCGGGATACTGCTGCGCGTACGAGTTTGTGATGGCTTGATCAAGTGCAGACCTCATGGCGACATGGTTGGTAAGGTATGCAGCAAGCCGCCGGTTGAAATCGGCTGAGCCGGTTTGGAGATGGGCAGTAAGGCGACGATACTGCATTGGCAAGTCATCATCCTCTTCCTCGTACATCTCTTCATTGACGACATCCTGCTCGGTTACACGTAGCGAGCGTCCAGTCCTCCTTTTGTGTATTTCGGAAGCACGTCGAGCTGATTCTACACGGGCTTCGAGGCTTCGATCACTGCGCCGAGATGCAGCAATGTATGCTCTGCCACGAGAATATTAGGAAAGTAGTTTTAATATTCGAAGTATAGAACATACCTTTCCTGATTCTCTTCGTGAGTCCTCTCAGTCTTGATAGGCTTTGCGGCCGCAAGCGTACGGACTGGCGGCATCGTAGATAAAGCTATTCGAACCCAAAATAAGTTCAAAATGCGCGGATCCGGGGGTATGTGTAGTCAAGGAAAATGGCCGAAGTTTTCAGGGCGACCTGATCGGATTGTTATTGCAAGACCGCAGCGATCTGAAAGTCGATGGTTCCTCGATCTCAAGCTCAGCGAGGTGGCGCTAAGCGAGCAAAGGCGTATCTCTGAGATCGTCTCCACACTTTGCTTCGATGTCAGGGAGCCGAGAATTAGAGCAATGAAGACCAAATAAATTTGGACTTTGTCTAATAACAAAGAGAGGATATTTCAAAATGAGAATCCCAAGGGGAGGAGGTAGAAGAAGGGTATCCACGTCCGGAAAAGACGGATTGATATGGGGGCGGGGAGATGACACGGCACAGGGCAGAAAATGACAACGCTGATTTGACGACGAAGGGCTCGGAGCATTAGCAATGGCAAAGTTAAACAATGGCAGTGCAGGAAAAGCGGAGAGATGGGAATTCTGGAAAGGGAACAGCCTTCTGGGCAGCGGGCAACCCACGTAGCGCATCTTAGCCAGAACAGCAGAGAAGCTGTAGCTTCCAGCCACTCATGTCCACGTTCACACGCATCTTTTACCGCGGCTTGTCGCCCACGGAGAGCTTCTCGGTCGTCCCGTCGTGAAGTTAGGTTTGCCACTGATGCATAGGATGCGTCTTCGCAATTTTCATTGGCTGGGAGCTATACGCGAAGGCACCGGGCCATGTCGTTTATCTGGGAACGGAGAAGCTAGCAGGAGAGATCCCCGGCCTGCTCCCCAGTTCCGCTATCCGTCTGTACGTACTCTCCCAACTCAGGAAGGTGCTTCGAAAAGGGAGGAGTGCTTGGCAACGCCTTTCGAGCGGACGGAACTCCCTCCTGGTCACCCGCGTATTCTTGCAGTGCGCTGAACGGTAATTTTCGTTTCCGGCTTTCGGGCAATAGTAGCGCCATACAGGGCTTCTTCAACCGCCAGGCGATTGAATGGACGTTCACGAAGGGAGGTGACCCTCGCGAAACCGAGCGCATGGCGTAGCGACAGCTTCTGAGCGCAGTGCCGACGCAGGGTTCAGGCGTCATCGGTGTCATGGTGGAGAGACTTCCCACAATCCCAGTTGCCGTCTACCAACGAAAAATTCGAGGGGACCAGTTGGAAGGAACGGGAGCAGCCAGGGGCAGAATCGCGAAGCTGCTTCGGATCGACGCGAATCTCAGTTGAGATCAGAAGGCCACCAAGCGATGGGCGCGCATCGTGGCACGCGGTCGCGGGCCAGGATCGGGGTGAGCTCACGATCGAGAACCTGTCGGAGCGTGGGTCCGATTAGCTTTCTCGCTAATCTAGGGACACAAATTGGCTGATCTCGCGGCGGCAATGCCTTCCTTTTGCGATAAAATCTGTCAGGTCCGCTGCCATCTCCCGAGGGATTGACGCAGTCTCAGCACATTAGGTAAAGCCAAGGCCGCTGTCTGCCATCAACAGAGCCTTCAAAAGGCTGGGGAGACGGGGAGACGGCGGCGACGGGGAGACGGCCGTGACGGGGAGACGGCCATGAGGCTCATAAGAGGTTTCAGCTCTTTTAACCCATTGAAAGCCATCTGTGCCAATCTCATCCCCACAGCGTAGTGGCAAGCCTCAAGTTCCCAACTGAACCCTGCTCAAGACATTTTTCACGACCAGTCCAGTGAACGGAACATCGGAAGAAGGTCTCGCTAATCTCAGTTGACATCAGGACGTCTATCTAACGGCGTAACTGTGCATTGTTGCTCGTGGGGGAGATCCACGGACTTCTTGTTCTCGCCCTCCCATAGGCATTCCTCTGCATCTTAGCTTCATGAGGGTCCCTGTATCGTGAGTCGCACAATGATCCTAACTGCATTGCGTTATGGAGGTTCAAAAAAGTTTGGCACATCTCGGCGCTACCACGCATATTGAGATAAGCGACCTTTTAGCTGCGATCTGGAATTTGTATTTTTTCCAAATTTGCTCTTTGTTCCCTGGGAGCATCTCTGTAACCTCGCTTTAGAACATGTTCACGCTTACAAATGCATGGGGACTTCGGTCTTGTAGCAGTCTCTTTCTGCTAGGGACGGCTGCGGAATAGACGTGCAGCGGCTTATGTCGATCAAAGTAAAATTGAATGCATAACTATTCCCGTTGTATCCGAAGTATGACGCAAGACCTATAATACAGCAAACGGACATGCTAGTCGAGAATATTTTCTGTTTGTCATTTTTATCACAGACGAATACAAACCATGGCTCGGATTTTTATCACTGGAAGCAGTGACGGTCTTGGGCAGATTGCTGCTCGATCTCTTATATCTCAAGGCCATGATGTCACTCTTCACGCTCGCAATGCTCAGCGCGCCAGAGATGCGCAAGAAGGCGCACCAGGTGCGAAGGGAATCTTCATTGCTGACCTCAGTAGCATCGCTCAAACCAAAGCGTTGGCTGCCGAAGCCAACAAGTCGGGAAGATTCGACGTTGTTATGCATAATGCAGGTCTTGGGTTCGGGACAGACTACGGCAAAAGCGAAGACGGCATTGCAAAGACCTTTGCAGTGAATAGTCTGGCGCCATATATCCTGACATGTCTGATGGAGAGGCCAAAGAAGTTGGTCTACGTAAGCTCAGGTTTGCACTCCGGCGGTGACGACAGTCTCCGCGATGTTACCTGGACGTCAAGGCAGAACTTTACCCCTATGCAAGCGTATAGCGATACGAAGCTTCACGAAATCATACTTTCGAATGCGGTGGCAAGGCACTGGAAGAATATTGAGAGTAATTCTTGCACGCCAGGATGGGTCCAAACCAAAATGGGAGGTTCGGGTGCACCAGGAGATGCGAACAAAGGCGCGAAAACGCAGGCGCATCTGGCAGATCCAAAGCAAAATGTAGGCACTGGGCGCTATTGGGCCAATATGCAGCCGGCCAAGGCACATCCAGCGGCGCAGGATGTGGGGAAGCAAGAAGAATTCTTAAAGATATGCGAAGAATTGAGTGGCGTGGCTTTTCCCAAAACTTGAATGCAAATCCGTTTTAGCAGTGGTTTGGCAGGAATAGGCTTGAGGAAAAGTTCCCAACGTAAATTCCCTTGAGAAATATATATTTGTTGTGCTACCCTCAGTACAAAGTTTTCTGCGCTAATGGTAGCCGGAAAGCCGCCTTCGAGACAGGCCGCTTCGTTTCAAGCCAGGTTGCTAGCTGCTATACCGGTCATGTCCGTGTAGAATCCTGCAAAGGATTGATTGCATTGAATAGAGCGAACGAACCAACGTCCCAATTGATTATTCCGGAGTTGGCATTGAAATCCGAGGGTAACTTGCTCTATACAGTAGATGCTTTCTAAGGGGCTGTAAGCAATAAAGACTTGATGAATGATTTCAGTTTTCGTACGTCTTGTAACACCTGCTTCAACTTTTTTCCTCGCTACAATAGTGAGGATCACTAACGCATCTCCAACAAGCGAGGACCCTTGGATTTCTTTCAGGTCCAAAGCTGGAAAACCCCGCGACTAGGCACGTATCTAGCAGCAGTCTCCAGTCCGCGTGCGAGAGCCGAGGATCTTATTCTGATCATGATGCAAGTCCGGGACTCCTTGGTCAGTATTGTGCGCTGGTGGGCTTGACTTCCTATAGAAACCGAGCTGTAATTGCTCGTCACTGCGGTAGGGAAAAGAGGCTCGTATTCTTTCCCTTGCATACCTGTGTCGAAGTAGGCTGCACGCCTTGTCTATTGGGAACGGAGGCAGAACGGTAGAACAAGTGGCACTCTTTTAGAAGACAGCGCCTCCAATAATGAAGACGCGTTCTTCTTCTCGACGGACCCATTGAATTATCCTGTTAGCTGCTTGTGCCAAAGCATTACGACTTGCCGACGGATCTGCTACGCAATAGAGTTCGAACATCGGAGTTATCCAGGCCAGCGACATGGAGTCCTGGCTAATGCAGTGTTGTACCTTCAGGTGGGCATTCTTTACGTGGACACTCGCGTGTAGGGTATGATAAAGCGAAAGTAGACTGTAATTTGGATATAGATATTAGCGAAATGGCTGCGTTAGATTGGTGCGGGCAAACTGACCGTCGTCTGGATAGCAAGGTATTGAAGTTCGGCTCGTACGACGGCATTGCGAATTGGACGTTGCCTTTGGATTTGTAAAGAAAATGTCTCGCGACAGAACCAGGTGCAATGTCAACGCATGATGGACGTCCTTTCAGGACAGCCGACCGAATGCTGTCCATTCCGCCGTTACTATGTAATTGCTTCGACAGGATTAGTATTTCTATAATGATGAGCAAGGAGATACGTACTTCTACCAAGTCATCTTTCATCTGCCTCAATTCAAAGAACCCTTCTTTATGGGGACTAATGAACAATATGGCGATTTCGTCTTGCTTGTCATGTGAAGCAGGCCTTTCGGTGACCTCACGGTCCGGCCGAGTCGCGCTGAGAAAGCAAACATACATGTAGAGATAACCTGTATTGTTAAAGCCAGGCAAGCAAATTGGAATCCAATTCTCGCCACCACCAGCTTTTACACCTTCAGCTTCAAACAGCATATTGAAGATCAATTCCAAATCACCAGGATGTAAGGAATGCTTTTTAGGCCGGATAACGCTGACAAGCTTGCCACCAGCGACAATCAACCCGTACAGAAGATTTTGGGACTTGACCTTTAGCATCGAATTGTTTATTACTTGGCGGTGTGTCTTCCGGAGCCTAAGACACTCTAAAGCTGAAAGTAACGATGAAGGCGATCCACGCGTGAAGCCATCTGCAAGTGCCGAGAGTAGGGTCTCAGTCCCTTGCAGTGGTCTTCGAAGGTCCATCGAAGGTCGATTGGAGAACATCCGCTCCATACTGGGCAAGGTAAGAGTAGAGAGAATCTGCATATACAAGGCCTCTAACTGAGTGCGCAATTGAAAATCACTTTCACCAAGCCGACTGATTGCAACAAGGTTCAAGGATCCTTTGGACATGACTACGAATCGAACATCGCCAGCGGTGAAACCCTTGAGGCTATCTTTAGCTCCTTGATAGAATGAAATGATGGTCTGGACAACTCCAATATAGTTGGTCACGAGCTGATCATCGCCATGGCGGCTGTAAATGGGCTTTCCAGCTGATGACAAAATCAAGAAGTGCTTTATCTTAGAACGAAATTGGGCCATCAACGCTTCTGTTTCAGAATCAGCTGGAGTAAAGCTATTTTTTTTTTCCCGATGTCCTTACCCTCATTGCTGCCGTCAGGCCGAGATGGCTCTAATTCATCGAACTCCCGCTGGAAAGCATCATCTAGGCTGTCATTTTCTGCCGTGTCTTCAAAATAGCTCGATTGCCCAAGAGCATGAGCATCTAGCTTTTTCCAAGCGGGACTGGCATAATCTGACAAGACCTCACCAAGTAGGCTTTCAACGTCACCGCTCGCCTCCAATGTTGGAATGTAGCTTCTGATGCTAGCACTATCCCCACCATCGCTTTTGCTATTGCTTACGAAGCGACCGAGATTGCTGAAACTTTGCTGCCTCGAAACTCTCCTACTGCCTGGTAACGAGAGGCTTCCAGATCTTTCATCCCCATAAGACTTTGTCTGAACATCTGCACGAGATACTGCTGTCGTTGCTCTGGAGGCTAATCCGGGGCTACCAGCGCTACTCGGCCTTGAGAAAGAGCCAAAGGCAGATCGATCGGCTCGTGAAAGTTGTCTTGGGCGAGTAGGAAGCGGTGGAGGTGTGGGCTCTCGAGACTTTCCTTGAATGTCTGATATATTTCCTGCTTCAGACTCGGAGTCTGGAGTCTCGGCAGACTTGTCAAAATCCCTGGCGCTGATGTCTGTCGCTGTTTCCGCCGTGATTCCATCAGTCTTGTCTGCCATGCTGACGGTCAATCACACTCTTGTGAAGACATTCCGTCGTAGAACAGTTTCGGCCCGTCAGCACCGAAGCAGACGTGTACCTTTGTGCCACGTTTCTGGCGTTAAGAAGGCGAAAGACATGGGCATTACCTTGTGGCTTGAGAGCCCCTCGGGCCCTGGAGGCGAGGCTCGGGAGTCTTTAGGTAGGTGCTTATCGATAAGGAGCAGCTCCGTCATTGCTTCAACAATAAGACAAATGGCCAATGAAGCAACGTGCAGCAGGTTGTCTACAGCCTCTTTTGCGAGTCGCTCTCTCATCCTCTACCTATAGGTTCCTGTCAAGGCCATGATACCCTCAAGCTTGGCGACTCTTATTGCGACATTCGCTCGAAGCTATGGCGTTGGAACCTGGCGCACCTCAGAGACCCTTCTCTCCCGCCAGCGTGGGGTCAGGACGATCGTCTCCAGGCCCACGCCCTTCTAGAAAACAACTCGAGGATGGTCCGTGATCGGTTCAAGGCAAAAACGCTTAGGGAAAAGGCTCATCGGTAATAGGGCTGTACAAAAAGGACAAGGCATACCGCAAATATTCGGCAGCCATTGAGCGAGCTTTAGGGTCCTTCGACGCAGCACAACAAGAGTGGGCAGACTATATCTCTTTTCTTGGACGCCTACTAAAGGTAAGAATGCCATGTTGACGCCGCTGTCCCGAGATATCTTGGCTGACACAGTATCGTCACAAGCATAGGCTCTTCAGACACACCCGAACGACCTTGTTCTTCTTCCCCATAGTAACCAAATCGCAACGCGATTGGCGCAATGTCTCAATCCATCTCTTCCTTCTGGAGTACATCAGAAGGCGTTGGAAGTCTACTCATATATTTTCTCTCTTATAGGTGTAAGCTGGCCTCTTTCAACTATCCCGCTATCAGGAGGCTAATCAACTCTTCCGTTGCAGAGCCAGACCCTCGCACAGGATTTACATCTATATTTCCCCGGCCTCGCATCGGTTCTGTCATTCGCATCTCTGACAGTGCGTCCGCTTTACCTTGGATTGCTTGAGGATCATCTTGTCAAGCTAGAGAGCAATGCGCTTAGGCCCGCTCTCAAATCCATCATACTTAGCCTTTTGCCTGGCTTGGAGGAAGAGACCAGCGAGGAGTTTGACCGTACTTTGACCCTAGTCGATAAGATAAAGCTATCAGTCCAAGATCAGCATGCGTCTGATACGGATTTAGAGAGCAGAGGTGGCGATGATTTCTTTTGGCAATGCTTTTTCCTGGCCACAATCACCGGTTCTACCAGGAGACAAGGTGCACTGGCGTATCTGGTCCGAAGACTGCCCAAACTA
This sequence comes from Astrothelium subdiscretum, assembly GCA_021030935.1. NCBI lineage: Eukaryota > Fungi > Ascomycota > Dothideomycetes > Trypetheliales > Trypetheliaceae > Astrothelium > Astrothelium subdiscretum. The sequence continues at coordinate 364,166 of JAGFMW010000003.1, forward strand.
AGTATTCAAAAACGTCGGGCAAGCGTGATCAGCAATGGAGATGCACCGAATAAACTTGGCCCTGACCAATTATCCACAGAGGCGCAAGCGGTGGTGTCCCCCGAGCCAGGTCTCCTGGTTCGCTGCTTTGCATCTGGTCTGGCGGATACTCAAATTCTTATTCAGCGCGGTTTCTTAGATTTGCTAGTGACACACGTACCTCTGGACTCACCTGTTCTACAGCAGAAGATCAATGCCAAAGACCTGGAGCTTCTCGTTGGCGCAGCTGTCGGTGTTGTGACGAGAAGGGATATGAGTCTAAATCGTAGGCTTTGGGCATGGCTGCTGGGCCCGGAGCCATCGACAGATCCTGATGCTGCCAACGAAGCCGCATCGGCAGTCGATGAAACTAAGGTCTCATCTACGGCCGTCTACTTCACACAGTATGGATTTGATGCATTGCGCCGTTACCTGCTACACATGATTGAAAACAAGAGTCTCGTTGCTTCAGAACGTGCCAAGCCTTTTCGTCTGTGCTTGTCTTTGATGGATCGTTGGGAGGTAGGAGGTCTTCTCGTTACAGATATATTTGCCCCAGCGATGAGGAGCGCGTACACTTATAGCCAGGTCGGCAATACCGAAGAAGTGGATGAAGTGCAACGAAGCGCAAGTATCTTCTTTGATGGAGTCGAAAGCGGGCTTATCTGGGGCGAGATTGTACGCCTAGTCGCAGCTGCCTTGGGTAATGCTACCTCTGCTGAGGCTATCGATCAACTTAAGCTGGTCAAATTTATCATCGCAAAGTTCAATATCCGAGAAGAGGAGATGCTTGTCTACCATATACCCACTGTCACACTCACACTGCTCTCAATGGTTCACCAAAAGTTACAGCAGAAAGCGACAGTGAGCATTGAGTTGCAGACCCTCGCTCTCAATGTTGCCGAAAATTTGCTAGGTATGGTCCCAGAGCGAGCTTTTCAGCTAGACACGGCTCCAGGAGATAATGCCTCTAGCGAGATGCTCTTAACACCTCAGAAAGTCGAAACACTGCTTGGCAACATTCGCCATTTTTACGTTCAGCAGAGAGGGAATCTTGGCATCAGCAAGCCCCCTTTGACGCCTGGAGACATTGGTCCATCCTTGTTGGGAATTCTTCAAAGTCTTCTGAAAAGTGCCCTGGGCTCACTGGAGAAGCAAACTTCAATCGATGAGCTTGCAAAAATAATGTCCACTTTGGTCCTAAAGATGCGTAACTCGAGCATTCTCGATCGTCTAGAACTATTCCCAGCTTTCCGAGGTATTCTGGTAGATTCATGCGCAAATACCCAAAAGCTCACGGCTTCGTTCTCAGTGGCCTCCTCCATTAGCGGACTCTTAATGTCACTTCATCGAGCTGGGGCTCTCAGATCGAATGCAACAAGGGAAGATGTTAAATCGACCGTGTTATTGCTCGTGAATGTTTTGTGGTGGCATCTCTCACCGGCTTTTCCCAAACAGCACCTTGAGGCAGTTCGTCACCTACGCCAGTTGGAGATAATCACTGCCCCAGCAAGAATTATAGAAGCAGTTATTACATCCTCGATCTCTAACCTAAACGACCTGTCCGACAAGTCAGCAAAATCAGCGCGACTGGGGGCTGCGAGACGTTTCAGTGTGCTGTGGGCTCATAGTATCCAACTGCAGGGAGTTCGTGGAGATAGAACAAGAGGCCATCACCGCAATTCTAGCGTGACATTACCAGGAGACCCACCTACCCAGCATGACTTTTCTCGGATCCTCACGAGACCATTGCTACTGCTTCTTGATTCGCTTGCAGATGAAGATGCAGAGTTAAATAGCTTTGTCTCGTCGTGGTTACAATCGCTACCCTCCGTTAGCGAAGTTTTCCTAGTCCTGGTTCGGGGCTTACGGTCTCTGAATATCGTAGATCGCATGATGAACAATGATCCGAATACCCGAGCCGATGCCATGGATGGAGACGTTGACGACTCCCCTGAATGTCTGCATCTCCTTCGTCACCTTTATTACCTTGTGAGGCTTGCATCTGAGCAAATTTGGATTACTCTCGCAGGAGCAACGATCACTATCTCTAAGAGAAAATCCGATGAATCGGAGGTCGTAAGCCTGCAAGCATTCTTGGTACAAATGTCGCTCCAAATTTTACAAGCCGGACGACATTCGTCGGATCTTAATAGCACTTATTTGGCACTACCTATCCGTCGAAAAGCACTACAGCTTTTGCAACAGATCTTTCACGGTCCGTACGCGAGCCCACTTCGCGAGCTTGAAGTTGAGACTCCCCTCCTCGATATGCTTATTGAGTCTGTGGAGAAGCAAGTCATTGACTTACAACCATTACTTCTGGACCTCGTTCTATCATCCTCGAGGCTTCGTGTACAAGACGCTCCTCAATCTGCACGCTTGAGAAAGCATACTCGAGTTAATAGCATAGCATCACGTCTTTCTTTCCAGAACGAAAGGACGGAGGATGAAAAGTCACCTAACATGGCGATGCAGCCTCCATCACGCTTGATTGAATGCATCGATCTAGGGTTCTCCTCTCCTTCTAGCCGTTTCTGTCTAGATAATTGGGTGACTTTTCTGACCGAAGCTCTGGCCATTTATGAAGAAACGATTTTCCAAAACTTGATACCTCTCGTCGAATCTTTTTGCAAGCAAGTTAGTATCGAATTTGATGCGCTTAGATCAGTTTTCATTAAGTCGAGTAGCGCGATAGAAATGTCGCCGGAGCCGACGTTGATATCGTTGCTGAACGGTCTCGAGCAGATTCTTGCGCGCGCCCATGAACGTTTGTTAGCAGATGAAGCCAAGTCTGCGGGCACGAAGTCGCCCGATCAACCTCAGAGCTTTTTTGGCAATATGGTTACTGGTATTTTATCTCCAGAAATCACTCAAAATCGGTCTCCGTCAGCCAACAGCAGGCTAGCTGTATTACTTTCATTCCAGGACACTGTTCGAATATCCTTTTCCATTTGGTCTTGGGCAGGCTACAGTCAAAGCAACGACACACAAGATGCTCGATCTGCCGCAACTTTTGGCTACACGTCACTACGGATGCGGAACCGGGCCAGACGTATACTGGAACATCTTTTCGCAGCTGAGCCTTTGGAATGTCTCGAGACTCTGGCGATGATATGGTGTCGAGCCTCTGAAGAGCAGAAAGCTCCTCCTTTCGGCCTGCTCCATGTTCTTGATGGCTCAAGACCGAAGAATACGATTCCTGCAGTATTTAATGCCATATACAGCCGGACGAATCCTCATGCTCTGGAGCAAACACGCATTACGACGCTTACGTCGGAGCTTTCCGAGATCGAATTGGTCTGGTTTCTTATGGGGTATACTAATTCAATTGAGGATGATGCAATGGATGAAATATGGCCAGATTGCATGACCTTTTTGCGGGACGTTCTTGCAAACCCAATGCCACATCGACAGATCCTTCCCGGACTTCTGGAGTTTACAATTGTCTTGGCGCAGAAATTGGAAAATACGAGCTTTGGGGACCAAAGAAAGATGCGCCGGGAATTGAGCGTTAGTGACCAACAGTCTGAAAGTGCTCGTCAATTACTAACAGTAAGATAGGATTTGTTTACCCGGTTACTTACGGCGACATTCACAACAAGAGGGTCTGTCATAGACCTTCCATCATCCTCGGCATCAGACAAACCTAGAACCCAAGCGGAAAGTCGTTTAAGCAAGTCCTTGGACGTCGTGGAAATCCTCGCTGCTGTGATTCCGAAATTGGGACTAATCCTCGACACTAACGACCGCATCGCTGCAGCCGGGAATAGTATCTGCACGAGTGTACTGAATCCTATATTTCGTTCAAAGAGTTTTCCCGAGAATGTTACGAAAGCCACTCTTGACTTGCTCTTCCAACTTACTCGAATACCCCAATCATCCAAATCATGGAAAAGAGAAACCAATGAAGCATTTAATGATCCCAAATTCTTTGCAACGTCCTTTGGCCTGATCGAATCGGGTTGGATGCCCGTACTACGACAGCTCTCCCTTCACGATAAGGACCGCATCCCCGAAATACTCTCGCGCATATCGTCACCTACTACAGCAGGCATTGTCTTCGGGGTGGGTGCAGTTTCTGCGCGCCTCGAAGCTGATCGTAGGGCCCAGCTCAGCCTTCGAAGGGTTGCACTTTTGATAATAGCTGCTGGCGAGGATAATTATGTCCAACATCTTCCGCTGATTCAGGAAAAGCTGGTCGATCTCTTAGGCGCTACGTCCACATCTTCTCCTTCATCCGCCACTCGGGCAGACCTCTACCTCTTACTTCGAGCCTTGATCCTTCGTATCTCATCTAGTCAACTTGCACCACTTTGGCCTGTGCTCAACTCTGAACTTCATGCCGCGCTCTCTTCTCTGCTACCTGAAGCCGACGTTCAGTCGCATGAGACATACAACGCGTCGTCGCTCTTGCAAGCTTGCAAGTTGCTCGACTTGTTGATTACGCTCGGCCCGGACGATTTCCAGCTGTTAGGATGGCTTTACGTGACTGATACAATTGACGCGGTGTATCGGCCCTCCGACTGGCAGCCCACTGCATTGGTCGATGAGATCTCTGATGAATTGGGCTCATTGGGTCAGACGAGTCCTGGAGTCGGGCTCTTTGCTACTCAAACAAATAACATGGGCGAAAAGCGCAGAATGCTTCTTGAGATCGGTGACGAAGTTGACGTGAAGAGGGCTGAAAAGTCTGAGATTATAGTGAAGGTGCTCAGGCCCTGGTTTGGCCATCTAAGTATCGCAGCGTTTGAGGGTATCTACGGAATGGGAAGCGCAGACCTCGAGCATTGCGAAAACTTGGCTTTAAGGGATATCTGCGACGATGCAACTATTGTCTAAATAGCTCTTTAGATTGAGATGCGGGTCTATTTCCTCGGCCTACGAGGAGCATTTTGGGACAGGCGCTTGGGGATTGAACTTCGCCCAGGTCTGAAGTGGTCAAGATAGACCTCAATTTAGTACCTTTGCACAACTTGGTCTTTGGCCTCTAGCGAGCCTCTGTCTTCTCGCTATTCGTTTCGGACGAAAGAAATTTTTTACAGTGCGTGCTACGTCAGTGGAGTGATTTCACCATGCACAGGGGTCGTTTCTGCAAGGTACCTCTCACCTCTACTCCGCTCCGCCCAAGCTCCTTTCCGAGCTCCTCGACAACTCAATTACAAGCAAATATCCTCCCTTCCTGTTCAGAGCGCCTTCACCGATAGGTCGCTTCTGGATAAAGTTCTTATGGCATCACGCATCCTTTCAAACCGCGCATCTGCGCTCCTCCCGTTCCGCCTCTCCGCCGCTCCCTCATCAACCATCCGCGCCACGAGACAGTTCCAAAGCTCAAGTCGGTTACTGGAGACGCCTAGCCAGGCATTGCCTACGCGGAAACCCATTGGAGCTTTCCGGGGCAGGTGAGTTATAACGGAGAATTCAAGCCTGCGTCGGAACAGCGCGACTGATTTGTCTTTTGAACAGTCTATTCGGTTTCCTACTTGGTTCCGTAGTCTCAGGCGGCGGGCTATACTATTATGTTCTGAGCGAATATAAGGTTTCGAACGAGCTTTTAACTGAAGATATTTATGTATGTGTTATTTTCAGAAGGGTTAAGTCTGTTGCAGGCAGAGGGCTCGTGGCTAACCCAGCGTTGCAGGCGTTGCAAGCGGCAGTACAGCGGATAGAGGGATATGTGAAATCGCTTGAGGACAGAGTGACGGACTTTTCGAAAAAGAAATAGGAATATGGAGGGTTAAGGGTTGAGGGTTAAGGGGAAGACCAAAACTGTGGGAAGAGGGACCTCGTGATAGGAGATACCCATAAAACTTGTCGATTGTACTGGGGCAATTTCTGCCGAAATGAGGTAGATATGATTTCCATCTGGCTCGGCTACGGTCGCGGTTCACAAGTCGTCAACAATTGTTAGTGAAGGTTTTCGAGGCAGTTGCGGCTCAAACACCTGTATCCAAATGCTCGTTTCTAGTCTAATAGATTACAGGACTGGAACGCAGCAATCCAAAAAGAGCTACAGATATGTATCAGCTCTACGCCATTCGCCGCTGCTCAGGATTCCACCAATGATGCGATCCAATAACTAGTCCGTACAAATAGATTTATTTTGCAGTGATAGGTGCGACCTTCTTGGCCTGTTGCGCTGCAGCTTCAGCGGCTTCTTTTCCCTTTTCAGCGGCAGTGTCGATAACTTTCTGCAACTGTTCTGCCCTCACCTTCCGAATATATCTGAATAGAAGAATAAACACCAGCTCCATTCTCTCTTTCGTCATCATCAGGAATCCTTGGACAAGCAGACCCTTTAGGATCTGAGGTGCGATACCCTTGAAGAGAGCCAACGGACCTTCATGCTGGACGATATAGGCCATGACTTCGATGAATGATTTGAAAGGCTTGCCTTCGCGCGCTGGAGGAGGACGAGACTGAAGACCAACCTTAGCAACGATCAGAGGCTGGGTAACTATTGTAGCTAGAGCCTTAGACGCAGAGCCAAGAATGAATGCTTCCCAAGGTCGAAGGTTGTCCTTTCCAGGAAACATGACTTCTCTAAGCCTTTGGTACGCTCCATAGGTGATCGCAGGGTTGACGACCAGCACTAAACTGGCCTTCAATCCTCTCCACAACCCTGTCCATCCGTCCTCGCTATCAATGACCTCCCTAGCTGTGTCAAGAAGGCCTTTCTTATCTCCCTTAGGTTGTGTTTGCTGCCGGGTAGTAACAACTGCAACTGGGATTGTGAACAACTGGGCAAGTGCGCCAGCTACGGCTCCAAGCGACAGCTCGACTGCAATTCCCGGCTTTTGTGTCTTCGCATATTTAAAATAGAGCTCCCGAACAACGGTATACCAATAGAAATATGCAAAATTTGTCGATGCAACTCCGATGAGAGAGCCCGCCATACCAGAATAAAGACCATGCAAGCCTTCATGCTCAATTATGGTGAGGATTGCATGAAGCGTGGACTCGTAGTGTTGATGGGTGGTTGTAGTAGGTGTGTCACCGGGCTTGCGCTTTATCTGCACTTGTAAACGAGTCTTTACTCTAGTGAGGTGTTAGGTTTATCGGCTTGAGGACAATGCTGCCTTACATGTCCAAAGGATACACAAGGGCGTTCGCCAGTACGGCGCCAGTTGAGCCGGCGACGGCATAACCCCATGGCGGTAGCTCCTTTGATTGACCGGCCATCGTGAGCCTGAACTTGAGAATGCAGTTCAAAATGATATGGACTTATTTCACTCCCTCTTGCGGAAAAGATGAAGTCACCGGGGACCGAGGAAACGGGCCCGTAGCGGATTAGGATCAGATAGCGACAGCTTTAAGGATTAAATAGGGTCAAGAAGCTGATTTACTACCTCCTCATGGTCATGGCAAGAATTGGTACTGGGCACTCCGAGAACGAAATAAGTCAGTGGCGGGGAAAATGAGAGAGATCACATCCTTCACTAATTACATCGTACTAACGGCCGATAAAGACAATGCGCGACTATGACGACTTGCAGCCGAGGTAAAGTTGCGGCGAAGGCGGTAAGGGAGAAGCTCCGAATTTCTGCCAGCTCATGGGATAACCCGACACGCCCGACCCCGACGACCTCACCGCCCCGCGCCCATAGACGCGGATCTGTGTTGCGGCGCGTCTTCAATCTCTGTAGCTTTGATGTCTCCGAGATAGGTATCGGGTACAATTTCCCGCGATGACGCTTTGAAGGGATAGAAGAACGCGTCTTTACCCGGAGCTGTAAATTGAATGAGTCCTTCTAGTCCAGTACGATGCAACGAGCTTCAAACGAGCTCGCCCAACTCGATGCTCAATCTCGCGTAGGTGACACAAGCGTTTCTTTTATTGTACAGCTAATTACACCACTCAGGAGCTTGAAGTCGAGGTTTCTCGGACAACTAACAAAGATGAAGCGCTTCAGCTCGCCATCAAAGCGGCAGAACTTGCCATGAAGTCTCTCCAACTAGCCAGCAATAGCGAACAAAAAACCGCGATCAGTAGGCGATGTAAATTTCTCTTAGACGAGGCCGAGAAAATAAAACAAGATCCAAAATGGCGGCCTCCAAAAAGTGCCAGGATCCCCAAAGAGCAGCCACCGTTTCATACCCAACAGTTACCGGAACCAATTTCTTCACGAGAATGCTCAAGGTCCGAAAAAATAATCCTTCTCAAATCGTCGAAATTGAGCGGCTTCACTTTTCCGGAATGGGAGGGATCTCCCGATCCTAGCCAATTCGAGATGCGTCTTGACCAAAATCTATTCCTAGACTCTCCCGAGCCTGGCTTGTCAGAATTGCAACTAGATATACTAGAAGGCTGGAAGCGCCCTCCTGAAGCCCTGCCCCCGCCGGCTTGGTATCCCGGTGAATCACAATTAATGAAACCAGTGATGGACGCGGGCAGTGAAACTGATCTTGTTCAGGACGCGGCTACGGACTGCTCTGTCGTGGCCTCTCTTTGCGCTGACTCGGCCAGAGCTGACCGTGGCCATTTCAAAACCATATCTTCTAAATTGTACCCTCAGGATGCGACGACTGGAGCGCCTCGGTTCTCGCCAAACGGGAAATATATCGTAAAGCTTAATTTCAACGGGTGCTACAGAAAAGTGGAAATTGATGATCGCCTTCCCGTATCGAAGACTGAGCGAACGCTCCACGTCGTTGACCGTTACAATCCAACTCTCCTATGGCCTGCGCTCATAGAAAAGGCATATCTCAAAGTCAAGGGGGGCTATCATTTTCCTGGAAGCAATTCTGGAACAGACCTATGGATCTTGACGGGATGGATTCCACAACAAATTTTCTTAAACAATGACGAGATCACACCGACTCAGCTTTGGAAGCGAATCTTCAGTGCTTTCGCTTATGGAGATGTCCTCGTAACCATGGGCACGGGGAAAATGTCCAATCCTTTAGAGCGTGAGATAGGTTTGGCAGGAGAGCATGACTACGCTGTTCTGGATCTGCAAGAAAAAGATGGTCAACGCTTGTTGTTGGTGAAGAATCCTTGGTGCGAAGGTACATCTTGGAAAGGGAGTATCCCGGCTCTATCAGACCACGACAATAGCGGCAAAGGGAGACCTTCTCAGCGCTCCAGTGAAGCACCTTTGATAGATCTGGAACAAGGAACGGAGGCGTCTCCGAGACAGGAGGATGGACTCAGACCTGGCGTATTCTGGATTGATCTGCACAACGTCATGCAACATTTCGAATCCATTTACTTGAACTGGAATCCCGGCTTATTCCCTTACAGACAAGACATCCACTTCCTGTGGGATCTCAATCCAGACACATCGCACAGTAGAAGAGCCTTTGGCAGTCTTGTTTCTAATCCCCAATTCGTAATTTCCTCCGCTGTTGGGAATGCCGTATGGCTTCTTATGGATAAACACTTTCGAGGGAACGAAGAATACTCTGGTTCGAATGAGCGCTCTCCACCTTCAGACGATCATCGACAGGAGTTTATAAGTCTGTATAAGTTCAAAAATGGTGGAAAAAGAGTGTACCTCAATGACGGTTCGATCCAGCGGGAACCTTTTGTTGATTCTCCTCAGACACTTTTGTGCCTTGAAATTGAGCCCAACACTCCGTACACAATCGTCGCATGCGAACAAGGCTTGATGAACTTGACGCATAGCTTCACACTTGCAGCTTTCTCAAGGGCCCCGATTACTTTGTCTGAAGCACCCAACTGGTATCCTCATCAAAGCACTATTCGGGGTAATTGGAACAGCTCGACGGCTGGTGGTAATGCCAATTCTCCGTCCTATCTACAGAATCCGCAATATTCCATCACTTTGTTTCAGGATACACCGCTTGCAATAATGATACTCACCTCTGCGGAAAATTTGCCCGTCCATATTACGCTTCTGCACAGTGGACATAAGGCCAACAGGATCCAGCGGCTCGTCGGGAGGGATATCATTGTAGAATCTGGAGATTATCGTCCAGGTAGTGCATTGGCGGAGCTTCCTTCTGAGCTGGATGCGGGTACGTACACCGTAATTTGTTCAACTTTTGAAAAAGGTAAGCCCGCGAAGAATCTCAGCAGTACTTTTGGAGGCTGAGAAGAATTTTTGATTAACCTGGGAAACAGGACAAGTCGGTGATTTTACACTGCGAGTTGATAGCAAAGCACCTGTATCGGTCCGCAAGTTACCACAGGAGGGTGCTGGGCGCCTGAGAAGGACCCTAGCAAAAGCGTCTTTCAGAGAAGGGACCGTCCGGGTCGCAGCACCTATTATACCCCAGCGGCTTACGCGCGTAGCATTCACTGCGAAGCACACTGGTGCGTTCAGTAAGCCAAGGAAGACACCAGCTCAAAAAGGCAAAGGGGTTGAATACGGCCCTCAAACACTCAAATCACACTCCCTTCTACAGATGACTCTGGAGATAGGCCGAGGTCCTATGCGGAAGATTCTGATCGCTAGTTCGAACGGGCAGCATGCAGAAGCAGTGGACGGAATTTATACGGAGGACGTAGATTTGTACCCAGAGATGTTGGCTGCGGGGGACATTTGGCTTGTCCTTGACCGTATGAGCGCTCCGTACGGAGCCGCGGAGGAATGGTTCCAGGTGGAGATGCTTAGCGATACACTTGATGGAATATCAATTGGTGTCTGGCGAACTTGGTATGACTGACGAACGTGGATGGCTTTCTCTGGAAACCAAGGCGTCCCTGGAGCAGAGTCGGCATGATACCCATACATAAGAGGCGAGGCTTTTGATAGAACGGATACCTTGTACATGGCAAGGTCACAATGCAGTACTCGAGCCATCTTTTTGCGCTCCTTGATCAGACATCGCCACAGTCCACGTGGTTTTATCGGTGATTTTGTGACTGAAAGCGCAGATGCTGATAAACGGTGATGGGGCTTTGCTAGGCAAAGACGGTGATCGCAACATCGTGCGCACTTGATTGGCCCTGAAGCACTGAAGATTCGGAGCACACGATCAAAGAAACCAGCTGCGACATGCGGGAACGCCTCACGTTCGCTACTGCTCCCGATCCGTCATGAAATCAAAGTAACATGATATCTGCTCTCCTGCCCCGTTCATAGAACGTGTGAAACTCGGTCAGACTAGAGCTCGACCACTTCTGAGCCGAGGCCAATCTGTGGATGGCGACGTCACGCGTCTCGTATCCAAAGTAGTCCCTCTATGAAAGTCCCTGAACAAAAGACCGCCACAATTACCATCAACAATGCTCTCGTTCTGCTTTCCACGTCAATTCCTCCATAATTGATAAGATTCTCCATATCTTCACATTACTTTTGTCGAATAGCGAAAACCTGCTCGGGCTTTTTGCTCGCTAATCTTGTAGCGGAGCCTGCTTAAAGGAACGAAACCACCTTCAACCTCTTCACATCTCAACGACCATGGCGTCCTCGTCTTCAGCCTCAATGCGAACCTCCAGAGAAGCGACGCCGTCGGCTGCGCCATCTTCGCAGACCTCGCGCGAGCCGTCGCGGGAGGGTACTCCCACCAAATCCGTCCCTACAGCCGCCGTTGATAACACACCTACCGATTCCTCAAAGTTAAAAACCTTTTTGAGTATCCTTAAGCGGTAAGTCAATCCTCGTCGAAGCGGCCAGGACACGCGGGCATTTGCAGACTTGGCTGACCATTCCGAATCATAGATTCATAGGTGTGTCTGACATGGCAGCTGTTCGATTCTCATTGCCCGCGCAATTAATGGAGCCTATCCCAAATCTAGGTATATACTCACGCCACCGAGTGCTGTTGATAGTGTTTGGACAAGACTAAGAATGAGCAGAATATTGGCAATATCTTGAACGGCCAGAAACATTCGTTAGGTCAGGGATTGCTTGTCGGTCGTGGCTGCGCGGGCTGACTTGAGCGCAGCATTCCGGATTCGGATGACGCTCTTGAACGCATGCTGCGAACGCTGCGATTTTGGTTTACCAAGGACCTGGTGGGTATACGTAATGCAACTGAAGAATCCAGCTTACGAGTTTCTTAGAAGTATATAAAGGGGAAGCCATGCAAACCATATAACTCAGTTCTAGGCGAATTTTTCAGAGTCAGTTCCATATATCACTCTATCTGATTTAATGCTGATCTATTGTACAGTGCAATTGGGAAGTGGAAGAGATCCCTCCTCCAATCCTCGACTCGACCGAGGAGTCCGGTATTTCAAATACAACCAGTAGAAAAGATAATCCCATAATCGTCTCTTACGTCACTGAACAAACATCCCATCATCCACCAGTATCCGCGTACTGGACTGATTGTCCAGAGAAGGGAATCAGCGCGAGGGGATTTGATCAATTAAGCGCAAAGTTCACAGGCACGAGTGTGAAAGTTGTGCCGGGACAGTACAATACGGGCATATACGTAACAATAAGCTCAAGAGATAATGAAGAATATCGCTTAACGCACCCGGCGGCTCATCTCGGCGGGTTTCTTCGAGGTATGGTTGCTATTCTGAGAGTCTTATCAGGGCTCAGGACTAATTCACAGAAGGTTCATTGTTTGTGACGGTTGCAGATACAGCTACAGTTACTTGTCCAAAAACAAAGCTCAAAGTACTGCTACAATACATGGAGGAAAGCTGGCTCGGAAAGACCCAGAATAAAGTTGAAGGGGTGATCTTCAAATATGATCCCAGTAATGATAACAAAACGAAGATCAAAGACGTCTCAGATAAAGATGTGCTGGCAAGAATTGAAGGCTGCTGGCATGACAAGATCTACTACTCATTGGGAAGCAAACCCCTGAACAAAGTTGATGTATGAGGCTTTTTTCTTCCCGCCTTTTATGTCCAATGAGCTGACCACCTACCAAGGAGAAACATCTTCTCATAGATGTCACCCCCTTAATGCCGGTCCCAAAGCTCATTCCGCCAGAGGAGGAACAACTACCCAATGAATCACGCCGATTCTGGCACGATGTCACTGAAGCAATCATAGACAAGCGATACAACGAGGCGACGAACCTTAAACAGCAAATCGAGCAACGGCAGCGAGACAAAGCCGCCGAACGGGAGGTACGTAAGGCAGAGTGGCAACCAAGGTTCTTTACTGAACAACTCGGCCCCAAGGGCAAGCCGGAGTTGACCCAAGAAGGCAGAGACTTGCTGAAAGGGATGCAAGAGAGAAATTGGCACCTCGAAGAGAAGGGTGAAATCGGCGCCTGAGGCTGATATCCCTGTTTGGACTCTTGCATTTGACATTATCGTTTTGGGAACTATGGCGGGAGCTAGGTATGTCTGGATGCATAAGGATGCCCATTGGGCCGTAGATGGGAACTTCTCGGAGTTGGTCGGCTATGGCGTGAATAGATGGACTGGCGCAGTATCGAGATGAACTGCCCGAGTAGAGTGTCTGCAGCATGGCTTTGACTGTTTTAGATGCTGTGCATGCTCGTAAATTAGAGCCATTCTTTCAAGCATCACAATGAACACTTCACGGAAAAACCATTCGTTAGCCTCTGGGAGAGATAGGCTCTCTAAAAGAATGGCAAATTGGGAAAGCAAATTGCCACGTGACTTCGCGATAATGTCGTGAATATGAGGTCTTGGCACTTCGTCATTGATCTTCCGCTGGAGCTCCACCTCCCACTTCTAACTGCACTGCAGACACCGGAGTCGTCCGTATATCTACAAACTACCTACCATTGGTACACAGCTTGTAGATCTCAAAATGCCTCTCGGCTTCGAGCGTCTCAATGAACGCACCCAACGTCCCAACCCGCTCATCAATTTCATCAAGCCTCTCCCCGGCCAGACCTCACACCTCGCGCAAGACTTCCTCGAGCGCATCGCCGCCATAGTGTACCCAATCATGAAAGCTAACTACATCGCCGTCATGGCGCTCGAAGAATACCCTCCGAATCCGGAATTCGCCGGCCGCAATTTCAACGCTGGCGAAGTCGTCCAACTCGTATTGAAAGGGCGAGGCGGCGGCTGGCTGCCGTTCAGGAGTGTGCAGATGGTCATGATTCATGAGTTGGCGCATTGCAAGCAGATGAATCACAGCAAGTATTTCTGGGGCATGCGGAATACATATGCGGTCGAGTTGAGAGGACTGTGGGCGAAAGGATACACGGGAGATGGGTTTTGGAGTCGAGGGAGGACAGTATTAAGCGGCGAGTACGAGACCAACAGAGTAGTAGACGCACGAGAGGAGCCAAGGAGTTTATGTGGAGGGACGTTTAGGAGTGGAGGCAGGAGTGGAGGCAGAAAGAGGAAGAGGGCCCAGGCGAAGGGAAAGCTGAAAGAGAGTTATGCTGAGAGGCAGCAGAAGAGGATACGGAGGAAATTTGGAGAGGGTGGAGTCACGCTAGGCGATGATGAAGGCGCGAGGATGATGCTAGAGAATGGAAAGATGCAGGCCAGCAAACCAAGAGTTGCAGGAAGTAAGAGAGGGAGAGAGTTACGAGCGGCAGCGGCACTTGCAAGGTTCGACCAGATCAAGAAAGAGGAGCAAGTCAAAGTGGAATCAGGGGATAGTGACAGTATGACGGAATCTGAGGATGAGGATGAGTATGAAGAGAGCTCTACTCGACAAGCGTTAGACGTCAATGGCCAGAGAATGCTGGATCGTCAAGGACGAGGGCTGTTTAAGGTATGTGAGGATGAAGACAAGGACGATATCAATGTGAAGAAAGAGCTTGACGAACTTCACGAGCTTGATGACTGGAAGGCATTACCTGCCGCAAAGGATCAACCACAAGCCATGTCCGAAGACCGACGAGATGAGTCAAAAATAAAAATTGAAGAAAATCAATTGGAGGGTCGAAGTATGACACTTGGAAATGCAGCACAGCATGATGGGGGTGCCTATCGAAATGATGGTGTTAAACGCAGGCCACGCTCTATGGAATCGAAGCGACCACAGAAGAAACGCCAATCCAAGGACAATATCGTTCAACGCGACGTGAAGGATGAGTCCCATGAGAAGCATGAGAACCAGAATAATGATCGTGTCATTTGCCCTGTCTGCTCACTCGAGAACGAGCCCAATTCCCTCACATGCATCGCATGCGCGAACGTTCTGGATCTAAACAAGATGCCGAATCACTGGCGGTGCCAAAGCCTCGCCTGCCGCGGAGGCGCGTACGTAAATCCTGGAGATTGCAGCGTTTGTGGGGCTTGTGGAGCACCAAAATACATTTCCAAAAAATGAAATATCACGCGCTGCGATGAAACTTGGTTTTGCAATAAATCTGATGTCGGCGGAAGCCAGCAGGATGTCAGCGAGGCCATGCGCCTCGTCACTTGAGGTTCGACTTACCGCAGACGACCTCGAAGTTACTAAAATCACATTTCGGCGACCTTCGACACTAAGTACACACGAAGGAGAAGCTCCATGCGCCACGACCAGTTGATGAGCTATGCCTTTTCATGAATCAGATTGTAGAGTAGATACCTCGGCATTCCCGAAGCAACGACACAAAGGAAATTGGGTTGGAGCATGTAATCAGTATCAGAAGCAATTCCTATTACTTTTCCAATCGCTTTCTGCCTATTGCGCTGTTCTACGCCAACCAAATCCTTCTGGACCTTATGCAGTGTGACTCGCATGGAACCGCCGGGACGCGTGACTTAACAGGCCGCATGGCAGGGTGGCACCGCATCCAACCCATTTCAAACAGACTGCCAAATTGTCAGACTACAAGGTGTTTGACATGATAGTAAAGAATAGTGATGGCAAGAACTTGTGAAGCATTTTGTAGTGATGATTTTGGGAAGGAATAGGCTGAATGCATCCAAATAGCTACTTCACCAAGGTACGTACCTCCTATTCGCACTGTTTAAAGATGCAGGAACGGGCGACTAAACCTTAAGGAGATCCATCGAACCTGGGACATCTTCCTGCAAGTTTATTTCCGCGACCCTAGTGCCCCGGGCAGCATCTAGCGCTCCTGTTTTTCCATGCTATTGCAAATCCCATCTGTCAGCAAATAGGCACACTGGTACAGCAGGCGACCAATGCAGATGAGCAAAAGAAGCGAGCAGGGCCGCCTCGCGCAAATTGCAGGTGAAAGTCGCGCACGCGGCCCGTCTCGACGGAAGACCAGCAGAAAGCAACATAAAGTCGCCCGCAGGCGGAGCTTTTTCTCAACATAGCAGGTGGATGTGGAAGCTTACAAAGGCTCCGATTGCTCAGGGGGTTTAGCATTGGTCCTGGCAGAGGAAGAGATGCTTCAGCCTCTTGCAACCGCCCGAGAGCGGCGGGCGATCAGGAACGCTTGGCTTCTGATTCGCAAGCCTCAAGTAGGCCTGCTCCATCGCGCAATCTGTGCGGCAGCCACTCACAGCTACAGACCAGATAGTGGCGTCTTCTCATCGTCCCCAGCAGCCTCGGTCCTGGCCGCCGGATCGGACCATTGTTTCCTCCGCAGATGACTGCCTACACATCACAGGCTGAGAGTAAACTAGCACCCCAGAAGACCCAGCGACTTTTCAGGAGCTTCTCTATCCCTGTCGATTTTGCTGCCGTGGTCAGTCCTTACAGTCGGGATCATTCGCCTATTTGTCCGAGCAAAAGCGAGAACGTTTCGAAACTACTGCTGAATACTACCCTATCCATCAGCAATCATTCGTGGTTCCACGTCGACTAAGCTTTCTCTGACCTGCGTCTATCCATGCTCCGGGGCCCACTCTCAGCAGGGCAGAATATCCAAGATGAGTTTCCCGTGGCGCGTGTCTCACGACTACGGGCCTAAGATTCTAAGCCCACCTCCCCCCCACTGTACCACACTGCCAGGCACCTGCCCAGCGTGCTGGAGGCGCATGCATCCGCCATGAATCTGAGCCAACACACTGGTCAGCCGGAGCCAGCACTGGTGGGTAGCAATGGCCTCTTGAACCCTGCAGACTGCGGGGACTCGAAATCTCTAAACTACTACCCCAAGATGGAGCTTAATCTTATAAACAGTCAAAGGCCGCTCTTTTTTCTTATCTCGATCTCCAGACACTTTGCTTATTATTGTCTACTTCTACAAACTTCAGTCATTCCTTTTACTTACAACTTCCCACCAGACGGTGTCTGCCACTCCCTTTCTATTCAGTTCTTGCTATTCTTCACCATACGGTGCCATTCATTCCTTCATACATTTCTGATACCCCACTTACTATTGCTATATCTTCAAATACAATAACACAATGGCAAGCTTCAAGAAGACTCTGATTTTTGGTATGAGCTTGGCTATGGCCAACGCATACAATCTCGTCGATACCTACGATGCGTCGAACTGGCTAGACAAGTTTACTGTTGAGAACATCGGTGACCCAACCGGCGGCTTTGTCACCTATGTTGACGAAGGCACTGCCCTCAGCAATGGCTACATCTCAACCGCCAACGGCCAGGTGTATATGGGCGTTGACCATACTTCTGTCTTGAGCTCAAGCGGTCCGGGCAGAAACAGCATCAGACTCTCAAGCAACCCGGCATACACGCACTATCTCATGATCGCGGACATTGCGCATGCTCCCTCGAGCACTTGCGGTCTCTGGCCTGCCATGTACGTTTTGCACACGCTTTTGGCGGTATGTGTCGACGAACAAAATGCTTACTCTGTTCTAGGTGGTCTTATGGCCCTAACTGGCCAAACAGCGGTGAGATTGACATCATCGAGAACGTCAACGCTGCAACCAACGACCAGATGACCCTACACACCGCTCCTGGCTGTTCCGTCAATGTCGGAGGCAGCGGCCAGACTGGCAGCCTTGGCGCCACCGACTGCGGAGCTAACGCTGGACAAACCGGCTGCGACGTTGTCTCCAACCAGGGCGGTAGCTTCGGCACCGACTTGAATGGCGTCTATGCTACTCTATGGGAGAGCGGTGGTATCCAGATCTGGTACTTCCCGCGTGCCAGTATTCCCGTGGATATCGGCAACGGCAACCCCAACCCAGCTGGATGGGGAACGCCTATGGCCAGCTTTGGCGGCTGCAACTTTGATCAGTACTTCTCCCAGCACAACATCGTAAGTGCATAAGACTGCTACGCATCAAATTTCGAAACGACTAACGAATCACTCTAGATCTTCAATATCGACTTCTGCGGCGGCTGGGCTGACGGTCTCTGGGGCTCCCAATGTGGCGGCCTTGCCAATACTTGCGAGCAGTACGTTGCAGGTAACCCTGGCGCTTTCAGTGAAGCCTACTTCCTCGTCAACAGCGTCAAAGTTTACCAGTAAGGGTTGTATCTTGGGTCCTATTGATTTTTGCGCTGGACGTCTCATTGTAAATATTCATGACGCTCGCTTACCCGGAGATCTTACTCCGTACTTCTTGTCTATATACCCCTTAGGGAACCTTGGTGTCTCTATTATGAGACAGGCGATGACTTCGGTTGACATGAATGGAATACCCATTAGCTTGTTTAGGGACTACGTATGGGGCGTTCTTGTGGCTGGCGTTGTGTTGCTTTTTCGATGCAGCATTGTCATGGTTGGCGTTCTCGTGATTATATTACATGCAGATGGTGCCTTTAGCGGTCCCAGTCAGCAAATTACATTCTTTTCGTGCTTTGATCGCCAGAATTACAGGTTTCCTCTGCCCAGGGTTTAATCTAGTCCTTAGTAAGCTGAGAGAGAACGCAAGGGAGCACATGAACGCAAATGATTTTTTTTACATGATACGGCATATATATTAGCGATCGCAATTGGCTGTAAAGTCTGACAAGCTGCATATGCAACTACAACTACTCGTCCCATGTCTGCGTTAAGCTTGCATAGAGAATCAGAGAGGGGTGCAGTGCAAATGTCGAACCACGTCGAACAGAAGCCTAATGCCAAATACCAATGGTAGGCGTTTAGCAAGGGTCCATACGCTGCATAGGCGACTCCGACTGCGGCCGCTAGGATACGGGAGGTTTAATACGACACCACGATTTCCAACAAGTGGTGAAGTAGAGCGAGCGCTTGGGAATTGTGTGATTCGCTCGGGGTCGCCCCGAGCGCCACCCGGACTGCTGTTTGACCAGGGACGGAGAAGGGATCTACGACAGGGAACTTGTTCGGAAGGATGGAGACTAGAAAGAAAAAGTAGGTGTCCTCCGTTCCTTGGAAGGATTCAGATCCAGATCTTGAATCCATCCACCTCATTTGTCGACGCCCGAAATACCTGAGAAAAAAGGGGTTCACCTAGGCTAGGCTGGTCTCGACCCGGCGCACAAGCCGGCAGCTATTCCAAACGCTCGGAGAATTGTTGTTGGATCCTCATCTCTGCACGGCTTCCCTTCATCCTCTAAAGTTAAACTAGAAATATGCAAGCATCATTCCTAGGTTCTCCTTCCGTCGAGGGGTTATCCGCGGTTTGGACGAGAAAATTGTGCTCTCGGTATGAATCTCCGCTGATCGAGATATTCATTTTTCCCTCAACGGCTATGCTTGCCGCGCCTGAAGATGCTCTGAGCGCAAGAGGCGTCATTGGGGGCCAAGGGCTTTCTCTAACGTTTTCTGTACAGCCCGAGATGATCAGGATGAAGCAGTCCAGCCCCGTGAAGCGTTCTGCGCGGAGTGCTCATGTCCCGGATATCCGCGTAAGCGCTCAGTAGTATGCTCCATGACCACCTCAGTGCCGAGAATTCCTTTTTGTCGTCAACTTCGCCATACAGGTTTCCGTCGTTCCGAACTTTCCAGCATGACTCGGATTCGAAATTTCCTCGACTGGGCCAGCAAATGTTTTGAGATGCTATCAGTCAGCTAATGCGTCAGTAAAACGTGAAGATGCGGACACATCATTTGTCGGAAAAGAATTTTTGCCTATCGACATTTATCGAATGTTACTTCGAATGTCTTCTTCTTATTGTCATTTTTTCCTTTTCGGCAGTGCCATTTTATCATGGATACGACTAGAATAATGCAGGTGGCTATGTCAAAATCTTTGATCTTGTGTTACTCAAATTAATTATCGATGGACAAGTCATCCGTCTGTATCGGGATATACAGCAAGAACCCCTTGGGACCCCCGCCTTCGAATCATCATCATCCGCCGTGTTTCCAGATTCCGGAAGGTACATCTTAGGCCAGTGTTTTATACGGCCTGGTCGCACGATTTCATCGGAAGAATTTACTTTGACTTGACGCATCCGCAGATTCCATTCCTATGTGCATATGTATACCGAGGATTTGCGTATTGATATTCGGACGCAGATAGGATGTATTATTCTTTTACCGCAAAACAGCGATCTGATACGGCATACCATTCTGGATATAAATATCTCTGTGCCTCCCCGTCTTCCCACGGCATTATTACTCCAGTATTTTGCAAATCTTCTTAAAGGATCTGCAGAAATACGACCTCCCTTCTTACAGAGCAGTGCTAACAATAGACAGATCTCGCCAACACGACACCGAGTACACTATAGCTGTTGTCAATGGTGAACTCGGAAATTCGCGCCTTGCCATTGGCTCAATGAATTACAAGCACATCGACGTTCAAATCCAGGTGGCGGCTCCTCCTTTCGGTGGGATTGGAAGCTGGTACTGTAGTCGGATCGAATGCATATCATCGCTCCGTACGCCGCCAAGGCATTTAGAGATCTGGCAACGCACATCTTCTAGCTTAGCCATGCCGATCATCATACGGAGAATTGGCCCAATGTCAAATGGTGGGAATTACTCGGCGGTGAAACCTTTAAACTCACTCTTGACAGTGCTATGGAGACACTGCGGACCAGATGATAGCACCCCATCAGAATCGCGCCGGCATGCCGTACATCCATCGTGCTCATGTCCTTGATATGCTAGTCATTCTTATAATACTTCCTCAACACGCCCACTTTCGTAAGCGCCTAGTAAAGCTTGAGCACGAGGAGACAGAGCAGTCCGGCGGGATGATGCACTTCAAAGACGAGATCAGTGCCACAGCAGATGCGGTGATTGGCATGAAGCTATCGGGCGTTGGATATAACATCAGGAAGACAAGAAAAAAATTGTGACACTCGTATGCATTAGTTGTGGAATAGAGATTTGACTGTAAAGAATCAGTCTGCTGTACTCCGTACGTCTCTTCGAAGAAGCTTTGTAAGCGGCAGTCGACTGCGACAGCTAAATTGATTGCGACAATCAGCATGGCAGTCAAAAATTTTATGGAGGGCCCCCAAATTGGTGCTTGCCCTTTTATGGTTATTTAGGTAACTTGACTTGTGCAAATAGTGATGCACGATTGTGCAATATTATGAAATGGCCGGCAACCACCTCCATCTCGTCCTTCTAACGCCCACTGCCTTCTGTAGTCCTTCTTTTCTTGCAACCTCATCTAGATTTGGTAACCGCGCTACATTTGACAGTATTCGTTAAGCTCTGGCCATTTACCTTCGCGGTGTTCTTGCAAGCGCTTGACGACGATGACAAAAAGACGTACTTCAATGCGTGAAGAGATTCGTATTCTTTGGATCGTGTCTTGCAGGTTCCAAAAGCTGGAGTTGTCCCAAGACTTACAGGCCGGATCACTTCCGTGGAAGAGCTTGCTTGCTGCACTGATGGTCGAGCCTGACTTCCCACATTCGTTAGGTCTACTTTGACCTATATGCGCCTCTGATTTGCTTGTTGACATTCCTCGCTAGACTAGACGCATGGTTTTTTTCATTCCTCAATTTAGTCGACGCTGTTTTGCTGTAGCATTCCTCGAATTTTACACGTAAGTTCTCGTTCCTATGGAAATAACGCGTCTATAAGCCAGCCAGGTTTAAGTCTTTTGCAATCTCTCACTACAAGAAAAGCGCCTGAACGAGTTCACCAAAAAGCTCAAAGAGGAATCATACGATTACCATGATCATCTCCTTTCTCTTCATTTGAACTATTCTTTCTACAAGATCAGTAATCCATTCATCTCCACGAAATTGTTGCTCCGTTGTGTCAAGTTGATACTTTATATCTCTGTTGTCGCCAGCGAACGAGTTGACAGGTAGTAGCCGTTGAATTTGGCGTGGTCACTAGAATGTTTTCTAGAATACTCGTTGCCTTTATTGGCTTTGCTCTCTTGTCCAATGCACAATCAGCAAGCCCGTCATTCGCTTGCCCTGCAAATAATGGGCAAACCATCACAGACCCATCCGGAGGCCAGTACCTCATCGGATGTAGCAGCAACACAAGTGGCGGCGCCAATTCAGTCACCGCGGTTACTACGGGCTTTGATGACTGTTTCTCATTATGTGACAACCTGGCCGGCTGCAACGCTTTCGTCTATTCGGGTGGTCCGAATGGGGTGGGAGCGGGCACGTGTACTCTCAAGCTCAACGTGGTCAATCCGAGCATAATCACCGGAGCAGCTAACACTGTTGTCGGTGCTGTCAGGTGCGCTAGAGCGTTCTTGTCTCCTTGACCGTCAGGTAAAGAACTAACAGGTTCTTAAGAATAGCTACATCTTTTGTAACATCGACAACGACTTCTGGCGGGCCTCAGCAAGTGACGGTTACGGCAACCAGCGTTCAGCAGACAACGGTTGTCTCAACTGCTCCCGCCAGTACGATCACAGCGACAAGCTTTCAACCAACCACTGTCGTCTCGACCGCTCCCGCCAGTACAATTACAGCAACATCTACTCAGCAAGCAACAGTCACGGCAACTAGCCTCCAGCAGACGACTGTCGTTTCGACTGCCCCTGCTAGTACAATCACAGCAACCGCGACAACTTCGGCTGTGGTTACGGCTACTGCTACGGCAACGGCCACTACTTCGGCTGTGGTTACAGCCACTGCTACTGCGACTGCAACAGCAACACGTAAGTCCAACCACCCGGCTCTTTCCATATATCGTCGCTACTTCCCATCGTCTTGAAGGCTATTAAGAATACCGATGTCTAACATTGATATGCGCAGTCGTCACGACAACATCGTACGCCGTGACCCTCCCGGCGAGCACGATAACGGCCACAAGTGTTGTCGTCTCAACCGCAGGCGGCAGCACCATGACAGGGACGACATCCTTTGTGACTACTGCGCCCGGCGGTACAACCACTGTGGATAGTACAATAGTGAATACTTGTTGGATCAGCGGCGTGAGCACATGGTGCTCTGGGCTTCCTACGCCCTCGCCACCTTCAACTAGCACGAGCTCTTCAACAACATCTAGTTCTTCCTCGAGCGCCATCACAACGAGCTCCGCCTCTACGACATCAAGCTCGTCTAGCTTTTCATCCTCCACGGCCTCAACTTCAAGCTCTACTCCATCTAGCACGACATCTTCGACAACTTCAAGCTCCTCATCCGCAGTCTCATCTACCATATCTCGATCTTCGTCCATCACTACGTCTAGTAGCTCCTCTACGTCAAGCTCAGCCAGTAGCAGCGCTCCAACGACAACCAGCTCCTCATCGAACTCTTCTATCAGCAGCAGTACAACGACTTCAAGCTCGGCGTCAAGTTCTACAGCAAGCTCGGCATCAAGCTCTATAGCAAGCTCGTCTTCATCAACCACTACCTCGGTGCTCAGCAGTTCAAGCTCCTCTTCCAGTGTTTTCCCATCCTCGACCAGCACCAGCAGCAGTACTGCGTCCTCGTCGATTTTACCCTCTGTCACGCCTTCAGCGTCAACGACTACTTCGAACTCGAACAACTGCCCCGCTCCTGTTACTGTCTATGTGACGTACACGCCACCCCCAAGCTGAAAACACGTGTGATGTTGATCCATTATAATGGCTTTATCGAACTAATGTTGCTGTCTTTTGGCGTCTCTTCTTGTATCTATTTTCCAAAAACTTGGCATGGCTCTGTGGGAAAGCTTGGTTTGCTTGTTGGGTCCTCGTTGGCGAATGAACAACCTTAGATAGTTGAGGAATTAATATGACAACTTGTCTACCATCTTACAAAAAAAGATACCAACAAGAACTGTATCGAACGTTTCGCTCGGGCAAAGGATAGTGATTCTTCCGTCAAGCTTCTCATCAATATGACGCCTGACACCGGATCAGCCATGCACTCACACCCTACACTGATTTCGGTTTTCGGCTGTGCACTCCATACCGGGGACGGAATATGGCAAACACCGGTTGAGGCCCTCTCTATTTATGATATAGCGATTAAATTAGAATCTCGGTCATGCTTTGTAAGTAGGTTCCAAACGGAGAAGACATTTCGGGTAGAATTTCGGTCGTAGGTTTCCTTTTATCACGTACAGAAGCTCACAACCTGCAGCAAACTGTAAAGGGCTCTCGAAGGGGAAATGTTTCAATAGTCTTGTTACAGGTTATTCATGCTGAACTCTGATTCTGATTGTAGAGAAGAATCTATAGACAATAGCAAGGTTATTTAGAAATACAAGCATGAATGAGAGGCATCTCTGCGATATGAGAAACTCAATGATATCTACCCTCGATAGTAAAATTTGCAATTTCACTACTCGACGACCAAGTCTCGGCAGCAGGGAGCCAAGTCCATTCTGCTAGCAACGATCATGGTCTGAGTCGTCCTGGGGTACTCCAAAAGCCTCTTTCAATTCCATCGTCCATTGACGAACCGGCTTCGTCCCCTCCCGCAACTCTTCATAGAATGTCTTGAGCGGCTGTGGCAGCTGATTGGCATCCAAAAATCCATCGTCGTCAACGTACTGCTCCATGTACCCAATCATAGCCATTGCAAAGGAGCCTATACGTTTTCCTTTGTCGCGCGCGTATAAACGCAGAAATGCTTCGAGCAAGATATGAGATTTGGGTACAAGAACTGATTTCTCGTCTAATTTAAAAACACCAGATCCACGACCTGGCCGCCATGGTGGAAGAGCAGTCTGGTCAGATGCGTAGACAAAATATGGGGGAAGATCGGCCTTTTCCGGAGAGGAGAGGGAGGTATCGATTGGTGGCAGAAACCACAGCGTCTCAGATTGTGCATAAAGACCCACTGTGATTCCCAGGGCTACGATGTGCATATGAGATCCCGGTGGCGGCGTGTGCCGAGCTTGTGAGCTTGTGGGACAGACTGCTGGATTGGGGCATAGCGTGAGGCCGTTGAGTTCAGTGAGAGCCTTCGTACCTACTCCTAAACAGTCATTCGGGATGACAAAGTCAATCGACTTACGGAATGTTAGTTTTAGGGCCTACAAATTTCTTGATCAAGAGATACGTACGTTGATGATGGATGGCACACCGTGGACGTTGAGAAGACAGTGGCCCCAGAGGATGCAAGGCACTTCGGCCGAGTTTAGGGCCCGCGCAATAGAAGCTAAGTAAGACTCTGAAAGTTCCGGCATGGTTTTCGCTTGCTCGTTCTTGTACTCATCAGTTTGTATACTCGTTTAGTTGTTTATGGGTGATTCGAAAAATGTTGTTAGAGGTGAGTGGAACACCTTAGGCAGACTCCAGTACCAGATGTTCGTTAGAGTAGGGCCAGCTGTTCAGCAGCTTCTCACATTAATCTCGCCATCTTATAGAAATCCGACACTGACCAATCACTTAAGAATGTCGATCCGGGTCGTTTCATCTACTTCCGCTTCTTGCCCCCGGAAATACGGCTTCAAGTCTGGTGTGAAGCGCTCTCCGTGCGGTCAGTGTGGGCTGTGATTCGCAATCCCACCGCATATCACGACCTCAGCGCCTTTCATGATGACTTATGTCGGACCAGCGCCATATTTAGCGGGTCTGTCCTCACAGGAGGCCCGACGGCTACTGGAGCAGCTCTACATCAAGCCAATTCGTGGACCTAGCCTTTTGGCGACACGCGGTGGCATCTATTGGGTAGATCTGGATAGAATGGTCGTCTACCTCGGCGGTTTTTCTGATACCACAGCGGTTCTGGACAGCTTTGGCGCGGATGAACTGTCAAAATTTAGGCATGTCGCCCTAGAGTTTCATGAATTTGGCAGACTTGCCAGAACATGCCAACGTTTAGCGACAATGTGTCCAGCTCTCTGCACCATCATTGTTCAGCGGAGCGAGACAGAGACAGCCGCCAACCAACCCCGTCGCCAACCCCTGAGTTTAGACACGGCCGCCGTCTACGCCACACTGCCTGAATACGACGAGCCTGAGTTAGGATACACACAGGTAGATGCTCCATATTTTCGAGCGCTTCTACTTCAGTACTTTGGTGATCCGCGTCCTAGACTGCATTTGCTGCCTCCAGACTCTGCCAATCACTCATGATAAAGCCAGCCCTCTGATTGAGGTGTTGCGTTTGCCAAATGGTCGACTACAGCTGAGAACGGGAGCTTCTGAGGCCCACATCCAATGAGTACAGATGTGTGTGGAAAGATCTCACAAAAGTGGGTGCGACAACTGCACTCCCGCTGGGTCTGTCGAGCCATACATCTTGTCACGAGAGATCGGAAAGCCACTTGAGGGTCACTCGAAAAACATATCTCCATCTTTTTCAGGAACTTTTGAGATTTTTCACGCTTGTCATATTGTTCCCTTTCTTGACAGTACAGTCCCATGCCTTTTCAAGCCGAGCTCGAAACAGTTGCCGCAAATGTTATCAGAATTCTCAAGGGCATCAGCGAATACTCCGATGCCAGAGTTGCCGTCATTGGCGGACTAGCTCTCTGGAAATACATCCCCGATGGCAGAAGTACCGAGGTATCCAGCGCCTTTCATGCCTGTGGCGATTATCCCCCAATCTTACATGGCTCGTAGGATGTTGATTTCATTATCAGCATTGACAGTGCACCACAGAGTGTCAAGAAAAGCCTCCTGGCTCTTCCCAATTCCCCTTTCGTCGAGCATGCCCAGATCTTCTCGTACAGAAACCTCGGCGGATCCCGTATCCAGATTGACATCACTCCTGGATGGCAGGTCCGTGCAACCATTCCAGAGACATCCCGAGGATGATGATTCATCCGTGTTAACATTTGCTATTTAGTCACCGTACATTCCAGACACCGCAGCAAAGCTAAAAGATATCCCTGATGGGACCGTACCATACATATCGACAACCGACCTCATCGTATTCAAGATCAACTCTTGCGGATTACGGGCGAAAGGACCCAAGAGACGTACTGACGCTGAAGATGCCGAGACTCTGCTAGAGAATGAGATCGTGCAATCCCCACTCAACCTCACGAAAGCTCAGCAAGACATTGTCGAGCCCTGTATCGCGGATTTGGTCACGAATGGCAGCAAGACTAAGGAGTGGTGGAGAGAGCGTCTCGGAATGCCCGCCAGCCAGTAATTTTGTCAGAGGCGACAAAATAACTTGGACACCTCACTGGGGTACCCCCGGGTTGATTCCACAAGTTCTGCCGTATATCGTTTATGATAGGCGTCTTCGTACGAGACGCGACGATCGACCTCATCACAACTTATTCTTTCGGGGAGAGGAGAGGGGGCAAGAGGTGTCCAACTGACATCAGTAATTTAGGATTAGAGATAGATATTTAGGCGTGCTTTTTCTGGCAGGCATACTGCCGTTGCTGCCTATATGCTTATGCTATTGACCT
Source organism: Astrothelium subdiscretum (assembly GCA_021030935.1). NCBI lineage: Eukaryota > Fungi > Ascomycota > Dothideomycetes > Trypetheliales > Trypetheliaceae > Astrothelium > Astrothelium subdiscretum. The sequence continues at coordinate 391,520 of JAGFMW010000003.1, forward strand.
CCCTCTCGTCCCATGGCTCTGACTTCGTTGCCGTTCATCTCATTAACCTCGTGATCATATCTGGATGAAGCGGACTTTAACAATGATAGCTCCTACAGCAGTGTTTCGTATATGTCTCACTAAGGGAGTTGCAAACCATCAACAGAAGTTAGTCAACATCTTTCGCAACTGAACAATTGACTATTGTAAGAAAAGCAAAAGTCTAACAGAACTTCATCTTGCTATTCATTGCATTCACTCCTTATTCGACGCCTGGACCCCACCGAATAGTATTGCTGTCTTGGGCGTTTATAGCGCCGAAATTCTTTGCAACTGCTTTAGACTTCATTGATCAGTATGGAAGTTGTAAATAAGCTGGCCGTTAAATGCTGCATAGCACTGCCGTCAAGGAAAGTATTATTCAATTTCTGCTCAGACAGATTCGCCCTCACCAAATGCAGAAGAGGCGCATTAGACGCCGTTTCCGCAGCATCGATCATCTTCTCAAAAACTATATTTATGTACTGATGATTGGTATGACACGGAGAAGGTAATTGCGAGCTTAAGACCGATATTACGGAGAACATTCGAAGGGAGGGAGAGCTTCGGCACAGCTGTGACGCTGCATTTCAGGACAAGCTCCATAGATTTGGTATTCGGTCGCTTTGTAAATGGCTTCTTAGCCGGCGTGTTCCTCACGGCCCCAGCCGTCTGTAGGGTGGTCTTCGAACCATTCCGCATATTTCATGTCTAAGTGTACTCAGGTACTTCTCGCTCATACGTCAACCGTTTTCTCCCCGTCGTATCCCTCGGCCTGGGCAAAGTAATATCCCCTTTGGTTCGCAAGCAATCTCAGCGGTCCAGTACCACGCCCTCGCTCAGCCGTAAAGTCGCAGTTGTAATGCGTATGACCAAATGCCCAAACTTTGACTTTTGGACTCTTGAAGCAAGCTTGCTTTGACAAGTCCGTGGAGAAAGCGCTCGAGATCGGACTCCCGGTATGCCTCGGCTCGATCGCGCGAACATCCTTTGACGGACTCCAATGCGAAAAGATCATAATCTTGAGGTCGGACTGTTCAAGTTCTGCGATCTGCGCGTTGACCCAGGCAACATCCCGCTTGTGCGCCTCGTTATGCTTATCGACATCCCAATCGCCGGTTACGAAGAAATCGTTGAGTCCGTGGCTGACATCCATGTGACTTTCCGGGGGAACATGAGAAAAGAGACTGCAGCCTAGGATGACGATGTCCGTGTCTGGCAGCCGGAAGACGGCACGGTCGAGCAGGACAAAATCTCCCAGCAAGGTGTTCTTGCGGACGTCCTGTTCGAAGGCCCGAAGGATGTCGAGAGTGGCAGGCCAGTTGGACTGATACGCTTCATGGTTCCCAGGAACGAAGAGCACGGCGCGAAATTGATAAAGCTGCCTAGTCAGGAAGCCGAGGCATTCGTCTTTGTGCACTTCGACGTTACCGATATCGCCGAGAAGCGCCAGGTAGGGTGCTTTCGGGACGACTTCAAAGACATCGTACGCTTTGGGGGCTTCCAAGTGCAGATCTGAGAGAATCTGGACTGCCATGATTCCTCGATATGTGCTTAGTATTGCCGGCCTTAAGGTTAGTGACGCAGGGCACTGCGATTTGAGGATGACGGTCGCACTTGCGGGTTTAGCACGGTAGTGTGAGATAGATTGGACGTGTGATTTAGACCACCGAAGAGTTGAAGTGCACTACGCGTATGTTCACCTTCCCATGGCGGGTTATTGAGAGTCCATATATGGAGTAGTCCTCGAGGCTTAGTCTCAGCTCAACACAGACACTGTAGTCAATACCTCTCAACGATGATGAAGCAGCTGTAAACCATCCTCATATGAATGGACGGTGAAAAGTACTCGCTATCACTCTTGAGTGCCACAACTCGATGTTTAGAGGGCCCATGGAGAGACGCGACAGACGAGGGGAGGCGCGGCAATTAATTAGCGCCCTGATATTTGCACACGGGCCAACAACATTTTTTTCTCTCGTCTCAACCAATCTTGTTGTTTCTATCCTCTGCTATCTGTTGATATGCCTCGAGTGATCAAATTTTAGATTCTTCTACTTGTTATGGATTGAGCTTGATCTTGGTGGTGAGGTCAAGGGCTTGCCAATAGGTTACTCGGACTACGTACTCCATCTCCGTAGCTAGGTAGCTATCTTTCTTCCTTGGCTTAATATATTCGCTCAAATCTACGCCTACCTATTCAACTGCCTTACCTACCCTAATCGAGGACCCGGACACACTTAATATTTTACGCTGCTACTGGAACTCTATCACAGAGACTGAATTAAAATATTAATATTCTTCAAAATTGCTGTTTTATTAAAGAAGGAATGGTCTTAATAGCCGTCACCCTCCATCCCCTATGCCCCCACTTCATCGTTCATCACGGCACCACGTCTTTCCTTCCGTTCTGCTTCCTTGCATATCCAAAGCTTGCCCCGCATCAGCGCGCCTATTTCGGTTCTTCTTCCTCGCTAAAGCGTCCAGCATCCGGTCGACCTGATCCACTTCTTCTCTCTTCGTATGCGGACCCTCGTCCCTGGACACCGCACGAGACGTCCCCTTAGAAGTCTTGTGCACAAAGGTTCGAAACATATTTGCGCTTGTTTCGGGAGGAGGCGTTGCCGTCAGGATGGAGCTCGCTGGTTTCTTGGATGCCAGAGCGCGGAACCCGCGATCGATGTCGATGTTGGCCGTGCTGTTCTGAGATCGAGACAGGGTGTAAACGTGACGGTTGGCTTTAGGCTTGGAATCTTCCACCTCGATTTGTCTAGAGGCTGGAATGCTAGAGAGTGACGGGGGGTTGGAGGCGCTTGAGGTTTCCTGGTCCTGGTTTGTGCGCGAACGCAGACAAGACGAGAAATTGATTCTTCCGAATACAGACATCACGGTCTCGTGGAGTATCTAATCCTTGTAGGTAATGAGGATCAAGAGAGCAGACGTGGATGATGCCCGTCGACAGATAAGATTGAGAAGGACAGTAGTGTATGAGAATAATGGATTTCAGAACACTGTCATCCACTTTTCATGAGTCGAAAATGTCGAAATTTTGAGACAAGAGTAGAAGTGAAATGCAATGATGAGCAATTTAGCAGCGCTATCGGAATTACAAGTACAGAGAACAGACATTAGGCGAAACCTAAACGCTAAAACCATGGGCTGATAACCACGAGTAACCATACATGAGATGAACTAGGCTCCTCCAAGATTTTAGGCAGAACAATGAAAAATATAGCTGCTATGAGCTTGAGAATGTCGTCAGCGCGTAGAGACTCGTTGAGTGATGCAGAGACAGATGCCGCATGTGGAAACGAACAGAATCAAGCTCGCCTGAGATGCCAAAACCATGGAACCGTCCAAATTACAGAAAAAAAAGAGAGTCGAATGACGCACGGAGAGGCATGCGCAACAATGTAAATGCTAACGGAGATGTGGTGAGCAGGTAAGCGAGGACGAACAGTCGCGAACAAAAACCAGCGTAAACCCAACTCTCAATACCCTTCCAATTTGCAGACCAAGAAGTGGCAGTAGCCGGGATAACAGCGCACCTAGGATGGTGGCAATGATATCATAAGTCTTCCGTGATTCCCTTAAGGTTCTTATGCACCGGGCATGTGATCGCCTTCATCCCGCGGTCGCCGGGCGAATAGCAACTTTCGACGGTCGGACGACAACTTTTTGGGTAGGAGTCTTGTCGCCGTGATTGTCACGCCGCAGCTCTTCTCTATCACCCTTTGGAGTCTGTGCCCGGCTATCTCTGGATGCGTCCCCCCTGCTATCCCTACCCGAGCCTTCCACACTGACACTCCCTTCGACCACCTTTTTGACCACCTTGCCCCAGGCGCCTTCCGGCTCGATGCTCTCTTTTTTGTTGTTCTGCTTGTCTTGTGCTTCCACGACGCGTGCATTAGGCAATTCCTCAATGGACACTTCGATGTCAGCGCCCGCGCTCCATTCTCGATCTTCTTCCTTCTTCTGGGAGCGCTTGCCACCGTTGTTCCCTAAATGACGGAAGAAACCGCTACTCTTGAGCCAAATCTGGCGAAGACGCTCGACGAACTTGTGTGCGCGAGAGGGTGACACCGGAGCAGGAGTGGTGGCACGTTGGGATGGAGCGGTAATTGTATCGCGCTCTTGTGACTGCTTCAGGGCGTGATCCACTCTGTCGGATTTCGATGCAACGCGAGGGAGTTCCTCTGTTTTTCGCTCTGGCGAATTCGTGCCTGTTTCGAAATTGGGGCTTGTTGCAGCACGCTGCATGGCATCGTGTGGGCTTTGTCTCGGAGTTCGACAATCATCAGCAGATCGCGTGCGTCTGTTTGTTCCAGCTGTTGGGCTCGGAAGCCCAGCTGTTTGTGAAGCCTTAAACTTCAAATCAATCTTTGGTACAGGTGGGATGTCTGTCTTGATTGCGTTGCCTGATGGAGACCGAACTCGGGAGCGCAAATGTGTCGTCAATCTTTTGCCTAAACTTGGACGGTCGCGGCGGTTTTTGCGGCCCTCGCCATTGATACTGCTGTCGTCACTAAAAAAGCTGCGTACTTCGGAAAGATTGAAAGCCGAAGGAGGCGATAGAGCGGAAGTTGGATATCTGTCACCGGGATTGACCGGTGAATGAGAAGGCTCCTTATGCATAGCACCAGGGTCTAGAGTAAGGTGATCGGAGACTGAGAGGACAGTGGGTAGAGCTGCAAATCCATCGACGTTAGGCATGACTGGATGGGATGTCAACGGGCTCTGCTGCCGGAAGTTGGGCGTGCTAATATTACGTTTGACAATCTTTTTCGTCGTCGAAGGGACACCAAACAGCTTCGTTTTTAGCGATCCGAATAAGCCAGTCTTGGAGGGCTTGATTGCGTGCTGCTCGAAGCTATCTTGTTCACCAGCGACCAAATTTGATGGGGGCTTGGGAGTATTGGTAACACGTGGTGTGAGAGGATTTCGAACTGGCGACGGAAGCAGTCCTATCTCGCTGCCAGTAGTTGAGACTGATCCATGCTGACGAAGCCGAGATGGCCTACAAGACGAAGGTTCCCAACGATGCGTTGGCAGAGGCAAAGCGATGTCTATAGGAGGGACAGAATCGTCCCAAGGATAACTTTCTTCAAGGTTCCATGGCCGATTGAATGGCGAGGAGCGATGCTGGAGAGACCGATGTGAGCCGCGGGGAACTAAGTGCTCGTATGGTGATCCAGGAACACCAGAAAGCTCTGCCTTGCTTCTCTGCTTGTGGGCAGCCACAGCCAACGAGTCAAGAGTGGCGACACTCTCCTGGCTTTTGACTGCACTGCTCTGTAGCCGTAAACCATCTTGGGATCTGCTAATACCTTCCCTGGAACCTGGTATCGGAGGAAGATCTTTCATAAGGTTCGGAGCTGACCCAGGGAGAGATGGAGTGGCAGCGTTCTGTGGTACTTCGCCCAACGAACCTGCAAGTGGAGCTCCCGTTTCATCCAGGTCAACGGGAGAAGATCCGTTTGGTGTCCGACGATCACCAAGCTGGCGAATATCTGAAATGGTTTGAGTAACAGCTTCTTCGTCGGCGAGGACATGTTCCCAAGATTTGTGGTTTCGTAGCGATGGCATGAGCCGAGATAAGCGAGCCGTGAGAGGGTTGACTGAAGGGATTGAAAGTCGATCTAGCTCGTAGATGAGCTCTACTGGAGACACGGTTCGCTTCAACTTTGTGCCATCATTGGAGCCACTCTCATTTTTGCCACTGCTTCCACTTTCGTCCTCGACATTCTCTTCATAGCCTTTTGGTTCAAAATCTTCGTCATCGGCAAAGAAGCTCTTGTATCGCTCTCGCATTGCCCCAGGAGACAAGGCTCTTTCTGGAACCGGTGCGTGGATCCCATTGTAAGATTTGGATCTTCGAGTATCCAGAGACTGAGATGTCCGATCACGGGCCTCAAGGGCTTCATTGAGCTTCGAAATCAGATCCAAGCGACTGAAATTTAATGACGGAATGGTTCGCGTTTCTGCAAGTGGTTTTGGCATACTTGGACGAGTGGATTGGCGCGAAGAATTGTTTCGTGCCACAGGGGAGATATCAGATCGGCTCCTCGGTCTCGATTTAGGCTGCTTACGGTTCGCATGCCACGGCATTGGGAATTTGAAGCTGCTGAGGTCGGTCGCACTGAGATCCTCCCTCGATTCTTCCTTGACATCGGCTAGATGATCCTCCTGCGGGCAGCCTTGTGAAAGCCTTTTGAACGTCTCGGACTCACTCATAGCGGAGAATGGCCGTGTTTGCGACCTGCGAGCATTAAAGTAGCCCGTCATTGTTCGGCCGCCGTTTTGAACAGGTTCGGCCGGCTTGATAACATCTTCAAGAATCTTCACCACTGGTTTTTTGGATGCACCAACGTCCGACACCTGAGTGGAAAAGCTTGTTTCCCCGATGATCGCGGTCCCAGGACTGCCTTGGGAATCGTCATCATCTTCGGAGTATTTCGACGACGGTTTGTCGGAGCGCGGTGCCTTGGCGACCTGAGTGTCCACGTTTACGCGATCGGATACGTCCCTTGCAGATTCTGACTTCAAGTTCTGAGGTGTTGGGCCTGCCAGTTTTACAGTAGTTGTTGGCGTGGAAGGCATACTATCCGACTGAATGGCCAGATCTTTTGGAGGTGTCAGCTTGTGAAAGGTCGTGATCTCTCGCGGAGGATAAATGGTGGCTGTAGCAGATTTACGCTTCTCGCCTAGTTGGTCTGCTGCAGGATGTTCTAGTGGGCCATCTCTTCTAGTCTTCTTTGAGTCCGAAACAGCAGTGGCCTTGGTGCTGGAGGAGATTTCTTGATCTGTCGAGGGTGCTTGCGAGGCTGATGGTGGCAGCGAGAACCTGACGGTCAAATCACCACTCCCCTGTGAAGGCGAATCACCATCCCACACGGAGGAAGGCCCATCAGTGAACGTGCTATCCTTCAATTCCGTTGAGCTGTCCTCTTGCTTTTCCGACTTCTCGTCTTGGAGGAACGAAGAGTGGAGGAGGGATGCGGACCCAGCCAATGAATCCTGAGTACTACTGATGGACGTTTTACGTGCTTTCTTCTGGCTCTTTTCTCCGACGGTGGATGCACTAATGCTGGGTCCTTTTGTTTCGTCGGTATCATCAAACGAGGTTTCCAAGGCGGCAGCTACCATGTCTCGCGTTATCCTATTCGATACTGGCGATGAGTCGGGCAACCCAAAGGTAGCAGCAATCTCTGAGGTATCAGGGGTAACATCGGATTCCGAAGGCTCGACGGCAGTTTGAGATTCTTGCTCGAGTTGCTTCCGCTTTGCTTCTTCTTGACCAGCTTTCTCTTCAATGATGGTCCTGATTCGGTGGACGAAACCTGCTGCCAGCCCTGATGTTTCATCACCACCAGATTGATCCGTTGTGGAAAATTCCTCTGTATAATCGTAATATGTCGCTGGCGAATTCAAAATACTTTGGTCGTAATGAAGTGGCGAGGATGGAAGTCCGACAACAACTGAGCCTGCTTGCCTAGAATCTTGTGGAGTCGGTGGCAGCGGTGAAGGCGGTGGTGAGGAAGAAAATTGATCAGGCTGCAACCGAGGCAAAGGCAACCGCTCTCGCTCGTGTAGCGCTGGCGCCGATCTCATTAGCTGGGGTCCACGAGGCAGCTGAGCTAGGTCTGCGGGATGGATTGGTGGAGGCGACAAATTTCCACCGCGGCGGCCACCGTGAGATCGCATAGCATCCATACGATAGGACGCATATGGGAAATGTCCGCTCACGTCGCTGTATGTTGGAGATACTGTACGTTGATGGGACCGCCGGGCCCGATGTGGATATTTGTAGGCAGACTGCGGCGAAAGGTTCATTGATCGGTCAGGAAGGCCTTGGCTTCTTAGACTCGTAAATGACCGCTGAGTCGGCAAGCCATGTAGAGGTCGAGATGTGTGTGTCATGGAGTATGACCGAACTTCACCTCCTGCCACGCGAGGAGGTATGGGCGGTCCTCTGAATTGATGTTGGCGGGTTGGTGAACTGAAAAAGAGTGGAGCTGGATGAAGGCCCCGCGGAGGACCGCGAAGCATGCCTTGAGGGGGAGGATTCATGGGTCGATAGCTCCTTGACGTTTGAGAGGCACTGGCACTGTGGACAGACGACCCTGCAGAGCGCTGGGTGCCACTTCTCCTATGAGCCGGACGCGGCATTGTGGGCATGCGAGTCGACGGCAGCGTTATTGACCCCACATCTCCAGTCTCAGTGGATGCACGGAGCATGGACATGACACCAGGAGCGTTGTATGCGTCCTTGTCCGTTGAAGTCCGACGAGATGCTGTTTTGGTCAAGTCAGATGCCGCAGACAAGTCGGAGGCCCGACTCGAACGGCCTGTAAGGTTGGGATCAAGTTGAGAGAGAGGCATTGTGCCGCCTGTTGGGCTTGACGAAGGTGAGACGATGGATCAACTGAAATGATTGACTGTTAGTGAACGAGAGTCGGTGTGGTTCAAATTAGGATTCGACTGAGGGCACCGTGGCGAGAAACGGTGGCAGAATGAGAGGCGAGGGAGAAGGAGGACAGAAGGAAGAGGTTCTTCAAAACCGAGCGCCCTGGGTGCAGGTATCAACAACGGCGACATCGAGACTACCGCTGAGCGTCAAGCGTAGGAAGCCAGCACCACATCAAATCTGACATCGTGGAAAGTAGGCGGTTAGTGGAGCAGAAAGTGCTTGCGCGATAGCAGAAGGTACCAACTGCGGGTCGGCTGGTGGTTGGGGCATGACGACCTCGCCGGTAAGGCAGTCGCGAAGAATCGTCTGCACCCAGTGCAGTTGCCCAGATCGGGGCCTGAACGGTGGTTTTACCATACAAGCAGACTGCCACTGAAGCAAGCCTTTGACGTATGAGTCGAGAAGCAGCTGAACACATCTGTCTGTCCGTTAAAATCGACAATACTCATAATATCACCATGAAAAGGGGATGCATGATGTACAAGACGCCTGTGGAATTCGAATGAATATCGAACCATTTCAATTAGACAGAATAAATTAGAAAATAACAAGCCAATTTTCATAATACAATGAGGACCATTAGTAAACGTGTATCCGTTTAACCCAATAACCTCGAATGGAGAGGGCAGCAAGTCCCGAAACGCCCTTAATGCCTCTTCGCATGACACCTGTAATCTGTAATGGAAGATAGAGAGACGCGCGTAGGGTATCAGATCAGCAAGATCCGTGAGCAAAGGAAATTTACGTCACTTTCGTAGATTCTCAATATATGAATTGTGTGGTCATTTCGTGGCGGCAACTTCGTCAAGCTTCCCGAGGGAGGAAGAAGTGCGCCTCCCCTGTTTTCTCTGCCGCTGAAAGAAGTCCTTGACACTTCCTAAACTTGATTTCTTCTTCAACAGCATCGCTGGCCGTTTTCGGTCAATGACTGGCGAAGGAGCAACGGAACTGCTGCTGCTTTGGAGCATGACGCTGCTCCTTACGGAAGCAGCACTTGGCGTAAGGGGAGCAGAGGCAACGGGAAACAGTCCTAGAGGAGTTGTCGGGCGCGCAGGAGAAGACTGAATAGACTCAGGCGATTTCATTGGCGAAAGGTCCCTTCTGTTGTCGGATCCTGAAGAGTAGGCAGAGTCGATGGCGGTGGGAGATTCTTTTTGGTCTTCGGCACGTCTGGCTGACAATCTGCGACCTAGGGCATTCAAAGAGTTCTTCCTACTAGGCCTGTCCGCAATGCTATCAGCTGGCATTTCTGCACGAGGAGTTTGTACTGGGCGCTGGATATTCAGTCGCTTGGCCAATTCCGATCTCTTCTTGGCATCTGTAATTTGGATGGGGTTTGGAACTCGTTGACCGCTTGTCCCTGTTCTGACCGGAGGATGTGGAATCTGTCTTGGCTGTTCCCAACGACGCTCCGGCACGTAGGTACTATGTGGAAGAGTTGCTTCGAGAGCAGGCTTGACGAGATCGGGATCACGAGGAAGTGGTTTGTTCGGAACTGTCGATCTTGGCGCATATCGAGACGTTGGCGGAGGACTGCGTATCCGGTCCATTCTGGGACTCGTTGGTGGACTCGTCAACTGTTGCTATTCGAAGTTAGCACCGACCGGTACTCTGCACAATCAAAGCAAATTCATACCTTATTCCGCCTGCTGGCAATGCCGGCGCGTCGTGACATCTCTCCAACGACCTTACCCAACTCCACCATAGCCGCACCTAATGTGTTCCCTTTCGTCTGTAGATCGGTGAAAGCTCGCATCCAGCCTTCGACATTCGCCTGCATGACCTGATACGTGCTGCCAAGCTCTTCGTTATCGATAATCCATTCATATCCGAGAGAGTCAAGATATTTTCGGAGCTCACACGTAGCTTCCAGGCCTTTGCTAACATCGAAAAGACTATCATTCATTGCTCTGGCTGTTCGCTTGACAATTTTTTCAATCTTCTCGTTACCGTCGACGATCGAGGTCCTGAACTGCTTGTCGTCCAGCATGACATCGAATACGTCAATATGTTCAAGCGGTAACTTCAAGAACCGAATCCGTTCGTCGATGTCCTTCATGGCGAGGTCAAAATCCTCATGCGACTTTTCAAGAAAGCTATCAATCTCGTCGACGTGTGTCTGCAAGATCTTGACGACCTCCTCGTCCGACTTGGCGAGCTGTTGTTGCAACAGATGCATGCCAAAAGTGATTTGGGCGACCAGCTTCCACAGCGGATGAAATTTAGCATTAGGATTTTGTTTCCAGCGCGACGTATTACTATCATCCCTCTCATCCTCGTCTAGTAACTTTTTTCTTCGAGTCATAGGATCTGCCTTGTCTTGCTTGGCCCCCTCTTGCGAGCCATTCTGTTCAGCCGATTCCAGAATAGACTCCTCAAAAGCACCTTGCATGAACGCGACGGGATGCACGGGTGGCTGTTCCAGGGTTATAATTTCTGGCTCATCTTCCAATTGAGCGTTTTCAAGAGCCACCACGATCTTTTCCTCCTCTTCTTCCTCGCCTAAGCTTTGAAGCGCCATGGCGAAGCTGTAGGACGTCGAGTTGTTTGCAAAGCAGAAAGCCGCAATGCAAGTTGAAGGGGCAAAAGGTCAAGTTCAATGGGGTAGTGGAGCTGACATGCGCCGATCGTGTTGGTTTTTTGGTTTTTCTCCACGATAACGCGCTACAGCAAGGCCAAGCTCGAAGCTACCGTCAGTACGGCGGGAAGCTTCCGCGAGAGGCTTCACGAATCCCACATGGTCGTTGAAACGAATTGTCCGGCGGGGCCCCGCCAAATGGAGTACCTAGGCTGAGGGAGCGGGAGAGCGTTGGTATATGGAGCAAGGCTCGAGCTGACGAGAGCACAACGGCGGCAGTGAGGAGAAGTAATATCATGCACCTGAAGACCCGACCAGAACGCCGCCAAAACGCCTTCAAAACAAGGGCCTGCTTTGATTCGACAGTTGAGACGATTGGGGCCACTAAGCCTCGCATGCTGCGGGATGAGGCAGAGCGTAGTATTTTTAGGGGGCAGTCCCTGTTTCGCCGTGACGAGCCGCCGGTTCAGGGCTAGAGTGGCTAAGACAGGTAGGTAAGGTAATACCTTGGCCAAGCTACCACAGGGATAGGAGCCGCCTGATTTAGTTGTTTTACGTACTGCCCAGGTGCGTCCCTACCTGCCTGGTACACACCATGCCCAGCCCTATGCGGTCCATCCTTTGATCGCGTCTGCTCAAGAATAAACCCCGCCCAATTCGTCTGCGCGCCTTCCGCGCCCTGGACACCCTCAGGATGCCTCCAGGCCGCCCCGCAAACGCGGAGAGTCCCGCGTCGTCGTCCCCGTATCCTTCCATCCCAAAAAACAGCACCATCATCGCGCGTAATCTCTCCACACCAGCATCGAGCGAGTCCAATGGCACGCCCGACGGCGCGCCCAATCCTGCCGGCGGAGATGTCCCCAGCGACCAAAAAGCCATCCTCGCCAAGGTTGGCGATGGCGTCACCGAGCTACTCCAGAAGCTCAAGAAAGAGCACCCTACCATGTCGTTGAAGGGCGAGCTCAGGCTCGATTTTGGAACAGGTCCAGATGGAGCCTTTAACGTTTCTCTGGACAATGCGCCAAATGCTGGACGCAACGTTAGCATCTACAGGAGACATATGGGCCCGCCAAACGGGAGCTCTCGGCGGTCGCACTCAGTATCCCAGGAGCCTGTTACAAGTACGCAACAACTTGGCAAACACCGAAGAGAATTAGAGATAACCCCGGGCATGGATGCTTTAGCTGAGAAACGCCAGAGGACTGTCTCTGAACCTCCAAGGCCGGAGTCTCCTCCGCCGACCTTGCCCGACGACCTTTTGTCTGATGATGCGCCAAATGCTCTTCAGAGCATACTTCAATGGCAGAAGCGAAGGATACAGGACCATAGTACTACGGGCACAAATAAATTGGAGAAACTTATTGTAGACTGGCGTGAGCAGTGGCGCGAGCAAGGAGGTTGGATGTACGATTTCTTCAAGACAGCACACGACGACGAAGTCGCAAAAAAGGCGTGGATGGAACACATGTTTAAAGAAGTCGAGGGTCGCGTTGGCGCCATCATGCAGTCATACCATGTCACTGCCAGCTCCGACCTGGCCGTCAAGCACAGCCAAAGTCTCGTAGAGTTTCAGAGGTTGAAAGAGGATATTCGATGGCTTGAAGACAGGAGAGCCGCAGCCGATACACAGCATGATCGAAGGGAGGAGACGTGGCGCTCGTCATCAGCAACTTTCCATGATACGGCGCACAAGAATCGCGAAATTGCCGAGAAATGGATGATGCAGGAAGTCAAGACGCAGCGCGAAGCTACAAAACGTCTGACGGACATGGTCCTTGATGTATGCAAAGTGATCAAAGGACAAGACTACGAACCGCCTCCGATTCTGACTCCGAGTCCTGCAACGACTCGATCACTACCCTTAGAGGCGCAATTGAGGGACGCGGCTGAAAAGTCCAAAGCCTCAGAGACGATAGACTTAACAAGATCGACAGACAAAAGCCGGGCCAATTCCGAAGCTCAGACTTCGAGCGGCCATTCTGAGGCAAGGACGGCCTCCGAAGGCACTTGATCCATTTGTGATTGCTTCTTGTTGGTATATTTACCATCCTCGTCCTCGAACCCAAACATCTTGGATCACGTTGGGACCGGCTCCATCCTTATCAGAATCCACTACAAGATACCATCCGTACCCTGAACCCGTTACACAAGCATGATTGGGCCACAGCATCAATCTATCACCTATCTTTAATGCGCGTATGTCCTGCTCTGGACCTTCCCACGTAAGGATACCGTGCTCTTGGCTTATTTTGCCAACAATCCATCCTCTGCGGTCCTCTTCGCTATACACAGGGCTGGACGCCGGTTCTGAAGTCTCGCTCTGCCATGGAGTTACGATTCCCCAACCAGGGTAGCTTTTGCACGGCTCGCGACCAAGCGCGAGGGTTCCCGCTGCGATCAAAGCCTGTGGCTTTCCCCGATCCTCGTACACGCTTGTAACTTCGACCAAGACACGGAGACCAAGATCCGCCGTGGAAAGAGGTGTCGAAGATTGGCCTGCTTGTGCAGAGGGACGAGCTCGTGTTGCGGACTGCTGAAGATCCAACAAGGGATATACTCCGGCATGGAGCTCTATTTCAAATTTTTTTTTCATTTGCTCAATTACCTCCTTAGCTTTTTGAGCTTCCGGGTCAGCATTTCCTGCTACGATATTTTGAGCTGCAGTCGCGGTCGGAGTGGCTCCGACGGTGATTGTGAATCTTTTATTGGCAATATCCTTTCCCGCCGCAAACTCAGCAGCCTTCGCAGCTCCCTCAATTTCAGCTGCGAGACCCCTCAAGGCTTCTGCTGGCGAACTAAAGCCATAGCTGTGGCCCATGTGGCTATAAAATCCCTGGAGAGAGAATTGGTCTTTGTTTCTGTCGAGTTTGTCAACGATAGCTTTCATTCGAGTGGATTCAGGACTGGCTCCTGCGCGATGATAGCCAGTGTCTACTTTTATGAATAAGTGAATTGGTCGAGGCCACGTCGCGCTGGGCAACCCTGTCAGATGGTCAATGGTATCGGGATGATCGAGCAAAACACTGAGGCCCTCCGGGCCGAGTTGTCTAACCAATGCGCTTAGACGCAGAAAGCTAGAAGGTGGAGGTGGCACGCCGTATAGCACCTTTGGGCCATGATTAATGATCTTCTCATTTAAGATACCCCACTAGATAAACAAAGCTGTTCAACATTCTTCTCGTTCACTTACACTGATTGATTTCCCAAGGGCCTTGCATTCAAGCAGATATGGCAACAACTGCTCCACCTCTGCTACTGTCGAAACGACAAAATTGACTTCCTTTGCATTATCGCCGACTTGAAGTCGCGCGATTTGCGTTGTCTAATAGCCTGGTTATATTCGGCTCATAATAGCGAGCCTTCAAGCGCGTCCATGACTGACTGACCTTGTGTGTCTTTACGTGCGCCCTGAATCCAACGCCCAATCGTCGCACTGTTTCTAGCATCGCGTTGCAGTTTCTCCTTACAATAGCAGCATCGATGACAACTGCCGGTGGGATTACGTCCTTGAGGTGGCCTCCAATGAATTGCTGCTTAAGCGCAGCTTCTGATGAGTTCGGGTAAAGCACAGTCGACGGCAATGGACGTGCTTGTCCATTTTCAGGTTTTGTGAGGCCATCCATGACTTTGGGCACAGAATATCGCAGAATCGAGTGAATGGATTGTCCGTTACTTCGTGAAATATCTACTCTTCCATTCCGCTCCGCTATTCGATTTGGTTGATAGTTTATCAAGATATTAGTTCACAGAGCAAAGTCGAGACTCGAGACTTGTCAGTGGCGTATTCCCCAACTTAATCGTTAGGCACGATCTTGCTATAAATCTCGTCAAAAGCCGTCTCTAGCCTATTTTAGACTGTCGGCTCGATACCTAGATATACTAATAAGTGGGAGGTCCGCAGTCAACGTTTGTCTGGTTTTGGTATTTGCGTGGGACAGGGTGTACAGCTGAAGAACGGAATGATCATGAAAGAATGACCAATTGTGGACTTTTGCGACTAAAATGACGTTCGGTTGATTGATACTCTTAGCGGCGATCCTGTAAAAGCCGGCAAAGGCGGCACCGAGACTCAAACAAGTAGATAGAATATGATAGCAAAAGGAAAGGAAGTCTTATCGACCAGGGGTCTTCACGTCCAAGCAGGCAATCACAATTGGACTAGACACAATTTGATATCGGCAGAAAGGCAAAGTTGTGAATTTGAGCTCAGGGGTACCCCAGTCAGGTGCAAGACTTATGCTGTCACTTACGTGTACAACCCTTTCCAAGCATGGGCTTGTGCCAAGTCGCTCGAAGTGGAACTTCTTTTTCGGTTTGGTTAGGTACTCGGAGGAACTCCACATACACCAAGGGATGAGAGAATCGCTTAACTAGAGCTTGGAGGAGTGTGTTGGAGCGATGCTCCAAGGGGAGGCTGGCGAGTCGCAGAGTTGCTTCATGTGCGCGCACGCAACCCAGCACTCTAGGAACAACCCAAGGCACAGAACGAATCTCTTCTACACACCAAAACAGAATATAGGCAACACATCGCACCGTAAGTGTATCGAGATTCATAGAAGCCACACGCGTCTTCGTTGTAATGTTTGGGTAGATGCTACTCTGTTCAGGCACATCGTTCTCCGCGTCGAATTGCTGTCACCGAGCTCCTGTATCAGACACACGAACCCAAAAGATAGTGAAAGCAAGACTGAAACTACATATTTGTATTAATATAGTGCAAACTCAATACAAAACTGAGAAGAGGTCTTTGACGTATAGCTATTTGGATAGATTAATGTGAAAAGTATCTCAGCAGACATAAATGATTGTTCGCAGCATTTATTCACAGAAACACCTATGTTCTGTCTGACGGGATAATCTTGTTTAGTCTTTTGAACGCACGCTGTGTTGTCCATTTGTGTAACCTTCTCTTGTCTTTGGTTGGCCGCTCTTCAGTACGATAAGGTATGGGCCTTTGCCCGCACGCCCACGTCTTAAAACCTACAAGATAGCACTGCACATTTTCATGAACCGCCTCGTGGCACGCTTCAGTTTCAAAGTTCTGCTGCGACCTACCTTTGGCGTGTCCTCCGCAGAGACGGCACAGAACCTTTATCGTTTCGCAATTCATAAGGGCCAACTCTCAACGGTGACCATGTCGCAACGCTACAAACTCATCTTTTTCACCCCACCGGAGCCTCTCCCTAATATAAAGAAAGCAATCTTCGACGCCGGCGCAGGGCGCTATCCACCATCGGCCTCGAATGCAAACCCTGAGGCAGTCTACACAGAAACGATGTGGACCAGCCCACCAGGTGTCGGCCAGTTCAGACCTGGCGACGGGGCGAACCCGGCAATCGGCAAAGTTGGTGAGGTGGAAGAGGTGGAGGAGGTGAGATGTGAGGTTCTCTGCGTTGGGAAAGATACGGTGAAAGCAGCAGTGGAGGCTCTGAGGA
Source organism: Astrothelium subdiscretum (assembly GCA_021030935.1). Lineage (NCBI taxonomy): Eukaryota > Fungi > Ascomycota > Dothideomycetes > Trypetheliales > Trypetheliaceae > Astrothelium > Astrothelium subdiscretum. The sequence continues at coordinate 408,021 of JAGFMW010000003.1, forward strand.
AATCTCATCCATACGAGGTTCCCGCCTATGAGGTCTACACGATTGAGGATTTCTAGATCACGGGGTAGCAGCCACATACGGAGTATAGGTACCTAGGCAGAATGAGTTAGATCGTTTCAAATGGAACTGGGCAAAAATTGTATCATTGTGACGCTATCTCTTGCAAACACGTTGAGACCGGTTTGCTCATACGCCAAACCTGATACCAGAGGGACAGTGACGTGGGCAGCAGGGTGGGAAATCTCGATCACTACCCCGCGGACCCGCCACTAGACGCGCGTGCAAACGAGCCAACTTGGAGCGCTCCAATGACGACGGCTTAGTTCAAGGCACATGGCGTTGCTATGTGGCTTGGGCCTTGAATAACCGCCAGAAGCCTTTGAAAGGAATGAGCGTGACCCATGACGTAGGTCCTCTCTGCATGGTACAAATAGAGCCTTGCATGCCACTTCCGCATTCTCATTCCCCCACTTCAAACACCGAATTCTGAAATCCCATTCAAAATCCCATCAGACACCAGTTGGATTTTTTCCATAACAACCTCAACCAACAACAACAATCATGACTGAATCCGGACGCAAGGACTTCTCTGACAGTATGTCTACTATATTCGCGGCTCATTTATGCAAATTTTGCTAATTTGTTGGCAACCAGAGGCCAAGGAGCACATCACTCCTGACTCCTCGAAGTCCACCACCGATAAGCTCAAGGAGAGCGTCACTGACACTGGTGATAAAGTCGCTCGGTAGGAATCCTATGCTTCTGCTTTTGAGAATGCCTGCGCAGTTTTGCTAACAACAAGTACAGCGAGTTCCAGTCTGACGAGTCCAAGAGCAACACCCAGTCTGCTGCCGACAAGTTTGGCCGTGAGAAGGATAAACAAGTCCACGGCAGTACCGGCGAGAGCGTCATCGACAAGACCAAGAATGCTCTGGGGTTGGGCAGCAAGGACTGAGTCTGCGTAGCAGCACTATGATGCAGATGAAGGGACACAGTGATGGCGCTTTTGGGTGATGGCTGGCCTAGTTGGCTGATTCTGTAGTACTTTGATACTGGTGATACCAATTGAACCAAGATTGATTCTTAGTCTCTTTTCCTATCCAGAGCGACTGTGTTCGCCACCACGAATTTAGTGAATACATGGAAGTGCTTGAGTAATTTAACGGGTCAGGTAGGCGAAGGTCCAGAATTGTATTCCTGGGATATTGGCTTCAGTTCAAGCTGAATACGATGCGGAAGTTTTCCAGTTGTTTTACAGCAAAAGTGCGTTGATTTGTTGATATTTCATCGTCTCGATGCTGTGGTGCTCTCGCCACCCTCGCGTTTCTCGTCGCAAAGATCTGCACGGCCCCTGTTGATTGCGGATACTGCCGTAACGCTAAGCCTAAGCAGTGGTTGCCCGGTCGGCACCTTTGTTTGGCGACTCACGTCATACGTGCCCATGCGCGGAGCCCAGCCACCCCAGCCATGCACTTCAACCACCTGAATTTTTTGGCTCCACTGTAGCACATTACCCACTGTAAGGTGCAAGGAGGCAGAGGGCTTTCTTTTCTGAGAGCTAAGACAAACTTTTCGTTCTTCCACATCTTACACATACAACATTTGAGGTCCGGTGTCTGACTATACATCCGTGATTTTGCAGGCCGAAAAACCCATCCGCCAAACAAACGAGCATTCTTCACCCACCACCAAGAACAAGCTCGGTCTCATTGTCCATTGAGCCCAATTTACCTACCGCTGTTGCATTCCATACCAAAGATTCTCTCCCGGCCCTTCGGGAGCCGTAGGAGGGATCTAGACAAACGGAGAGACGGGAGGTAGACCCAATCCACAATGCCGCCAATGCGATTTGCCGTTGGCATAAATCGACTGATACCATTCCTCGGCTACCATCATGTGCTCATGATACTCATTGCAGTCGCCATAGTCTTATTATGTACGTGATTTCATCTTTTTCATCCGGCCTGGACAAATTAACTGATAATTTCTTTAGCATTACTACTGGCAGGCTGCTCATCCTCATCACCTTTAATACCCGGCATCTTCCTCATATCTCTATATTACCAACATTACACTCCCATATACGATCCGTCACAAGTCGACCCTGGCGTTACTGCGGCAATAGCGAATATTGTCGGCGGTGCACAATTAGAAGTGCGAGTGGGATACTTTGGCCTTTGTGTCAACCCAGATGGTGGATCATTTTTGTGCAGTAACAATGCGACAAGTCTGGCAGAGCAGATTAGTGTGGATCAAGACCCGCTGAATTTGATTTGGGTGGCAAGCACATTCAAAGACAACATTGTCTTCCCTTACCTACTGTGAGTACTCAATTGCGGATCCATTGCTCCCACAAAATCTTTCAAACATCACGATCCGTTCATCGCGGCTAACGTGGACATTAACAGCATCGTCGCCATCATCCTCGCATTTGTATGCTTCCTCCTCCTCGCCACATTCCCTGGCTGGCACGAAGAAACCGATGCTCGGACTGGATCCGATGTCGACATCAAACCTTTTCCCTCTCGACCCGTCTCACAAGTTGCCCTCGCACTCATCTTCATCGCCTCAGTCTTCGTGCTCGTCAGCGTATTATGGCAACATACCGCGTCGGTAGCAGCCTCCCAAATAGCGCAAGACTTGGGTAACGGGAGTGTCAAGAGTGGAGTAGGGACAAGCGCAATGGTGTTAGGATGGTTTGGATTTGGGTTGTTAGTGGTGGTGACGATTGGATTATTGGTGATGATACTAAGTATCAGGTTGTTGGACAAGTTGGCGGATGAATAGTAAAAGAGAAAAACGTTCGGTCATTGGACAATTGATGGGGAAAGTATGACTATCCAGAACGAGTCAAGGAACGAAACGAAAGGACAGAAAAGGATGATCTCGGGCTCGTAACCCAGTGAGGGTAATTGCAAGAAGAACGCAATCCCCGCATCCAAGTTTGAGTATTCTAGCGACGCATGGGAACGGAGCTATACCCAAATCATTTCCGACTTTCATCTGCGTCATTTGAGCAAAGAATGAAAGATGTTTGGCATCAGGGCGGCGTTGCGTTTTTAGAAATCAACCGTCAACAATACCGGTTTGGGGACACGGAAGGGAAATGAGGCATAGTCAACGGAGGAAAGGCTAAATGGCCCATGTAAATAGATTACATATTGCTCGACGCGGGCAATGAGCGAGCGACTTAATACGAAACCGTGAAGCTCGAGCAGCAGCAAGTGCATTGAAATCTGAAATGTAAAATTCTTTGATGACTTATTGATTGGGGTCAGTGCCTTGATGCTCCAAACATTCCTTACACCTCTACTTAATCATGACTAAAGTCCAGAGTAAACGGCCGTAATACTCTTTCCACATTCGATTCTTTGTTCGACACTAACCGAGTGACCGTTGATCTTGACAGTCTTCCTTGGCGTAATATGGAACCTATGCTCCTCTTTACCCCTTACCTTCCGTTCCGCCTCAACATCCAATGCCTGGATGTACGTTGGATTTGACACATTGTTTCTTTTTCCTGTACCTAGCTGATAATACTCATTGTTTCCAAAGAATAAAATATCAGCACCCCAATTGGTATCATTCTTGGAGCTCTTTGAGTTAGCGTCAAGATACGTAATATTGTCCATGACCGCGGCAGCGTGTGTAGCGCCTACGGAAAGACGAGAAAGTCGAATGGGAACGGCCTTATTGTTGACTTCATCATATTCGAATAGACCACTCAGCGCGGGGATCTTAGTTGGCATGCCCTGAATATGTGTCCAGCGCCCATTGCCAAGACTACCCCAGATGCCGTGGCCGCAGGCCCAGGTATCAGCAGTCACCCGACCAAGCCCACGTAACGACGAGGCATCATCCGTTGGGCCAGCTTTTTTCGTCGCATCAATCGTAAAATAGCTGTTCGAACCGCCCGCCGCAATCCCGGTTACCTGAGGAACCTGACTTGTTCCTGCATACAATCTTTGGATTGGCACAAGAGAGGGGACGTCAATGACTGACGATTCAGGGCTGTAGTCGAAGCCGAGTTGACCAAGTGAATTGTCACCAAAGGAAAAGACTCTGCCCTCTTTGTCCAGAGCAAGCGAGTGAAATTCGCCAGCAGCAACCTTTTGTATATCGAAACCACGCAAGGTTGTAATTTCATGACATTGATCGTAGGGGCCGGAAGGTCTTGTGAGCCATGTCAGGCCAGGGATTCCCAGCTGTCCTCTACTCGGAAAGTCTAACCCGCTAGAAGCAGCAGAGAAGACGCGGCCTTTTGAAGTTTTGAAGAGAACGTGTTCTGCACCACCTGCAATTGCCGTGACCTTCTCGCCCCATCCCAGGTTTTGCGGATCCATTCGACGGTAACCAATGTTGGACCTGGACTTCCAGAAAGGGATCCACGTGCTCTCAAGCGGTTTGGGGTCGTGCTCCTGGTCTTCCTGTGATACCGGCACCGAGTAGACCTTTCCATCTTTACTCATGCCAATAACGCGATCGCGTGATATTGTTAGAGACTGCAAATTCTTGCCCTTTAGCGTGAGAGTCGGATTTGAAGAGGTAGCCGAAAAAGAGGTTCCCCATTGCAGCAGATTGCCCTTCTCGTCGATTGCTGCCCCAAAGAATCTGTCCAACTTCATGTCCCTTAATAGCCGTCCATCAAAGAATGCTATCCGTTGAGGTCGTTTTATAAAAGTGTCTTGTGAATCTGGGGCAACCACTCTGCCGCTATTCGAACCCCATGCGTAGACCCCCGGGTTCTCCCAACTCCTCTTGACTTGTAGATGTTGCGAACTGATCAAGTCCCTGACATCTTCCTTTCCCAGACCCTTTGTCTTTTTGGTCTTTTCAAAGACTACTTCAGTCTCCCCAGGAGGCGGAGCCTCGGCATGTGCTTCCTTGATCAATTTCTCTCCTGTATACCACTGCCATATTGCTAAAGATACACCGATGGATGAGACAAGAGTAATCGATCGAATAAAATGAAGCTGGCGACGAGCTACATAAGCAGACCCAACTTGGGCATGTGGAGATTGTCGATTTGTAAAGGACCTGGTAGAGGACTTGTGGATTCGAGGAACCGCCCGTGTGAGAGATCGCGTGAGCGGCCGTGGCTGGAGCATTGTCACGACTCCCTGTTAGGAACACTGTGAATGGAGAGATTTGCAGTTCATGCTGAGACGAGCCAGACTTGTCTTTCCGTCTCAACTCGTTGGGCTGGAACCGAGTCTTCAACGTCATCGGCCGCTCGGATCGATCCGAGCGGCTGTCCGCGCTTACCGCGCTAAACAAGCGCATTGCACACTTCTCCTGGTGGTAAACAGCTCAAGATTGACTCTCCACTCTCAAGCTCAATATCTAGGCTTCTTCCTTGAAAATGTATGACGAGGCCTGGTACAATGCTTTCGTTCCAAGTACCGTGCCTCAGACCGAGCGCAAAGGCCACAAGAGACGGCAGTCATTGCTTCAACAGCCCAATGTAAGCCCAGCTGTCCTCGAGTGGGCATGTCCAAATTGTTGATCGAAATGTAGGAGGGCAACAAAGCTGATGATGTGCCCGTAGAAGCGGTACCAGAAATTGCAGAGGAAGGGGAGAAAATCACCGGCCCTCCTCCTGCCACGATTGCCCGCCGAGCCAAATCCTATAGCGATTTCTACGACGTAGTGAGACAACACATTAAAAAGGAGCATAAACTGGAGAAAAGCCGTAGAAAATCACGAGAAGACATCAAAACAGAGCTGCAGTTTGGAGATTGGTATGGCGGGAAAAGTGGCGTATTGTTGGACGCCAGCCATGAAGAGTACAAGTGCGTTTGATTTGAATATACCAATCCAAGTTAAAGCGGGGATATCTTTGGCTTGGCATGTCGCTAACGGACCAATTCCTAGACTGTATAGGGATCAGCTTCATCTATCGCGGTCTCACTTAGATTCGTTGCTAAACAATACTACTTCGACACTGGACCAGCTTTCCATCTTGTCGGACTCTTTTCGCGCCGTCGAAAGTCAAACAACAGCTTTCCAGGCGCGATGCGAAGATCTGTTGGCCGAACAAAAGAGACTGTCCAAGATTGCTGATGATGTGGCTGATAATCTGCGTTATTACTCGTATCTAGAGCCCATCACTAGGCGGCTAAACGCGCCAGGAGCGGGAAACTATGTTCGCGGCCAAGATTATTCTGATATGCTCTCTACTTTAGATGAATGCTTGGACTATATGCAGTCTCATGTACGTATTGCGAGCGATGTAGGATCAAAGACGGCGGTGCTAATGTTTCCAGCCAACCCATCGCGAGGCTCACACATATCGCTCTCGCTATCGTCTTCTCCTCACTCGGGCTCTAACCTTGATTCGAGTTCATTTTACGAACTCGCTCCGAGAAATCGCTGCAGATGTGTCAAAACGTATTGCCGACCGCCAACTTAACGATACTACGATGTCTGCATTGTTATATGCCAAATTCCGTACGGGAGCCCCAGATTTGAAGCGGATCGGACAAGAGATCCAAGACCGTGCAATGGCCCCCTCTGGAGCGGAAGCAGGAGGTGAAGCCGAATACCAGAGTCTGGTGAATGAGCTCTATCAGAGCTATTCAGCAACGCGCGGTCGACTCATTCTTCCTTTGGTCATCAAAAAATTGAATGAAATAGCTCTTGCGCCAAGCTCATCTAAGGACGTCGTCGCCTTCGCCCGGAGCAGTATCAGTTATGTTCGCGGCATATGTATGGATGAATATGATTTATGGGGAGAATGGTTCACGACTGAGGAAGGCCTGAGCGATTTCCTTGAATCGATTTGCGAGCCTTTATTCGACCATCTACGCCCGCGAACGATCCATGAGACGCAAATTCTCAAGCTGTGCGAGCTCTGTACGCTCATTCAAACTCGATATATGCATGACGACGAGGATGAAATGTCGCCGGTCGATTCACATCACCTAGATTTTGCTGCCCTGATTCAACCAGCCCTGGAAGATGCACAGACTCGATTGGTCTTCTTAGCGTTGAACGTCCTCAGGAACGATATCGAATTTTATAAACCCAAGCCAGAAGATCTGGACTATCCGGCCCGTTTCCATAGGAATTCAATATCAGCCAATCGAAATGGCCAGCCCGTCCTGTCCGGCCGGAAAACTTCGAACGCCGCAGCAAAAGACGCATCAACAGTTGAATCAGACCTTGCCGAGAACGGGCACGACTCCCAATTCAATGCCGTCGCCTCTCACGCTTGGTATCCGACGCTCACAAAAGCCATCTGGCTCCTCAGTCGCATCTATCGCCTCGTAAATGTATGAACTTCCTCCCCTCCACTTCCTTCCCCTCCACTCCCTTCCCCTCCACTCCCTTCCCCTCCCCTCCCCAACCCAACCACCCACCCACAACCAAACACTAACCTCTCTTCTTCCCCCCAACCCAGTCCACCGTCTTCGACGACCTCGCCCACCAAATCGTCCACCACACCACCCTCTCCCTCACCACGGCCTCCACCACCCTGCGCACCTCCCGCACCCCCACCGACGCCGCCCTCTTCCTACTCGCCCACCTCCTACACCTCAAGCAGCGCATCGTCGCCTTCGACATCGAGTTCGTCACCCCAGACCGCGTCCTCGACTTCTCGGCCCTCACCGCCACCTTCGCCGAGCTCCGCCAGGCCCGCGGCGCCGCCCTCTTCAACCCGGCCGCCTGGCTGCGCCTGCTCGGTCGCGGCGCCTTGCTGCCCCGGGTCGTCGCGAATATGCTCGATGCGAAGGTTGAGTTGGATGGGCGGTTGCGCGGCGTGATTAATGAGTTTACGCGGGATGTGGCGGGGGCGATGACGGTGGCGGTGGCGGGGGCGGGTGGTGGTGGAGTGGGGGGGAAGAAGCGCGATGGGGATGCGGGGGCGGCGGCGAAGCAGGTGAGGGTCGTGACGGAGAAGGAGGTGCGGGTGTTGAGGGCGAAGTTGGATGAGTATTTGGAGGATGCGCGGACTAAGGAGACGTTGGTTGGGGCGGTGCAGGATCAGGTGGTGGAGAATTATGAGGAGTGGTATGAGGGGTACATGGCGCAGATGCGGGCGAATGGGAAGGTGGCGAGCAAGAAGGGGAAAGGGAGGGAGGATGAGGTGTGGGATCCGGATGCGTTTGCGGCGTGGAGTGAGGATGTGTTTAAGGTGGGAAGGATGCTGATGAGGGATAGTGAGGATGATGATGATGGGAGTCGGAGCATTAGTAGCACTTAGCACTTATCCGTTGTTCGCATTTCAGGTTTCGGGAAATGTCCCGGAAACGGGTTTGATGAGTAAATTTATCCACATATAGCTAAATATCATGTCAAGCCCTCATATTGAAGACATGTGTTGAAGAATCGCCACGAAGTCTTGTTGAACCCCTACACGCCAGGCTCATGCCCCTAAAAGTGTTGAAACACCTGTACTGACTTTTGTTGAATCCTAATATACCAAAGTTGTACCCAATCCATGCTCCTTAAAGGTAGACCGCACCAACGCCGAAATATTCTGCCAGATTAGACTGGCAACGGGAAAGTTCCCGCCCATGCGGCGATCTCTTTCTTAAGCACGTTCAGCGATTGCACCTCTCCACTCGCAACCTTGGCCTTGAAATCTTTGAGCTTGTTTGCCTCTTTGGGAAGAGAAGCTTGGATCTCCTTGGTCAATTGGATACATTGGTCGATGTAATCGGCAATCTTTGCAAAGTCCCTTTCTCCCAGTCCTCTGCTTGTCATTGCTGGTGCGCCAATGCGGATACCGCAAGGCGTAAGAGCAGACTTGTCGCCTGGCGTTGTATTCTTGTTGCAGGCGATGTTGACTTGCTCGAGTACAGCTTCGACTCTTGCGCCATCGAGGCTGTGCGGCTTCAAGTCTAGTAGGACCATGTGGTTGTCAGTACCATCAGTCACCAGCTTATGGCCCTTCGCTTTGAATTCGTGCTCGAGCGTCTTGGCATTTTTGATGACTTGTTCTTGATATTGCTTGAATTCTGCTGTTTGTGCTTGCTTCAGAGCTACGGCCAAAGCCGTGATGGTATGATTGTGTGGTCCACCTTGGTGGCCGGGGAAGACTGAAAAGTTGATAGGTCCTTCGAGGTCGTACAGAATCTCTTTTCCAGCTTTCGCATCAGTCTTTCTGACACCTTTGCGGAAAAATATCATGGCTCCACGTGGGCCTCGCAAGCTCTTGTGGGTCGTAGTCGTGACGATATCAGCATATGGGAAAGGTGAAGCGTTGACACCAGCGGCGATTAGGCCGCTAATGTGTGCCATATCAACCATCAAGTAGCAGCCAACGGCGTCTGCAATTTCCCGCATGCGTGCATAGTCAATCGTGCGGCAATAAGCAGATGTTCCAGCGACGATGACTTTCGGGCGGTACATGAGCGCGTTTTCCAGTAGACGATCGTAATCGATGAGACCCGTCTCAAGATTTACCCGGTACGGAAAGGTTTCAAAGTACGTCGAGACTGCCGATATTCTGCGACAGTCAGACTCTGTCAAGAAGAGTACCAAAAGAAGACAAAACGCCAAGTATAATCAAGATATCGAGGGCACATACTTCTTCTGCGGTGTCTGATATCCATGACTCAAATGGCCTCCATGAGGCAAATCTAAGCCCATCAATCTATCATGAGGTCTCATGATTGCTTGGTAGACTTGTAGATTTGCCGGACTTCCACTCAGACATTGTACGTTCACGCCCCATCGTTCTGGATCCAACCCGAATGTCTCCAGTGCCCGGGCTTGACACGTAAGTTCGATTGCATCAATATGCTGATTTCCACCGTAGTATCTAGCACCGGGGTAGCCCTCGGAGTATTTGTTGGACATGGGAGAGCCAAGCGCATCGAACACCGCCCGAGATGTGACATTCTCGGATGCTATGAGGAGAATCGATTCACGCTGACGCTGTATCTCTTTTCTCTACAAAAGTTAGAACAGAATCAAACTGTCGTTCGAAGCACACTGACCATTATTTCGGCTATTTCTGGGTCGGTATCCACCAGAGACCTTTCCATAAGCTATTCAAGATTAGAGACTTCCGAAGGCATAACCATGGTTCACCTACGTCTTGATGAGACTTTGGAAGAGCATAGCTATGAATGCCATTTGTTTGTGCCATGATTCCGAACTGGTTCGAGCCTACGATTTGGAGGAATTGAATATGCTTGGCAGTAATGAAAGGTGCAGTCCAAAAAGTAGAACATAAGCATGGAGATAGGTAGGTAACTTGCCCCACACTAGCGGCGTCCCACATGAGCGACATCGGAATCCGAGGGAACCCAATTCTCAATCAAATTAATTTATTTCATCGGTTTTTCTATTATTCAAAATATTTTTGGCCTCCATGTAACCTATGCCTGCTAACAGAGCAGTCCGCACCCGAGCCATTGCAGGTCCGTCTGAAGGTCAATCTCGAACGTTTCGAGAGTAGCGACAACGCGTTCACTCTTTTGCCTGGGTTACGACATCATCCAGGACGCCTTTGACTAGAGCCAAGTCGTGTTCTGGGTCTACCTGCCAATTGGCTACCGCAAAGCGACATGCGGGTGATCCTTGCCAAGATGTACCAGAGACGTAGATCTTTCTCGTCGAATTGATAAGGTTGACCAATCTTTCGTTGATCTTGTCATCCACAGCCCGGAACAAGACGACAATATAAACTCGATCCAGATCCCCTTCGGAGTTTTTCTCGATCTGTGGGAGGAGCTCAAAGTCTGGATGCTGAAGCAGGTATGTCGCAATCCCTCTTGCTAAGGCTATCTGCCGCTTAAGCATGTCCTCGTAGCCCTTTCGACCATATGCTACCAGAGTAGCATACACAGGCAACGCACGGAATCTGCGCGAGTTTTCGATGCCAAGATTCAGTGGAGAGGGGACTGACGGACCCGATCCTGGCGAAGACTTTAGGTACGCTGCATTGGCATTTTGAAATGTCGCCGTTCCCAGATTCAGATGACGGCTGAAAAAGAAACCACAGTCATAAGGAACGTTGAGAAGTTTGTGAGCATCACCTGCTATTGAGTCGGCGAGTTCTATTCCCTCGCATCCTCGTGTAAGCTCGGGGTAGTCTTCCTTCGATAGAAGTCTCCCGAAAAGACCGAAAGCTGGAAAAGCGTTAGCCCTAATATCATACAATATTTCCTCTGTCATCAGAAAGAATACCTCCGTCAACGTGAACCCATGCACCGTACTTATCACAGAGCTGCCGGATTGAGCGCATTTCCTCAAAGCCCGAGGTAGCAAAGTGTCCCGTGTTGACTTCGGCGCAAGATATTGCCACAATCGAGGCCGTATTTTCTTGCTGCAAATACTTTTCCAGTTCCTGAAGTGACCCAAAAGAAACTGATCCCGGTTCATTCAGAACGATAACATTAGCTCTTCCCAGACCGACAATACTAGCAGCTTTTACCAAGGAAGAATGTGGTGCTGAGGTGAGAATCTGGACTCTGTCTATTTTAGCTCGTTGCATGGCTTCCATGATGCCATACTCGCCAGTGCTGAGGTTTCTGTGTCCCGCTCTTTCCCCGGCTTTTAATATTGCATATTCTCTAGCACAGGCCAAGCCAAGCACATTGCTCGCCGTAGCACCTGTAGTGAAGGTTCGGTGCAACCATTCTTCAGCAGGAAGATTGAAGAGATCACATAACAGACATAGTGCCTGATTCTCTACCTCAGTCGCAATGGTTTCACTAGGCAGGTGGACTGAAACGTTTTGATCATATTCAGTCACGATCTGATCAGCTTGGTATGCAGCCGGCGTTGTCCCGCCTGTAACGAAACCATAGTAGTTCGGCGAATGATTTGCAAGATTCAGTCCAGGCACGATGTCTTTTCTTATATGGCGGATCGCTGCATCTTCGCCTAGCGGCTCTAGGGAGTTCCGTAGTGAATCTCGGGCTTGTTGGATTTTATCCAGAGATGGTAGTAGCTTCCTTTCTACTTCCACCTTTCCGAAATCCATGTTTGGGGTTCCGGAGGAGCCCGTGTGTTGAAAGTTGAAATTGTTGAGGTTGCTCGGAAGCAATTTGGGTGAAAAGTCTTGTCGAACCGCAAGGATGAGAAATTACTTTGTAGCGCGAGTACGCAACCAATGTTGCTGTAGTTGAGATAGAATGATAAATTGAGACGACAGAGATTAGAGGATGAATTACCAAGGAGCGAAAGGACCTATTCACGCTTGGGACGGATTCATCGATTCTTGGGCTCTAGCTTCCATTACGCCAACTGCTATGACTCCTACTTCACCCCAGTATGAAAAAGTGTGACAAGGAGAGACATCTCCTGGTGATGAAGGGCCATTAAATTCAAATATTCATCGAACATTGCCCTATTGATGAGTGATCTGTGTGCTTATGCAGAATCTGTGCGTTCATCATATTTGTTAGACACAACGGAAATTCTTTGCTGGGCAGGTTGTCCTTAATTGCGGTAGTAAACAATGACGTAACTTCTCTACCTTTGAACCACCGACCAATGAGACCGGGAAGATTCTAAAAAGCCGTTCTCGAGGTTGCGAAGCCCCGCGGAATCGTCAACCTTACATTCTGTACCGCTTGTCTAGAACCAATTGTTTAGCAAGAAAGCGGAAAGGAGTTTCACTGAATCTACGACTTCTTTGATATGGCCGCTTCTTGCATTTTCTGCAAAATAATCCGGGGTGGGTAGACTACTGAGTCATCGACTTTTAATCAGATATCGCTGACAGGTAATTATCTAGGCGAGATCCCGTCGATGAAGCTATTCGAGTCTGATAAGGCTTTAGCGTTCCTGGACATCAGTCCTCTGAGCTCCGGCCATGCGGTAATGTCTCTCTGGTCAATCTCATTGTTGTGCTAAAGCTCGTTCATAGCTCGTCATTCCCAAGCATCATGGCGCAAAACTAACAGACATCCCCGACGACCAACTTCATGAGATACTGGTTTGTCCTCTCCAATATTTCTAAAATAAACTGTGCGTCAGTCTGACAAGTGTCCAGCCAGTCGCGAAGAAGCTCGCAAAGGCAGCGTCTGCCGAGAACTACAACATTTTGCAGAACAATGGACGGATTGCTCATCAAGTAGTTGATCATGTAGGTGACTCTGTAAGCAACTTCATTCATTGAAATGCTAACAATAGAGCGAAAGGTCCATTTTCATATGATACCCAAGCCAAACCAAGAGGAAGGTTTAGGTATTGGTTGGCCACAGCAGGACCCCGGAAAAGAAAAGCTGCAAAAATTGTTCGAGGAGATCAAAGCAAAGATGTGAATCTAGACTCAAGTACAGAGTGTAGTAGACCGAAGCAATAATAAGCTTGCCTATTCTCAATCGAGAGGCACTTTAACAAACTTGCATCCGACTCCGAAAGCACCGATCCATGCATTGTAAAGCACAACACGCTAAGCCGACGATATAGTCATCCTGATAATCTCCGCAAATGTCGTGACATGAGGATGTCGCGAAATAGAATAGTCCCTAAAAAAGAAAAAAGTACACGAAGGCAATGTGACAATGCTCCGACAGCCAGGGATATCAGCTTCCATAGTAGATGTAGACAAAAGAGCTTGACCATGCCCAGAACTCCAAGAAATGATCCCACGAAAATGCCGAAATACTCAAGGGACAATCGAGATCTCAACTCGTGATAGGAGGTGCCGACTGTCCAGACGCGCCTCCAGCATTTGGTCCGCCCGCGCCCGTCATGCCCTGACCTCCTGCGCTAGTACCAGCATTATTTCCTCCCTGATAGCCCGTATGCGGAGCTTGATTTTGAGGTAGCATCGCTGATGGTGGCGGCGCAGCGCCAGCGCCATTGACGGGACTGCCAGCTCCACTCCCCTTAGCAGCTAAGCTCACACTCATGCCCATCCTCTCCCTCTCGAGTTTTTCTTTTTCCATTAGCATGCGATCAGCTTTGGTGACACGCGGCTTGCGAACGGTGGCCCCGCCTCGCGATCCTCGTCCTCCGCGGCTTCCCCGGCCGGATGTGGGAAGGCCGGTGATGGGATTGATGGAAGGTCCTGGCTGAGTGGTGTGGTTGTGCGTAGTTGTGGTAGTATTTTGGAAGGTGCCACGAGCGGAGTTGCTGGTGGTAACGCGCCCACCGCGTGAGCCGCGTCCGCGCTTCGGCGGTGTATTACTCGTGGAGAGACTTGTATCATATGAGTAAATGCTGCAGCATAAGAAGTGCCCATATTTTGTAGTAAATTGATAATAAGATGGAGGTTTGAATAAGCGAAAATGCAAAGAGTGTAAAGAAAGACGGGTGATGATCGAACGTACCTCTCGGCTGCCTTGTCCGCGTCAGTTTTTAAAGGCCCGCTATAGACGAAGAAGCCATCTTTCGCCGCAACCGCCTGTTGCTCCCAAGCCATTTCAGTGTCATCAATAAAGTCGTCGTCCTTATCGTAATCCTCGACTTTTCGGCGCCTTCTCCTCGGTTTACCATCCAAGGTCTTCCCCATATCTTCGCCTTGACCGTCATCCATGCCACCCATTTCAACATTGCTATCATCGCCTCCGCCTTCGGAGATGTCCAAGCTCATGAGATCATCACCTTCGCCCCCAAGTGCGAGTCCTTTCTCCAAGGCACCAGCGGCGGCAGCTACACGCAGTAGCTTATCCCGATGCGCAGCTGCCCTCGGATTTAAAGCATCACGTCCATAGCGTTGAGTGATTTCTTGAGCGATGTTGATGGTGTTTCCACCTGACGGGTTGAGTGGGATTTGAATATCGATGTCTACATTCCTTCCGTTGCCCCCACCATTTCGGCCCGTGGATGATCCTGGCGCAGAATTGCCGGGTGCAAGTGAAACAGGATCCAGCAGACCGCTACCCGAAGGCATGGGAGGAGCAGCTTGGGTCTTTGCTGTTTTCGGTTGAGGCCCGGGTGTGGAAGTATTTGAAGGTGGATGACTACCGCCACCAGGTGAAGATGTTCCAGCGGGCTGCACAGGTTTAACAGACTCCGCTGCGAGTACAGCAGGTTGGCCATCCGGATGCATTTTGGGCGTAGGATGTGAGGTGACTGGGACGACAACAGATGACTGATGTATCTGCACTGCCGTGGGCGAGACAGGCGCGGACATCGATGGCATAATATTTGACGTGACAGCATTGGCAGAGTGAGGAGCGGTAGCCGAGGACGGCGGCGCTGATGGAGTAGGGTCGATCAGACTCGATATCGCGGGCGATGCGCTTGCGCGATTAAAAAGGCGCGGCGATACTAATGGTGGACCATTGGAGGTATTATTATGATGTGATGCAGCTTCGGTAGTGGCTCCACGAATTGGATCGTAATTTAGACCGCTGGACTGAGGTCGCGGTGTCGGAGGACCTCTGGCAGTTGTAAGCAATGGTGTCGAGCCCGGCGTAGAAGCTTCGGCTTTGAGTGTTGATTCATTGGGTGGCTCCTTTTTAGGAGAGGCAACGATGATTATATCAGTGAGCTTCGTCTGTCGACTGGCTGCATTAGCCGAGGAATCGTCTTCGGACATTTTTTGCTTCTTTGCAGCAGGCGCCCTAGTTTTGCGCGGCTTTTTCTCTTTGACATCCTCAACTTTCACATCGCCATTCGATTCTTTTTTCTTTCGTGGACGTCTGGCTTTGGCGGCGGTAGAGGCGGCGGGGTTCTTAGCATCAGAGGAAGTTGCGTGCGTGGGGCGGCCGCCCGCTGCAACACCATCTTTTGCATCATGAGATTGCAGACGAGACGGCGAGTCAGCGCGCGTTGCTGCGCTGTCAGGCGGGCCGAGCGTGGGTGATTTCGGTGGCGTCGAGATTGGAGACGACTCTGCCCCATCAACTTCCGTCTTGTCCGACGACCTTGGGGCCGGCATCCTCAGAGACCCGATGGCTGGGAGAAAAGAAAGGCACCGACGACTCCTACAGAATAATGACTCAAAATATCCGCATTCATGCAAGAGATCTAGGTATGATTGTCTGAGCTGGCAACAGGCTGCCGGGTTGGAAATCAAGGGGTGGCTTGTGACTATGACTTTCAACCACCATCAAAAGTTGCGACACCACTGCGCCTGGATAATAACTCGGATCTCTCAGAATAGACGGGGCACTTTGCAGGCTTGGGACCGGGTTGCTTATGCCTTCCAGGGACTAAGCGAGATTGAGCGGATAATTTGGGTCAAGCAGGTCGATGATACGGCGCAGGATCCGCCAGCAATCGATGGAACAAACTGGCCAAACGACTGCGGTTTAGGAGTTGCAAGAGGAAAAGAGCTGGCATTGCAAAGGCGAGGGGATCTGGGGGTGATATACGGCGAGGGAAAACAAGCATAGGGTCGGCAGGTTTGGACAGCTAGACCCAAGGCCCACACAGAGCGCATTACTGGGGGACCAGCAGCCAGCTAACGAGCAGGTGCGAGCCCGAGGGGGTTCCTCAGACATTCATAACTCGCTTTCGGGGCTTGGGACTCTTTGCTCTTTTGATCGAGACTGGATTGCCGTGGCTGCCTCTGTCTGCTGACTTTGTCCATTCGTCCATGGCGGGGATCTGTTGCCTTACAGCGCTCCATCACGGCCAATTCTGGTCAAAGACACTGCACTGCTCCACACCGAAGACGTTGTTGGCCGGATGGGTCGATATCAGCCGTGGAAGGCGGTTGTATCCTTGACCGTGACAGTCTTTCATCCTGAGACATGAGGTAGCTTATTCAGGCTTCAGACTAAAACCACAAATCCGTTCGATGACGAGGCCTTAGACAGATGCGACCCTTTCGTCAGGATTTGGACGAGCAGCGGCCGCGCGTGAATGTTCCTATAATTGTAGGCTGTAAATTTAGAGCTGGTCGTTGTGCAAGAGTTTTGGGTGACGGCAAGGGCGGCGAAACAGATGGATCCCGATAGGGCGGTGCCTATTGCGGAAGAGGCTTAGCTCCGCCGCCACGCAGGACCTAACCGATGAGCTTAAATTTTACCATCCGTGGGGTTGCGACAACGTGCACCGCATCATCACTGCGCAACACCCAGTCCTCTCCACCTGCATTCCCCATGGCTTGGCCAACACGTGGAGAGCGATTCAGTCTCGACTTTGACTCCGAAGCTGAAACGCAGGATGCCGTAGCTGCGCCAACGTACGACTTCGTTAACGACGTCAAAGAGAGATCTCCCAGCACTCCTCGGGTCCCTTCTGCTCCTTCATTCAAGAACCAGGCCACTGGGTTTCCAGCGCACAAGAAGCGCGTGAGTAGATTCGCATCTAGACAGCAGTCGAATAAGGCACCCGACACCACCGTTCCAGCAGAGCGCGGGCAGCACCCTTCGAATGCGACGACCGATGACGTGCAAAAATCACAAAGCGACAATTTGAGCTTTGAGGAAAGGGAGAGGCAGGAAATAGACGAGCAAAATAGGCAGAAGCTTGCTCAGATGTCAGATGGAGAGATAGAGGAAGCGCGCGCAGAACTGCTGTCATCTCTCAATCCTGCACTCATAGAGAAATTGCTGCGAAGAGCAAATATTGATGACGACCGGCATGATGGCGACTTTCCTAACCTAGACACAAAATCTCTAGATACTGCCAGGCAGCCACCATCAAAGTCATCTAAGAAGGTTTCTTTTCAAGACGATGTCCATCCGGTATCATCAGATAAGTTCGAAGTATCAGCATCCCAGCTGGAAACCGAAGATGCCAATATGGATGGTGTAGCTTCAGAGCCTATCCAGGCAAATTCTGCATTACAACCCTCGAATAGTCATGACAAAGTGCAGGAACTCCTTGATCCACCATCAATACATTTTCCACACGCACGCAAACCACCAGATCTCGATCCATCCTCTCCGTCCTTCCTCTCCGACCTACATACGAAATATTTCCCCAACCTCTCCCATGACCCCTCAAAACTCTCTTGGATCGACGAATCCTTTGGCAGCTCTGATAAAGATCCATCGTCCAACCACAATTACTCGCCTGACGCATCATCTCTCGCGCCTGCCGAAATACGATTCTCCTTCACAGGTGCCCTCATCCCTCCACGATCCGCACACAGTATTCCAGTTACTAAAGGCTTGCATCATCACGGTAACGCTCCAGATGCGGCAGGATATACGATAGGGGAGCTCGCCATCTTGGCGCGAAGCACCTACCCAAGTCAACGATGCATCGGATACTCGGTGCTGGGCAAGATTCTCTGGAGGCTAGGGAGGGGCGAATTTGGCGACACGATGGAGGAAGAACTTATCGGCGAGGATGAGAATGGTGAAGAGGTTGACGATGCGAGGGATGAAGAGGAGAGGATTGCGAGGGGTAAGGGGGAACTTGCAAGGGGACTTTGGCAGGTCGTCCATGATGAGCACGTTATAGATATCTTGACGACTGCCGTGTCGGACGAGGGAGAAAAACGACATTTGAGTGCAAAAGCTTACGCAGAAGAAGCGGTATGGTTATGGAGGAGAGGTGGAGGGAGGAGATGGAAGGCAGAATGACAGAGTTTGAAACGGAAAAGTCGTGAGACTGCCTTCTAATGATAGAAGGAAATACCTTCCGATGCTCACATGCTCGTTCTATCATAGTTGCGAGACAACCAACTTACTACTGTACAACCGGTATTTGGTATCACCCGAAAATTACTGCGGTACCATCCCTTTTGCGCCTCTTACGCCTCTCACGCTGCCCACACATCCTTGCCCACCCCTTCAATCCAGTTCCCCAGCTGGTTCACACTCCCATCCCAATCCTTCAACCGCGCTCTCATCCCTTCCACCTGCGTCATGTCCAGCACCTTCGGCTGCACCCAGTTAATCCTCGCCACTCTCGCCACCTGATCAATCGTACCCCTCAACAAGCCCAAACTCAGCGCCTTCATCACCAAATGCTCAATCTCATCCTCCTTCACATTCGTGCTCGCAGCCACGACATCGAAGCCCATAGCCCGATCATGCGGCGGCCGCCGAAACGCCGTCTCCGTCAGCGCCGCCAGCGAAATCTTCTGATACAAGAACGTCGCATGCTGCGCCAACAACTCATTCTTCGCCGTATGCTGCTCAAGCAGCGCATACGCCGCCAAATCCCCCCGATTAAACGCAAACAGCAGGTCGCGCAGCCAGGCGTGGGGTGTCTCCACCAGCGAGTCGAGGATCGGATGGAGCAAGAGCTCGCCGAAGTTGTAGATGGCGTCCGAGATGAGAGCCGCGATGGACAGGTCGTACGCGCGGGACTGCAGCTCCGTCGGCGTCAGGTTGGCCAGGTCGATGCAGGCGAGGTAGAGCAGCGCGTTCTTGTAGTAGGCGCCGAACTCGTGTCGGGCGTGGTAGTAGTCGGCGTTGACTTCGTAGAAAGAGGCGTGCACGACCGTCTCGACCGAGTCGAAGGCGTCGAGGATGGCTTCGGCTTGGTCGAGGTCCTTGCGTGCGTCTTGGTAGTTGCCGAGTCGGAGCTTGATGCTGGCGGCGGCGACGCTGGCGTAGACGTAGGCGTCTTGGGAGGATGGTTTGTTGACGCGCTCGGCGAGGGATGAAAGGAAGGTGAGGCGTTGCTGGTCGTCTGCTGCATGCTTAGCTACCTGCGAATGCGATAGATATATCATATTCCTACCTTTGTATTCAAACGCTGCTCTCAGGCCCAGGGCGACGAGCTTAAGCTGGTTGATCTTTTCTGCAAAGCTCTTGATGAACGTCTCGAATAACGGTATCCGCTGTGGTCCACTGGCAGAGTTGTTGAAATACTCGACGAGCACATCTGTGAGCTCGTGCCATAGCTTTCTCTCCCAAAAATCTTCAAACTGAAGGAAATATGGCTGAAGGTCATCCGCTGCTGCATCCCGTTGCTCGGCCAGGAGGTTTGGTATTGTGTCGAGATCCATGCTTGAAGTATTTGGGAAAGATCAAACGATTGGAGGGACAGCCCTTGAGAAAGTTTGACAAGGCTAGAGAGGATGGCTGGTTTGGAAATTGGTTGCGAATGTTTGATGATGATGATCTTTGGCCGTCGGAGCTGGAGGCGGCTTCAACCTCAACTCCAACCCGCCGAATATTAGAAGCTCTCCCACTATTCCTCCCCACCTTGACCGCCATGCAACGCCTTAGTGGCCAAGCGAGGCTGCTTGCTGGGAGTCGCTCGCTAGCTACATGTTGTCTAGCAAAATCAAACCCAATTGCCTCTCAATTCATACGATCCTTCTCTATTTCCAGCGCCAGGTCTGAAGATGTTGCTATTACGCGGACAGGCAAGCCAATCATTAAGATAGCAGGCGGAAGGTACGCTTCAGACGAAAACCTTGCCACAATACGATATGCTGACTACTTCATCAAATAGGTCTTCCCTCGGAGGTGCGTTGTAGCATACCCGCACGACAATGGCATCGACTAATCGACGCCTCAGGACATACCGTAACAGTGTTTGGAGCAACCGGTTTTCTTGGCCGTTACATTGTCAATAGACTTGGTATGGAGCACTTCGACCGATCGTGCCAAGGTTCCTTGTGGCTAATGCCGTTGGCATGCAGCACGTTCGGGATGCACCGTTGTTGTTCCTTTCCGAGAAGAGATGGCCAAGAGGCACCTAAAGGTCTCTGGCGACCTCGGAAGAGTCGTCTTTATAGTATGTGAAGTTGACCAAATGGCTGAGGAATATTTCTTTGACGTCTTGGCAGGAATATGACCTTCGCAATACCGCATCGATAGAAGAGAGCGTAAGACATTCGGATATGGTTTACAATCTCGTTGGAAGGGACTACCCAACGAAGTGAGGCAGCACTTCCAAGCGCTCAAAGCCATCGCTAAATGCAGACCAGGAATTTTGATCTCGAAGACGTTCATGTTGAAGGGACAGAACGCATCGCGGAAGCCTGTGCCAAATACGACGTTGACCGCTTCGTTCATGTCTCGTCTTATAACGCAGACAGGAACTCGCCTTCAGAGTTCTTCCGTACAAAGGTAGCCATGATTGTACACTGGTCCACATCATTCCAGGCTCACACATCCTCAGGGACGAGGCGAGGAACTGGCTCGCAATATTTTCCCCGAGACGACCCTCGTTCGGCCAGCGCCAATGTATGGCCATGAGGATCGCCTTCTCAACAGACTTGCGAGCGCTTCGAATGTATTCACATCGAACAATATGCAAGAGCGTTTCTGGCCCGTACATGTGCGTATTCTGCGAGAACTCCTAATTTGCCTTTTTTAACCCTTATCCCTAGGTCATTGACGTCGGCATGGCTCTTGAAACCATGCTCGATGATGACACAACCGCCTCTCAAACCTACGAACTTTATGGTCCAACTAACTATTCGACTGCTGAGATCTCCGAGCTTGTTGACAAAGAAATCCTCAAGCATCGGAGACACTTCAATGTCCCTAAAAACATTATGAAGCCTGCTGCTCAAATACTGAATCGCGCCATCTGGTGGATGCAGACAAGTGCTGATCAAGTTGAGAGAGAATTCCTCGATCAGGAAATCGATAAGACGGCCAAAACGTTTGCGGATCTTAGTATTGAGCCAGCCGAGTTGACGGGATTGACGTATGAATATCTGGTACGTAGGCTTGGCCTTTCCTCTATACTTTATCCTGAATTTCTCTTGCTACTCGTGGACGTGCAGCTAATTTGTCTACCTTACTTAAACAGAAAGGATACCGAAGCTCCGTGTACTACGATTTGCCTCCGCAGACGGAGCGCGAGAAGCGGGAAGAAAAGAGATTTTTGCATGTCATTGACGACCAATGACTTTTATATCCCTGATGGACTGGCTAGCAGATGTAAATATAGATAACCCGAATTTCAATCAATGCATTCCAAATGCACTGCAAAAGTACTCTCGAATGATTGATTTTGAGTTTCCAGCTCTTTCAGAGTTGGACAGATATCGTCACATTTCCGGAAACTCCTAGCCTTGGAACCGACAGGACTTCGCCTCGTATGAAGTGAAACATAACAAATACAACATGCAAATGCCAATGAAATCCCATGATGTCCTTTCCAACTCCCATCCATGCACGAACCAGATTCCGAGATATAAAAAAGACCCACACCATTACACATCCTGTGCAACATAAAATAACAAATAAGCCTCCGCATTCAGCACCTCTTTCTCACCTACCATCGTCACCTTGGCGTCATCAAACATAAACCATTCATTCCCTTCCCTCGCATAGTTGACATAATGTCCGCTATCCATCTTCCCCTTATGCACCACCACGCTCGAGAGACTGTACAGCGCCTCGACAGCCCCGCCGTCACTCTTCTTCGCAGCACCATTGACTCCATTCTGCGTGGCATCCTTACCGCCCGGCTGGGACCTGGTCGTGTACGGTCCCACGCTCAAAGTCATCGGGAAGACCACGCGCTCTTCGATCTTGGAGCTGGTTCCGTTTCCATTCCCTCCGCCGCCGCCACTATTGGCTCCAGATTTCCCACTGCTGCTGCCGCCGCTGGGGCCATTCGTAGCCGCACCGTGCTCGAACCGTTTGAGATGGATGGTGAGGACCGGAGGCAGCTTTTGAATGAGCAGCCGTTTCGTCGCGGTCGCGTCGTTTGGGGATGAGCATTTGACGCATTTGTAGGAGGTGGCGGGGAGGGTCTCGGGGGAGGTGAAGCGCGAGAGGGAGGATTGTAGGGTCAGTGGGGAGTGATCGGTGGGTTTGGAGGCGTCGCCGTTGGTTTCGCTGGCTTTTTCGCCCTTCTTTTTCTTTGCGCGGTTCCGTATGTCGAGGCTGAGGTCGAGGAAAGGGTCGATGGCTGTGGTGGTGTTGTGACAGGATGAACAGGTCACGGTGCTGGAGAGTTGGCCGAAAAAGGTGCGGTGTATGATACAGGAACAGGAGGATGAATCGGCGTCCAGAGCGGCGGGGGAGTCGGCGTTCGTATTCGCGAGGTGGAGGGAATTGAGGATGAATTGCATGTATTCGTGAGCGTCCTGTTGCTGGTAGCCAGCCAGCGTCTAGAGAAAAATACGGCGTTAGGAATATCGGAAGCCTTCGAATGGATGGATGGAACAAAGATTATGGACTTACTGACGAGCCTCTCCAACTGCTAACGAGCATATTGACGGCTCCAAACCCTTCGGCTTTCTCGCTTGAGAAGAATTCCGAAAAGATCTCGTCCATGCCGCAGCTGGTGCAATCCTCCTTCTCCCTGTCGCAGTCGCTCTGGCGATGACCCTCAGAAAGGTAGAAGCTCCGTATGATTGGGTTATGAAGGAGGCTCTGCATGATGACGCTCATAAAGCAGGTTTGCCCCATATTGTACAATCCCCGTAGGCCAGTCGCACGACACGGTATGAAGGTGGAATTGATTCCGACTAGCTTCTGGTCTTCTGAGTTATTCATTTCGTCGAACGAACGCTTCTTTCGTCCTAAGCCTTGTTTAGCTTCCACAGACCTCCAGTGTACGCCAATGTCCTACCTCTCTGTAACCGTGCCTCTTCGAACGTGGGGTCGTACACGAAGTCGCGACACTGTCGGCAATACAGACAGCCAGTTCTTGACTCGATATCTAGCCGCTGCTCGTCAGTACTCATGGTTGTCTATAGCAGTCGCTCAGATGTAGATGCCATACAAAATGCATGTTTCTTCGTATCAAAATGCTTGTCTCGACTATCTGGTGTAGCAATAAGGTTGCACTGAAGGCATAGATATACAGGCGTAAGCGATGTAGAAGGACGGCCTTCGGGGGCCCTAGGTTTATGTGTCTGGGAAGCGTTTGGGCGATCCCGGATCGTTTGCTGAATGAGTGAGTGTTGCTGGAGGGCGATCTTGCGGGTTTCTGCGTTTAGGAGGCTCTGGACATGCTCTGTCGCCGGTCTGTCAGCATGATAGCTCTGAGAATGGGTCTTGGACGGGCAAAAGGGAGATTTCAATTGGTAATCAAGTCACCGAGAGGCTCGCCCTCAAAAGCAAGGAGAGGCCGAATTCGACCATGCATGAAATCAGAAATATGATTTGAACACACGTACCACAGCCAAAAGAAGCAACCGAGAGAGTGCTTGACGTGCTCGGAGGAGCAGTCTTGGTCTTGGTAACTTTAGGCGACGGCAGCGCCGTCGACTTAGGCACAGCCGTGACAGAGTCCATCGCAGGGACTGAGAAGCCGCAGAGGGCGAGGAAAGAGGTCAAATAACAGTCATGAGAGAAAGGCAACGATAACACCGAGGATACAGTGCTGACCCCTGTCTGGGGAGATCGTGTCGAACCTGCCACCCTGCCACCCTGCAGCCGCGACCCAAATTCGTGCAATGGCTTCCAAGGGGCTGATCTTCCCGACGGGACGATCCGAGGACCCAATCGTTAGGGTCGTGTGGCTGAAAAGGTCACGTGAGCTCGCATCTTCTACCCGAAGGGCCGAACTTTAATGACGCGCTTCCACCCTCTCAGCAAAGCCGCGACGTAATACATCATGCCGCACATTGAGGAGCTTCCAACTGCTAAGAGCGCAAACGTCGCTCCAGGATGGGCCTATGTGGTCGATACGGGCTACGATCCCTCCAAAGCTGCCATCAACCCATCTCACCCCCGGAAACGCCTCACCCGCACTGCTCCCGAACCAGCTGCTGCATCTGGGAACGAGCTGACAGCAAGGCAACAGACGGCGATTCAAAGACATCTAGCAGAACTCGACCGAGATAGTAGTAAAGATGTGTACATTCCTGTACCTCCTCGCAAAGAAGTGAACAACAGATCACGCGACAAAATGACCACTGGTGTAAAAAGGATTCTCCAGTCGCAAAAGACATTCGCAAACCATTTGGCCGATGAAGAGGCCATGCTTGCAATGCAGCCGCCGAAACCGCCTACATCAGCATCATCCCAACCTCGCACATCATCATCGGTCCGCTCAGGCCGGCCTTCAATCGACAAAGCCAGACCGACATTGAAAAGCAGAGGCAGGCCTTCGTCGGCCGCAAAGAAGGTAAAAAGGGAATCCTCCGCCTCTGAACTGCCCTCGAGTCCAGCCCAGACGTCGCCTTCAATCAAACCACCACCATCTCCAACACCAGCAGAACCTATGGAGATCGACTCCAACGAGCCGCCTCTCGATCCGTTGCTCCAATCCAACATCCCTGCTGCACCCTCACAGCAGGAGCTTGATAAACTTCTTTCTGATCCGCCACTATCATACATTGCCGCCCGATGCGGACCGCCACCAGCAAACGCACCGCCACCACGACACTTTTGCGAGATATGTGGCTATTGGGGTCGTGTCAAATGCATGAAGTGTGGGGCGCGTGTGTGTGGTTTGGATTGCAAGTCGGCGCATGATGAGAGCAGGTGTTTGAAATTCTATGCTTAAGAGTTGGACCGGCGTGCCTCGGAATTGTTTTAAGGCTGTCAACGTTTAGCGCGGTGTTCAGGCGTCCCGGCGTTTTACATGCTGAATATATACCAATGGTGGAAGAGATTCTGCTTCTCTCTCGAGTTTTCATAAGGCACGGCGTCTGCTCCTTTTGGGGCCTCGAGCTTTAGTTTTCTTTTTAACTCATGAGCGTGACAAATTTCTGCTAGTGCCGGAGAGGAGTACTAACAACGAGGTAACCTTGGAAAAAGCATGTTGTTGGTCCCCTTCTGAAGGACGATTTATCACATACCAGCAATCATAGAGATGGCAAGGAAGACTTGTAGCCAAACATACATTAAAACATAAGCAGCATCAAACCGCGTGCATACCATACACAGATGAATCACTATATACTTTTCGTCCAATCTCATCTTTCTATAATCCGCGTTTTCTTTCCGTTCAAACCGCCTTCCCCAGGGAAAAGGTATATAGTACAACCCCAAAGCATATCTTAACATAACCCGAAAGCCATGCGATTCTAACCCCGAATCCGGAGACCAAGCAGAAAAGACGGTACTCATACAATCAACCCCCACCACCGCAAGTTCTCTCCCTCTCTCTCCTCTCGTCTCTCTTCACCCTTCACCCTCACCCGCCCCTCTTCCTCCCCCTCTACATCCCCCACCCCCTCTTCCTCCTCCTCCGGAAACGCCACACTCCCCCTCCTTACCTTCTCCCTCTCCAACAACATCCGCAACTCCTCATTCTCCGCCCGCCCCTCCTCCAACCGCTTCCGCGCTCCACTCCGATCCAGCAGCCGCGCCTCCCGCTCCGCCTTGAGCCGCCGCTCCAGCTCCTTGAGCCGATGGATCCAGCGCTGCTCGCTCGGCTGGATCGGCGCCGAATGCAGCACCATGCTGCGTGCACGCCCGTGGACGGCCGCCGATGATGATGGGCCGACGTGCCCACCGCCGCCGCCGCCGCCGCCGCCGCCGCCGCTGCTGCCGTCGCGGGACACGACTTGTGGGAAGCCGGTCGACTGCTGGTGGTTGTTGTGGTGGTGGTGGTGGTGCGAGCCGTCGTGCTGCTGCTGCTGTTGTTGGGCTTGCAGCATTTCGACGGCGGAGGTCGAGTGGTGGCGGAGGAGGGTGGTGGCGACGCTGGCGCGGACCGAGTCGCGGGTGGTCGATGGGCTGGATGGTTGTGGTGGCGGCTGGCGGGGCGGCTGCTGCTGCTGCTGGGGGGGCGAGGTGGGTGAGGTCTGGCGCGCGAATTGCAGTTCGGCTTTGAGGAGCTTGTTTTCGCCTTTGAGCTTGGCGATTTCTTCTGCGTGCCGGCTGGACGAGCTGCCGCCGCCCATGGCGCTCCCGCTGCGGGAAGAGCTGCGGCTTGGGACTGGGGGTCGAAGGGCGACACTGTTGGTGTTGTTGCTGCTGGTGGTGTTCGAATTCGGTCCGACGTTCTTGATCCAGGCTTCGACGCCTTCGAGGCGCTTGGTGCGGACGTCGAGGGCGTGCTCGAGCGTCTGAAAGTCTCGCCACAGATCCTTTTCGACCTGTCTGATGCGTTGTCGGAAAGTGCCAACGAGGCCTTCAACGGTTTTGACGGCGAGAATGATATTCTTGCTAAAGCCGGGAAGGTTCTTGCTAACCACATCCACACTGGGATTCTCACCGTCTATTAAAGCGTGGTTCTTGGTCCAATCAGCTCCGCACAAGGTGGAAAGCCGGTTCCAGAGCGCGAGGAGCAGGTTGTGGCGTTCCAACAATTGGTCTCTCATCCTCTGCTCCAACTGCGCAATCTTTTTCTTATCAACACTTTTCTGGGTTTCAAGCTCAAGGACACGAGCCTCGTGTGCCGCAAGGGTCGTGCGGTGCGCTTGATGACCTCGAGCAGTATTCTCATACAGGAGACGGTCTCTGCGTCGTGCAGCACGCTCAGCATCCAGCATGTCGGACAATTTGCGCGATTCGAGGCCGGTCGACTCCAACAGGGTATCGCGACTTCGAAGGAGACGTTCTTTCTCAGCGAGATCGTGCCGGTGGCTTTCGAGCGCCTCGGCTGTATCAGCAAGATCTTTCTGGACCTTTTGTACAATCTATGTATGTATTAGTATCCGCATATTTTTGCCTGAATCAGTGATGATCCTACCTTAAGCAGAGCAAGCCCGGCGCCGTTCGGGCTGCTTAGTGTGCCACGCAAGCCGTTCTCTAACTCGTCCAGACGTTGTTTATAGTTTGTAGATTCGACCTCTTTCGCGCTGAGGTTCTTCCTCAATTTCCTCACCTCCTCCCTGGCTCTGCTCGTCTGGCCGTTCAACTCGTCCATGACGTTTTGGACTTCTCTCTTCTCTTGACTGTCGAGTGCTTCGCGCTGCTTCTTTTCTTCTTCCATTCGTTGCTCGGTATCTCGAAGCCTTTCTTTCTCGTCTGAAACGGCTTGTTGGGCGGCGTTCAGTGCATCCTCTAGCTCGCCAATCCGAATTTTATCGCTTTCTTGTTCTTCACGGAGGAAACTGATCTCGCCCTGATGGGATTCTGTCGCAACCTCGAGTCTTTCGGTCTTCTCGCGCGACTCCTTAAGCCGCTTATCTTGACTCTCAAGCTCACGATTGGCATCATCCAATTCCTGTTCCAAGACCTGGATGCGGCGACTCGAAGCCTGTCTGTCATCCTCAAGCGTAACGAGAGACTCAGACATTTGCTTCAGTTCGTGCTGTAAAGCCTGGAAATCTTCATTGCGATTTGCTAAATCGGCTGCTGTTTTCTCCAGTTTTCTTTGTTTCTGCTTAAGATCTTCCTCCAGTTGATCGATGGTGCCAATTGCCTCCTTTTCAAGTTCATCGCATTCAGTCTCCTTTTCTTGAAGTGCTATAAGCACATCATCACGTTCAGTCTGAAGAGCTTGTAAATCTTCCGTTGCCGACTGCATGTCCTCTTCCAGCACACGTATTTTCTCTTCCATCTGAGAGAGCTCGTCAAGATGGCTATTGAGTTCGCGCTCTAGGTCCTGGTTCAGCAATTTCTGCTCCGTCAACTGATCTCGCAACGCATTTTGTTGACGATCATACTCCTCACGCTCGCTATCGCTCAACTGACTGGCGCGTGTATGGCCACTGGCATGAGAAGGCGGACGATGATTGGCGCGAGACACAGAGCGTTCGAAAATGCTGTCGCCGGCAATCGACTTGGTGCCATCCCCACGCCTTTGGACGAGCTTGAGATCCTCAATTTCCTGCTGAAGTCGTTCGCGCTCCCGATTGCGGGAAGTCAGCATGGATGTTTGCGCGCCGAGGTCACGTCGAAGCTCAGCATTCTCATGTTTTAATTGGTCTACAAGCGTGCTGCTTGCACTGTTGACGGCCCCTCCGTTCTGGATGCTGTTTGTGTCGGAATCGCCAGACTGTGACATGCTGTAGGGTAGATGTTGGTATCGTCTGCTGAGGTATGAGTGCTTCGTGTTATTCACTACTGGTTGGGAGGCAAGCTTTTCTTTTAGCTGAGCAATTTCATCCCGACATCGCTGCGCGTCTTCATCCGCTTGCTCTCTCCTAGCAGTTTCAGCCTGGAGAAGGTCTTTCCACATCTCGACGGTTTCTTCGTCCCCGGCGCTAGGTTCAGAAGTCTTCCGTTCACCCATGCTGCGTACATACTCAGCAAGCCGGCGATTTTCAACCTCCTTACCCATCTTTTCCTCGGTAAGTTTCTCGATTTGTATTTCGGAATACTCCAATCGTTCTCGAAGAAAGACAATCTCTTCCTCCATTTCAGCTTGTTGTGAAGCGTCCACAGTCGGCTCTTCTGCAGGTTCACTAGTCTGCTTTCGAGCCTCTGCCAATCCATCTTCTTGTGCCTTCAATTTTCGCTCCAAATCGCGAACTTTTCGCCGTAGCGACTGGTTCTCCTTCTTTTCATTGGCGAGATCGGTCTGGAACTGCACATTCTTGGATATCATCTCCTTGATACCTTCGTCCGATCGGTTTTGCAGAGCTTGGTCAAGAAAATGTATTTTCAATTTGAGGTCAAAATTTTCCTTGCTAAGTTTATCAATCTTGCTGTTCTGCTCCTTAAGTGTCAAATGACTCCTACTGCGGCTTTGCAAGGTTGAAGCCATGCCAGAAGAAGCTGGTCTCTTTTCTGGAGACTGTGACCTGTGCCTTGCCCGATACGCTTGCGCTATTGTATCCGGAACCTGAATATTTTGCACGTGTTGAGCAATCACTGTGTCCGTAGGAGCATTGACATTGAATTCTCCGGGTCGAGGTGTAGCAGGAGGTGATTCCGAGTGTGTTCTTTCTTCGTCTAGGCGATCTAGATCCCTCGAATCATTGAGACCTGGAAAAAGGCCGTTGCTACCAAAAGCTCGGGATCGATCGTAGGTAGGGGTGGCATCGCCGAATCCCGAGACGGAAGACGCAACGCTTCCCAGACTAGGCAATCGCGATAGTCCAGTGCGTGGTCGAGAAGCAAAAGAACTGTCTGTGGATAGTGCTCCGCCCGTCTGCAGCGCATAATCGGCGCTTAATGTGGCGTCGCTTAGAGTATCCCCGTCTGATTTATTGGTAAAGGACGACGTTGAAGAACGCTGACTGGATTGTCTAGTCTTCAAATAACTTGGTCTCTTGAGAAGCCTCGAAGAAAGCGTGGTGCTACTTGTGCTATCGTTGAGGGGTGGTAAAGAGTCGCGTTCCGATTCTTGAGTATTTGGTCGATCGGCAGTTGAAGGGAGACGGTAGTGGCTTGTAGATGCTTCTTGCTCCTGAACTCCTCCATTCGCTATTGTAGAAGATCCTGCTGGACCATCATCTTCCCAGGCACCCTCCTGTGCCCCACCGGCCGTTGCCTCGTCGATTGCAGTTTTGTTGTGATTGCGCTGTGCTGCCGCCGCTGCCGGCGATGATGGCGCAGGTCCTAACTCTGAGGTATTTTCAGTCAAGTCTCCTCCACTTACCCCATGTGCATTACTTCCGGAGAGACCCTGTGCAGGTGTTTTGTACGCGCCAGTTGGTGTTGGAGGAGATGCTGGAGTCACGGCTTCCGTCGTCTCGGATTGTGATTGCCCAGGCAATAATTGAGAATCAGAAGCGCCGTCAGCAGCACTTTCAGAGCGATTGTTTCCGGAGTCTGTCTCGTCTAAATTGGCCTGCGCTGCATTTTGAGTATCGGTACCAAAGACATAAGTATCATCTACTCCCACATGCGCGCTTGGTTGTGCGGCCGGCGAGGCTTCTGGTATGAAGCTTGATTCGACGTCCATCAAATGCCTATTCATCTCCCGCTCATCGACCATTGTAGAACCCGCAGGATCCGTTCGACCCTCGATCAATTCACTTTGTCCATGCACAGAACTCTCAGGAGCACTCAAAAAGCTTTGCTCACCCACTGGGAGCGAAGGTAGATCCGAGTCGGCCTGCTCAAATGTACGGACATCTTGTGGTTGAGCCGGCGGGGTCGCTGCCTGCTCATGTCCATCCTCCTCTAGCTGTTTTTCCGTAGACGGTTCCGATTCTAGTGTGCCGCTTGATGCCATGGGCTCAAGATTTGGTATACTCCCAACAAAGAAACGCGTTGGTCCAGGAGCGGAAATACTCGGGGCGCGAGACGTCGGGTCCACAGAGCAACGGGAGACGGCATTCAGTGGCGTGACGAAGGACCTAGGTATCGCGTACGCGTCTTGTGCTTGACGAGAGAAGGTGACCAGCCGAGTATGGACAGCGCCGTCGTGGACGTTCTCTTTTGTCGTAGTTCGAAAGAACCATCAGGTCACCGGAACAGAATATCGCTCATATGGAGTACTGAGAGAGCCTCTGGTGTGAGTGGGCGCAATAAGGTTCATGGCCGTTCGTGATAATCTGCAGGCTGGCGTTTGACCGCGTTCCGTCACACTTCTCCCCCCTGCCCCGCAACCACCATCGCCATCATCCTATCTTGCAATTCTTTTGACTATTACGTGCGTCAAAATACTTATGTCTCGAAGAAAACCGCTACCATTGGATCAACCACGATTTCAGGCATAATCTCACTTGGCACATATTGCTGCACTACAATTGTCCACAGTACCAGCTGCAGTACTAGATATTCTAAATTTGAACCATTCTTTTCCAAAGATCTTCCCACATTGTGTTCAGCTTGTCTCTATTGGAATCCGACAAGCAAACCTTACTTCCGCTATTTAGTTACCCTGGTACATACGCATCCCCTTGAAGACCCAATACGCCTCAGTAAAGTTGCCGGGGTGCATTCTGACATAGTCCTCGCACTTATCCATGTGCGTCTGCGCCTTGCAGCCGCTACTCTCCCAGACATCATCTGCTCCAGCCCACGCACCACACAGGTCAGTATTGATGATGGGTCGCATGTCCTTGAAATGTGCGTCCCACGTGCACTCGGAACCTGAAAACTGAGCGAGAGGTGCTCGCTTCCAGCTACGTGGGTTTGGAGCGCTTGTGCTGGAAGTAAGATCGGTGGGAATGGCGTGACGTGGAAAGAACCAAATCGTTATTCCCTCCGAAGTCCACTCGGTCGCGAAGACACCGCCCTGCTGAAGGTTGAAATTGGCCCCGAAACTAGCAGTACCGACGGCGTTGGTTGGAGCAACAATACCGCAGCCTGCATTCTTGTCTTGATTGGGAGCATTGACGTCGCAGTTGGCAGTCTTCAGACCGCCTGCGTAAGGTTTTTGGCTAGTCAAGTTCTGAACTGCACAACCAGCAACCGTGTGTAATGTCATTTGGTTGCTTGCTTGGTGGTGGACTCCTTCAATGATATCAATTTCCCCTGTGGATGGCCAAGAATCGCCAGCTCCAAGAAGCCAAAACGCGGGCCACGTCCCACAGCCTGTAGGCATATGAGTGACATCCGCTACAAGGAGTCCATGGTTGTAGTTCTTCTTTCCCTCGAGCCTCACTGACTGACGTCCTTGGGGGCCAGAAGTATCGAATTGCGTGGTGGAGTCTACTGCAATCATGACACTATCATGGTTGTAACCAATCAAATGATTCTGTGCGGCCGCCGGCATCGGCATGTATTGAATAGCGCCGTCAGTAGGGTCTTGCCCAGTGAAGAAATTGAACCCGTCGAAAAAGTTAGACGGACTTGAAAGGAAATCTTCCTTGAGAACATAGGCCGCTGAACCCAGCTGCCACAAATATGCAGCGGCCAGCGCTGACGAGATTTTGCACATTCTGGAGATACCGACCATCGCGTTAATGAATGTGTATGTAGAAACCTAGAGAGATTTCGAGAGACTTGCGAGATTGCGTTGTAAAGTGAGACAAGAATAATTGATCAAAATAATTCGATATGAAACGAAGAAACATTGAAGGAAAAAGTACGCTTGAATCCAATTATCAGAATGGGCCTCATGATTCACAGAGATGAAGAATCCTCGGTCAGCGTGACAATGCAAATCTCTTTGACAATACCGTCGTGGCAAAAGAGGGAGACAAAGGTCTCAATAGGTCACATATGAGCAGTGCTTTGTTCTTTTGAAACATGACAATAGGAAGGTTTCGATTGATCAAGCTGGATATTCGCCGACACACCACCACAATAATACATGCCACAAATGGTTAGCGCACTTCCATAAATACAAGAGAAATTTCGACAACCACAAGACAGCATGCACGAGTATTAGATGCCGTGCGATTACCGATGAAATTTTGGTGAAGTCTTGAAAACCGTAAACCATATGTTCCTGCGCTTGAGACCATGCTGCCGATACCATCATGGAAGCAATCCAGCATAGCAAGGACCGAAAACACCTCGACCTGAGCATGTTACACAATTACACTTTGCCCGCCGCGCGAGCCTCCTTGACCTGATCAAAGACCTAGAAACAAAAGTTAGAAAAGAGAAATGCTGCGTACGAGTATAGATACTTACCTTGAGCATTTTGCGCCTCGCTCCCAGAGCGTTGACACCACGCTGTTCCAGTCCCGCATCATCAAGCTCAATGAGTTCCGTCCATTTCAGATCCTTGAGGTTGTCGGTATATTTGTGCAGCCTCAAACTCCGTAACCAATTGGGAATGTCTTGGAGAAGACCCGCATCGGTGGGATCCTCAGGTGGCTTGGAACTTCCTCGTCTGCCTCTTGGCGATCGCCCACGGTTCATTTCAGAGTGATCGGACAAATATCCTTCGTGACCTCCACCCATCCCCATCCCGAACTGATTCAAATTGAGACCTGCAAGCTGGCCGCTGAGCATTTGCTGAGACCCGTCGTAAGCAGCGAGAAACCCGTTGTTCTGCGGCGAGGTAAAATTCATCGCGGACACGCCAGGTGCACCTGAGATGGCGATGCCTGGAGAGTTTGGACGAGATCGCCGTCCCTGCATAGCTGCAAGTTGTTGGGCTTGAAGAGCAGCTGCTTGTTGTGGAGTCAGGATCTGTCCAAGCTGATCGGTCATAAGAAGGCCAGTGCCTGGCATACCCGGTGAAGATATTTGCTGCTGGTTGCCATTACCTTGACCTTCGGTAGATCGAGCTCGGCGATATTTGCGCACGTCGTCGAGTTGAATACGGTTGTTGACAGTGGAAAGAGCAGCAAGCTTCATAGCAGTCGCATTTGCGACCATGTCTGCTTGAGAAGCATTTGCCTGGCCGGGTTGCTGCTGCTGCTGTTGTGGTTGGCCGAAGTTACTGACCATCGGGGTATTGACCATGGATGCCCAGTTGCCGCTTCCCGCATACGGAGAGAGTACGGACAAACCGCTGTTTGGTGGATCGCCAGCGTTCACGGTCGTATTTTGCAAATTGCCATCATTGCCAAGTTGAGCCGGCCTACCGGAGCGGAGACCAGCGGAGGGAGGAGGCTGAGCGAACTGTCCCATGGGTTGATGGCCAGAGGACGACTTCGGCCTAGCACTGGCGTTCTGGTTATCAGCAGGCCGAGAGGTCCAAGGAGATGGTGGTGGCGCCTGGTGATTTTCCTTCTTGGTGCTCTCGGAAGTTGACAGACTCGGAGCATGATATGAAGTGCGCTCGCCAATTGCAGCGCTATTACGATTCGAAGTGGGAGCAGTTCCGGTCTGCTGCGTAAACTCGGCTTTTTGTTTCGCAATAGCAGCCGCCGCGTCTGGGAACATGGAGTTGATTGTTGAAGCATCGAGGCCAGAGTTTCGCTTTGCACTTGGGGATGGTGGAGGACGTCCGAGGCCCAATGAATTACGCGAGCCCTCAACAGAATATTTGCTCATGGCGTCGTTCAGCTTTTGGGACATGGGATCTACCCTTGTTAGCGATCTGCATTTGCTTGTCCCAAAGGAGACTTACCTTTCTCTCCAAAGTTTGCTGGTGAGAGCACGCCTGACATTGGGTGACTCTTCGCCATCTGTTGAAGAACTTGAATGAAGAAACGTATCTGGACCTGAGTAGTTTGTTGAAGCAAGGCATAGAGAGCAGCTGTTCGCTCTGCCTCAGAGAGAACACGAAACCATTGCTCGATGGCACTGAGCTCATCTTTGAAGTCCTGATCCAGCGTAGCAGCTGCCATCTCTTCAAGTGTAATCTCATACTGGTCAATATCGGCGATCCACTGCTGTGCTGCCTTCTCCATTTCGTCCTGGTTGCCTTGACTTTGAGCTTGATTGAAGTATACCTCAGACGAAGGTCTGATTCCCCGAATTTGTGGTGCCGCAGAGAATGAGCCCATATCAGCCGAGGCGCGGAGAGCATGGCCACCGCTGACTGTTCGATTCGAGGGTGGACGGAGACTAGAGTTGCTTGTCTCAGGTGTACTGTTGCGATTTCCCGCAAGATGGCTGATAGATGACATTTTGATAGATGTTAGTCGATATCGGAGAATAAGAGGAAGGAGAGTCGTTTATGGAGATGAGAGTTTTTGGAGCTTTGTGCTTTAGGTAGCTGTCGAGGTTGGGAACCGAGCAATAAGGTTTCCAAAAATAGAATCCTATTGTGAGACAATAGCACAATAGCTATTGTTGAGATACGGCAGTGCGAGAAATTAGATTTCGTTTCAAAGGCTCCTGCAGTGCCCGCTGACCTCAAAGGAGTCCCCAGGTTGATTGTATTGGGCGGTAACAAAGGTGGACGTGGTGGTGAATCGAGGATGTGAATTAAACCGAGGCGAGTGAATAAGTCAACGTCGAGTCACCTATGTCATAGTTTGTAAAAGAAGACTCCCGTGCCAGCCAAACCCGTGGAGGAATCTGCGTGACAGAAGCTGGATGCGGCAGAAAAGCTACACCAGGATTGCGGATAGCAAGTCTTAGGCAGATACAAGTCGGCTGAAAGCTGCCGGCGCCTCGATGGGAAGAGAAAACTTGGGGAAGGAACAGAAAGGAGGAACAGCCAGGTACACCAATAGAATCACTCCACGGCTTCCGCGAGGACAGGCGTGTGAGAGCGAGTGTGCAATGGGACACAGTGGGTGAGGAAGCCGTCAAAGGTTGGAGGACAAACCTGGACACTTGCCGGTGCTTGAGAAATTCCGATCCGGCGGCTCCCCGTCCTCCCCATTGTCCCAATAAGAGCCCTGGAAGGGGCTCTATTAGTGGCTCCCTCGGCCGGCGGCGGGCGCCTCTTCACCCTCCCACGCTTTCATACAACTGCTTTCTATTAAACTCTCTACGTTTCACGACTCCCCGTGGCGGCAACCTTAGTTCATTCAAACCTTATTACATCATTTTATCGGATATCTGGAGCTTGTATCTACCATGGAGTTTGGCATTTGATCTTCTCTGAAGACATGAGTAACCGACCGTGCCAAGCCAACTGTGGAACCATGGTCACAGACAACAGCATGCTTCGACACGTGTTAAAGACATGTCCGGGCATCTTATGATCTTAGCACTAGCCCCTCTGGTTCCCCCTGGTCGTCTTCAAACTTTGCAGCAATCTTCCAATCAGAGAAAATCTGCAAGCGGCCCACATAAAACTCGAATCTTTTTTGGCATGTAGCACGGTGGCACCCTGGTGGACAGAAGTATCCGGCCCACCCTACCACTCTGCCTCACCGTCGCCAACTGTCTAATTTGGTTTCGTCTCGCTAAATTTACTATTTTCTGGGATTGTATTTTATGTATGGCGATTTAGCTATATATTTATAATATTTTGGTATTTTATTTATGATTGTTTGGATTTCTTTCTACGAGATTTGGTGGTAGGGTGGGCCGGATACTTCTGTCCACCAGGGTGTGTAGGATAAACTGAACCCTGTTCATTAGCGAACCAGATATCCATCGCAGCCGGGACTCGAGCTTCAAGCCTTCTCTGTTTTAGTGCTTCGCTCTGATGTTCGGTTTGGCCATGCGTGAAACATCGCTGACTTTGCCTACCGGTGAGCAAATGCAGACACTGTACGGCCGACCGGTGGAAAATATTAGTCACCGGATGTTGGTGTGCTCATTCGAAGTCTTTGCGCTCATATCGTCCACCCGCCGGACGTTCACCAGTACATCAACAATATCTATAATCGAGCGTGTACACTGTTGTTCACCCAGTCAACCATTTACTATGCCCTGTGGACGTCTGCAGGATCTTGCTCGTTTTGTTGAATCTGAACTTTAGTCACCGGTCATTTGTTTACGACCGTGGCCTGCAAGCGCTTGACTCGCTTCTGCCCCAGGGTGCCTTCTCACATGTC
The DNA here is from genome assembly GCA_021030935.1 of Astrothelium subdiscretum. Taxonomy (NCBI): domain Eukaryota; kingdom Fungi; phylum Ascomycota; class Dothideomycetes; order Trypetheliales; family Trypetheliaceae; genus Astrothelium; species Astrothelium subdiscretum. Next base: position 444,808 of record JAGFMW010000003.1, read on the forward strand.
TTTATTCGTCTGTTTCTGGGGATTCAGTCCGCTACAAGCTTTCTACGATCCCCGGTTGTCAAAGCTTAGTTACCAGATCTTAAGCCTCCACTCCTGGGTTTATCTTTAGGTGATCTTCCAAGAGAGAGCTATACTTTTGCGGAAAACCAAGTTCAATCTCTTGAGTAGCTCCACGTCTCTAGCTGACAACCAGAGGTACTAGCTCTGCAATATGTTCTGTAGGGGTTACTACAAATAAGTTAGCTTGATTTGATGAAGACGGTGACATGAATGGACTCTTCAATATAGCTTATAAATGCGACTCGATAATCTCGATCTCTGCAGCCTCTGACCAGGGATCACAGTTAAGAACTCCGAGAGCTCCGAGAGCTCCGAGAGGAATAGAAAGGTTTCCCCAAAAATTGCTTGATTATCGATTTCTACAAGCAGAAGTCCGGTGGAAATCCATACCGGCGGATGACTCGGTTTCGCCCCGGTTTCCTCCCAGATGATACGTGTTGAGGAATCGATAGAGACAGTGTACAATTCGCCAAAAAGCTGGTCCGAAAGTAATAAAATGGACCAAGTAAAGAGCGGCGACTTCATCACGCCGTCTCCTAGTAATACGCCTCGAGGCATTACTGGACCTTCATAGTGTATATAAAGGGGAGGGTCCGAGCGTTCTCCCTCTGGCTAGAGCAGCGAGAACGAGCTCATGAGCACGTACGAAATAATTAGAGCAAGTGTGTAAGACGCGTTTGTAAAAGCGCCGGCTGATCTGACAAGGATACTACTACGCCGCATATAGCTGTGCGCGCGCCGGAGGAAGCATGGCCCGCTCCTGCGGTGGCGGTACCGGCGATTTCCAGCCCTGCGGCTAGAAGTTGACCACCATTCCCGACCTCGCATCTAGCGATGCACCTTCTGAAGCCAATAAAGAAACCAAACCTGTTCGCGTCATCTGGGGCCCGAAGACCCATCCCATGTGGGGAGCGCGGGTCGTCACATTCATCCCGCACACCAGGAATGCCAGCTCCTCCACGAGTCTCTTACCAACCTAAGTCGTCGTTGCGTACGGAGTACGGCTGAACCCTTGCGAAGGACTGCGCGTGTTCTCCCATGGAATTTCTGTGCATTGCACATCTCTGGCAAATACCCAGCTCTCCAAATTGCGAGACTTGACATGTAACAATCGTGATCTCCTCCAGAACGAATGTGGGGACTGTCTCCTGTCATCATAAGCAAACCTACTAGTATTCCACCGCATCAATCCGGCCGTATCCTAGATTACCCTTTTTCTATTTCCAGCTCTTCCCGTGGGACGTATCAACGCTTGTCGATCGCAAGTCTCAGAACCATGACCCAGTACTTACTACCTCCCATAGACTACTGCACCAGTTTGCGGATATTACGACACTTGCTAGCTTCGTTGTGCTCACGCAAGGTATCGATGCCATTCCGAGTGAGCTCAAGATGCTAGAGTGGCTTCCCGCGCCTTACTCGTAGCCCTCAGCGCGCGATAGTCAGTTGCTCCGATGCCATGGCACTGTCTTCATGATCCTAGATCTAGGGAAACTGAAATCTTTTTCTCTGCTCCCGCCGCACTAGCGCATTTTGATGTACTGACCTCGTAGTGCATACAGAACTCTGACGACAAGTATGCATGACTGAGGATAGGAGCTTGCGGACTACTGAAGCTATCTTCGAGATGCAAATAGACGATTCTGAAGATCGATCATACAGATTTGCCTCAACCTAAACTCCCGTAAGCAGACAGTTTTTTGCTTATTTTCCAGCCATCTATTTTATACTATTACCTGCATCTGTGCGAAGAGTTTACTTTTTACGGCACTGGCCTGGCTAGGCAGTGGTCCGGCTCTTGTCGAACGGCGTTTCAGCCTAGAGATTAAGTGGTGAGTATGTGCCTTCAGCTCGCATGGTAAGCACAGGGCCAATGAGATCGCACTAAACGTGTATCAAGGACACCTGGTCACCGTCATAAGCACAAATAGCATCCATCAAGCTCCTTGGGGGCTTTATTTGGCGAAGTCCTCCCCGCAGCCTCGCTCTAAATCCTTCCCGAGCTTACAGTAAGTACCACTCTGCCTACATCTCATGAGACGTTCCCATCTACATACCTATCTTCACTTAAAAGAATACCCTGCCTGCTTAGCTCTACCCTATCCAGCCAGATAATCTCTATAAATTCGCTATTTATTTTACAATCCGCCCCCATCCTGAACCCCGTGTATTCAACCCCGTACTTTCTAGCCCTCAGTTCCTTGGCTTTCTCAAGAAGACTATTTGTTGAATCTTAGTATCGTGGAAATACCTGACGGCATCAGCGTTCCCACCCTGAGCCATGTCAACATTCGCGTCCGCGCAGACAGACAAGTCTGTCATGGAAGAACATCAGAATTACAACCGGTGGATGCCGACGGGAGCGCCAACACTACCTACCAGTTCTTACAATTTTCATCCTCTTCAAGTGTCACAGCCACACCAAATGAACGAATTTCCTATCTTTCTGGACCCATCTATGCCAGCGCAGTCACACAGGCCGTATCAGCATCAACGACCACTGCACCCGCATCAAAGAAATGGTAGTGGAGACAGTATGCTAGGACCACCAACCAGCTCGTTCTACATGCCGCCAGTCTGCACTTTGCCTACCATTAATCAAACGTATCCAGGAACATTTTCTGAACTCTCAGAAACTTATATGTATCCGAGACGCCATTCTCCGTCTTCATCTCTAGTCCCAGCGACGGATCCTCAAGCAGTGCGCCAGTCACGATCAGCCTCCTTTAATTCAACGGGCGCTTTCCCAACGGATGTCTCTCAGGCCGCATCTCATTCTGACTTTTCACGGGGGGGTTCCCCTTCAATGACAGATCTCTCTGGCTACGGGTATCTAAATGTGGACGGCACTTGGTCATGTGCATTTCCTGGTTGTACCTCAAGAGCGACTTTCACTCGAGGATGCGATCTTCGAAAGCATTACAAGCGACATACCAAGTCACTATTTTGCCGTCACGAGGGATGTCCGCAAGCGAAAGAGGGTGGGTTCTCCAGTAAGAAGGACCGCGCAAGACACGAAGCGAAACACAATCCCGGAATTCTTTGCGAATGGGGAGGTTGTGAGCGTGTTTTCAGCAGAGTCGATAACATGGTAAGCCAAACCAGAGTAAAACCTGTATGGAAGTTCTCAGGCTGACATTTCCCGCAGAAGGACCATGTCAGAAGGATCCATAAGAAAGGGGTCCGATGAACGGATTTTGCCACGCTGATCCGATGGATAACAAATGATGTCGCGTTTTCACATTCGCCCGTCCAGACGACCAGCAAGCGATTGCAGACTTTTGCCATCGATACGTAGGATTGCTTGCGTACGTCTCTTGCACACGCGCTCGCAGGCCTCAGCTCATCAACGTCATACTGGGATCTGGCCATCATGCTGCATAGGTTTCCATTTTCAACCTGCTTTCCAGCTGGCAGTACTTCGATGAAGCAGCTGCAGACGTTCGTGCCACGGTCCAGGAAGAGCAATTGCTACGATCTCAGTTGGGGGCGAGGAACGCGGCACATCGAATCCCTGCAGGCATCGTTCGCCGTTTGTGTCATCCAATTTACGCGGCTAGCGTGAAGGACATGCAGGGGATTAAATCAAACTCCGTCTTATCTGAAATTTTAGGTGGCACACCGATTACTTCACAGCCAGCCAGGCTACAGGGCTCAGAGCAGCGAACGCAATAATCCAAACGGTGTGCTTGCTTGGAAAGACAGGACAGGGTAGAGCCAGACTAACCTTGTTGGATCTCTCTGGTGCTTGTCAGGGTATGCTAGTGGGGGGCCTTGCAGCAACTGCGTACCAGAACTTCGGAAGCTTTTCTTTTCCGGTGTATGTACACGAACAGGGCCACTGACCAAACCGAGTAGACAGGCGCTACGAGGTACCAACACACATGTAGTGCAACAATGTTTACATTAACGAGCAAACCATGCGAAGGATGAAATCTCAGGCGAAAATTGGCGCACGTGCTTCGAGAAAATTTCCCAAAAATATCCTCGGCCAAGCTGCTTCCTCAGGCAGATATCCAGCAAATCGCGTTTCATGTCAGAATCCAATCGGACATGTCAGCCATGCCTAGATCTCTCGCACCTCAATGAAGTGCGGGAGAACGTTCACCCGTAAGCGCTCGCATTTCCTACCTGCTTACGAGGCGGAGATTAGCCGTGAAGATCTGTGGCTGGAGCCGCTGAAATACCCTGCCACTCCACCTATTTGTCACCGCTGCCTTTAGATCTCTTTTCGCCGTTTTTAGAAAGAACTCATAACGAAAGTCGCGGTAAGAAATAGGGGAACAATCTGCGCTATTTTCCCACGATCCGATCAGCTACCAAGGTAGCCTTCGTACCTGTCTGCGATCGATAGGGCGGAACGAGCGGCAATGCCTGCTGTTGATGAGTGAATGAAACCCTGTCCCGGATAGAATCCAGTCACGATTACGAATGACTGCGCAGAAATAGCAGGGTTTGCGATTTGCGAACCCGACCGTTTCGGCCGACTCTCTTTCTACGATTGCATTGCGGCGAAGGTCAAAAAATTTCTGCCTCGTAGATAACGGAGTACTCTCGGCCGAATCCTCGCTAAGCAAAGACAGACTGACAGAGGAGCTCTTGAAAGCCCGGCCGAGAAATTCGTATGGAGAACCCCTCGAGCCCTACGGAGGGCTGAACGAGCTGACCAGTCTAATCTCTGTACTAATGCCATGTATATTGCGGGGGCGATCTGACGACTGCGGACCTTTCCGTCTCGTATGTGTCACCCTGGCTGCTGGACCGTGTGTTGATGATCATGGAGTGCATGGGTACGCGCTCCTCTCTTCTAATGCGCGCTTCGGCTCTTTCTGGGAATCGCCCTCTCCATCAAATCCGCCTCGCGAACACACACCGATAGTCTTGCTGGCTTCATTAGAATGATTTGCATCGCGGTTATTTGTCGATTGAGTTGTGTACGTCAGGTTCATCCCAATGTCAGCGCAGGAGAGATTAAATTGATGTAAAGTCATGCCCAAAGGAGAGATTTTTGATCATGTAAAACTTGCGCTGGTCGGATGACTCAATGAGCGTGAGACTCCTGTGAGAGCTCAACTTGCCTTCAAAACAGCAAAATATGCATTCGTCATCGCCTCAATTAAGGTCAGATATTGGAGATTATGTTCAGAGCCGTAGCACAAAACACACTGACTAACGCCGAGCACACGGGAGCTAACTCACTGTTCTGAATAAGTATTTTGTAGAACGGTGCAATCGATGAGAGTGAGTGAAGGTATAAACAGTGAGTAGAGATGTGGACGCTTTGATTGGCGGGGATGGTAAGTCGGGGAGAGCATTCGCCTGAGGGTACAGAGTACTCCCGATGAGCTTCCACCCAAGCACTCTTCAACTCCTTTCGTTTGCTACCAGGCTTTTTATAAACAACCGCGAATATGCTCAAGCGCTCACTCAGACAGCAGTCGAATACACTTGATTTGCTTGAAAGATTTGCCAGTAGCAGACATGTCAAAGACGTTGCTATGGCAACAACGCCAACAGCAAGACCACATCGCGAAGAACGAGCGATCAAGTTGTTACAACGTACCATTCCATGCCCATTGTTATTTGATAGAGAAGTCGTACCTCTAAAATGGCCCGGTTGAATGATGACAGTGATGATGAACTACCGGATCTCCGAGATATTATCGATCAACACGCGCAAAAGGCGTGGCCTCAATCTCAACCTCCAGCCCAACGAAAAGCCACCTCGGGTAAGGTAGGGAACGGAAGAGCATTGGGAAAATACAAGATTTCAAGGCCAATGGAGGAAAGTTCCCGGGAGAAGGCATTACCGGTGGCACATTATCAAGATTCCGAAAATCCTCTCGAGAGAATGGATCAGCTAGAATGGAATGGTAGAGGGCGAATCTCGAGCCTCGCTCAATCTCGGATCCAGTCTCATCCTCTCGAAGAAAGACCACCCAAGAAAACAGAAACAGAATTTGTGAAACGGTCTGGTCTATCCACCGCGCGAGCGACCCCTGGGCGATTTGCAAAGAAAAACATCAGCGATTACAACCCACAAAAGCTACGAACTGATGCTGATGAAGGCAACGAGAGCTTTTCCAACAATTCCGATGCGCCTTTCGGAGATGAGGGAAGCAGCACAGACAGTGACGATGTCTTTGATGTGCGGATACCGGGCCGAAAAGTAATACAGAAAAACGTGCCTAAAAATTCAGACAGCCGACATGGAACACGGTCCTTGGCACTTAACAGGCCGGAATCCCAATCAAATGAGGTGTCTCGCCGTGTTCAAGGATTGTCGAGAACAGAAAATATCATTGATTCTGACCCAAGAAAATTCCACTCCGAGAGCTCTTCAGACACTGACAATGACGCACTCCTCAAATTGTGAGTATTTCATAGAGAATCCGACATTTGATACTGACTATCTCATAGCTCACCACCACGGCCGCACTCTCCTGGAAAGCTACATTCTCCCATACGGCCCTCAACACCTCCCTCCCAAAGACCATGCACACCGCCTCCAGTTAGCCCTCCTAAGAATCGGCTAACTTCGCCAAGTAAGAAGCATATCTCTGTGCCGAGGCATCCTCATAGGCCTAGTTTCGACTCATTTTGGGACCAGCATGTGGTGAATCAATGGACGGAGCAGCATTCGCCACGCAAAATCCTGCACTCGCCTTCGAAATCGCGGTTTCTTGATTCTCTACGTGCAATGATGGAAGATGAGGATGACAGTCCTCCGAAATCACCCATAGCTTCGCCCAGGAAAGGTCGGAGTAGGAGTCCGAAGAAGACAGACGTAGAAAAAAGCGCTGCAGTAGCGCGAAAAACCTTTGAGTCTGAGAAGCACGCAATAGCCAGCAGATTCCTCAAGGAATTGGACGAAAAGATTGCTGGCGGAAAGATCTCGGAGATGGCGAATGACGGCGACGGGGTTAGACTGGAGTGGAACCGAAAATTGAATTCGACGGCAGGTCGAGCGCACTGGAGGAAAGAAGGCCGACGAGAGAACCGTTTGGTCGGACAAGACAAGGGAGAGATCAGATTTCGACATGATGCGAAGATTGAACTGGCGGAGAAGGTCATTGACTGCGAAGGTCAGTCTCATTCACCTCAATTGCCGAACATCTACCATGTGTTGACACATCCAGAACGCCTAATAAACGTCATTGCGCATGAATATTGTCATCTTGCCTGCTTCATGATCAGTGGCATTCGAGACAATCCTCACGGCAAAGAATTCAAGGCTTGGTGAGCAGCCCCTATGCCAGACCAGCATCTCCAGACTAACTAAATAGGGCACGCAAATGCACGACTGCGTTCGCACACCGCAATATCGAGGTCACGACCAAGCATTCCTACGTCATCGACTACAAATATGCTTGGGCGTGCACCTCCTGCGGCACGGAATACAAGCGGCATTCCAAGTCCATCGACCCTTCCCGGCACGCTTGCGGATCCTGCAAAGCGAAATTGGTTCAGACCAAGCCCGCTCCGCGGGGTGCGAAAGGGCCGAGCGAATATCAAGAATTTGTCAAGAAGGTTTTCAAGGATGTGAAGAAGGGAAATCCTGCGATGAAGCACGGAGAGATCATGGAGATTGTTGGGAGGATGTACAGAGAATCGAAGACCGGTCCTGACAAGAACACGGCGGGAAGCGAGAAGCATGCGGACACGAAGCTTGGTGGATTGGTCAAGGAGATGGAGGTCTTGGTTATTGAGGATGACTGACGAGTATTTGGTTTCTTTTGCTGTGGTAGACCATGGTGCCACCAGGATCTGGTGTTTGTGTATCGACTTGCCCCCTGTGGATGGCGTAGATATGCAGTTGTCTCTATCGTCACACTTTTGGGAGAAGTATATAGCCTAGGTGTGATAACAGCGCCGAAAAGGGCCATACTTTCCGAGGCGAGTCACCCCACGAATAGTAGTACAGACCGTGAAATAAGGTGTAGGATACAGTGTCTTGGAGAGTCTCGTAGATCATCAATTTTGAGGGTCGTGGCTACATATTGACGTCGAGGTGTATTTCCAACGCGACTGCGGCTGTTGGTGAAATGCTTTTATATTGCTCAGCGGCCCTCCAATGAGCTCTAGTTTGGTCAATTGTTATTCCTACCACTTATCTCTGTTCTGACCGCATCTGCCAGCCCAATGGCTTTTCCTAAGTCGAAGGGCTTCCCAACTGAGAGCGAGCGCCACTTTTGCTATCGCCTGTAGGGATCGAAACCGTGCATTTGCACTGGGTAGAGATCTTTGAAATCGGGGGCTGTCGAAAGGTCAGTATGGCGACTGAGACCACGAGAAGTCCAATGACTCTGAGATTGCACGTACTTCGCCTCCGACGTTTCGCTACTGATACTATTGTGCGCGCGGAAATTAGGGTGCTTTTGATATGGTTTTCTTGTTGATTCTGCTTAAATTCTCCCCAACTCAAAAGCCCCTAATGGTTCTTAAGCCAGACCTTTCTCGGATGTTTGCTGGCACATTGTTCTAGGGATCTCAGCACACGCAGGTCCTCTCGTGAACATTGGAAAAGTGTCATAAGCGGGAGCCACGTGAATTGCAACCAGTGGGGATGTGGTTGCGGACCACCCCTTAAGTTTGAGTCCACCAAGATGAAACCTTCACACCTCTCCTCGCCAATGACATTCCAGATCTCCCAAAAATAAAAAGATGGTAACAAAAAAAAAAAATAAAACAACCAGCGCTGCGGACAAGATTCGAACTTGCGCGTGCGAACACAACAGATAACTGAAATCAAAGAATTCAAGTCTGTCACCTTAACCACTCGGTCACCGCAGCGTGAATTAAAATTCCAATTAGAATTGTAAATAACCTGTAACTTGTCTTCCTTTGTGTCTCTCTTATCGCGCCTCATAGCCTCGGCTTCATAAAAGGGGTCTGGCTTTGTATGTGATCTCTAGCCCCCTACTTGCTGGCTCTGCGCCATGTTTCGCGATTGACTGTATCATGATCCTGTCAAGGAAATTTCATCGTCTCTTACAGTCCCGCTACCCACGGTCTCAATTTGGCACGTAATATTGTTCTTCAGGGCACTTTAAACCCGTGCTCTGCTAATGTACACACTAAAAAAAAAGTGGCTTTTCGAAAGCTAAGATTCCTATTCAGGAGATGAACAAAACCATTGCCTGAGGGTATTTCTTTTGACCAAGTGCGAATAATTTTCTTCGTTGAATCCGTCATTGTCAAGGAGAACGACGCAGGGATCCTTGTCGGAAGAAAGAAACAGAAAGAAACCTCCATTACCCGCTGATGAACTAACGAAGGCGTTGCCATAACTCACAAAACGGAACAGCAACATATCGTCAGTACCCTAGAGCCGGAGTTACGTAACGTACGTTAGGTACCCGCGTATTCCAGTGAGCCATGAATTGGGAGCAATTTGACAAGGGTTCTTATGAAGAATCTCTCGATCTGTTGAAATCCGGTCTGATCCTGGCTGATTGATTTTGCAATGTTCCACCCGTCTTTCTCCGTTGCAAAAGATGAAGGGTAATTCGAAAGTGTTCCCTTCTTATTTCTTCAAGAGCCGGATCGCACGAAAGAAATGGCGTCTGCGAGCTCAAATGTTTGTGAGGCAACCTGTCCGATGTCGTGCCAGGAAAATGGTAAAACTCAGAGCGTCGTCACTCCACTCTCCACGCTATACTGCCCGGTATCTTGGTTTTAGCTGATGGGAGATTCTTGGGTCTGAAATGTTGCCTCTCGGTGTTTGGTCGTGTCTTTGCCCCCAGATCCGATTCCATTGCTAGGATTCACGAAGGTATCTGGAAGGGTTCATGGAGCATGATGTTGATAGCATGAAGATCAGCGGCGGCAGTTCGTACTGTCAATAGTAAGAGACATCAAAGAAGGTTTGTGCTTCTGGGAGGAAGGTACGTGGTCCTGCCTCTGCACAGCTGACAGAATATGGCGTTCACCGATTGGGGTTCGCCCTATCTACGATTTGCGGTTATAGTAACCTAACAATTACAATAGCCTCGAGATAGATCTCGATTACAGTTTACAACTACATCTATTGAACTAGAGTAGGGGTACCCCATCAAGATCTTCGATATCTTCTTGAGTACCGCCCGCAATCTTGTCGCATCCTAGCTTTTAGCCATTTTTTTTCTCTTTGGCTCTTTGACATGCGGATCCTTGTTTCCCTGCTCTATTTCCCTCCCGAAATGCATATAGGGTATCTTTAGGTCATGATCTTCGTAGTATTTGTGGTCGTCATCAGTCGTGAAAGCATCGTCATCCATTTCTCCTGCACTTGAAATTCTACTGGGGTCTCCACCAATTTGTTTCGCAGCCATGTCTTTCTTAGTTCTCTTTGACTGCTCGTAAGCAGCAAGTACGAGGTCCTCCCCATAAGCCCATTCCGGTGTGTCCCATCTTCCTCGTACTAGCACAATGTTCCCGGCCCCAAATCTATCCTGCATGCTTTCAATAGTTGTATCAGGTATTGGGGTAACCAGATGTAACGTCTGATTGGCAACATCGATGCCCCGTACAATAGCCTGACCTATGGTGAAGGATTTCCGTGGATCCAGAGGTGTAGTGTAGCCATCGTCACCCGTCAACAAATAAGGCAAATTCTCGGTAGGTGTACGAATGACTCGAGGCCATAATGATTCCTGCAAGGGTGGTAGATTCTGGAAAACAGGCCTCCCGTTCAAGTCCGCCTCTAAATGTACATCGATGGCCGTACCGTCGTCGATACTGCTTTCGCTGGCGTCGGGCGGCTGAAAAGTCGAGAATGCAGCTTCCTCCTCCAGCACTACGATTGAGACTAGACCGCCCTCGATTATTGTAGCGAGGTATTCGGGCGACACAGTCTCGCCATACAACATAATTCCGCGGAACCCAGGAGCTTTTTCATCATAGCGAACCACCCAAGGCTTTATTGATGTTAGGGGTATCGCGTTCCACTTCATGCTTCCATCACTATCGACCTCGCTGCTATGAAAATAGGACATAGCCTGCATCGCCCTTAGTTCCGCTGATGTCCTTGCAGCAGACTGAAACTTTGGAACAGAAATTATATGGACGAGATTATCACCGACTGCTTGTTGCAAAACCGTATGAATACTTTTGTCAGGTTTATTCTCCAGATAGATAACATCAGAGGGCGTCCACCTGCGAATGAATTGGTCGAGGATATCTAAGCCAGAGCCAATCACCCAACCCGGACAGTTGATCACAAGCGGTGTGCCGGGATGCTGCTCAAGAGCGCGCTGGTACTCGCACATAAGTTGATCGGCAGCCTCCAAGAAATGTATAGGATCCCACTTGGGCGACAGCGCGATCAGAGCATGCGCTCGTATTAGGCGAAAAGCCGGAGTGGCATTTGCGCAAGGATGTGTAAAAGAAGGGCCTAGTATCGGCTGTCGTATCTGAATGAGAGACACATGCCCTGGAGGAGAGAACTCTGGTTGTCCAGGGTCCAGGTCAAGCATGAACGTAGTCTGGTATACGACATCTCCTAACGACGGGCTTGCTCGCTCGGTAATGAGACGATTCGTTATCATACGGCCAAATGTGGACTTTCCCGTGGATTTGGCACCGCAAACAAGTACGGTCGGTACGCGTCCATTCTTCCGATCACATAATGCGTTGATGATTGCGAGTTGCTCAATGTGGCCACATAATGGGAAAATAGTCCTGTTCAAAGGGTCACTTGCCGAGGACGGCATCTTAGAAGTGTAAGCCTCAGCCGATTGGAATCAACAGCACTAGTTACTTACAAAACAAAAACTATCGTAAGATTCACTGAGTTTTGTCATGCCAATTTTGAAACCGTCACGGTTCCAAATACGGTGGAATAAAGGTGACAGCGACCGTAACTTGCGCACAGTCTGCGAACACGTTTTCACATAAACCTTAGCCGCTTTGCTAGAACAAGTAAGGTAGGGCAGTGCATGGGTTGTTGGAGCCGAAACGATATGGAGTACTTCGCTGCTTTCTAGGGTAGCGCCATAGATGTCAATCGTTCCGTGCATTACCTGCAAGCCATACTGGCCCAGTAATGTGAGGGTCTCCCCAAGACGCAGTGATAGAACAACGCCGTCTTCGACATGCTTCGCCTTGTTGAGAGATGGATCCCAGGTAGAGAGGAGCCTAGGCGCAGTAGACGACGCTCCGTCGTCTAATTCCGTCTCTGATTCACTCCGAGGACTGTGACCACGATACAAGTGGTCAGGAACATAGAACGGCTCGTCCTTTCTAGATTGACCATTGGACTCAGACGAAAGCTCTGATCCAGTGGAACTTGGGAATTTAACGGAAGCAACAGTCTCTCGGTGTTTTGCCTCGTGGGCGACAGCAAACGCGCTTTGCGGAGCTTTGGCTGTGATTCCATGTCAGTGTCACATTACTGATATTTTGGAGTGAGCCACAAACTTGGTGTTAGATTGAGGAACGCCCCCTGCTTCCTCTTCGTCCCCATCTCCTTCGATCAACCTCGACGGCGAGAAAACTATTTCCTTGCAATTGACCATGGAGGTTGGAGAAATCAATGGAATGTTCGGCCGTCTCTCGGGCTTCCGATTTGTAGATTCGACATATTGCCCCACCAGTTTTTTCTGCCACCGCCCTGGCTCCATCCCGATATTTCTTTGCTTGCTCTTCGACATTACAAGGATTACAAGGCTTGGACTATCGCATAGCTTCAGCTTCAGCTTTTCAACAATGGCCAAGAAAGCCAAGGAGATACAAGAGGCACCAACCGAAGCTAATGCCAAAAAGGCGGCCAAGAAGATACCCAAATCCTCGGAATCAACCAAGATGCCTATCCCAAAAAGCGAGGAGATAATTGTTGATAGCGATGTTGACTCCGAATCTGACGATCAACATACTGCGACCAGCGCAGATAATATGAAAGGCACTGAGTCTCAAAAGACGATGATAGGTCAAGCTCAAGAAGGTGCAATTACCACAGCCGCGCGACCTTCGGCGGAAGACGACAATGAGGAAAATGGTTCGGATGGCAGTGAGGGAGAAGAAACATCACAGAATCAAAATTCAGCAGGGCAAGTCAATGGGCAAGGCGAAGACGAGCGAACTGCTCATCGTGATCAAAATGAAGCCAAGCGAGGCGTCAAGTGCGTGCCTCGTATACCCATCAATTCTTATGTATACAAATACTCAAATAATTGATTAGGAGAAAAGCATCGAATCAAGAGCAGACGACTGTCGTACCTGTAAAATTCCAACCACCAAAGGGGTTTGAGCTCGCAAAGCCACCCAGCGCATCATCCGTTCCATCGCTGAAGCGCCTGAAACCTTTAAACCTCGAGGGAAAGCAACTGTGGCACATTACAGCACCAGCAAAATTATCGCTTAGTGCCATTAAGGATATAGATCTCGACAAAGCGCAGAACGATGAGCTTGTCCTGGCTCACAAGGGAGCATCTTATGGTGTCACACAGAGCAAGGAGCCTGAACAGAGTGACGTAAGACTACTCATACCCGGTGAAGGAAATGAAGTATTAAAAGCAAGTAAGTGAAGACTGTTTCGGTGTTGGTGTTTAATTTGCACTTACATATGACCCAAGCCCAAAATCGCGTTGTGAAGACATTACATATCCATCAACTTCTGCAACCCGTAGATACCTCATTCACACCAAAGATTGAGCTCAAGGGAACCGGTGCAGCATCTTGTATGCGCCTTCCTCGTTCAAAGCCGCCCCCTCGCCAAAAGAAGGGTCTGAAGATGCACTACGTGCCTTCGTCTTTTGCCGGTGTGTCTTGCACGATAGGGTCCTCTGACTCTGAGGTGGAGGAGGATGGAATACAGACGAATGGTAAAGACCAGAAGAACGAATCACAAGTGCAGACGAAAGAACCACAGGAACAAGCATCCAAATTCAAGAAGCCCGAGAAGCCTAGGAAACCTGAGACTACCCAGGAATCCGACAGCTCCAAGGAGCCTGAGCCAGCCAAGGAGCCCGAGAAGCCTAAGAAGACTAAGAAACCCAAGAAACCGAAAGAGCCCGAGAAGGCTCAAGAACCCGAAAAGCCCAAAGAGCCCGAGGAGCCCAAGGAGCCCGAGAGGCCCAAGGAGCCTGAGAGGCCCAAGGAGCCTGGGATGCCCAGAGAGCCCGAGAAACCCAAGGAGCCCAAGAAGTCCAAGGCGCCTGAAAAGCCCAAGGAGCCTGAGAAGCTCAAGGAGCCTGAGAAGCCTGAGAAGTCCGAGAAACGCAAGCGTGAACCTGATGACGAGACACCACAGAAGATCAAGAAGAAAATGAAACGCGAAGGCAAAGTAGAAAAAGTAGACGGCGTCCCGACAGATGCACCTGCAGAGCCTAACGAGAAGGCTAAGAAGACGGCGAATGATGAGGAACCAATAAAGAAAAAAAAGGAGAAAGTCAAAAAGGTGCCGAAGCCTGCTGAATGAGATGAGTGGAATGCTCAATCAGCAACGATGATGAGGGTTTTTATGAAAAGGCCCGTGAGCTTATAACCCATGTCGAAACGATGCTTTGGGATGATAGTCTGGCTTATGGACTCAGTTGGTGACGTTCTGACCAGAACTTCATAGAGCGCGCTTACTCTCGCGCGCTTACTATCACTTACTTCAAGACAAGGACAAAAGCAGTCTGCTTTTCACGGCAGTAGAACAGTTCAACGTCAAGAGACATATTGCTGAATTGAGCATGCGGCACTGATCATGTTATGAATGAAAAGGTAAAGCTCTGAGAAGGCAACCTTGTGGACGTGGAGGAGATCTTACATATTTCACGCTGCAGAGAATGTACAAGTAGGACTTAGCAATAGGCAATCGAATGACCTTTTCAAGAAGACAAGGCCGTCCATGGTTATTAATGACAAAAAGTGAAGGCCTATCAGGCACCGTAGAATATTACAAAGACTTCCCAGTACCATTTCCTGATCCTGCTTGCCTCCCATGCGGTTGGAACCAATGATGCCTCTATGATTTTAGTATTACAACAATATTGGAAGTGCGCTGCTGAAATCATCGAAGTAGGAAATACTGTCACCTCTTACGGGTCATCACCTTTGTTATAGCGTGCCTAATCACGACGCCCGCCTTCTCAATCTCCTTCTTCGAAAGTCCCGTTGTCGCGCAAACCTTCAACGCCGGTTGCAATTGCCATCCCTGATCTCTTGGTCCAGCACCAACAGGCACCGGCAAGGACTTCAGTCTGGTGATCAGGACGCCATTCGCGAGAGCCTATCGCACCACATCGTTAGCCTCAAACTCATCTCCCCAATCCCAACGTCAGACAACCATCACTCGTCACCCTCCACCACCATCAACAAAGAAAAAAAAAAAAGCACAGCACGCACCTCATCCACCGCCTCCTGCAACAACTCCTCCTGCTCCCTCACCCCCAACCTCCTCCCCCCCCACCACCTCCCCCTTCAACACCAGCACCAACACCGGATTCTCCACCGCACTCGTACACACCACCCACTCACTCCTCGGATCCAGTTGCGCCCTCAGCGCCCTCACATTCTCACGCAGCCCCATCTGGAACCCCGGCTCGTCCTGCAGCAGCCGCAACGTCGCGCTCGCCGTCGTCGCAAGCAGCGCGGGGAGCGCAGCGCTGAAGGTGTATGCGGGGGCCGAGAGGCGCTGGTGCTCGACGACTTCGTCGGAGCCCGCGCAGAAGCCGCCGCCGGCGCAGAGGGCGCTGGCGAGGGAGCCGACGATCAGGTCGATGGAGGTCGGGTCGACGTGGAGGTGCTCGGTGACGCCGCGGGCGGTGCGGCCGAGGACGCCGTAGGACCAGGTTTCGTCGAGGATGAGGCGGAATTTGTGGCGGAATTTGAGCTCGACCTGTTGGGAGAGGGAAAGGTTGGGGGTGAGTGGGAGGCTTTTTTGGGATGTAGAGTGAATTTAAATGAGAGGGAGGGAGAGAGGGAGGGAGAGAGGGAGGGGACTAGAGGGCTAGGGGAAGAGGTGTGGAACGTACCACTTTGGGGAGGTCGACCATGTCGCCGATGGTCTCGAAGAGACCCTCTGTGACGATGAATTTGCGTGTCAGAGGTTTCTTCGCTTGCTCTTCCGTGACTTTGCGGAGGACTCGCTCCAAGTCTTCCATGTCGTTGTGTTCGTACCATCGCACCGTACTCCTCGATATTTGAAGGCCCTTCCGAATGGCAAAATTGACGGCCTTATCCGCCACAATAATATCCCCGCGCTTGGAAAAGGCCGGTATGACACTCGATATAGTCGAAAATGCCTGCGAGTATATGATGCATGCCCGAACACCCAGATGGGATGCGACATCTGCCTCCGTCTTCATGTGCACGTCTTGTGTCCCGTAGAAACCAGGCGGACTGCATGGTCCCACCCCGTACGATCGTAGTACCTGAACCGCCTTCTCTTTGATGGCTTCATTGGCAAGGAAATTGTAAAAGTTGTAGGAGGCGAGATTCGTGACGACCCGTCCGTTGGAGAGTTTGGACTTGGGGCCCGTAGGTCTGGTAATGCGGTTAGCTATGCCCAGTCCCCAAACAGCGCACGCCCTGAAATTACCCCGATATCACAGGCCGTTTCTCATTTTCGGCTTCTTCAAAGGAGGTTGGGTCGGCGACCAGGGGCTCAGGGGTCCATTCATCTACGAGATCATCGACTTCCTGGACTCGAGCTTAGCTGCAAAGTCTTGAGAAGATATGCGCGCAACAGACCTCCTCTGTCAAAGCTACATTCGTCCGCTTCTGCGTAGAGTATTTTGGGGCCAGAAGGTATCTGACGGCAAAGAGGAAGAGGAAGAGCTCGATTGCGGAGCGCACCGGATCATTCTGGTAACTCGACTGGATATAGCGGAGCAGTATTGCAGAGCCAGGTAGCTTGTGGAACTGATCAGTCAAATCGTTCGCCATGCGCACAAATACGCCAGTCGTCTCGTGGAAGTCCATGGTGGCGTGGGCAAGGAAAAAAAAGGTCCATTAATATCCACAAGCTGCGGGAAATGACCGTTGCGGACATTGCAGGGAACGGAAATACGCAACCGCTGCATCTCCTTATGCTCTACAGATGACAACTGTACCAATTACTTGTTACACTTCTAGTTAGAACCACGAATGACACCTGGAGCAAGCAATGATTCTGAATTGTTCTCTCATGCTTTCTCTATCTAACATGTAATTGGCTTGGGCCGTTTCCCGAGAAATGAACTATTTATGTACTGCTTTGGAGAACACGCAAACTCCGTCAAAAGCCCACTTTAAACTTAAAAAGAGCAAAAAGAAAGGCAAGTGAGCAAAAATCCGACATCTGCAATTCTGACTTCCTCCGCCTCTGCCGCCTCCCTCGTTTATCAAAGAACGGCCTGCAACCGCACGCGGCTGGAATTAAAATCATTATCTATCAACCGTCGCCAACGAGACGGGATTCAGACGTTATGCTTCCCATGTTGGTACAATGCCCGAAGGTGAAAAGCAAATGACCGACGCCGTAAACAGCATTTCCATCCATGCATGCATGTGTATTTTCAATTTCATAAGTCGAAAGGGAGGACTAGAATCGGAGCAGCTTAGAGCCAGGTGTGGAACTAGCCGACGATGCACCGCCGGTGACGATGACTGTTCCCATAAGACTGGGACCGGTGGCTGCGTTGTTGGTGTCGTTATGGTTGAGACCTGTAGGCTGTAGAAGCTCCATGGGGATGCTGGGCATGCTCTTCATGAACCTGCCAGCCACAATCGGACCGGCAATGAGCAGAACGAAGACGATCAGCATGACGAAGTACAGAATCGCGTAGCGGACTACGCGTCGACGCCGTAACCTCGACTGCTTCAAAGAATAGATAGGAGGTCTGATTTGACGACTACGTTCAGTTAGCAATTTGTGCCTGTAATCACGTGTGGAGAATCACATACCTTGGGCGCAACCAGAAGAGCATCGTCGAGTGGAACTTGTCCACATAAGGGATCAAAAGGACTGGCAGCATGAGGAAGAGAATAAAGTGACCGAGGACAAAGTCGGCGGCAAAGAAACCCAATTCCGTGATCTTGCAAAGGAATTCACGGCCGGGTTGAGTGACCGTGTGCCAACCCATCGTGTACCACTTCCCAGTCCACCAGGCGATGTTCGCAGTGTCTGCACGGAACTCCCTCGTCAAGGCCAGAGCGATGATGAGCTTGAAGACAAAGCGCTGAATGGCGATGACGGCAATCATGCCAAGAAGCGCCTTGGCGAAACTCCAGGCCTCGAGGAAGAACATGACTTCGAAGAAGGCAAGCAGCATGATGACTGCGATAGCATGGGCGATTGCAGCCAAGACAGCACCGAACTTCTTGCAGCACATGCTAAGAATAGGTCCCATACAGCAAGCCATTCCGAAGAAGCCAATCGCAACACCGGCGTTGATTCCGATCGGTCCAAAGGCAACGATTGCCACACGAATCAGCGAGTTGGTCGCTTGTAGTTTCTTTCCTTCATTGTTCCCTCGAGTAACACCAGTCTGCGCATTGATGTACAAGTAAGGTATCAAAGTGACTGCCACCAAGAATAGGGGACCGATGATCTCACTGAAGAATGTATTGCCAAAGCGCGCACGAGGAGTGTCACCAGAGAGCTTCGAAGATGGTTCACCCAGAGCCTTGCGTTTGAAACCAGTGATACGAGTACGTGAGAGCCTGACGAAACCGATCCATGAAGCGTTATGAGCCTTGACGTTACCACGCGATAACCATCGAAGGAATTCTCGGTAGTCAATGAAGAAGTCATCCCAGGAGAATTGGTGGGGATTGAACAAGAACGGTGAGACAGTCAAAGCCAGCAGGGAGATCCAGAAGTAGATGAGCCAGACTCCCCAGACGGTCATAGTGGCAAACAACAGCATCATCAGTAATCGAGCACCTAGGTAGATCGAAGGGCCAGCAAATCGAGAGTAGAGAACGCCAAACGGCATGCGTGCGGTAGCAAATCCACGACCGGTACCAATGTAGCGGGCACCACCGAAGGAAAGATCTTGGTGTAGGGCATTGGCGTAGATTTGAGTGACGAATACTTCGAACAAGAAGGACAGCGATGAGAATTGCTTCGCAAGACGAGTTGCAGCACGCCAGAATCCACGCTCCGTCAACTCTTGGACCGTCAAGGGAATGAAGGAGATGAAGAACACGATGAAGATGGAAAGCACGCAACGCTCGACCCAACCGTAGACTGGGACAAGATTTGCGCAACCAGTTGGGTGAAGAGGATCCGTCTTGGGCGTGTTCGGGTTGTAGTGGCAGACGATCGTCTCGTGTCTCAAGGAACCCAAGTTGATCAAGCAGAACATGAAGAGCTGCACCGACTGCATAATGAACAAGTTGTTGATGTGGAATCCGGGATGGGCGTAATAGAACGATAAGAACCGATCGATAGGGAGCTGAGTTCCGAGATAGTAATATTCACGAGAAAGCATCTGCTCACCCATACCAGTACCAATCTTGGTGGTAAAGTTCAAAATGGAGCCAAATCCAAGATCACGTCCCTTACCGCATTGGTAGTACTCGCAGTGTTTGATTCGGCCTCCACGAATGAGAGCGTTCATACCGGCGTAGATATCTTCGTTAAGGTGCAAACCCTTCTGGGCCTTGGAGACACCTCCGCGAGTCGTCATGAAAATACCATTGAGGAAATCAGGATGGCCATAGTGGAGTTTACCACCAATTTGAGCCAGAGTACGGGCGAACAGGGTACCGAACGTTTGTTCTTTACCAGCAGCGACATCACCGAGGACACCAATGTTTTCGGAGAAAATGTATTCACGAGTACCGAGAATGGCGACCGGGTTGAAGTTGGAGGGCGGCAGACCGGGCGTGTATGGCGATACGTTGTCCGTTGTCATTTCCTCGAATTCGGCCAAGACACTTCGGATTTTCAAGCACTCTTCGAGATAGTTGTCTTGGTTGGCATCAATGAGCTGAATGTACTCGCCACGGTAGAAGATGATGGAATGGTTCTGATTGTCTGATTTACCATCTCCCAAGATTGGATTTCCAGAGAGTTGAATTCGGAATTTGGGCCGACGCATACCATTCTCCATAAGCTCGGAATGACCATCGATCAATGCAGAGTACAAACGAGGGTCCTCGCCTTCATTCAAAGGTGGTTCTTCGTCGAGGTATGCAATCTGGAGATCGGGGTAGGCACGAAGCAGGAACTCGGTATTCTCACGCTCTTCCTTTGAAAATTTGGCATATCGTTGCATGGAGACCACAATCTTGAATTTTCGCCTAGCCATACGCTCGAGTTCCCGTTCCAACTTATCAGAGTTACCGCCAAACATCTGGACAACTTCAGGATTTTCCACGCGGTAGAGAAGTTTGATGGCGCGACTGTAGTTCATGAAACCAGAGATTGTGCGATAGAGGGTTTGTGAGCGCAGGGAAGCCCAGATTCGAGTACGGAGAGTATATTCCGGCGCCGCAGATTTGAAACCGATGCAGTAGAAAGGCAAGTCATCGATCTTACTCTTAGCAGTATCCTTTTCTGATTTCTCGAGCTCCCCATTGAACTGAGACGTCTCGTCGGCAAGAATCTTGGTATCCTTGACGAAACAATCCCACTCATGCGGATGAAGTTGCTTCAGGTACTCCAAAAGAGTGACACGAGAGTACGGCTCATCCTCACGAATGATCTCACGGAGAGACATCAGAATCTTTTCACTGTAATGCGGAATCAAGACGGTGAAAGTCGGCATGTTGTCCACCGGCAAGGGCTCCGGAATTGGCGTTGACAATGACTGTGCAAAGAACGAGATACGACGTTCAGCCTCGCTGTGAGTGGGGAAGAACTCGGTCTTGAAAGAATGATCTTCCTGAGAAACGAAGAACGTCGGGGCCCGCAACGTACGCTTGCCTTCTTGCTCCGATGGGACTTGGTGGTACAACAGCTTCTGAACGTGATCGATGGCGAGAAGGTGCTCCCGGTACATGGAGATGACGATTGCGTTCCAGATCTGCGAAATCAAGACCTTGGGCTTATACTTGATCTCCATGTCGGTGGTAGCGAGAACCTTGGAGTAGATACGCTTTGGCAAGCGAGAGAAGATGTTTCTCCATGGCGTCCAGATTGACACACCAAGATAAAATGACCTAGCAACAGAGAAAACGGTGTTGAGGATAATGTACCACAGATAGGTATCCAAGAAGAAGAGAATGGCATCAGTGAGGATCATGAGGACGAGAAGGATCTTTGGCTGGTATACGCAGAGATGGTCTTTTAGTATCTGGTCTCCGAGACACGACGATATTTTCATTGTCGACAAGATACGAATAGGATCTCGGATAGACAGAGTCAGGAAGAAGTAAGACTCGACAAGTTTGATGGCAAAAACCATAACCCAGAGACCATAGGACATCCACATATCATTGCCATGAAGGCGAGGATAGCTGGCTGTAAAGGTTTGACTGGCGACGTATCGGCGGGAATTCTTGGTCAGGTAGCTGCCAAAAAGTCCACCGATGGGCATGATGGCGAAGAAGAAAAAGGTAGCCAGAGCGACCAAGAATTGGACGATTCCAAGAATGTGGCCGATCTTGCCTTGACCGCTGGAGACACCAAAAATGTAGACACTAGGAGCAATATTGAGGGCGAAGATTCCAAGCAAGAAAAAGAGTCGCTTCGTCAAATGCTGAGCACCAGCCCATTTGCGTGGGACATATGCCCATTCCGCAATAGTAGCCAGAAGCATAATCACAGTTACGAGGGTTCCACCAAGAGCGACTGCGGACCAATGGGCCGCCGGCTTTGGCTGGTTGTCAATCTGTTGCTGGTAGTTGTGGGTATAGAGCGTTGGAGAGTTGAACGAAGTATAGAACCAGAAAGCCCCCAAATGGATGATCCAGATACGGGTGAAATTGACGACAACGTGGAACCAAGTCCGGGATTCTTTGTAAGTCTTGAAGAAGACCTTCTTCCAGGCAACATCCCTGAGCTTTTCGTATCGCTGAGCAGGCGGCACATCGACAATACGAGACTTGTCTTCAAGCACGATGCGCTCAATACCCTCAGGATACCAGAAGAGCTGGTTGATATCATCATATCCAATGATCTTGGCATGATCTCTCTCTTTTCGCACATACTTGCCATCAAGGATCTCATATCCTTGGTCTCGAATGTATTGATAAATGGGTGTGATGACATTGTTGAGGTACGTGAATTCTTCCACTGGCTCGACTCGGTTTTGGCATGCTGGAGAGTTCAGATAATCGTCTGCACATTTGAAAATGAAGCAGAGACACTCCGGCACAAAACGGACTTGATTCGCCTCACCCCAGCAGAGCAGAAAGAGGGCAATTTGTCGCACCCTGTCATGCTGAGACATGCGGTTCATTTTCGTCTTCCATCGGTACTCGGCGGCCTCAAGACTGTTGTCACCTTCCAGTGATTCGAGAGTGGCTTCTTCGTTCTCGCCGCCTTGCTGGGCCTTCTTTTTGGCGGCCTTACGAGCCTTTCGGGTTCTCCGGTTGGCTTTTCCAAGTTTCATGTTGGCGAAGCCGACGGCGTCATCGAGGTCTAGATGCGCAGCAAAATACCATCGCCGATAGTTGGCGTTTTCGCCACCAATGTAGTCGGCGTGGAGAGACAACAAAGCTTGATTGGGTGTCATACGGGACGCTCGGGAATCCAGAAGAGTCATCAAGTGGTCGTAAACATTTCGCATGCTGTCTCGTTGGAAACCGAACTTGGCTGTGAGGTCTAGAAAAATGTCCTCAATTTCTTCCTTGGACAGGGGAATCTGAGCATCAGATGTCCAAGCAGGATACGGTTCTCTGGAGCGCTGGCCAGCAGGAAGAACATTGCCGTAATCCATTCCATAGATTGGCGTAGAAGCGCCGGAGGATCGATTCCCCCCGTAAGATATCTGCGAGGAAGGAGGCCGATATCCACGACCACCCATGTGGCCTTCATCGTAGCTGTTGTATCTTTCATCTCCGCGACCATAATAATCCATGTCCGCAGCGCGAGCCATGTCAGATCTCATTGTAAAGTCGCTAAACGTCTCAGAATCCTCTTCCGAGTCGTGACCCCGCCGTTTTGGTCGAGCGCCGTAGCCACCTTGGGCGTACTGAGGATGCTGTCCACCAGCTGGGGCACCTTGATCATAGTATTGATCGTTGTAGTAATCATCTTGATAGCCTTGGTGATTACCATCGTAGTAAGCGCCTTCTTGCTGCTGGTAGTGACCGTGGGGTTCGTTATAGTATCCACTACAAGAACTGTCAGCAATGCCGTGTATCGCTTTTCAAGGTCGAGGCTCACGCTTCATCATAGTAGCCATCGTGTTGGCCGTGATGGTACTCTTGGTTCGGGTCGTAATAACCTTGTTCGTCCTGATAATAGGAGTCGGTGCCGTGGCCGTAGCCATTATTGTACTGACCTCCCTGAGGATGGCCCGACATGATTGATGTAGGAAGAAAAGACGAACTGCGAGGCGAGGTGAATTTAGCACGTTGCTGCAAACGAAGGTGGGCCGAGTGGGGAACTCCGCCACTTCCCAGAACCGACTCACCTCAATAACAGAACATTGGTTTAATTACAGTATTATGAGGTCTTGTAGGAAGTCGAAACAGGGATCCGAAATCGCAATGCTTGCAAACCCAGGCCCAGCGGTGACAACGAAAGGTAAAGGAGGTAGTGTTTATTATCGGGGCTGCACAGCTGCTGCTGCTGCTGTCAGACGTGGCCGGGCGACAGATGTAAAGACAAAGCGAGGTTGTGAGACAAGAATGGGAAGCCAGGCAATGGAGACTCAGCCGATGGCCAAACGAGAGGGGGCCAAGTAGGCGAGTTCTGGATAGAGCGAAGGTTCAAGACGGTGGTTGCTAGGAGACACGCGTAGTGGCGGCAGCAGGAGTATGTTGCTTGGGCTGCGCCTTCCACGGACTTGACCGCTGGTTTCACACTCGACTTTCCACAAACTTCGGGCTCTCCCTCAACGAGTGAATAATTGTCGTCGTCGGCCGCAAAAGACGACTCTGAGACAATTGGGGTGGGTGGGCACAAAAGAAGGTGCTGTCGGCACTCTGATGAAGGGAGAAAGGGGGCTGGAATGGGAGAGGCGGATTTTGTGTCGGGCCAGTGGCTCCGACTTCTCCTGTGCAACCGCGACTCAGGAGAGCAATCACATCAAGCGTTGCTATCCTTGTCCTGGCCATCACCGATTCAGGTGTAGTGCCCAGTGGCTGAGGCAGCGAACGCGGCCCTCGGCCAATCGCCGCCTGCCGCCCGCCCCCCCTTATGTCAAGCGCTTTACGGGTCCCCCCAACTGATGCTCCATCTTGCATGGGGCTGCGTCTGCGCAACGGCCTACTCCCGCCCGCCTAAGCAGGAAGCAGCTGTGATCATCTGGAGTTGACGAGTCCGAAATCCCTAGCACCTAGCTATTGTCCAGAGGCAAAGAGCTGGCCCTTGATGTGCACTATGCTGGCCAAAGACCGTCGCGAAGTCAACCTGTAATTGAACTTCTACGGAGTACAGTTCGCCGGAAAGCAAAATTCTCAAACAGACGCTCTTGACAGATCACACTGTTCCGTCTTATGGGACTGCCTGCATAAGGCATCCTTTCACCAATTTTATTCTCTAGGACATCAATGGCCTGTCTCGACAAGGTGTTCCTGCAACGCCTCTCCACTGTTCTTGACTCTTGTGGCAACAAAAGCCGTTGGGCTATGTCTATTTAGGGTTAACATCGCCGTTCTTATAGCGCGAGAGCTGCTATGCAGATCCTATCCTCCAGGTTCGGTAAGATGCCAATATTCTTTGCCACGAAGCTTTCAGTGTTCTTCATCACAGTAATCGACGTACTTGGTAACTGTGAATATGTGAATACATCGCAAACGCATTCACGGTCAGTTAGTTCGACGGCCATAGAAGGATATCGCTGCGGTAAGTCTTCTACGGTGACTCCATGCTGTCCGGCATGTCCGCCGAAAACGCTGGCATTTTGTGCTCAATGTTGAATCAATGCTGGTTACTGCTCATACCTAGTCATACCGCAATCAGCCTGTTTTTCGAGAATATTCATAGATAGCCATAATTAAAACGGTCCCTTGTAGCGGCAGATCGCGGTGGATCTGTCGATAAGCCTTAGTTAATCGAGCGATAGAGACTGACGAGACCCCAGCGGTGCCAGAACTCAGGGGGAATCAGCAGAGCAGCAAGAGAAGGTCACTATCTAATTTCCGCTCATGGGGTGAGCTCCTTTTCCATGGGTTTTGATTGGATCCAAGTCCCTGTCGAAACCTTAGTCCGAGTGGCAACCACCCCGACCGCTATGCCGGGTCGTTGCGAAGTCTCTGCAACAATCGAAAAGGGGGTGGGCCCTACGATTACGAGCAAACGTTGGAGAGAAGCGGTGCCAGACACTTCAACATTCTACAAAGGAATCCAAAAAGACTTGAGGCTCAGGTTTAGGATTGATGAGGCTTCTCGTTTTCTGGCCCCATCGGTGCCATCAATCATCCTGACGTGAGCACCTCGCAGCGCTAGCAACTTAGATCAAGGAAGTCGCCTCTGCGCCTCGCTCAATGTAGATCACCATTATATTAACGACAAAAGTGGACCGGCTGCCTTGCATCCATCTCGTGTTATTTTGATCGGATGGAAGCGTTTGCAAAAGACGTTGCAGATGGTTTCAAGTTGGGGTGGAACCCTAGCTTCGATGACGAGATTCCAGTTTCCACTGACATTCAAAGGCTAGGTAGTAACCTGAGATGGGGAAAATTAATAGTCATCGCAAATGCAAAACTCAAATCCGTAGCCCCAATGACCACCAGTGCCACTGAACGCTCGAAGCGCTGTTTGAGAAGACCGGATTTTTCGCCTTCGTCGACCGGCAGCTGAACCATTGCGTGTTTGCGATTCGCCCCCTGAGCTATGAAGGACAACAAATAGTGCATCGCGATCCGTGGTTTCCGGTGGTCGCCCTCGGGGTACGCGTCCTTGCGCACTAAAGTTGGGTGATTGGCGTCATCCACATGTTTCCGGATCCGGGTCCGAGCTGCAGGACCGCACTCCATTTCTTGGCGCTCTCCCTCTCGCCTAAGAAGCCTCAGGGACCTTTCGTTGCTCGACTGACCTGATTCGCCCCAGGCGCGTTGCCAGTAGTGACGACCTGGAGTTTCATTCACCATCGCTTTGTTTTCGGCATCGACAACACCACGACGGACCTTCTTTGCACTCATTAGTCGCTGCCGACCGCAATCACCTTCGTTAGGGGGTAGCGCCCAATTTTCTTGTTCTCCCCCTGCCAAGAATATCGGACTTCACCACCGCTTGATCAGTTGTAATCCATCACCAAGTGCATTACCCGTTCTGCATTTATATCTTCTGGGGCATCCGTTATATATCTACAAAGATGCGCGGGCTCGGAATTGTTTCCACCGCGCTTACTGCGGCTGCCTTCTTTGCCTCTTCAGCATTTTCTCAATCGAGCGACGTTGACCCTATCGTGATCAAGGTCAGAAGCCTCTCATTTCCGCCTTCTTCGGTGGCTGATTCTCCGTAGGGCTCCAAATTCTTCTACAAGACCAATGGAACGCAATTGTAAGCCTAAATGGTCCTCCGCCTTACGTGCATCGATTAACATTAGAGTAGTTTCATCCGAGGCATCGCCTATCAGCGTACGACCACGTCCTAATTACATCAGCTGTGAGTTGCTAATTGATGGTTTAGAGGATGCTGGTGGCAACGGAAGTGTATCTACAGGCAATGGCAATAGCTACGATGACCCTCTTGCCGATTCCGCAGCCTGCGCGCGAGATGTGCCGTTCCTACAGCAGCTCATGACCAATGTTATTCGGGTATACGCTATCGATCCCACCAAAGACCACTCTGCCTGCATGAACCTGCTGGCAAACGCAGGTATTTATGTCATTTCAGATCTGTCCTCTCCCGGACAATCCATCAATGGTGACCAGCCTGAATGGAACCTTGACCTCTTCTCCCGGTACACGAGCGTTGTGGACGCCTTGCAAAATTATACAAATGTCTTGGGCTTCTTTGCTGGCAACGAGGTTTCCGACCAGCCGAACCGAACTGCTGCAGCTGCCTTCGTGAAGGCTGCTGTCCGGGATACGAAAGCGTACATAGCGCAAAAGAAATACCGTACTATCGGTGTTGGCTATGCCACGGCTGACGTTTCGCAAATCCGTGTCCAGCTAGCCGACTACCTTAACTGCGGCGATTCATCCGTTTCGATTGACTTTTGGGGCTATAATATTTACTCCTGGTGCGGTGATTCCACATACCAAGCGTCCGGTTACCAGGCTCGAACTCAAGAATTCTCGAACTACTCAGTTCCGTCTTTCTTTGCCGAGTATGGTTGCAACACGCAGGGCACCCGTACCTTTCAGGAGGTCGGCGCTCTTTATGGTGACCAGATGTCTCAGGTCTTTTCTGGTGGTATTGTCTACATGTACTTCCAGGAAACCAACAATTTCGGTAGGTGTCGAGATTTTTGTGTTCAAGAGTAGAAAAGTCTAACATTTGGGGACAGGTCTGGTTTCAGTGGACGGAAGTGCAACTCCATCGAAGATGCCGGACTTCAGCAACCTACAAACGGCGCTTTCGAAAGTCACTCCTAGTGCCGTCAACTCCAATTCATACACTCCTTCCAATAGCGCTCTTCAAGCTTGCCCAACCACGGATTCCAATTGGGATGCAGTTGCATCACCCCTTCCTCCAACGCCAAATGAGGATGTCTGCGGCTGCATGCAGCAAACTTTGAGCTGTGTGGTTAAGGATACCGTAAGCACTGATGACTACGAGGACATCTTCAACTACATTTGTGGCCACGATCAAAGTGCTTGCAATGGTATCAATCGTAATGCTACTATGAACCCTCAGCACATTTTCTACGGAGTTTATGGCATGTGCAACAGTACGGAGCAGCTGAACTGGGCTATCAACCAATACGCCTCTTCTCAAGCCTCCAACACGAACGCTTGCGACTTCAGTGGTTCCGCAACGTCTGTATCGGCTGTAGCCACACCGGGCGGGAACTGCCCGTCTCTTCTCGCACAGGCTTCCAACGGCGAGGGATCGGCTCCTACCGATGCCACAGCTGTCAGTTCGGGAGGTAGCGGCGCCGCGACTAGCTCAGGAGCAGCCAGTAGCATGGTGACCGTTCCCAGTTTCAACTTTGGCCTACTGAACCTGGGCATCTATTTTGCTTTGGCTGCTCTTAGTGGAGCTGCTATGATTTTGCTATAGTTGGTTGAGGAGCACTAATGAGGATTCAGAGGTTGGGAAACTTGGCTTGATTGACGCACGCTTGTACGATCAGATGAGATAAATTCAATTGACAAGAAGTGTCATGTCAGCCACTAATTTTTCTAGCATTTGGGACAGAGTCCTTCCTAAGAGGTCTTTCATTTTTCAGCGTGGGAAGGAGATGTACAAAATCTAAAGTCTCATTCATCATTTCACTCATTGGCGTCTTTGTAGCTCTAATGTCATACTGCATTTATTCCAAACTTCCCATCTATATCGTTGCTTGCGTAGTGATATGTGCCCTCGCTGGTGTCCACATTCCATCGAAGCTACGTTGTCGCGTGGACTGTTTTCATTCCTCGGAGCATGACGCGGGATTCATGGTATTCACCTCTCAAAAGAAGCTCCTGAAAAAATGATACACTTTCCAGTTTAATCAGTCTTTTCCGCGTTAGCTGTGGCTGGAGGGTGTTATCGCCGGAGCTCTGGTCGCTCAGTCACTCCTTCAACTCAGAGTTGAAGCCAGTCATGGTTTCTACCGACGCTCTTTACATTTGCTTTTCTTTACTTCAGCCCTTTCTTTTTACATCGGCATCTGCCATTACTATCAGACTTCCCAGATACGCTTGTCCAGCAAGTTCTCTAACGCCAAGCCCATCGCAAAATTCTGCGCAAGGCACAACCACCATACTCTCGACAGCCACTGTCAGTCCAACTCCAGACGCAGACTACAGATTGAATAATGGCGAGAAATTCGTTATGGCGATTTCTGTCCAAAATACATTCAGTTCCCGGAAACGTCAACAATCGCAACAATCTTGGATAATGGAGAACGGCAACACAACAACGGACCCATTGGTGGCCGCTCAATTCCATATTCTTAATGGTATATTATACAGCACCAACGGGACAATGTCGACGAACGCTGGTGTGAAAACCATGCCATTTACGGTACCGTCCACATCAGGCGCTATCAACACGACTTTTGCCGTGGAAGACGGAGGATTAACCTGGACAAATCCCGAGTTTACGGAGAACGTGGCTCAGTTTTACAGGACGCCTGTAGGGTTGCTCAAGAATGCTTTAATTTTGGTCAAATTCATAGGACCAATGACGCCAGAACGTGGTTGGAGTCCCATCAGTTTAACGGCTCAGCGTGGTAAGCATGCTTGTCTCACACTGATATTGAAGAAATGGGTTTCCGAGCATTCGATTGACTTCTGAAACAGTATCAGATCTGGGCATTGGCCTTGGACTAAGCTCATCTGCGCCTGTTGGAGTCCCTCCATCCACAGGAATCTCCTCCTTAGGCACCGTGATCTCTTCTACCCAGGCCGTGTCCACATTCCCATCATTTAGCCTCCAAGTGATGTCGTCGAGTTCTGAGGCGACATATTCCAACCCTACGGTGATCTCCTCGAGCCCTCAAGGATCTTCTTTTACTCCTACGTTGGTCTCATTAACAAGTAGTTCAATCGTCGGCCAATTTTTCAGCTCATCTACATCTCTTGGAACGCTACAGGTTGTAACAATGCCACCATCAGCGTCGAGTAACTCGCCCTCCGCAACCTCGGCTGTGGTGTCCACTAGTCCTATAATATTTCTTTCATCTCTTCCTTCAACACAATATTCCTCGTCTATAGCAAACTCAATACCTTCGTCTCCGAGTCCGTCAACTACTAGCACAACGTTGCCTCCGCCGAGTGTTTCTTCTCTGAGCACTCTCACGACGAGCCCATGGTTAATTTTCGATACATTCTTTACCAGTACTACTTCAAGTGCGTTACCTACCTCTTCAGCAATTGGGTCTAGCTGGTCTTCCACATTCGCATCAACCTCAGCCCCGACTCCCAGCGTTATTGCTAGCTCCTCTCCAACTCTCCCCGTAATATCTTCCATAGCTTCTTCTTCCTACTCTGCTTCGAGTCCGACGACTAAACCGAGTTCGACCTCACCCGTCTCGTTTTCGTCTAGCTTCATTGCGGCAACGGCAACATCAACATTCAGCTCCATTTCTGCAACGACAACATCAACATCCAGCTCTTTCAGCCAAACCATTAAAGCAACTTTAAGCGCATCTGCAACCGCGACTGGTCCAACAACCGTGCCAACTGTCGTTCTCAGTAATGGCTATTACTCCTTCCAAGGCTGCTACAATGATATACCTTCCTACAGGGACCTTCGAAACGACAACGGGGTTGGCACAGTCAACGTCACCGCAGGCATGACAGTTGAAAAATGTGCTGCAGTCTGCGGGTCGGTGGCCGGTGGCGGACCGTACACATATATGGGCGTCGATTACGGTAGCGAATGTTATTGTTCAATGGGTCTTTATGGGAACCTCGAAGGCACTTCTGGATACCCCATTGGAATTGGCAACTGCACGAATCCGGTTTATGCCTGTGCGGGAGACAAGACCGAGTTCTGTGGTGGATATGGTGCCCAGAATCTCTACTCCTTCACCATTGGAGCTGCTGCTGGTGCTCCTCCAACAACTTCGTCGACTGTGTCTTCATCGAATGTTCTGCCGAGTTCTGTCACAACGACTTCGTCTGCATATACATCGCTCCAAGGGACCAGCACTCCTATCACCAGCCAAATACCAAGCGCCAGTCCTTCAACTACAACTCCTTCATCCTCAAGCTCAATCTTAAGCTCAACAATACCCTCAATCCGTCTTCCCACACCAACAGCCTGTCTCGGATCCCTCTCCGGCACCTCCTCCAACGACGACGACGACTACTGCGAAATCGACCTCCCCTTCCCCATAACCCTCTTCGGGCACTCCTCAACCCAGACCTTCCCCTCCACAAACGGTGTACGTAATCTCCTTCCGACCTATTCCCCCACCTCTCACCCACCCACCCACCCACCCAATTCCCCCCTTCCAAAACTAACCAGCCTCTTTCTCTCCTCCCCACAGATCCTCGCCCTCGACTACGGCAGCGCGCAGTACTACCAGTCCCCGCTCCCCGCCAGCACCATCCCGCCCTACGCCGCCTGCGCCTTCTGGGACGACCTCTACCTGTACGGCGGCACGCCCGGCGCCGGCATCTACTACCAGATCGACGGCAGCGGCGCGCAGGGCACCGTCACGTACGAGTACCTGCTCTCGGCGGCCGGGGTCCCTACGGACTACTATCACTTCCAGGTGCAGTATCGGACGAGCGCGCCGGGGGTGGTGTATTTTCGGTATTTTGAGCTTGGGGATTTGAGTGGGCAGGCGGTGGTTGGGGTGCAGGGTGGTGAGTTGATGCTTTTTTTTCTCCTTTTTTTTTGGCGCTTTCTTTAAGGTCGGGGAGGTGTGGTATTGTTTGTGATAGCTGACGATTGGATTTGTAGGGGGTGCAGCGTTCCAGTACAATGCGTCCGCGGAGTATACTGGGCAGCAGTTGGCGTGCGATACGACATCGCTGACGTGCACGTCGGGGAGTTTTACGACGTGAGAGTATGGTTTCTGCGCATGAAGGCGAATTTTTCGAGAGCTATCGTTGGATTTGGATGGTGCTGGTGTGCTCTATAAATCGAGTCGATCTGTTGGTATTTTTTTGATGCCCCCTTTTCTTTTACCCTCCAGTGAATGCATTTTGATTTCTGTGAGCTATTAGTTCGTTCATTGGCATTTGATCCTACTATTCGGTTATTGGAAAAGAGGTACTTGGAAACACGAGCGACGTACGTATTATGTAGTTCTCGAATGCTTGTACTATGAAAGTGAAATCAAGCTTCAAGCTCGATTTTGATACAGCTTTACTACCCAAGCCGAACCCATGATATCAATGCCAAAAAGGAAATCTCGTCCGCCAAATAAGCCATAACGAGGAAGAAACGGAGGCCGTGATATCTGTTCAACGTCGTCCCTGCCACAAGCCATGCTGAGTCTCCTGAATCCTCCTCTCCTGCATCCGAATCATCTCCTCCGTCTGCCCTTTCGCATTCCCCCGACTATCCATCGTATGATGCAGCCCCGTATTTCCATTCCCATTCTCCCCCACCGCACCTCCGTTTGCATCGAGCGCCGGCGCGCCACCCTTCGGCGCATTGCTCAGCGCGCCATCCATCATAGCCGCCGCTCCGCCCGCACGCAGCTGATTGATGGCGCGGATCGTATCGATGGCCGCATGCAGCGTCCTCCGCGCGTTGAAATTTTTCTTCACCGTCGGCAGGAGATCGTGGCTGTCTTCTTGGGCAGGACCCGCGATCCAAGGGTGGGAGAGGGCCTCGTGGGCCGTCATACGGGCGCCCTGGTCGATGGTGAGGCAGCGCTTGATGAATTCGCGGGCGGTGAGGGAGACGCCGCGCCAATATTCGAGCGGGGTGAAGGAGTAGTCGGCGATGAGGATGGCTTGCATCTCTTCGAGGTTGGAGTCGCGGTCGAAGGGGGTGTAGCCGCAGAGCAGGAAGTATGTGATGACTCCGATCGCCCACACGTCTCTGAGAGAGATTTAGGATACCGGGGAAGATGGGGTTATGATAGGATACGTACACTGCCTTCCCGTGCCCACTCTTCTTGAATATCTCCGGTGCCATGTAGCCGGGGGTTCCGCATGTCGTCGTCAGTACGTGAAATTGTTCCTCATCCATGATTCGTGATAAGCCAAAATCCGCAATCAGTAAATCGGCGTTGTCTTCGGGTGTCCTAAATAGTAGATTCTCGGGTTTAAGATCGCGATGAACAATCCCATGATCGTGAAGATATGCGACGGCAGAGAGTGTTGCTCGTATGAGATCTGCAGCATCAGACTCGTAGTAACTGCCTTTTCGACAAATGCGATCGAACAGTTCTCCCCCGAGGGCTAGGTCGGTGACAAGATACACTTGAAAGCATACATCAGCTTATTCGTTTTTTCAAGCGGTCCCATTGATGGCGGCACCAACAGTTGTTCATGGTCTCAAAGTAATCCACCAGTGTAAGAATATTCTGGTGCCCCATCGACACCCTCTTGAGCACTGCAATCTCATTTCGCACCATGTGCTCTCTTCCAGCCATTAACCGCTTATTGATGACCTTGGCGGCATAGTATCTCCCTGTGTCTATGTGCACACACTCTTTGACCACCGAGTATGATCCAGCGCCCAGCGTCTTGCCCGTCTTGTACCGGCAGGGTTGGATGGAGGTTTGCTGAGACATGGCGCCTTGCTGCATCTGCGTAGCAGCCATGTTGGTCTAGAAAGTGCGAGGACTTGGTAGAAGATGTTCGTAATGTGGTCGTAAAGCCGTCTGCCTAGAAGACGAAGTGATGGCTGTGTGAAATCATCTGCCTTGTTCCATGTCGCTCAAGGTACAAGAAGTGTCGCGAATGGAGCTACACTGAGTGTCTCGCACTAGATGTGTTACAGTAAATGCAGATTTAGTTGCTTAGAAGATACCAATAGCTTGGACGCATGCAAAGCTGACATGTTTGATCTAGATTACCTCCGGTCCGCAACACGAGTCATGAAGGTAGTGAAATTCGCAAATGATGAAATCGTAAATCATTTCTCTATCAAGACGTCTCACGTTTTCATTGGTGAGGCTCAAAGTCAAATTCTATCTAGTGTGTCGTGTACATAAGGTAGCTCCCACCCGGTATGGGGCATCTCAGAAGTGAGCCTCAAACTCCTGTACCGTCTCGCGCAAAATCTATGAAGGCCCGGAGGAGAAAAGCAATGAAGTCGACTTCAAGGCTTGACAAGCAGGCTGTGCCCTTCCATCTCATCAGGCTGAGGCAGACCCATCACCTTTAAGACGGTCGGAGCCACATCACCGAGTACGCCATCCGTTTTCTTGAGACTCCAGCCCTCTGGAGCATTGGCCATGACAAACGGAACCTTGTTCGTCGTGTGCGAAGTCTTTGGTTTGCCTTCTTCGTTCAACATCTCTTCGGCGTTACTTGAGCCTTGTCAGTAGACTGTCGGCGCACATGAGCATGGCAGTGCAACTTACCCGTGGTCTGCAGTGATGAACAACACATAGCCACTCTTCTTACATTGCTCGTAGATCTTCCCAATCGCCTGATCTGTCTCGGTACAACCCTCGACTGCTGCCTTGTATACGCCGGTGTGGCCAACCATATCAGGCGGCGCAAAGTTATTCATGAGAAACTCGAATTTGCCTTCTGCGATTCTCTCGCAGAGTTTGTCTGCTACGGGCATGGCGCTCATCTTGGGTTGTAGATCGTAGGTGGCAACCTTAGGAGACGGGATCAATTCTCGTTCTTCGCCCTCAAACTGCTTTTCTACACCACCATTGAAGAAGAAGGTTACGTGGGCGTATTTCTCCGTCTCGGCAATGTGGCATTGTTTGGTGTTCTGCTTCCCGAGCCACTCCGCCAACACGTTCCCCATCCGCTGTGGCTCAAATGCAATTGGGAAAGTATAGTCTGTCTTATACATTGTCATGGTGGTGAGATGAATGTTCTTCGGGTACGGGAAATCCGGTTTCGGAGAACGGTCAACATCGCCCAGAAGCTGTGTAACCTCTCGTACCCGGTCAGAACGGTAGTTGAAGAAAAACAGTGTATCGTTATCTGGACGTCAAGTCAGCTTGACTTCAACCACTGGCAATGTTGTTAGATCATCATACCCTGCACTCTAGCGTCTTTCCCTCCCACGATAATTGGCTTCAAGAATTCGTCCGTCTCGTCTTTTTCGTACCTCTCCTGGATAGTCTTGACCGGATCCGAGCTCTCTTCCCCTTCACCCAACACAAGGCCTTTCATACCGACTTCAACTCGATCCCATCTCTTGTCACGGTCCATGATGTAGTACCGACCCACCACCGTGGCGATCTGACCGATCCCAATCTCTTTCATCTGCTCCAACAGATCCTTCAGGTGACCTGCACCTGATTTCGGATCGGTGTCACGGCCATCACCAAAGAAGTGGACATAGACATGAGGCACGCCGATTTCTTTGGCGACTTTCAGGAGCGCGATTAGGTGATTGATGTGCGAATGCTAGAATGCGCTGTCAGAGCCAGATTCGAATTCGAGTGAGCATTCTTCCGGCCACATACGACACCGCCATCGGAGACCAGACCGCATAAGTGCAGCCTTCCGTTGCCGTTCTTGGCGCGCTGGAAAGATTCCTGTATCTGGGCGTTCTTGTTGAGCTCTCCTTTTTTGATCGTCTGGTCTATTCTGACAACCTGTGTAAGTCCTTTGAGTAAGTCTGACAAAAGTTTTGTAGTGTATCTCGGGATCTGAGAACTGACATCCTGCCAAACGACCCGACCCGCACCAATATTAAGATGACCGACTTCACTATTTCCCATCAAACCCTCTGGTAGGCCAACAGCAAGTGAGGAAGCCTCGAGCTCAGTGTAACCTTGCGTGATCTTAGATCCATCTTTGGCGAATTCGTCCATCCATGGGGTTTGGGCGTTCAGGATGGCATTGCCATTGGGTGGAGAGCGTTCGCTAGGAATGCCCCAACCATCGATGACGACTGGACTTTGTTAATTACTGAACGAGAATTGCATTGGATGAGGGCAAGGGCATTACTCAGAACCGCCTTATGCTGAACCATATCGAGTTTTTGTCTTTTGTTCTACCGGAATTTAGCGAGAAGACTGTAAGCAATTGCACGCCCGACCTCACCGACATTTGAGGGAGGAGAATAAGATAAATTCAAGCGACGTATGAACAGCAATGGCCACCGCAAATAATCTCCAGCAATGTGGTCTTCGGGGTCTCGGAGCTACAAAAAAGGATCTGAGGTCCCACGTCACCGCCGCCGTGGGGCAGAACTACCTATCTAGGTATAGTCTAGATCCTTGTCCGGCCAAAAGTCCGTACCTTAAGCTTCAATCTTCTCCTCCACAAACCTCCTCACTTCAATCAAACAACCCGACAAAATGTCGAACAAAAACACCCCCACAACCCCCAAAGCCCCCTCCGGCCCACCCTCACCCTTCCTCGCCGCTCCCCCAACCACCACCACCACCACCACCAGCACAACAAACACCCACTCCACCGCCCACACCAGCACCCACACCCGCCTCCCCTCAGTCCCCCTCCCCCCCGGCCCCCCTCTTCGACATCGTCCCCGACGTCCACGACCTGCTCTCACGCCTCCTCCCCCCCGCAGCCACGGCAGCAGCAGCGGCAGCGATGATGCTGCACCCTTCGGCGGCAGACCCGACCGCCGCCGCCGCGGCGTACACGGACCCGCAACAGCAGCACCAGCACCAGCACCAGCACCAGCACCAGCAGCAGCGCCCGCTCGAGATCCAGCAGCTGGCGAGCGAGGCCGCGGCGGTGCGGATCAAGATGCAGAAGGCGCGGGCGGCGGTGCGGGAGCTGCCGGATCTGGAGCGGACGGTGGCGGAGCAGGAGGTGGAGATGAGGGTGCTGGAGGAGAGGATTGGGAGGCAGAGGGCGATGTTGAGGGGGTTGGTGGGGGAGAGGGAGGGGGAAGGGGGAGGGGGAGGGGAAGAGGGATGGGGTTGAGGAGGGTTGAGGGCGATTGTTTGCTTTGCGTGTAGGCGATGAGGTATCAATTGTGTCGAAGTGGGTGGAATCGGGGCTCTGCGTGGGTGAGGGGTTCCTGGCAAGGGAGATGTCGTCGTCGTGGATAGAGGCCGCGTCTACATGGGTGGACTTGCTTCTCAGCGGTCGGTCACTTGATTGGGGAGAACTTTCGTCGTGCCGGGAGCAGTGTAAAGGCAGGTCTGAGGGAAACATCCTTTTCAACTCCCTGAGGTATTCCAATACTGCACTACACAGTGGCAGGGAATGTGGCCCCAATGCCAGTCGCAGCGACGTAATCGTCCGTGGAGTCTTGACATGGACAAAAGAGACATAGAATGGTAAAGATTGCTGCGAACCACGACGACCACATGCTCATCACCAAATCCTCAGGAGAGCGAGGGATATAGCAGACAAATTGGTATCATGAACCATGGGCAAATTCGATTGCCTGTGCCTTATAGCAGTTGATTATATATGCTACATGTACGTTGACCAAGTTATTCGACATCCTTCAATCTCAATGCGTCCCGTTCTCCCACCTCGTGACCCTTCTCCTCCATTCACCATTTAAATATCACCATAAGACAAAGCAGATAAGGATCGTCAGTCAGATAGAACGTATTACAGTATATTAAATGAACTTGCAAACCATCAAGTCCATCGGCAGGCGCCTCAAAGGAAAGGGGTATCGTAAAGGTCGGAGCACGTCAACGGTACCAAAAGATTCACAAGAAAATTCGTCGCAGCATCAAAAGGCGCCTCTAATTTTAGCGTACAGATCCGTATCGAGGAAGTTAAAATCTTTCTCGAAAAAGCAGAACGGTTGTCGGAGCAGAGTTTCGGCCGTGGGTCGCTCGTGTGGGTCACTAGTTGATGGCGCACAGTCAGCATCTCCTCACCATTTCCTCAAATTTAGGTGGTCCTCATAGGGAGGGGAACGACTCACATCGTGAAGCAGTCATACATGAAGCTGACCGCAGCAGGTCCAATCGTGCTGGCAACCTCGTCCGGAATCGGCGGAGCCAGGTTGAGACTGCCAAGCTTGTATATGGCACCAACCGCCTCCTCTCGACTCCAGGGTCGGCGTCCCGCAAACATTTCCAAGACGACGCAGCCCAGACTCCAGATGTCGACCTTGGCCGAATAGCCCTGGCCCTGGCTCCGGATGACTTCCGGCGCCATCCAGAAGACGCTGCCCTGCATCGAGTTCGTAATGTCGTTACCGTAGATGTCGTCACTTTTCTTGGAGATACCAAAATCCGAAATCTTGCACGTGCCGTCGACGTCGAGGAGGAGGTTATCGGCCTTGAGGTCGCGGTGCAGGATGCCTTCGCGGTGCAGGTATGCGAGGCCGCACAAGGTTTGCCGTGTCAGGCTGCTGACGACGGGCTCGTCAAATTTGCCGTGTTTCCGAAGGCACGAGCCGACGCTGCCACCGGAGATGTACTCGAGGAAGATGGAAATGCTGTATTCCTTGCGTTCGCACCCGAGGTACTGGACAATGTTGACGTGGTCGAGGTGCTGCATTGTGTCGATTTCTTGGTCCAGTGCTTTAACCATCTCTTTGATTTTCTCCTTGTCCTGACCTGCAGCACGAGGATTGACCTCGACTTGCTTCACGGCAAGCAGTTCACCAGTAGTAGTGTTCATGCCGAGGTAGACACGACCGAACGTGCCCTTACCAATGAGCTGACCTTTGACCCATTTGAAGGTTTGTTGTCGTTGTGGTATTGCCTTATTCCCGGCTGGCTGCGCCAAAGTAGCAGCAGGAGGTTCCTGGGGTATGGTCTCCAGGTTGTTGAAAAGCCGGCTCCCTCGTTGTGGTTTGAGTTGCTCAATTTTGGCACCAAACATTTTAGTACTTTTTCGGCGCACAATACCTCCTTCATTAGCCTTCAGGGTAGCCA
The DNA here is from genome assembly GCA_021030935.1 of Astrothelium subdiscretum. Classification (NCBI taxonomy): domain Eukaryota; kingdom Fungi; phylum Ascomycota; class Dothideomycetes; order Trypetheliales; family Trypetheliaceae; genus Astrothelium; species Astrothelium subdiscretum. The sequence goes on from JAGFMW010000003.1 coordinate 483,411, forward strand.
CTCGGCCCAGGGTTAGAGGAGCGGCCGGTTTTTTCTCAGGTTCACTTTGCTGGTATGCACCTTTGACGACCTCTCGGATCGATCTCGTTCGACCTAGCCCTCCGGACCTTCGAAGGTTACGCTGTGCAACGTTTTTAATCGTGTCGCCTCGCTTTAGTGATGAGCCATCTGGCTCCGTACGATCGCCCTCGTCTGCAGAGGACATTGGAGTGGTAGAACGGCTGACGTCTTGGGAGAATAGATTGCGACCAGTTGATGACTCTGGCGACGTGGGCGGCGAAGTGTTGGCCACCGCCGCCATAGGTTGGTCAAGGTCTACATTCGGGAAGAACTCGTCGAGATGCGCAACAAGCGCCTCGGGAGGAGGTCGATTTGCCCAGACATCGCTCATCGCAAATGATTGACGCCGGAGGAATTTATTGTTCTCATCTGGAGAATCGGCAGCGGACCAGTTTGCAGATGCCGCAGACTGTGGAAGTTGCCGCTCGATTTGGGATCTATCGTCTCGAGTAAGAACTTCTCCGTTTTCATTCGATTTACCGTCACCAGCAGCACTGTTCCCTCGCATGTCAGAGTTTGATGTCTGAACCGTTAAAGACGGCCTTTGAGTTGCCCTGAGAGTTGACTCGTCGTCATCATCGTCGTCTTCATCTTGATGACCATCTTTCTCCGAATGGGAGTTTATTCGCGCCCCGTGAAGTGGTAGGGCAAACAGTCCGTCATCTGAATCCTCGTCTGAATCGGGGGAGGGCGCTTTTGGTTTCTGGAAATTGACAATCGCCTCTTTGAAATCAAGCTTAGGCCCATGCGACCGCCTAGATCCGGCACGGACTAACGATTCAGAGGGCGGATGAGCGGTCGAAGGACTTACGTCAGAGGAATGAGATGAGTCGTTGGATTCTTTTCTGAGCTTCGATACGGAAGGATTCATCGCTAGCGTCTGTATCTTCAAGGATGGTTTTCCGAGAACAATGTCGTCTGTTACATCTTCATCATAGTCAGGTATCCTGAACGGAACATTTCCTTTACTCATGGTAAATGGGCTTCGAGGAGACCCACCTGGGCTATTCTTGTTTGAGCCAAACTCAATACCAGCTAAGGCGCGTGTCGGCTTGGTCGACTCATTGCCAGATGAGGTTGCCGGTCTGGGAGCACCGATGGAGCTGTAAGACTTGCCTGCTCCAGCTAACGCTGCACCAATACCTGCTGCAGGTGCAGCCATGCTCATTCCGTTCACCTCTTTACCTTCTGAAGATCTCCGCTTGGGGTCGAAATCTGACGGATCGGGCCAGGACGATCTGGAGTTCTGTGAGGTTCTTTTGCTAAGAGAATTGACCTTGTTCAGTGTTTCGGATCCCGCAGGAACCACTGGCGGTCGACGCAAAGGCACCAGATTGTCAGTCCTCCTTTCGTCGCTCAGACGCTTTTCCTCGAAGGGCTTCTTCTCTTCGTACGGAGAGCTTCGTGGCTGATCAAAGTCTCTGACGCCGGTCCCTCTGATCGAAAAGTCATGGCCACGGTCGTTTGGTGAGTCTTGTGCTAAGCGTTGTCGCCTTTCGGCAAGATATGCGTTTCGCTTACGCTCGTTCTCACGGTGATGTTCTCCAGCCTTTGCTTTCAGAATTGCCATGCGATCAGCTTCAGTCAACGAGCTATCAGCATCTGCTTCCTTCTTTGCCAACAGACGTAATGCTTCACGGTCGTTGGTGACTAGCGTGGATTCACTAGAGTTGACGATGGGAGATGCCATATCGGCTGCAAGGCGTGCCAGCGTGGCTTCATCAAGTGTAGTTGGCATTGTCATAGACTGGGATGACTGGATGAAGACCTTGAAACTGCCGGTAGGATCTGCAAGACGCTGCTGTAATTGCATTAGCATGCCGTCAGACAGAGACTCATCATGCTCTTCCCGCCCTGGCCAAGTTATGAAAATTGTCATGTCAGAGCTGTTTGACAGACCAAGGCCTTTGCAGACGAGCTCCCTGATCGACGCAGCCGTTTCAGCATCAGAAATGTCAATCAGGCGGTAGTTCCAGCGATCCAGAGTGGCGAACATATATTTCTTGCCTGGAAATTCCCTTGTAACTGGTCGACCACGTAGAGTATTGTCGCCTGATTCGGATTCGACCATGGTTGATCTTCGGGAAGAGGGTCGATCAAGCGAGGCGTCACTAGAGTTCAAGCCAGCTTTCGCGAAAGGCGCGTTTGGTGGCTGATAACGATGTGTCGCTGGGCTCGTAGGCGAATCAGGGTTGGGCTCTTCTGGAGATGGCTGAGCATCATCCTTTTTCTTCTCCCGGCGTATAAATTTGCCAAGAAAGCCTTTGTGTTTGTCACTGGTTGATGTGGCACTGGATGGGGTCTCGTTACTACCGTGACGAGATCCGCCTTCCGTTGCTGGAGGTCGTGAACCTTCACGCGCATTGCGACGAGCAAACTGAGAATCGGTCCCGCCGGAGCTATAGTTTGTGAGATGGGTCAGACTCGACTCTGAACTGTTCCCTCTAAAATGACCATGGGCTTTCGTTTGGGATGATGCTGATGTATTTCCGCTTCCATTAGGCACAGGCCGCGAATTCTGCATGCCGGGGCTACGCTGTGGGCTGGCCTCTACTGCGTGCCGGAATTCTCCTGAAGTGCTCGGACTGTGTTTCCTCGAAGATCGACCGTCACCCAGTCCTTTCAGAATACTTTCTGAAAATGCGCTTCGATTGCTTGTTTCGGAAATGCCGGTGTCTTGATTGACAGAGGGTATTGTAACTGTTCTGTGAGCCGAAAACCGTCGACCACCGACGCCGCCGGATGATGGCTGGAAAGTGGATGGCATTTGTAGCCCTGGACTTTCTTCGCCTCCGCCCGCTGTGGTTGGTGTTGAGGACACTGGCTCTGGGCGACCAATACTGGGAGAGTCACCGCCGAGCTTCGCATCAGCCCCAGCACTGGTTGGAAATTGATTCGACCCTCTGCGATTAGGACCTTTCATTATGCCTAAACCGTGGTTACCCTCTTTGACGATTTTCTGAACATTCCTCCGTAGCCGCTTTCCTTCTGCCCGTTCCCTGGCTTGGTCCCACGTCGTCCCGCTTGCAATACACTCTTTCGCAAGGCGAGGATAGATTGTCTCGTGCATCATCCCCACATTGCCTCTACCCCCATGACCTTTGCCAATTTCAAGGAACTGTGAGCCATGCAGATCGAGCGCTTTGAACGTTTCCTGCCAGTCTTGCGAGAACCCATTTTGAGTAAGCCAAAGCAACACCTTCTCCAAAGGCCAGTGCTGACCAGCATCATCAGGTGTGGTGGGTGTCTTGACGGAATTGCTGTCAGGGGGCTGGATAGCAATTTGCTGTTGCGGATTCATCATTGTCGACGCCGCGGAGCTGACGGCAGAATAGTCCTGTGGTTCTCGGACGGGATGCTGCTGATTGGTCAGGGGGGTCTGTGGAGGAAGCGTTCCTTGTTGCCATCGGTTATCATCGAACCGACTCAAAGAGTTCAGCGTGGACGAAGTGGAGAAGTCACCGCTTGCACCGCGGTAGAAGCTTTGATGTGGATCATACTGCTGCCGCGGCGGAGTGTTGGAATGTAGTGGCGGTATTCCAACTCCAGGGCCGAATGAATCCGCACCAGGTATATAGGTAGCCGATGTCAAAGGCTGAGACTCTGGCAGAGGAGGCGGCATCGTCTGATAGCTCTGATAAGCATTCGGGTTGTAAGCTGGGTGCTGCGCAGTGGGCGGAGGAGGTGGAAGCCGCCCCCATGCAGATGTCCAGTTGTTCATGCTGGAAGGAGGCCCTCCTGGCGGAGGAGGGAGATTCATTCCATGAGATTGAGATGGCATGGGCCTGGGGGGAGGAGGCGGTAGGGATATGCCTGGTGGGCCCGGGGTAGGATTGTTTGGCGGCGGCGGAGGAGGTATATAGTTGCCCGTTTGCGCCATGGACCCGTGGCGGGGTCCAGGTTGATAGGGTGTCTGCATAGTAGACGAAAGTGGTGTGCCTCCAGTCTGATATCCAGTCTCGACAGTATGCGCCCTAGGCCTCGGACTAGGGGAGCGGGCGGAATCGCCCCCAGATGCCAAAGTTCGATTATATTGAGGATTCAGTCCGCTGGAGGGGACCTGGAGTGAGAAGGGAGAGGCGCTCGGATTGTGGGTGGAGGTTTCGGTGGTGAGGTGGGCTGGAAGAAAGCCTGTGGAGAATTGGCTGTAAAGGTACGGCGGCGGAGTTGCAGCAGACCGAGAATCTGCTCCGGGAGCATTCGATCGCGCAGAGCTCGTCGTCGGTCTATATTCAACGGTCATGACACGAGGCGCATGGCCGTCGCAGGTTGTGGTGCCGCCGTAGCTGGATGCCGGTCATTCCCCTGGCATCAGCGGCTCCAGCTGTGCAGGATCGTATCCTGACCCAGTCGAGGAGGCTATGGAGATGCGGGCACAGGTACAACCGCAGGTGGTAAGAACAATTAAGGACGTAAGACGAAGGCGACGGATGAAGCCCTCAGTGACGGAGGGGAAGCTACCTATCAAGCACGGGACAAGGCGCAACAGGGTCAATCGAAACACACGAAAATATTTTGCGCGATATGGATATTGATGTAGTAGATATAGGATAGCGCAACTCAGGCGCACGTCGTCCACAATGGATTGATCTCGACGATGCTGCTGCTGCTGAGTTTTCAGACACGGGATGGAAGGCTTGGCTTGCTCTGACAGGCGCGCGGGACGCCGTACAGACCTTAGGACGGCGACTCAGGCATGTCAGGTACAGTACCACCCGCCCACGCCGCCTTCGTACAGCTGCATCTATCCCCTAGACGTTGACAAAGCTTCTGCTTGGAAGCATCAAGGCAGATGACGAGACTTTGCATTTCCACTTGGCTTACGAATACAGCACGACTCCTCTTGCAGGCGTAGACACACGGGAGCGCGCGGATGGCCCGAGGTCGTGACATTCGATAGGATTGCTCGCAGTTGCCCAAAGCACTTTTTCTTCACATCTCCGTCTTTCCTACACCATCGTCGGCCTGATTAATTTGTTCGAGGCTTTGATAAGCCAAGAAGAGCACCAGCCGCAATTGTTCTGGTTAAAAGCAAATTTGTCATGGCCACTACCGATTTGAGGACTGCTGAGCTCCAACGTCCCGTAGATGTAGCCGAATATCTCTTTACACGGCTCAGAGCTGTTGGCGTCAATTCAGTCCATGGAGTACCGGGTGACTTCAACCTGGTTGCTTTGGATTATCTTCCAAAGTGTGGACTTCGATGGGTGGGAAGTGTCAACGAGCTCAATGCAGGTGCGAGAGAGAAATGTCTTCAATCAACCCTAATTTCTAGCTAAATCTTATGCTTCTATACGATAGGCTATGCTGCCGATGGTTATGCTCGCGTAAAAGGCATCTCGGCAGTCGTCACGACCTTTGGTGTTGGAGAGCTATCAGCCGTGAACGCCCTCGCTGGTAGTTATTCGGAATACGTCCCTGTTGTCCATATCGTGGGAATGCCCAGCACCATCAGTCAAGCTAATGGAATGCTACTCCACCACACCTTGGGCAATGGTGACTTCAATGTTTTTGCCAACATGAGCCGCAACATCTCCTGTTCTGTCTCTATTCTCAACGATCCCTCGACAGCTGCTATGTTGATCGATAATGCAATCCGCGAATGCTACCTGAAGAGTCGCCCAGTTTACATTACATTGCCGACTGACATGGTTCAGAAAAAGGTTGACGGCAGCCGCCTTGAACGACCGTTGGACCTCAAGTTCCCTAAAAACGACGTGGAGAAAGAAGACTATGTCGTTGACGTGGCGCTCAAGTATCTTCACGCTGCCAAAAATCCGGTCATTCTGGTTGATGCCTGCGCCATTAGGCATCGAGTAAGCATGCCTCCTCCATGCGTTCGCAATCGCTGACTGTGCTTGACTATTGAAGGCCCTCGATGAAACCCATGAGCTTGTGATCAAGAGCGGCATTCCCACTTTTGTTGCACCTATGGGCAAAGGAGCAATCGATGAGTCCCTGTCACACTTTGGTGGGGTTTACGCCGGTGACGGCTCCAACGCTGGCGTTCGAGAGCGTGTCGAATCCGCTGACCTAGTTTTGAGCATTGGTGCCATCAAATCGGATTTCAATACCGCTGGATTCACATATAGAGTCAGCCAAATGAACTCCATCGACTTCCACAGTAACTATGTGAGAGTTCGATATTCCGAATATCCAGGAATCCGGATGAACGGTGTGCTTCGGAAGATCACTGCAAAGATCGGACAACTCAACATACCAAAGGGGCCTTCACCATCGAATCAAATTCCTCATTCAGAGACCCAGAGCAATAGCCAGATCATCAATCATGCCTGGTTCTGGCCACGTATGGGCCAATGGCTCCGGGAGAAAGACATCGTCATCACAGAGACAGGAACCTCCAACTTTGGCATCTTCGAGACACGCTTCCCCAAGGACGTGACTGCCATCAGTCAAGTACTGTGGGGCAGCATCGGCTATGCAACCGGTGCCTGCGCGGGAGCTGCCTTGGCTGCAAAAGAAATGGGAATCAAGCGAACGATCCTATTCACTGGTGATGGGAGCTTCCAGCTCACAGTCCAAGAAGTGAGCACGATGATCCGCCATGGTCTCAACCCTATTCTGTTCGTTATCTGTAATGATGGCTTCACCATTGAGCGCATGATCCATGGCATGGATGCATCGTATAATGACATCCAGCCCTGGAAGTTCACCCAGCTACTCAGCACGTTCGGAGCGAAGCCTGATCAAATGAAGACGTATCAGGTCAAAACTCGGGACGAACTTGATCAACTCTTTGGAGATGAAAATTTCTCCTCTGCTCCGTACATTCAGGTCAGCACCATGTCCACCAATCCCACAAACGTATTACTAAATCCTTTAGTTGGTCGAGCTGTATATGCCCAAAGAAGACGCGCCGGCCGCCTTGAAGTTAACAGCCCAGGCTTCAGCTAGGATTAATGAAAAGCAGTAGAATATCTCGTCGGGTCTCACTCTCGTCGAGCAAGAACAAGGGATGTGAGGATAGAGTGATGCTAGTATGGTATGACTAATACTATGATGCAAAGCGAGTATTCCATTTTTCAAATGAGCGCCCAATTATCAAAACTCAGGTGGCTTTATGACAGTAACGTATGAGATACACAGACCATTACCTAGGTATATACATCAAGCCAGGCAAGAGACTTAAAGGATGTAAAAGTCTTGAACAAGAGACATGGCTCCCTCAAAAGCATGCCACTTCGAAAACCTAGTTACCCGACCACCAAGTATAATTGTCCGTCTCTGCCGCCGTATCGAAAACCAAAATGCTACTGCTATTTGCTGGTCGCTGTGGCCAGGCATTGGCAAGCCCAGTCCACACCTGAATTTTTGATACTCTTGCGCTTGCGCCTTCGCCAATGAAGATACCGACACCGGTGCTATCGGTACGGCTAGGATAGATGCGGGTTGTAAGTACGAATCTATCATTGACGAATACCTCCAGAAGAGAGCCGTCAAGGAAGATATTGAAATCAAGGGACTCCTTTCTTGTCAAGCCAGAGCCCCGGCGGCCACCACCATAACCCCAATTTTTGCTACCATAGCCACCCTTATCAGACAAAGTGTAAGGATAAAAGAAACCGACGCTTGTGGCATTGTTGAATTCTGATATTAGGGACGAATGATATCGATCCACGTTGATAGTATAGTTGGACGGGTCATAATAGATTCGCGTGTATTCTTCACCATTGGGCGAAGCGGCAATCGTGAAGCCAACTTGGCCGCCGGAGTAATCGGAGATTGTCGCTGTCATTTCCATAGAGGTGCTCCCATTCGAGTAGAGCGTTTTACTGGTATCGTATTTTCCTCCGCCAATTTTAATTTTCGTGGAACCTGCACGAAGTCCTGTTACAACATCAGGAAGAGGACGAACACCAAGCGTACTTGCAGTGAGTGTGCCGTGCGCATTCTTCGTCACACGAGCGTTGCCCGAGGTTGCAAGCTCACTGTCGTTGACGACGCCCTTGACTTGATCAACGAATAGCTGACGTGGTAATCCGTGCGCGCCTTGAAAGCCTTGCTGAAGGGTTGAAAACAAGCCACCGTCTCCGACGATATCTTCTGGGATCCATGCCCACTGGACACGACGGTTGTGCTTGGTGTCATTGAAAGAGGTGAGAGCGTATGCAACACCCCAATCTCCGGCACCACCAGCGACAGGCTGGAATGCAATCGACCCATTCGACCGGGAAGACACGATCCCTTCGTTCCAAAGAGCCCAGTCTATTGATTGTTAGGGAATATATAGACATCGTAGAAGCATTCGACTTACGAGAGCTCTCATGGAAGCTGACATTACCGCCTTCCGTTCTGTCCCGAGATCAGCGTCGCCGCGAGACGAAAAGGTCTGAAAGACTACTTACCCCATATTTACGAAATAATGTACATCACCTTCCTCGTCTGGGAGAGCAAAAAAGCCGGAGACTTCAAAATTGAATCCATAAGAACCGGTACTGAGCACTGACGCAAGGGTAGTATTATCGGCGGGCTCCCATAGAGCACCCAAAAAGGTCCAATCCGTCAAATTCGATGCTGGGGCGCTATAGAGGGGTATGCGTGGACCTACACCCTTGATACCAGATCCAAAAACGGCATAGTAATGCGGCTCATCGTACTTCAGAAGAGCGTCGATCTCGGGAAAAGGCTCCAAGAAAGGATCACGCCAGCCTGTTACGTTCCATCCTGCAGGTGGATGTCTAATCACAGGGTTATCGCCATATTGCTGCCATGTCACACCATGGTCTTTGGATATAGCCAAACTCTGAGTTTCTGTGCCTGGATGGTAGTAGGTATTCCAACTGGTGGGTAGGTACGAGACAGAAGTGTAGAATGCCAATAGTGTCCCGTCTTGTATGCCATCTAAATTCACTGGCTGAGCCGTTCCCGAGAATATACCAAGGCCATTGTAAGTACCGTTCCCAGCAGGGCCAAGAGCCAGAGCTTCTCTACCTTGCCATCCGGTGACATCAGTCCAAGTGACTAGATCCTTGGAAGTAGCGTGGCCCCATGAAATATTTCCTGAGCGAATAAGCCATGACTGAGATAGACCATCTTGAAGAAGACTTGTTCTTACCCCAGTTAACATGTTCGGGATGCCATTGGTAGAATAGATGGTAAATATCCTCTGTAGGATCGTACATAGATCCGCATGGATCCTACAACAATGTCAGTGTAAGCATAGGATATGCTTAGACGCGAGCTTGAAGAGGCTCCTTTTCTGTAGTACACCTCATACGTACATTCATCCACCCAGCCGGAGCGATGAAATGAGATTTTGGTCTCCAGCGAGTAAACAAGCTATTGTTCCCCATTGACTCGATCGTTGATGCATCAAGATCCTGGGCCGTAGCCAGGGAGCTTACCCACAGCACCAGCCCTAAGGCCCAACACTGAGGACGCATGGTGGTTGAGGAAAAGGAACAAACGAGATTTTCACTTGAAAAGATCGAGACTGAGGACTTTAGTCCAAGCGGAGATTTGAAAAAGGACGAGAGAGTCCCTATTCGGCCCCTTGGACTACTTTACCGGAATGGAAGCTCTTATGTACATGCCGTGACACTCAGTGAGGCCCGACAGCATTCTAGAAAATTTACGGGAAGCTAAGAGATGCACGATTCAGCCTCCTTCATCATAAACAGATCCAGGTAGGGACAAAGACGATCTCCACATGGTTCGCTGCCACAATCATCGGCGCCAGTCCCACAAGCCGGAATTGCCCAGATTACCCCACAACTAAGGGCCGAGAAGAGGGCCGAGAAGCCCTCATGCACCGCCGACTACTGCGGGCAAAGGAACGGCGGACGGGGATGCGGCCAGACTCGTCTTGGGGTGAACTTTCAAAAGTACGCGGCTGTGGTGGCCACATGGAGGTACCTTATGCCGGCCCAAGGTGGAAGCTACGGAGAAGAATGCGTTCTTGTTGTCGGCAAATTTTTTTCTGAAAATTATTTCGTGATAGTGTTCTTGCAGTGATGTCATTGGTCCAGGTACAGACAGCGCTGCTCCACTGCCCGTCCGAAAGGGCTCCGACACGTGACACGCTTGAAGCTTCGTGGCTTTTGTACGAGATTCATCAAATCGTTTGATTTGCAATCCACCGGCTACTTCCCCCACTCAACACTTCGAGCCTGCCGGATTCCTTCGAACATGCACTTCTTTCCAGGATGATTTCTCCAAGAGTGTAGTGCTGTATCGGCACCCAGCCCATTCTCTGCCGGAGCAGTACAAGTTCACCATGAGACTAGCAGCTTATGCTGGGGTGCGCCGCTCATATCTGGAGTATAATTGAAATTTAGACTGACTGGCATTCCATAGTTCTCCAGTGCCGCTGCGGCGGCAGTAATGCTCAGAGCTTTCCATGAGCGACCAAACTTCTATTCGGCCAGCGTCTATCTTGCTCAAAGCAATGCGTGTCTCATGGTACGGTCTATTCCAGTATTACTTCAAGGGTGACTGCTGATGATGGATTTAGGTCCTGACGAACCTCGTTCTCGTATGCGCTGTTGCCGTCCTTTGGGGTTTACAACGTCTCCTATTTGGACCCCTCCGTCCTATCGAAGTTGAACAACTTTATGAGAAGGCATGGTTCGCAGTGACTGAGACATGCCTCGCTATGACAATCTTCCGAGAAGAAGTGGGCGGTTGGTTCTTGGTCATGTTTGTCAGCTTGCTCTTCGGCAAAGTCTGGGGTTGGATTAGCGAAGGCCGAGTCGACTTTCTGGAACAACAACCTCCTAGTAATCCGCGATTATTTCATGCTCGACTGTCGACTTCACTACTCCTTTCAGTGACGTTCAACTTGATGATGCTCAATTACTGCCTAGAGACTGTATATATCCAGGCTCGCCCAGGCATAATGGTCATGTTTGCCTTCGAATTCGCAGTCTTGCTCATCTCCTCGGTTTCGACGTCAATTCGCTATGCAGTCACTCTTGCTGAGACATATATTGTCTGGAAACAAACTCAAGAGAGGCTGCGACAAAGAAGAGCTGAGATTCGTGCAGCTAATGAAGCGTCCCAACGAAGTGATAGTGTCGAAACGGGCACGACCCAGGACAGTAGTATCCCAACGCAAAGACCAGAGGATGTTACTGAAGATGATATCGAAGCTCCTGGATGGGAGGATAAAGGGCGATGGATATTCTTTCTGGATGTTACCACTGACTTCTTCAAGCTTGTGGTCTACCTGGCTTTCTTCATTATCCTCATGTTCTTCCATGGTCTGCCTATTCACATTATGCGAGATGTCTACATGACAGGGCGATCCTTCTTTAAGCGGATATTCGACTTTATCAAATACCGCCAAGCCACCAAAGACATGAACGAAAAATACCCAGATGCTACTACAGACGAACTTGGGCGGGAAAGTACATGCATAATTTGTCGTGAAGACATGCGTCCGTCACAAGCTGATAACCCTCCGGTTGCTCCAGCTCCTGGACAAGACCCTGGTGTTGCCCAACCCCCACGACCGACGGACGAGCGGCTTCGGCCAAAGAAACTTCCGTGTGGTCATATATTACATTTGGGTTGTCTTCGAAGTTGGCTTGAACGACAGCAAGTATGTCCAACTTGTCGGAGATCAGTGCTGGTTACCACCCCAATGCCCCAGGCAGATGCTGCTGGCAATGTCAACCAACAGCAGGGACAACATCCGAACATAGATCAAAATCAACGTCAGCAAGTCCAAAATCGAATTAGGCGGATCAATTTAGGGCCCCTTAATTTACAATTTGGCGTTTTTCAAGATGACCAATGGCAGAATATGCTCAGACAGTTGGATCCCCGCCAACAACCACAGCAACAACCACAGCAAAATCGACAACAACAGGTACCAGCACAGATCCAATCAGGTATCCAACGCAATTCAAACAACACAGCGAGAAGCTCTTCAACATCGATACAATCCCAGTTGAGGAGTATGGAGCAGCAAATTTTGCAGGAGATTCGGGGTCTGCATCTCGTGCACCAACAACTCAGCACCGTGCTTGCTCTTCAAGGTGAGCTAGCTAGGCTTCGTATCGCCCACAGCCGTTTGCAATCAGGAAACACTGGCCCGGCTGCGGATCAGATGATACCCCACGCTCAATTTCCTCAAGCACATACGAATCCTGCCTTTATGCAGTCTTCAGTATGGACTCCTGCTCAACCTCAGCAACAAGCTGCTATGGGCGCTGGTCATCCAGACTTGCCCGCTGGGTTGGTCCTGCCACAAGGATGGACCGCGTTACCACTGCAAAGACAGGGAGCTCCTCAGCCTGCCGTAAATAATTACGCGCCTGCTGTCCAAGGCTCTGCAGTCAGTCAATTGCCATTCACCGGGCCTGAACACTCGTCCAATACTTATTATGCCGCACCAGGGACTAATACAATCAACCAAGCAAATCAGCCACCAGCAGCTCCGCAAAGCAATGCTACACCTTCCTCCTCACAAGGTCCTCCCGCCGTCGCAAAGCCCGAGGGCGAGAACACCAGTACCTCGACCGACGTGGAGTCTACGGCTGTGGCGGAAACTCCAGCTCACCAAGGACCATGGACATCTTCCAGTTGGGGGTTTCAGAACGGCGGGCCGGATAGCGGCCCTGGTGACGCGGCTTCTAAAAGCCATACTACTCAGGCAAGGCCAGCTACAGTGGAGGATGCCTCGGATGCGGAAGCTGGTCCCTCAAACGCTTCCGGTACTTGACTGGGAGCAATTAACTTTGATTGGTAAGCATAGCGCGGAGTTCTCCTAAGATGAGAGCTGAAAAGACTACCTGAGGGATATAGATGTTGAATACTATTCTTCTTTGCTGAAACTGAAAATATTTCCCCGCGGTAGAATCGCATGCTTGCTCTGTTCCAATGCATGTTCTAATTGACTATGTGACCTTTTGCGAGCGTAGCATCGTCTTTTCGACACTGTTTTGAATGTCATCCAGAAGTGAGGTGGGCCTCCTGGTCCTGCTGTTTGACTTTAACTCGAGACTACGACCGAAGAATTAATCCCGATTTTTTCATATATTGAACGTAAAACCTTCTCATTATCCTTGCGGGCTCGCAATCTTCGGCTTCTGATAGCATCAAGCATTTGATGTTCCATTTCTATTAATCGCAAGAACTTCGAATGACGTACTTGTTGCCTCAAACACCTCAGCTATCCTGGGCTTGGCTTGGTAAGGGTACTTGTGTGAATATTTTTTTTTTCGGGTTTCCGAGCCTTGCAGGGGGAACACGGACGGGAAGATTGACCAACTCCTATTTCCACCACCACCGTCGGAGGTTCCGTAGCATTTCTCCACCCGAGATCATCTGCATCTACCTTACACTCCCGCGACACATTCGCCAAGTCTTTCATGCGATCGACGAATAGTGATTCGCGCTAATTGAACCTATACCAACATAGGAGGACGTAAAGCTTTTCACTGATCGCATCACATCGTCTCTGATCGCCAAGCTCGTTGAGGAGTACTTGGACAGAAGATTGGAATAGACTAAAGATCGAGACATATAGAAAGGAGCCTTGGCTTACGAGGGAACCATACAGGATCTTCCATTGTTGATTGACGTGACAATGCCATTCACGCGCAGTCCAACATAGAGCTTTACAAATTGGATGGGACAATACCAGACGAATGGTTAGAGGACCTCACATAGAGGGCATGGCCGTGTATGGCAAATTGAACAGAATCCATTAGGATACCGCATTTCAAGGCGCAACAAATTGTCCTATTTGTATATGTGTCTACGATAGCGATGAGATTTTGCCACTGTAGGAATGAACATTGTCAGCAAGTAGATGAGACTTTTTGGGGTTGGTCCTCACCTTCAAAATAACCAAAGTAGCTAATGACTAATGCAGGTAGCTTAATGCCACTACCCCATACAGTCTCCGGTCTTCGAACTGCTAAGCTTCCTGGCATAACAATTGGAGCAGCTGATTCGCGGACTTACCACCCGCAATACTCCTCAGCAGCGTATGGATCGAGTCAAAGAGATCTTCAGGTTCTTGGTCACGGTCAAGTCCACAATGTACCTAGCTTTAGCATCCTTTTCCTCATCAAAGATCGAACCATCTTCTTTTCAATCTTTGAGGCAGCACAGTGTCTGCAGCCGGCTCCTCCACATTCGCGGCATTTACCACTTTTGAAACAGCTGTAGCCTGTAGTACCGTGGATGATGGCCTTCAAGGCATCAAGGCATCAAGTCTCGCACTTTCGTGCGTTTCCTTGCGCTAAGAAACGGAGTTTGCATGTTGCTGAGTGATAGGATGCCATGGAGCTGAGTAACAGGATGCTTCGCCGCTCGGCTTGCAAGTCTATGCGCAAGTTCATTTCCCACAACTCCAGCATGACCGGGCACCCAACGGATAGATACCTGCACTCCCGTGTCTTGGAGAAGCTTTGATGTTAAGGCAATCCTCTTCAGTATCGGGAGTAGTAGGCCCGATTTTGTTTGCTGTCTTTTTATCATTTTTAATACGCTAGGGCAGTCACAAAAAACGACAATATCAGTGATACTTTGATACTGGTGCTTCCCGACAGTGATTTCTGATGTAGGGGCTCGTGATCTTACAAGTGCGACGTCTAGAGCTTCAGCGACCGCTACGAGCTCGGTCACTGTGATAAGTCCATTCATGGAACAGATCGTTGGGAGAACGCGATGAGCTAACCCGGTCCAGTTCCCGCGTTCTTTATATACGACAGCCATCCCTGCGCCCCGTTGGAGGTTCTTGCCGCGGACGGACCCGTCGGTATAAAAGACAAACTGCGTAGACTCCTGGGAACTAGTGCGAGTCACTGCTGAGAGCGCTTCCCCATAGGGCTCTTTAATGACGGTACCAGGAAAGTCAAGTTGCGTTGACATGGGCTCCTTTGACTTACGGACAGCACCAGAAGCATTTTTCCGTGCACTAACAAGAATTCCTGTGCTTTCTTCGAGTACACTCACTGAGATTGAAGATATTTCTGGGAACCCTTTGACCTCCCCACCGCCTGTTCCAGATTCCAATTGAAGACCATCACATTGCTTTCTAGTTTTCTCAGATACTGGTCTGTCGCTATTCCTCTTCGCCGCTCCGTTTCTAAGAGATAGCGCTGAGACTTGCGTGTGGCTATCGTGTTCGCGGTCAAAGTGGAGGTTGGCCTCTTTGTCTTGTTCAATCGCGCTGAAGTGAGCGGCTTCAGATATGTCGAACGTTTTCTGTGCATCATTGAATTGCTTCAATATGAGTGAAGCATCGCATTCCATCATTTTTGCATGTTCCAGAAGCAAAAGAAGGAATGTTTCGCTCTCGCAAAATAAAATGTGCGCAGAGTAGATTTGCATGGCTACATACCTAGGTAGGCCAAATCAAAATCGGAGACTGATTTGACTCGCACGCGCCATCTCAGTTGATGCGGCGGGCCGCTAGAATAGAGATCTGTGCGCGAGACTCTTATCCTAGCGGCCCATCAGCCTAGGGGATAGCCTGGGCTAGACGGCAAATTCAAGGATCTGCGTTGCGGTGATATTGCAACTCTTCTCATTGTAACAAGTATCCCACGCAAACGTCAGTGGGTGGCCACAGATTCCCACACTTCGAAACTCCAAGTACATGCGAAGAACACCAGACAGACTTCATACGTGCTCTGAATCGGCGTTAAAGTAAAATGCGTCTAAACTCCGCCATATCCTTCTCTGGTTCCCTCAGCTTGGTCTAGCATGGCCAACCAACGACTCCAATAGTCGACGTCACCTAGACGAAGGGAGTTTGTAAGGAGCGCACCTGAAATTCTAAGGAGCGCACCTCCTAGCCACTTCGGTTGTAATGAAACATCTCCCTACAACGTGCAACTTTTGTACCTTTTCTAAATGTTCCTTATCTTAACCACCTAACAAAATATATCTAGAAGGGCTATAGAACTCGCAATTGGTCGGGATAGATTTCTATATTTTGTGCCTTTCGCATCTTAACTCTAAATCCAACCCTAATCTTCTAATCTAATTCTAAAAATTGATATAGTTGATTTTGAAGACGAAGTTTTTTGTCCATTGTAGAGAGGTGTTTTATTACAGCCGAAGCGGCTAGAAGGTGCGCTCCTTAGAATTTTAGGTGCGCTCCTTACAAACTCCCGTCACTCTTCGCCAACTACTCGGTTGCTCCAGTACATCTGCCATGTCCGGCATTAATGCACCAGTCTTTCTAATCGAGCTGCCCTCAATAGCAATGGGTACAGCTCTCCTTCCCTCCTCTAGGCGATTCTCCACCTCCTCCGCTCTGTCCTGACCTATATCTCCTGAATCCACCATGACGACAACCTCTTTGCTCCCCGTCCCATCCCCGTAGACCAAGAATTGGACGCCGGCTGCCGCATCAAGTAGAAGCACGCTAGCTCAGGCTCCGTTTATCCTAGCTCATGATAGCTCAGGGTATACCCAAACTCGCTCAGTATAGCTCAGTGTGGCTTAGCGACAAGTCAGGTTGCTGATTCAGGCGCTCTCGTTAGAGACCTCCGTTACTCACGCCCAAAAGCAGAAATGGATTTTGTATAAGGTTGCTTTACCCTTGAAGATACTCCGCTATTCCTCAAATAACATGACTACAATTACGTTTGGTTTTCGGACGACAAGCATTGAGCATCCCTTGTCACGCAGGCCGTCAAACTCAGCCGAGAATTCATGTGAGCTGACGCTCTCAATTACGAGACACAACAGTTGGCATTTTACTATTATTGCTAATAAGATGCAGCAACTGTACAAACCCTGTCTCCAATTTGGTGGACTTCGCTCTTTTGCTACAGAATTTTTGCACCTCGATGCTCTCCCGTGGCAAGCGCTGCATAATAACTTCATCGAAATATATGGCGGCTTCATCAAAGACACCGAATGGCGGGTCAAATGCGGGTTGCTCGTCAATGATTGCCTGACAAAGACATTGGTGCAGAGACGTGATGAGAAGAGCCTTGACGACCTGGACATGGCTATCATGGCTTCCGTGTTCTCCGTCGGTGGCGTCGAGACGGTAAAGAGCGCCGCAGCCCCTTTCCCTTACTTGCTGACATCTACCAAGAAGGCGGCCATCATGCAGTGATTTTCGTCCCTGATCCCCGATTATCCAGAGGTACAAACGAAGGCTCAGGCTGAACTAGGCAGCGTGGTCGGCCGCTCACGCATGCCAATGATCGAGTACGAAAAGAGTTTGCCCTACTATCATGCAATAATCGAAGAGGTAAGCAGCGGAAGAGAACCTTGCCACTGTTTATCGACACCATGCTCAACCTATGTTCCCTCTTCGCGAAGCTAAGCAAGAGACAAAGGAAGTAATCTGAATTCGTATAGTCCGAGTAGAATCTCAAAGACGCACTTACTTCGGCCGACAGCGCCAATATGGGCGACCCTGACAAATGGGACCATTGGATGTTCGGTGCCAGTTGCGTCCAGGTTCGTTTTTGGAAGCTCCTGTATATGTTGCTGATGCGCGTGTAGCCGCTGCATCTTCCCTGGCATGGTCTTGTCGAATTAGAGATTTGGCATTACCATTTCTTGTATGCTGTGGGCTTACGACATGGCCAAAACTCCCGGTGAGCATATCGATCTCAGGGAATATGACGGACTTTCGGGGCGCTCCCGGGTGCCCTTCAGGATCCAATCGACATCACGTGCTCAGAAGGTTGACGAAGTCTTGAGAGATGCTGAGATCTGAGTTCTGGTATTTAGAGGCAGTGCGAATGCTTTAAGTCACTCAAGTAGAATTTTGCCACGGCACGTTGCCACTGGGTGCGGTCCAATGGTCATGGTGTATGAGTGAAGGGGCATTCTTTCTTAGGAAGCACCAATTGACAAAATGCCAGGGATGCCTTTGTTTACTGATCCTACTCACTTAGGTACTCAGGTAACGAATCTAATTTCGTCGTCTAACTATCACGGCAGTAGTGTCACCATGTTCCGTTGGTCATCGTGGAATATTAAGCATTCTAGGTACTCATGCCCCGATGATATAGTCTTGGTAGCCTCCAGTGCGTATGCTTTCGTACCAATTTTCTTCCTCTATTCTTCCGTTTTTTGGGCGCGCTTTGTAAGGACCCCTTTGGAACTCATCGAAGTGGAAAACGCTGGTAATTCTGTCGCTTCTGTCGCTTGTTCCCCTGGCTGACTAGTCCTGAATGACCCCAACAACCTACACCTAGAATATGGTATGCTCTTCTCTGGAATCTCGAATCTTGGTCCCCAAAAACTACGACATATACATCGTTTTCACGAGATAGACACGTCCTTCCGAGACAGGCCTATCATTCAAGATTTCATGCAGTCCGGCGTTACAGTCAGTGATTTTTCAGGGAATATTGCCAGTTGGTCCCGCGGCTGAACGAATTTTTCGATCACGGCTAGACTGCCGGAAGCAGATAACCCTATGGTTCAGGTGTTCATTGGTTGGCCCGTCTGTGGACTTCAATGTCCTCTTTCCTTTCACTCTTCCTTCACCGCTCTTCCCCGTGTGATATCGTGTACTACCTGCGGTTGCAACTCGCAGTACGCAGAAGCTGAGGTTCCCGTTTTCTCGTCGTGACGCCTTGATGAGCACAGCGGTATTTTGCCTCTTCAGGCTGAATCCGCGTCAGGATCAGCCTCGGGCAAAGTTACTCGGTCACTGTCCTCAAATCTGCCTTCTCAGCCTGGTTTTCTACTGAAACAGGCCCCCACGTTTGTCTGATCTCCATGAAGATCCGACCTTCTGATACCATGCGTGTGCAGAACTTCAGCTCGCAGGGGTTCTGCAGAAAAAGGAAACGTCTCTTCCGGACTGGTCGCTTATATGCCGAGTCCACGTTGCAGCTTCTTGTACGACGCCTTCTATTACCTTTCCGTTTCATAGAAATGCAGCTGAATCGGCGGAGCGTCGGGGTCCGAAATCCCCTAAATTTTGTTCACGGACGAAGAAATACTGGACAAGGTCATGCCGTTCACTACTATTTTTTATCGGGAACCCCTTGGAATCCTACAGTTGGCCTAGAGCTGATCATCTAAATATACCAATTTCCTCCACGAGGGGAAGGATATGTTTATAATTGTTTTTATAAACTATCTCCCTTGAATAAACACAGCAATTTCATTTGGGGCATCATTGCGAAGACAATGTTTTCGGAAATAATAATAAATAAACGTAAGGGTCCCGCACCCTCCGCTTACCATGTGGAATTCATTAACAATACCAGCACCTCGAAGATCAAAGGTAGAAAATGATGGAGCATTATCGTCGTTCTTCGTCTGGTTGTCTGTTTTGACGATACCACGAGGCAGTAGTCTGCGCGTGGTCTGCAGCGGATAACGTCAGCTCTAGGTACCTATGTGAGATGGCACTTACGCAATTTCCGACCTTATCTTAGCTGAAGCTGGAATCCATCTCTATCATGCAGATCGAATGTAGGATCATCCCGCCTTAAGAATGACTTGCAGCCTTAGTCCGTCTCCCGTCGACTTTCTGCTGATCATTCCGTCTTGGTAATAGTCCTTGGTTTCAGACTCGAAGTCTTTGCCTTATGAGCCGCATCATTGATCGCTACTCTTCCCTGATTATCAGCCTTAACTGGCGGTTTGCCTGCTGTATTACGATTTTCCGTGGGCTAGTTCTACAATTCATGCTGCTCAGTTCATCCTATTGCCTTAAAGAAACTGACAAATGAAAAGCGATGTCAAATTCTATACCTCAACCGACACAAAGCCAAGGCATCAGGCTGGAATCTGGTTCACCTTCAGCTTTGTCTTGAGTTGCAAGAGCCGCGGGATGCGCCAGTAAGCCGAAGCTATTACGTGCTGGGATTTATGCAATGAAGAGTATTCGAAAAGCAATGCTTTAAAGCCCGGCCTTTTCTCCGTATAACTAACCAATAGAACGAGCGCCCAGCCTAGGCAATCTGTGGAGTTGCATCACCCTCTCGCGCAGAATATGCACTGCCGTGCCGCGGAGCTAGGTTACCCACTTTGATACATAAAGGTACCTACCTACCTAAGATAGGCAGATGCGCTCAGCCTTCCTAAAAGGGTTTGGAGCACGAACATATCTGGGTACCTAGGCAGGTCCTCAACTTCACGTACCGTATAATGAGGTCGTCCTCATGCGCTTCAATCACACCGCTGACGCTCTAGTTGTTTTTAAAACAACGCGAAAATTATCAACGTCGACCGGAGTCTTTTGGATATCTTGTCTGGCGACTCTCTTTAGGGTCTTGCTTAAATCATCCTCAAGAATTTATTTTTAGAAGAATCCAAATGCCGCAGCGGTGTTCATGTTCTAAATATGCGGGGAAATTGGAATACGAGGGCGCCTCTAACTGGCGCTCCTCTGGGCAAATCACGCATGCCTCATCTGTAAGCCACGAGTCTCGATGTGAATCCAGAATCTGTCCGCTTTCGTATAATCGTCCGGCTAATTGTATTGAACGTCGACGCCGCAAACGAATGGTTGGTCCTCGATCAACAGCCTACATTAATAAATATCTGCCTGGCTGAATGGTCAGTAGGTCATCACGAGCCCACGGGCGACGAAAGCCTATGGCATAAGCTAAGCATGCGGCATACTCATTGATAATCATGTAGCAGAACAGCCAGGTTTGCAGATATTCCCAAATACCAAGGAAGACAGCTAGGTGCGTTGGGCTGCAGGTGGGCAAGCCACTTCTCCCCTACACTAACTTCACGCATCGCCGTGAAGAACTGTTGCTTGCAATTGCAGCGAAGCCTTCGCTTAATATGTGAAGCGCGTTCTTAACGGTCTGAGATGATTTTTAATCAATGTCGTATCTGTTCCCTACGGTACGTCTTCGAGTATCTGATTCGTGTGCCCATTCTCGTCAACAGTGTGTAGCATTTTGCTCTTTCATGGAAGTTCAGTTACTGCAAGCTCTTGAGCGATGGTCTTGTTGTAGTTTCGGCCTTAAACAGCCCACGTCGTGTACTAAAGGAATCGCCTCGTTTAAATACTTGTAACAACGCCATGCACCCTTTCTAGCACCATGTTCTGTGTGCTATGATCGGTTGATAGCACTATCGAGGGAAAACCTGTTCTTGCACGCCCTAGTCGTGGATTGACAACATGAGTGAGCTGGCGTAGCTGGCAGCACCTTAGTTGGCATCCCCTCTGGAAACGTAAAGGGTGGACAGAGAACCAGACATTAAAAGGACCTTGTTCCAGAAACCTGGGCCACGGAGGTCAAGTTTCGAAAAGAGGACCGGATACTGGTCTTTTTTTAAATCCTCTTCTGTTATGAACCTTTTTTCTGGGGCTTTGCAATCTTCATTAAGGAATAATTCGACATGCTTTTGACGAGGTCGAAGCGGTATCCTCTGGTATTTGTTGTCTTCTATGAAAATATAAGCAAGACGAAACGAACCCTTGGGAATGACCTGGAACCTTTCACGTCATTAACAGATCGCACATCTACCTTCCCACTCTCACTATCGTACACAAAGCATCGAGACCAAGTCTTCGGGCTATTGCGCCTCCGGTTTCGGTGTAGAGATTGATCCGGGACAGCCTCATGTTCCCGTGTGGAAGGCTGCTGGTTCTCTTGCTCTCCTTTTGAGGTACTTTCCATGGAAAGTAAGTTCAGAAAGGAAGCGTTGTCAACAATAAGCAGTCAAGCCGAAGGGTAGGACCAAAACAAGCGACAGAACTAGACTTATGCTTTGGTAAGATATGACGTGTTCTTTGAAATATCATTCAAGGGAGACATGGTCTTAAGGGGCTAGACAGCGAGAGCTGTCAATATAGGCGATTGCCACAGACGTTCAGCAGCCTTGCCTGATGAATTGGAAACAATGACTTATCCCTGTGTCATTCGACGTTTCGACAGGCAGCCACCGGGCGTCCGCAAAGCGCCCCGATCTGCCTCGAAAAGGTGCGGCTGGCGTTAGTCATCCCGAGAAAAGCAAGCATGTGGTGGTGTCCGGTTACAGCAGGCGGCAGATGAGAAAGTCCTGATAACGGGCTGAGATGTTGCCGCCCCCCCGTGCCAAGAATTTTCAGACCGCCTTTCTGTATTAATAGGGATAGTGCCACCGTGCATACCCTTGTGAAAATTGTGTCCGACACCTGCACATATTCAGCATATATTGAGCATATGCTGCAACTTTTGCTCAGTACTCCGTATATGCTCAGTATACGCTTAACATGCTCAGGATCAGCATATACTCAGTATGCTTGGATTCAGCATATGCTGAACTTAGGCTTCTAAGAGTTATACAACCATTCTACCCTATTAATCAGGTATGGATGCTCGCATATGTTTGGCTTATGTAGACGCCGCACATATCAGCGGCTTTTTTACCCCGTCTCACTAATTTTCTCGCCCCATACTCAGTACCAATACCACCTCTCTCCCCCTCCGGTAAATGTGAGCCCTGATGGTGTAGTAATCCGTCCAATCAGGTTTTATTCTGCAGTAAGCATCCTAATTACATATTGATCTGGCGCAGGTACTTTCACACGTACCTATTTGTTCGAGCCGATTGGAGACAACACTTTGTCCCGTCGCAAAGTGCTCAATGCTACTGAGTAGCCGCGCCAAGGCAGATTGGCTGTCGGTGTGATATCAAATGAAGCAGTTGGATGTCCGTTCTGAAGGATGCGTTATGCTCGTTCCTTTTTCTTGGGATTCATTCCGGACTGCACAAGCCTCTGTCGTTCCCTACCGTTCATAGCATACGATTCTCTCCTCCCTCGACTTACGATTTACTTCGCTCATCGCGGCTGCAGATCCAACGCATGATGGCTTGGATGCCTTGCAGCCTCGGCGGTAGAGTAGGAGAAGCACTCGAGGCTGAGGTTGCAAAGTCCGCTTCGTCTGCCTCCCTGCATCGTGGGAGACTAGCACAAAAGGCATGCGGCTCTGGCAAAATCCAGCTCAGCCACTGGATAGAGGTTCGATATGTTGTATAACCCAGCCCGACCAGTGCCCAAATCTTTTCAATGTAGAGAACCATGGATTCTCGTTCCAAACCTGGGGATCGCGCTCATGCGGAACAACCCATTCCAGGACCTTCAACCCAAAATGTTTCTCCCTTCACTGGAGAGAAATCCCAAATTTCGAAAGAGCCCTGCAGCAACGAAGACGTGTGGGAACAACGTAATGTCTTAAGCCTAGGTACGTCTATCACAAGTTCTGGATATGAAGTGTTCGCACTGATACTTTCACCAAATAGACGGCGGTGGTGTACGGGGAATATGGTCTTTGATGGCACTAGAAACACTAATGGATTATATTGCAAGAGAGGAGATAAAACAATCAGAGGGCAACGAATTCGACCACCACAGTTTCCATCCTGAGCCATTCCCCAGCCATGTCTCCCAGGGCCCTTTCGACCAGGGTAGAACTCCGGAACGTGAGTCCACATACGAGACCTGGAAGCCCAGTCGCAAGTATCTTCCTTGCCATTATTTTGATATCATAGGTGGTTCAAGCACTGGGGCGTAGGTTCTTCTCTCGCCTTGCACGAATATTCTTCAAATTTGACATGCCAGGCAGCTTGATAGCTATTATGCTTGGGAGATTTCGAATGTCAGTTCCGGACTGCTTGGACGAGTACAAATCTCTCGCCGGTCAAATATTTCGAAAACCTCGAATTTTACCAATAATGAGGACGCTGGTGACGAATCGGTCCATCCGTGCAAAGTATAATTGCAAAACCATAGAGAAAATCTTTAAAGATGTAACAAAAAGACGTGAACGGATGTTTGTAGATAAATTAGACCATCATGAGCAGTCTTTCCGATCTGAAAAGGGGGTTTGCGGAACGTAAGTACGCTAAGTCTGGAAAATCTACGAGCTCTGCAATTAATTACAATGCTTTTGCTTTTGCAAACGTCTCAATCAGAAGCATCAGAAGTGAAACTGGAGTTAACGCATGATAGGTTCGTTACATCTTTCAGAAGAAAGCCACGCGAAGCAGCTGCCGCGGAGTCGCAGTTGGCTATTATACGCTCTTACAACAACACGAGAAGAGGTAGGACTTCTAGAGGTCAGAATGACTTGCAGAGTCCACCAAGATCTGGGCGTCCCGAGCCTCAACGTTCAGATACTACGGGTTTCAGCAGACGAGCGCGTTATGAGCAACGAGAAGGCCGGCCAAATATTGCCGGCACATCACATAGATGGCAAGTTTGGGAAGTAGCTCGAGCCGCAACTGCAGCTGATTTCTTCTTCGATCCCTTTGAGATCGAAGGCCAGGACCCTCGAGAGAAGGTTATCTATACTGACGCAGGGCTAGACAAATATAACAACCCAGTTTACGAAGCTGTAGAGGAAGTTGAAGCTCTTGCTGGACCAGGTTCTTTGGGGATTATCGTTAGCGTTGGCACTGCTCGCGGCGAAACGAACTCAAAGAATACACTCAGCGCGAAGATCAAATCTATGATAGCCGAGAAAACAGATCCGGAAGCTAACCACAGGTTGGCGGCAGACAGATTTGCCTCTGAACCAGGCCGCTACTTCCGTATTAACGATCCGGGAGCTCTCGCCATCGAACTGGATGAGTGGCGGCCCCACAGACACTGGTATAGCAAATCGGAACAAGTCACCGGATTCGATACTCAAGAAACTATTGCACGCAATTTCAATGAATGGGCCAAAAACGCTGATTGTTCCAGCCACTTTCACGAATGTGCTAAGGAATTGGTGAGACGGAGGCGAGCAAGGGCTTCTGGCAAGACACCTGGCGCATGGGAGCACTTCGCCACATGTATCAAGATCAGTTGTTTCGGTCAGAGGTGCAGCGAGACATTTCGTAATCGAGACGACTTTAAGAGGCACGTCCACGATTTTCACCCGAATGAGAAAGACCTGACCAGGGAGCAAATTGACGAGCTACTGGAACGCAGGGGATGGAAAACGCAATGGGTCTACCAGAGGCCGCGATAACCATGCTCAAGCTGATGATGAGCAGCTGGATATTTCTACTCGCCTCCACACCGCTTGAGGTGCAGGTGCTATCTGCCATTCTATACTCTGCATCTCATATTTACATTGACGGTCCTTGCTTGTAAAATCGATCAGTACCTGTGTAAGATAAAAGCTTCTTCTTCAGAAAGTACGCAGAAAGTCCGAGCAAGTCCTGTCCCCTGCGCCGCTATCATAACTTATTCGATCTACGGTTGCACAAAGACGACTCCATGTTTAATGCTGGGGTAGAGGCTTGTAATCATGTTTAGAGTAGCGCGATGCATCGAATATGTATTTGTAGTATCAGTTCGGATCAGCAAATCATAGAGCTCGAAGTTCGGGGTGATTGTATGCCGAGGCCATGATTCGCCGCCCTACAGCTACGGTACCTGTTCTGTGTAGCTTCGGCATGTCCTAAGGCTGAGAGTTGTTGATTGGTCGCTCAACGGCCCTCCACCTCAAATCTCGACCGAACGATTCAGTTAGTAGCTTTAACAGACTGCGCTCCTACTTTGCATTATTACTGCCTCACGCAACCCCGGATCCGTCAATGAACCCTTCTGAGGCGGCTCAGTCATCTAAAGATGACTGTAATGATGAGCTCCGGTCCTCTCGTCACACAAATACTGACTCATATACAGGAAAGGCAACAACGATCATTTCTAGCGTTAGCACTGTCCTGGTTTACTAGAGTAATCCATCACTCTTCTTATACCCCTCCATGCATGCTCGGCTTTTAGGAGTCAATACCAGCTAGCCTTCTGAGTGGGGTGTTGTAGATGTAGTTTAGAGCTATTGCCGACTTTCTGACAATGTTATCTGTTTTACACAAGGTTATGAGACATGATACCAGATCTGACATTTTGCAAACATAGACGCCTGGATATCTCCTCACAACCGTCGTCATGCGCGTCGGGACTCTACCTTATTACCGCTTCTTCCACTTCAATACGTACGACCCAATCATACGGATAGCTGCATGCACAAAGCAGGGAGCCAGCATCGACCACTTGCTAGAACGCCTATCGCGATGGCGTAATCGGAAGCTTATGGAGCTACAGTTCATCTCCGTTGCGGTGAGTAGAAGTCACTTTCAACTCCGTGATGAATCGCGATAGCCAGAGTCTCGCTCATACATGCTCAGTGCGCTGTCCTTGCCGCTGCTGTGATTGGTGGTTTCTCTTGGAACACCGTACAAGAATCCTACTGGCTAGTTTCAGCAGCATGGTACGGGTGCCTCATACTCTCGGTATTAGGGGTCTTGATATCTGCCCAGCAGATTGCGGTTTTGAATCTTATCGAGGAGCTGCCAGCGAGAAAACCAAGATCGAAGGATGAGAAGGATATCACCCGTATCCTCCGACGCTATCTTCAACTGATATCGTCCAAAATTGAGGCGAGAACAATAGACGAGGAGAAGTCGTCTAGTGGAAACGAGATCGGCTCCTGGAGACCGCAGTGGAAGATGATATTCACTTGGCAATGCCCAACTATGTTTATGTCTTATTCTGTCTGCCTCTATCTGATTGGCCTTACGGTCCTCGTCTGTTCACCATGGATACGTGGCGATCCCTGGAACGGTGACTCCAACGTTGCTGTCGTGTACCTCTCTGTTTCTGCCTTGGGTGGCGGTGCTTTTGTCTTTTGTTCTTTCTGGGTATACCGATTTGTTGCCATAGATGACGAGGTCCTCGATAATGAAGCTTACGAACCCAAGATGAAGGAAGATGTACGGCTGGAAGCCATACAGCCGACCTTACCGTCCAGGACTGAATCTGTGGATAGGAAAGATTCGATATACGCAGCCAGCTCCACCATGCCAACAGAGTTGAGTCAAGTAGAAAAGGGAGATAAACGAAGCTTGGAGTAATGAGCCTGTCGGGTTTTTTGGGTCCAGATATCTGATGTTACCCACGGCTCAGGCTGTGGTCTTCCATATGATAGTGGCGCTCTGATCTAGGTGCCTCTTTCGTAATGAATCTCTCATACTGCAGATAGGTTTTTGGAGTCATATCCGCATAGTACATTGATTGATTGTATGAGAGTTGACTCTGTACACAATTGAAGGGCTATTTCTCAGCACCTTGAAACCGATGACGAATCAATCCTTCAGTAAACTAGAATATATATCCACATAGTACAGTCTTCTGTCGGCGTGGCTAGGGCGGCTAGGCTGATAGAAGAAAACTCGGACTGCAAGACTCAATCTTCTACGGGAGAGCAGAGCACTGCCTGTCAAGCATAATTGAGCATCTTTAATCGTAGGAGTCATGGCAGTCATGGCAAGATCCATAGGAGTTGAGCTACTGCCACGCCTCTGAGCACTACCTCCCTCCTATTATTACGGTAACTCTAAGAGTAAATGAACGTTATTTTCGTTCCACTACGTTACAACGGCGTCAGCATCAATCACGTCGCTTGACCCATCACTGGATTCGCCGCTCACGAGTATTGCAATTACGCACCAGACCATCCAAGGCGAGCCCAAAATAAGGGTAACCTGCATCGGTATTCGGTATAGTTCCAGTATTGAGTGCAATTCAAAAGGGACAAAGATTTCCGCAGCAGCTAGTCTAATTTCACTCCGATTTTTATAGCGGCATCTTTGAACCCCTTTTCTAGCGAAGGTTCAATCGCAATCACCTCTACCATTCTAAAGTCCCAGTATTCTTCGAGAAAGTCTTCGACATTAAGTGCAAGCTCCTCACGCTTCCTTTCGAACTCAACTACCAGCTCCTCCAGTTGTGTGATGGTGTACCTCTCTTCTTCTTGAATCTCATGAGCTTCTATCGGATCTGCAGAGTTCTGCGTAGTATTTGGGCAGCAGGACATTTTCTGGTTCGAGCAACAGACATGTGTGATGCCAAGTCTTTCAAAGGTCCAGAAGCGAATGGCGGCTGTACTCCAGAGCCGTGACTGATTGATGCTTCTCGATAATGCCGGTAACGCCCGCATGAAATTGATGAATTCCCCTATGGCCCAAGCAAGCGAGAAGGGAGTTTGAGTTCCGTAGACGCCGTCGCTGAACTCGTTCATGTTAAAGCTCTGATGATACCCAATCAGTAGTGCCGAAAGAGGCGAGCAGCCATCGTCGGAACATGCGCAATTGCATGTATCCTGAATGGGCGATGCCATCAGATTTCCTAGGAGAGCAGCAAGCAGACTGAGTCGTGCAACAACACCGGCGTCCGGCCTCTGCAAATTCCGCCCAACGCGGGGATTGATGAGCTTCAACGCGACCCAGGAAATTGGGGTCTCAGCTTGTTCTATCCCAGGTTCGGTCATGGAGATCCAATGGAGATCAATCCCAACTCTAGAAGCGAGATTGACGGAAACGGTCCATGGCTTGCAAAGCCCTGGGTCAGAGGTAGACAAGGTCTGATCAGCGCCCTTATCTATCAGCCAGAATGCGATGTCTAGGTCAGTTCGTGTGTCTTGTACATAATAAAAGGTTTGATCTATCCTAGATCGCCGCTCCCAAGGTTGCATAACGGCAATATCTGCCAATGGTGACAGCCCGTTGTGATCCACGAAATCAAAGTCTCTGAATCCCATTCCATGAACAAGATCGAGATACTCATATGGTAGTGCCGGGCTGGCAAAGGCAATTGCATGATATACACTAGTCCGAAGAGGCGGACATCGTACTGCCTTGGGTATTGTGACGCCGAATCGCTGGAGACATGCGGAAACATCACCAGCATGGATGTCCGGGATAGCTTGCGCAGAAACGCCGAGCTTTTCCAATACGGTAATAGGCAGCGTCTGTAGAGCGATTTCCCGCAACTTTTCCCTTCTAGATTTGAGGCCATGGATAAGATGTTTTGAAATGGCTGGGTCGACGCTGAAAATACGCGCCATGGCAGCACGCCACCCTTTGGTGGTCGTATGATCATCCCAATCCCAACAGGAACATTCCTCACACGGTATGGGAATGTCTTGGTCCAAAAATGTTTCCACCGCTTCCACAAACCGGGTTAGGAACGCGGGATAAAAGACAATGCTGGTATAAACGAGGGGAGACATTCCCGCAGAATCGAAGACGTACGGATCACTACCAGCGGCGAGAAGCATACTTATTCCTGCCGGCCAGGTGCTCGAAATATGTAATGGTGTATGTCCAAACTTGTTCCGTTCCATGAGAGACATTGGGGCCCAATGCAGAATCTCCCGACATTGCGCTTCGTCTCGCCGCAAAACAGCCTGGCTCAGCCTACCGTTGCCGGCAGCTATTCATCCTCAGTCATCAGTCCCCTCGATCGCTGAGAACAACTTACAATCTCTAGCCTCATCGGAGAGGGTCCAATAGTGGATCCACATACACAGTGGGCTCCCGGTGGATAGATGAGCATCTTCGATCATACGGTCAACCCAGGTACGAACCTCAATTCCAGGCTCTAGAACGTCGCCAACAAACTCAGTCAGACCTTTTCCGACCATCCATGCTCCGTCATTTCGTGCGTAAGCTTGGCTAGGTCTCCAGCAATACAAGCGATCTGCTACGCCGTTGAAGACCAAAGATTGCGCGGAACTATTTAGACGAAAAATTAATGTCGTTTTGCCGAGCTCAATATCACAGACTTACTAGCCAGTGTTGTCAGACTCGCTGGGACATACACCACAGGCGATAAGAAATCGGCAGAAGTCGAGGAAATGCTTAACAGTTCCTGGACTTTGGCTCGCAAAGCCTGCAATTTTGCTTATCTCCTATATGGATAAGTACAATGAAGATTTGCGTTGGGTCTCAGGGCTCACCATCATTAAAGTTCGTCCGCTGTCATTTATGTCGGTTGGTGACGCTTTGCTGCTTTGGAAGAGACGTAAAAGCTCCGACTTGGCGGCTTCATAGAGCCCGCCCGATCCCCGTGCTCCTTTTCTAACCAGGCTATGGCGAAGTCGCTTGATTCTGGAGAATGCGGGGGCATCTGCAGGTACAACCCGAACGGCTCTTATGAAAGGTGGAACAGCATGTCCACCGGCCCCCGTTCCTACGGAGAAATTGATATCTATAGTCCAAGACAGCAACAACGTACAGAACGGTAGCCTAAACTGCCAGCATATGGTCGGGTCAGCGAACGGATGAAGGGGGCAGCGGTACGGACCCCTCAAGGGCTGTCTCCACATCTTGGGCGAGCAGAACCGGCCAAAGCTCAGTCTTATCATCTGCAGACACGCGCAATGTTGTGAAGGGCAGCCCAATTCCGAAACCATTGGGCTAGAAATGCCGTCGTTGTGTTCGGGGATCATCTTCTTACTCATTTCACAGACGTCCTGAAACAAACTAGGTTTTCGTAGGAGTTGCCACTGAACTCCTCGAAGTTCGCTTTTACACTACACCATAATAGTCAATGCCTGATTGCTCTGAGTACAGCGCCAGGATGGGAGACCAGGCGAGTCTCGGCCGAGCCGCTTCGAATATAATAATATCGAAGAACTTACAATGGCTATGTTCCTCTGGCTATCCAAACCATAACCGTGCAATATTGCATTTGCTAGGAGTTTCCCGAGATCCTCAATCTTTGACGCGATCACGGCAGCTTGGTCACTAGACAGAAACTTAATGGGCGGCTCATGGCACGGTCTCGGATAATTTTTTTGACGTACCAGGTCAGAATCTGTATTGCTAGTCCCATATCACTTGATAAAAAATGAAGATTTTCCCGCAATTTTTTAAAGGATTCTTTCTTAAAGGGAAATAGAGCCCTCTGACTCTTTCTGCGCAATCCTCCGGTAGAGTCCGTGCCAGCTTGTGTACATCTCCAAAAGGTTTCGAGATCGCTGATACCTTTTTGCGTAGAATCTATGCATGTTGTTAACACTTCAATTCTTTTTGGGCTCGTGTTCTCGATGAGAGTTTGCAGTTGCGACATCGTTGCTTTGGTGGTTTCAAGCTGCCGACAAATGCTGCTCAACTCAACATCGATGGACCTGTAATCGTTGTAGTAAGTAAACAAGCGGTGGCAAAGTGTTGCACCAAAAGAAAGGATCCCAGACGTTCCAATGACGAGAGAAAAGGGATCGGTCATAGTGATATCCAGATCCAGTACGGGGAGACCAGGGTACTACACGACAAGTTCTTGAGCCACATCAAGTTCGAGGGCAGAGAGACGACTGCTTCCGTCAAGACGTGAAAATTCTATCAAATCTGCAGATATAGTCCGTCCATTTAAATAAGGCCGACGCTGCATTATATGCAAGTGCCTCGTAATAGAGGATTCACATACAGAGCTGACAAAGGAAAGAACGGCTCATTGTTTTGTCGATCCGTCCTCTCCTGAAGATCAGAACCCACCCGAGTAGAGAAAGTTTCACGGAGTTCCATGTTCGGACGGTAATTCCTCTCGGCCTCGCCATATGATAAGCCACTGAAATGTTTTGTGCATCGGCGACTCCGATCATAAAATTGAGCACGCCAGCCGATTCGAGGCAAAGGTAGGGGAAAACATCCCATGCCCCGCCAAGAACACATCTTAAAATGGATTGATATTACCCAACGACCTCACCTAACCCACCGCATCGTGAGATACGATGGAAAGAGCAACTTCCATGTTCAAGGAAGCCCAGCGCGCACGTCCAACGAATTCGAACACTCACCAGACGCCTTCACAAACCTTAGCCACCTTGTGCCATCACCAGTCTGGTAAAGTCTCTATACGTCTCGGCAATAATTGTCCGAAATCCTTACCCCCACCAAAATATCAACTCACAGAGCTTAAAATCGTGAAAATTTGCTCGTTCGAAGTAATAAATTTTTAGAGACTCATCATCACAGAAGGTAGGATATCAAATAAGCATAATTCCGTGGAGATAATTGAGTCCATTGACGTGGTACTGTAGTTGTGGGGTGGGAAGAGTAAGGAAATCGGAAAATTATTACCGAGACGTAGCGAGTCTATCCGGAGAAGCCGAAGGTCTATCGAGTCGTATCAGGACAGCCCGCAGGCCCCTATGCTCTCGCGCCTGTAGTCTGATGAAATCTAACACAATCGCATGATCTTTAGAATCAAAATTGAAATGCAGATTCGAGTTGCAGTGGTAATGTCGTGGGGAAAGATGAGGGTTGCACTAAGCTTAAAAAGGGATAACTTGGCCTTCGCACTTCCAAGTCCATGATAGAACCACGAAACGAAACGCAGCTGTATAAAGACAGGAGCTTACCCTCTGCCGCGACAGCGTCTTACAGTGGATATTGGATTTGACGCATTGTGGAGAGATAAACGTAATAGGCTTGCTGGACGGTGAATATAGTCAAGGCAATTGCGCTTGGCCATCTCCTGCTCGTATACGAGATGAATGAGCTACGAGCTGAGGCCGAAGAAATACTTCGGGGCCTCCCTTTCAGACCAGCAGGCAATCAAAATGAAGCTATTCACATCAAAGCCTCGCGAACAGACCCTGCCGACGTAGTCTTTGAAGACAAGACGGTCAACGAAGTGGAGACGCGTGCCTTTATTGATTCCTCGCCCTCAGATCTCATTTCCCTCAAACTCGTCCGTATGCACTACCACCCAGATCGCGGTATTACATCCTCTCTCTCCTTGCTGAAGCAAATTTGGCAATCCTTTAATCTAGATCCATACATGTTATACATGTTTTACCGGAATATTCCAGGATTCCACCAGCTCTCCTCCTCACCCTCCTCCTCATCTTCCGGTGCTCCAGTGCAGAAGTTCTACCTCAACCGCCAAGCGCTCTGGCTTCTCTGGACATACGATCCTTCAACCCTCTCGACAAATGGTATCTTGCTCATCCGGGATAGCCCCGGAGGACATGCTGCTCTGCCGCGCATTCATGCTCAGCTGAGACGCTACAGTGCGCTTGCCGGCCATCCACTTTTTCTAGCCTTGGTCGCTGCATGGGAAGGGACTGCATATGTAGATACCTTTCTGAGGGAACAGCATAAGCGTGTGGGAGGCATAGAAAGGTACACCGGCTTCAGCCATTTCCACATACACGCCCCCAGATCACAGGTCCAAAATATTGAAGAAGAACTCATTCGACTTTCAGACCTATCACGGTCAGCGAGCAGCGTGCTTGTTGGCTTAGCAGATATGGTGCAGCATCTGCAGTGCTCAAGTACCGTAGTCGAGGCAGTTTTAAACTCCAGCTTGAGCGGAGGCACGCAAAGAGCTGACGTCGTCTCGAGGAGTGAGGCAGAGATGAAGGATATTGCGAGGATTCTAGGTCCTCAGTTGAAGGAGAGGTTTGGATATGTGGAGTACGTCAAAGAGCGGGCGAGGAATCAACTTACCGTGGTAGGACTTCCACAGATACATTGAAGAGGCTAGCTAATTCATCTTATGTACAGGTCTTCAACCTCCTAGCCCGTGGCGATGCTCAAACAAACATCGACCTCGCCAAAGCCGCCATGCACGATAGTACGAGTATGAAGACCATAGCGATTATGACTATGGGCTTTCTGCCGGCGACATTCTTCGCGGCGCTGTTTGCTGTACCATCGTTGCAATGGGATCAGCCAAGTGTCATCGGAAGTCGCTTTTGGGTTTACTGGGCGGTTACGATACCGACGACGGTGCTAGTTTTTGTGGTTTGGTTCGGTATGATGCGTTGGGGTAGACTATGGGAAATAATGAAATCGAGGGGCAAGAGAAACGAGCAAAAGAGGAATGTTGCGAGGGAACGGCTGCGGGCTTTTGCTCGTATCTAGGATTAGATATAAAGGCGCGGACACAAGGTACTCCGTACGGAGTAGAGAGGACTTGCAAAAGGAGGACTTGCCAACAGTTAGCAGGAACAAGCAAGTTCTTCCGCCCCTAAAGGCTGAGTACCTTAAATTCCAGTCGTCATGCTTGTGGACGAAATAACGGCAGCTACTTTCTCTAAGCTGTACAGTGCGGTAGCCGCGCCGAATTTCTTGGCTTCGTAGTTGTCGGGCCTTTCTCCGCCAATCGTCATTCCAGGGTCCATGTCTGACATGCTCAGCTTTTGTCCGTAGTGGATGATCTTTATGTATTGTCGTTAGTTGGGCCCAAGTCGAACGCCATTTGCATTGGATTTGCGGTGCGGATAATCCACTAGATTGACTTCGGTTACTACTTAAAACAATATTTAAAAACACCTACAATTATCATACATTTATAATATCATACATCTACTGCTCGCTCTGCTGCTTTTTTACTTGGTCTGATGGTGAATTCGCTGGTGAATTTTGGTGGAAACATTGTGGATACATTCTGGAACTTTTTATATAGCTTGGATATGCTACCATCTACTGCTAAATCTACTACCAAATCTATCATGAAATTTATCAAGAGCGTATAAATTAAACTTATCGAGGTAGGTCTGTGGCTGCAATTGTACATATCAGTGCTAACTAACAGTAAGCTTGCGAAAATTCCGCCGCGCTGTGGCTTTGCCCAAACCCCTGTGCAGTAGATGCCTCGACCGAATCGAAACCAGGTTAGGCATGCTGGGTATGCAATGAAGTGGTGTGCAGCAGCCTCAGAGCTCTTCGGTAGGCTGTGTATCATCAGCCTCAACTCTAGACAGATTGAAATACTGTGCTCCCTTCCACCTTACGGGCGCCCTCTTGCCATGCTGCCTCAGCTACCTTGTGGAGCTTTTCGCGGAAGCTCTCCGTCAGCGCGCCCGCCCGTTTCTGTGTCTCAGTGCAAAGGATCCGTGTCTCTGTTTGAGACGCTGCGCGTACCCAAAAATGAATTGCGCAGCTTTCTTCTCGAAGCAAGCTAGAACGAATCGCCACACGAACGGCGCATCGTGATTGTTTGGACTATCCAGCGTCTACAGCCTGGCGGAAAAGGTCCTTGGATACGAGATATTCACAGCGAGCTATTTGAAGAGATTATTCGTATATTGCAATTGGACGCTGCAATCCAAATTGCAAATACAATTTTAGATGATGGATGTTTCCACTATAGAGCCCGGGGACCGGATTTGGAAAGAGATATATTCGTAGTTCAAGACTGGAAGCAATGGGGCATTATTCTATGGACATTTGACCCAAAACAACAACAGTCTCGCGGGCTTTTCGTAGTATACGACTATTGCTACTTGGAGGCAGAATCTCTTCTCTCACAATTCAGGATATACCAAGAGCATGCTCTATTCTTCAGCGTAGTTCCTATCGTGTTCTGCCTGAAGGATCTTCACCGCACCATCGTGGAGGTTCGCGAAGGTATAGAAACAATAGAAAATCGCACAGGGCATGATTTTACATTCAACCACTGGGCTCCAACCGCCGAGGGAGATATGGTTACTCTTTCAGCCAGCATGAGTGGACATACTGCGAAGCTTGCCCGTGCAAATCAGGTCAACACTTTTTTTCGGAACATGTTAGATGTATTCGAAGAATATGTACGGAGTTACGTAGAACCAGATAACCATGTTCAAGAGCGTCGAACCAGCATTCCAAATGCGACCGAGGAGCTATTGCAGTGCTATAAGGTGTCTCGAAACTCCTGGAAATCTACCGATGCCAGGCTCGCCAACCTCAAAGAACGAGCAACAATACAGTCGGCAGCTGTAAGTTCAGACTCGATCAATTCATGAAAGCTGTCATGTTGACCTGTGCAGTTGTTTCACCTCGTAGCATACCACGAAATGCGTGTGAGTGTTGAGATTGCACAAGATTCAAAGAAGATTGCGGAGTCTTCCAAGAATGACTCTTCGGCAATGAGAAGCCTTGCTGCTGTATCGATTACCTTCCTTCCCGGTACCTTTATAGCATCTCTCTTCGCAACACCATTTTTCCAACAGGACAATGACGGAAGCATCCAAACCAGCCCGGAGCTTTGGTGGTATTGGGCAGTTGTTATACCACTCACTGGCACATTGCTTGTGGCTTGGGTAGTGTGGCTTAGCCGCGCGTCTTTTAAAAGGACAATCAGAAAAAGGGTACTTAGGTGGGAAAATCCAAGTTAAGAAGAAATGACGAATCGAAGAAGCCTCCAATGATTTCGCTTTTGAAAATAGATCAAACTCGGAAAATAATTTGGACTAGACTAGATAATTTTGATATTGTAAACTAGACTAGGCTCTAGACTAGCCATAGCAAGATCTGGAGCGGATTGGATTTTCGCCATTGCAGAAGCAGCGGATAGCAGCGATTCTAATTGGCCAATGCATTAATCAGTAGAACTGGAGCTTTAAATACTTGACCTAATAGTTCGATGGTGACAAGCCCTGGGACACCCCTGGATAGCGAGTAGTTATGCGATAGTGTTATCTGGTAGTCGTCATAGTGGAACTTCGAGTTGTTACTTTCACTGTTCCAGGAAGGATTGCGGCAAGTGTAGGTCACGCGGTACCTTGGTTGCGGACTCAGCCACAGTGCTGCGAATATTGCCCTCTAGGTAGATACCAAAGCAAGTTCCGTTCCTTTCACATCAGACATGTGCGAACATACACCTTTGTGATGTGATCGTTTGTCTGTGCGGTTTTTATACATTCTGTGGCGCTTTGCACACTCTCAAGCACTCTTCGTGTGATCCGAATCCAGCGTCGTCAAAGACCAAATCCAGCTCAGCGAATCTAAACTGTACCGCCGGCTTAATAGCAGCAGTCAAGCCGCTTCTTCTCACATTTTCGACGTCGGGACACCACAGGAATCCTGGATCACGAGCACATCAAACGTCGTTATGGAGAAGAGCAAAGAACCATTAGCGCCAAGTGTTGGTCTCAAGGACCTTGAGCCTCAGAGCTGCGGGAGGATTAATTCAGTTGGGCTGGACGGATACGACTATATTCTCGAGCCAGGGGTCTTAGATGAAGCATTCGTAGAAGACATGCTTCACAATCTAAGCAGTGCTGAAATGGTCGCCAAGTACAGACTGGAGATGTACCCTGAGAGCAAGGAACGATATGAGAAGGGAAAGCGACAGACATTGACTACTGCGGGTGACGCGGGTCCGAAATTCCAGGAATAGGAGCGCTTCGATTGTTATTCTAGGTTGCTGTTTCGTGACTCATCTAACTGGTCACGTCTCGTTATATATCTCAGTACGATGCAATCATCATACAAGCTCTTTTGCTCTTATAGGAAAATTGTGCTAGGAGACAGATAGGCATTTTATCTAATACCCGATCGGTAAAGGCCAAGGGGCCGGTCTACTGGATTGGATTTTACTGAATTCTAGAGCGGATAATCCATTGTATTGGCCAGATCGATTACTATTTTTAGAAATATTCAAAATTACCTGGTGGATTGATAGTAGTCTACCTGGGCTATCGACTGGTCACTAATCTCTTGTGAGATTGTTGTGATATGTAAATGAAAATGTAGAAATTTGTCTCAATCTAATGCTGTGTCATTGATAGCTGCTGATGCCTGGTAAGACTATCTTTATTCATCGTAGAAAATTACCAAATGACTCAGCCTGAAGAGGACTCAAAGAGACTAAAGCGTCGTTGCTGGAAGTTGGCGACTCGCGAGACAGAAGCTCCTCTCTAAGCGGCTACCGCGCACGGAGCGAACCGCAGTCCAGTGCTGTCGCCCTTGTGGAAACACTGTGGACAGCTTCAATCCAAATCAGAAAGGAAAATAAGATCATCTTTTATCTGTCTTTATTTACAGTTTCTTCGCATAGCTCAAAAAGAGATTGATTCAAATTTCGATCGTCTTGTTTTAGAGGAATCAGAATATAGAATATAGAACTGTAAACAAACTCCCCAGCAGCAGCAACATATTCAGATAGAGATTTCACTAGATTATACAGTCCATTGGTGGCTCCTGTTTACTCAATCCTGTGACTGTACCTATACAGATACTGTGTTCAGAAATTCAGAATAACCTTCGACAATTCACCCGTAACCGTTCACGGTTCTCGCTGCGAAGTGCTGATTGCCTGCATGAGAGTTTTGGTATCGTTCCATTTATTCCATACTTTGGTGCGAATGAGTTCTCGGGGCCTACACTGGATTAAGATCTTTTACAAAATTTGGGCATGGCTGCAGACTCTTATCAACTTACCGTGGCACACAACTACCTAATCAAAGTATTGTGATCTTCTCGAGTTGCCATCCCGCAGGGGGCTGGTTGTGGCTGTGCAACGCTGAGGCGGCTATGAAGAGTCACGTCAGACACGTCGAGGTCCTGATCTTGTTCCTTTTCCTCCGTTATTGACTATTATCATCTCAACCGAATGATGCTGGGCTCGTTGTGCAGACTCGCTCTACTTGACTAGAAACTCATTAACATGCTATGCGCCATCATCGTGGCACTCTACGTCAAGGCTGAACATTTTCCAGTATGCCAGTTCCCTTTGGGATATCTATCGGCGACTTTATAGCCTTCGTCGATACAAGTATCAAGATCGTCAACGCGTTGAAGGATAGCACTGGTTCAAGCCAAGAGTACCAGGGCGTTGCTCGCGAGCTCGAGAGTTTGAAGCTGGCTCTAGTCGAAGTTCACAATGTCAAGACTGACGATCTACAAACCAAAGCTGCGCTTGAAAGCGTAGCATCCAATTGCCAAAGGACGATACAAGACTTTCTTCACAGGACGCAAAAGTATGATAGCTCACTGGGTCCTACGTCTAATTCACACAGAAGATTCAAGAATGGCTTCCGAAAGATCCAGTGGGCACTTTATAGCAAAGAAGATGTCCGCAAATTCCAGATGCAACTATATTCACACACTGCTTCTCTTACTCTCCTAATTTCTAGAGTCAATAATGCATCAGCAACTATGGCGCAGGAACATAGCGACGCACTTATTCGCATTGAGTCAAAAATCGAACGCGAACGGAGAGAAGCTCTGGCTATGCAGGCTATGGTCGTAACGGCTATCACGCGCTGCTGGAAGGAGTTTCGAGCGATGGTTGCCTTCATTCTGTTGAGCAATTTCCGCATTTTTGATCTAATCGCTGGTCACGCGAAGGTACCAACGCAGATGACGTTCGATCAACCCGTAAAGTTCCAAGACGCGCATGGGCGGATGCTGCCAATTCAAATGGCATGGATTGATACTTGGGAAGTATGGTGCTCTTCAAAATGTCTAATCCGGTCACTGAACTTATGAAGCTGACATCGACTTGCTTAGCATTTCGAGACAATGCTGAAGTGGAAGTTCTCCGATGTTCCAGGCCTGAGTATGATTGAGCGTGGAAAGTATGTTCTGACTGATGCTTTTGCCAAGAAGGATATAGATCGCACAAAGTCGATACAGGCAGTGTTACGTCCTGGTCGTGGTATTGACATGAGCATGGTGTTTTGTATGGACACAAAATTGGAAAAATGCCCCAAATGCGACGCCGATGTGCTGGAAAGATCCGGGTTTGGGAACCACTGGTAAGTCACGAGTACCTGCGCCCTGCATGATTTTGTATACGGCACTAGCACTACACGAGGAGGAGGCAGTAGGCACTGTGCTGGATTCGTAGAGCTACCAAACGCAAAAAGAGCGGAACCCTTGTAATAGCATTCTCAATTCGGTGGCGGGACGTGGAATAGAACTCAAGCTGACATTTCTGAAAGCGAGCAGTGTGGTCTTTGGTACAGTCGAATTAAGCAATCGTGGAATGCTCCCGGAGATCGCACCCATCCGTCGGCTGCCTTTGAGTACCTCTCATTTGCGGAT
Organism: Astrothelium subdiscretum; assembly: GCA_021030935.1. Classification (NCBI taxonomy): domain Eukaryota; kingdom Fungi; phylum Ascomycota; class Dothideomycetes; order Trypetheliales; family Trypetheliaceae; genus Astrothelium; species Astrothelium subdiscretum. The sequence goes on from JAGFMW010000003.1 coordinate 522,924, forward strand.
TATGGACCAACTGCGTCCACACTTGACCGTCACCGTCTCCAGAACGATATTGATATTGACTCCATCTCCGACTTTTCAAGAGTCCGCATATTCGAGCTGGACCTCACTGAATCGGTCAATGAGCTCGGCTTTCGACTTCCCATACTCTCATACGAAGAGCTCACTGACTCCGTCGCTTTAATAACTTTACCGTGGCGGTAAGGATTTCGGACAATTATTAAAGCGACGGAGAGTCACGTACACAGATGCGGCTCCACCATCGAACGATCTTCGGGTTGCTGGAGTCTCCCAACAGCAAGCTTTTAGTCCGCGGCCCCGGAATGGCTTTCGAACCGAGATTTCAAGAAATCCAGAAAGCCAGAAACAGCAAGCACCCAGGCAGCCCCAGAGTGACTCTCAGCCCGATCTAGTAAGGCGAGTCAACGATTTATCACAGCAGCAGACCAGGGTAAATACAAAACCTAGGATTCGCACTGCTAAACCTTTGAGGAAGACAATCCTCTACTAAAAAAACCAAAAGAACTAATAGGCATTCTGCGCAAGCCTACGGCAAAATTTCCGGAGGATCCGAGTCCAGTTCGAGAAGGTGTCGCACCTCTGTCCCTAGCATCCCGAAAGGGAATTCCTCCCAGCGCTCGGTGGACTAAGATTGATCGCCGTCTGGTAGAGCCAGAGGCCCTCGAAGCAGGCAAGGAACGATTCGAGGAACGACAAGATTGTGTGATAGTATTGCGTGTCCTGACAAGAGACGAGGTCCAAAAATATGCAGACATGACACAGGAAATAAGAGGTGAAAGAGACGAAATTAACGATCAGGAGCGATGAGAGCCTAAAGATCGAAAGTGAAGACTCAATTGCCAGAGAGGTCGATAAACTTAAGTTGCCTTCATCTACTCTGAAATAAGGATCGCGGGGGACAGTAGATTACAGACACGGAATACCTGAGAGATAAGATTGAGGTACTACCGTATTAGGATTAGGTGTAAAGGGTCTGATACTTGATTGAGGTCTGGTCACAAGGGGCGAGGGAGCTATTTCTCCAACCGTCTCTTCTTGATATTCCTTGTTATCGATTATGGTAGCTTGTGGTGGAATACTTGGACACACGGGACCGATCGCCTACAGAGCGCTGCGCAGCAGATGTGGGGCTCACTACGGCCGTTGCCAGTTCCACCAGCTTACCACTTGCAACGAGCCTACCAAGACGTGAAGTACCATCGATTGGCTGCTTTGACAACCGAAGTCTGATGCGGAAGATCTATTAAGGTATCGGCGCATCGCGAGCGAATGTCCTCCACGGAACGCACGCAAGTCCTCAACCGAAAAGGCACGCTCAAGATCATCAGCAGGAAAAACAGTGTAATTTCACCAGAACAGTGATCCATTCAAAGGTACCACGTGCATGAAAAACAGGTCAAGCACCTGTGCGTGTCCCCCCAATAAGTACGCAATTCTTTACTCCCGGATAGGATCCTGATCCACGCCCTCAATCTTCGTCCAAAAACGTCTCTGCTGACTCCTCATCATCCTGGAACTAATGCTCTGCCACCAACCTCTGCGACGTCTCTCTCAACCAGGGTGAGCTCTGAGAACTCAGGGTAACTTTCAGAAAAACGCCGATAGTATGATCGAAAATGAAACCCTTTCTTGCTTTTTGAGAACGCCAACAGTCTCTATCCTCTGAGACCTCCCAATCGTCAAACACTGTGTGGAAATCGTAGCTTATGCATCATGGACTGTACCCTCGTGAATATCATGCCTCGTGAATATCATCCTTTGACCCAGATATCCCTTGCGCTTCCTCCGACATGTAGAAGTACAGCTTGGTGAGCGTCGGGTTAAGATACTTGGTGTAATTTAGCATTGTCTGAAATTCGACTACGACTGTTCATTATACCGTTTGCAGGCGCTTTATCCGGCAACAGAGCCTTTTCTACGGCAGCCTGGGTGGTCTGCCAGCAAGCCAATTTCTCCACCCTCTCCGTCATCCATTCCTTTAGCTGCGGGTGTTGATCGAGCGGCAGACGCTGTGCTTCGTGCAGATGCATCGGGGCGGCGACAGCAATGTCCGCTATAGTCGGCTCGTCACCACACAGCCATTTCGTCTTTGTCAACTGGTCGTTGAGGAGCGTCGCTAATTTATGCCACTGTAGCGACTGTGCGTCAATGAGCGTCTGGTCTGGCTCGGAATTGAGCAACGGCTTCACGACGAACTCGACAAGGTAGACGTAGCAGCTGGCAAACCAGACAGACGCCTCCCACAAGAGCCAACGATTGACCTCAGCCCGCTTTTGTAGGTCTTTTGGATAAGCGGAGTTTCCCCCATCGCGGTCAGCTGCATACATCAGAATTGCATTAGACTCCGTAATCGTTGGGCCGTCGTCTCTAGCTGAGGGAACTGTGGCATGGGGATTGATCTTGAGATACTCAAGCCCTTTGTGTTCGCCTGCAAGGTAATCCACGTGATTATAATGATATTGCGTACCGAGCAATTTCAGACCAGCAAGCACTTTGCGACTATTGACGGTGCATGGGTCGAGATACACCTCGAGTACCATCGTGGTTGGTCTTTCTCTTGCAGACGTATTGATCGACAGTTGATTTTCCAAGAAGTGAAGCAACTGTGCACGGGTGTAGGGGAGCAAACAGCAGCAAGAGAGATACGACAAGCAATCGACAATGAAATATGTTGATCAATAATCACTCACCCCACGTTTCTTCGCTACCTGAGCTTGGCTGCTTGGGGATTTGTAAGGAGCACACTGCCCAAGCCCCTTCCGGTGTAATGAAATACCTCTCTGCAACGGACAGAATACTTCATCTTCAAATCAACAAGACCAATTCTTGAGGCCTTAGCTAAGAGGCAAGGTTTGCTTAAAATTATGGTACAAAGGGCACGAAGTATGGGGACCTGCTCCGATCAAAGGCGAGTTCAACAGCCCTTCTGGATCTATTTCGTTAGGTCGGTAGGTGGGAGACCGCTCATCAGAGTACAAAATCGGACGTTATAGAGAGGTGTTTCATTACGCCCGAAGGGGCATGAGCAGTGTGCTCATCTAAATTTTAGGTGCGCTCCTCACAAATTCCCCCGAGCTTCGGGCCAAGAGGAGGCGTCCTTGTGGAGTGGTAAAGGTAGATGTTCCTAGATTCGTTACGGAAGGACTACCTACCTAGGTAAGAAGACTCAGGATTTTGAGCCACATCAGCTCCCGACATGGCCATGACCTACCCCACAGAGCGCCAACTACTTCTATGCGGTTCTGGCCGGATCGCACCAGAGGGTCACAGCAGAAAGACAAAGAGGAGTTGGCGCAACCTGCCCAGCTCTTCAAACATCTAGCTGAAGAAAGGCAAATCGTGGCTGAACCTTCTGCTACGGGAAACGAATCCAGAATCGGAGGCGACAAGACCTTTCAGCGGAAACCCCATGTAAGGTATGTAAGTCCTGGGAAATCTGAGTTTACTCGGTTTCCGCTACCCAGCATGGCTGCCTTTCTGACGGAAAGGCAGGGTCTAGATTATTCTAGGGGTCATCCAAGTCGGTTCGTTATGTCGGGTGTAGGATAGCCCGAGCTGCACATCATTGCACCTCAAATGAGCATCGCTCATTAAGAGACACCAACGTCACCCAGGTTGGACAACAAGGCTCGTCCGTCTTTCTCAGCCTTGATCTCATCAATCAATGGACGAAGCTGATTCAATCAATGAAATTGGAAGAGTTGGCTCGCCCTTCATGGATGAGACCTATAGGACGCCGGAATTGGGATAGGTCTTGGGCTATTCTAAAATGCTCAGCCGTCCTTCCTGAAGCCATCCAGTCTCCAAGTATATCTATCTCTTCAGCTTCTCTTACATACGCGACGGGGTCACATTCTTCAGAGCAAGGCTACCCAGCTTATCTTGTCCCAATTAGCTCTCGATACATGGGCTTGCTGACCCTCGTAGGCTCATACCCCTATTAAACAACTTGCATCGAACGAATTATCGCTGCGCCATTCCTTTCCTGGCTCTACTTCTATATTCTTACCATAATACAGGACATAACGATACGCTTCGCATCTTTTCTAGAAAAATGTCACGTAGCCTCGACGCAGCCTAATGGAATAACGCCGTCCGGCTTCAGCTCAGACGTGCTTCATATCGCTCTTGAGAGCTTTTGCAGGCGTCTTTGACCCTCATGGTAGGGGGGCTGAGCTCTCGACTCATCAATTAGGAGCTTGTGTATCTTTTCCAAGCACGGTAAATGGCCGAGCTCACCCAGCCCCGGTCCCTTTGTTATGCATGAAGACCAACTGTTCATCGATCGGCTTTTATTTTTGCGCATTTGCTCCAACAGCCCAAGATGCTTCTAAGACGCGCTGTTCCTTCCGATCCGCTGCTTCCTGCTCTCTATCACATCTCTTCGCCCTTTGCATTTCTATCCTGGCATACGATATATCACAAATAACAGATATCCATATTTCAGGTTGTTCTCCACAGACTCTCTGATAACATTGAGTGTTCCCGATTTGTAAGCCAAGATTCATCCCAATCATGACAATCCCAGAGCCGAGGAGCGTGCACCTTATCATGGCCGCCAGCCCTCCGTACGGTCATGTTCGACCAATGAAAGCGCTAGCTCGCGCTCTTCACGACATTGGGTATCCCATCACCTTTCTTGCGGCACCGAAGTTCCGAACCTCGCTCGAGGCCACAGGTGTGGAGTTTGTCCCCTTTCAGGGAAGAGCAGCAATGACACTTGAGGATTATGATATCGCCTTTCCTGAACGCCAAAAACTACCCAAGGGCCCTGAGGTCGGACTTCACGACTTGGAGCACCTCTTCCTTGCATCTATGCACGACCAGCATTCAGCGTTCCAGACAGTGTTGAATCGGGAAAGCCTGAAGCACAAGAAGGTGGTCATGATTAGTGACTCCACGGTGATGGGCACTTGGCCGATGCTCCTTGGTGCTCCCGGCCGTCGCGTGCCAGTGATCGCCATTGGGCCCATGGCGATCATGCTCATGTCGAGAGATACGCCACCTTTCGGGATGGCCATGGTATCGCAGGACGTGCAGCAGAATCTGGCCATGAACGAGAGTGTCAGGCAAATGTTTGCCCCAGTCGATGTAGTCTTGCAGCGTTATCTCAAGCAGTATCCCTGCACAAAGGAGAGGCCTTCTGACTTCATAATTGATAACTGGTACCTGATTCCTGACCGTTACCTGCAGCTCTGTGTCCCTTCCTTAGAACCACGGAGAAGCGACCTTCCAACTCACATCCGCTACGTTGGTACGATGCTCGGCTCGAATGACAATGGTGAACATCCGGAGTGGTTTGACTCCTTTGTAATTCAGGATAACTCCAGGCCCCTCATCTTTGTGACTTCTGGCTCCTTGCCCATGGTGAGATCCTCTGAGCTCATTGAGCCTACACTCAAGGCCTGTGCCGACTTGCCCGTCCGCGTCGTCGTTTGTACCGTCTATGCTAAGTTGCCGGAGGACTTTCCGGTTCCTGAAAATGCGCGGATCGCCGATTGGATCTCTTTCGAGGAATTGCTCCCGCATACTGATCTTGTTGTGTCGAACGGCGGCTACGGTACGTTAGGCCAGGCGTTTGCGGCTGGTGTGCCGATGGTCGTTGGGGGTCTGACGGAAGATAAGGCGGAGTGTTGCGTAAGGGCAGAGGCTACTGGTGCTGCGATCAACCTGCTGACTCAAACCCCTACGGTAGCGCAGGTCAAAGAAGCTATTCTGACGATGCTGATTGTGCCGGGTTACAGGAGGAGGGCAATGGAGCTCAAGGAGGAGTATGCCCGGCATGATCCTGTAAAAGCCGTCGTCCAAGCAATCGATGAGATGAACGCAGATGCTCTCTCTGCCGTGACTTCATAGTATCTTACACATCTAGCTGTAGAGCTTATGTTCTTGACAGGCTATCTTATTGGTGTAGTATACATGTACGCATTCTATCCGTCGGCGCTCGAGTTAGTTAAAAGCTAGATGAGGATATACTTTCGTATCTTTAATGGATACTGTGTCAGATGCTTCCGTTGGGGATGAAGGGCTATTACTCAGCACCTTGCAACCAGTGACAAAGTTCGATAAGTATGTCTACGAATGTGATGATATCTCTGCACGAAGAACGGAAAAGAGTCACGAAAGAGAATAGCAAAGTACTCCGTAGGCATGCATTATAATCGTTAAATCTGGGATGGGGAGAGCCCCAACTATTATTTGCCAGCTGTGCACTAGAATAAAAAGGGCGATACCCTAAAGTGTGTCGGACAACTCATTGGGGTGCCCCCTACTCTACTTTCACTGATCTGGGTATAAGTTACTATTGAAACACATCCCAAGCCTATTTGCGATTATACTTATAATCGTCCAACTGAGATGGGGGGGTCCCCGGTCGTTATTTGCCAGCTGTGGGTACAGTGGCGGTTTACGGCTGAAAACAGGAATTATCGTAGGAAACGTCAGACGTCTTATTGGGGTGCCCCCTATTCTATTTCTATGAATCCAGATACAAGCTATTATTAAGACGTGCCTCGTCCCTATTTCGACTGTGATGGTAATCGTTAAAATGGAGATGGGGAGGACCCCAACCGACATTCTGACGGGTGGGTGTTTGTCTCGACGACTTCAAGCAAATTAAATTCGAAAAGGAATTATCAACTACCCACGTTGGCACAACGGGCACTTAGATTTCAAAATTGAATGAAAAAAATACTACAAGGCAACAGGCTATTGCCACACTTTTTTATTTCCTTATAATACACGCAATGCTTGTAATGTCGTTTGCTACTCTACGCCACATGTTTGCAAAGGTCTTGCCGCACTAAGTCGAACCGCCTATCAGTATTTCACCCACCAGATGCCCACACCCGGCACGTATGCCATTGCCAGGGAGAATGAGAAAATCGCAAAGCCGACCGAGACCACACCAAGTACCATGGCCAATGTTCACGTCTGCGCCTCACCAAACTCCATCTAACCTAAGTTTTGCTCGGGTTTCTACCCCAAGCCTCGCTTGGTATTCTTGACAACACCCTGGATGGGCTGAGTGATTCCCTCTTTACCAGCCGGACCAAGCCCCATTCCTTGAGTCCAACCCATCTTCTCCAACATCATCCTGCCCTTATTCTGGGCACCCAACTCCGGGGCCGCGCCGCCAACAATATCGCCGTCTTTGTACCGGGCTGCAACGATCGGACGCTTGCCTCCACCATGCTGCGGTGGAGCAGTCTTGGACCTCTTTTCCTGACGTTTCTTTCCATGGCGAGATCCAGACTGCTGAGCCAGGTGACTGTGTGCCCGGGCAACGGCGCGGGGATTATAATGCGCATCGGTCGTCGACTTCTTATAAAGCGTTGTATAACGGAGTGCACCTTGGTTGCTCGATTTGGTAGCGATCGAGAACGCACGCGCAATCGTGTGCAGCATCAAGCGATTTTCCTTCCCTAGGGGAGGAAGAGATCGGCTACAGAGAAATTAGCGAGGTCCACGTAGAAGGAAGTAGGCACATTACCTCTGATCGTCGGACGCGAGGAAGTCACGAATCTCGTCAAAGATTTCGTCCTTGGTCATTACCTGTAAATACTGTTCCGCGAGATTAGCTTTGCCTTTTTTCTTTCTTGGTAACAGGCCCTGAGCACGTAGCTCTTCGCGCTCCTGCTTCTTGAGTCGCTTCTTCTGACGATCATGCTCCCAGCTATTCTGGAGAGCAACCCGTAGGTCGTCGTCTGATAAGTCCTCCGCTAGCAGAAGACCACTGTGTTTCGACCCCAGCCGCAGGCTCGGGCGGTCGAAGTCCATAATGTCAAAGTCTCCATACGGTTGCTCTTCCTTTCGACGTCCTTTCTTTCCCCATTTTCGATTTCTTACCTGCTGAGAAGATGACTGGGCACGCATGCCAGGTCCGCCACTGCTTTTGGAGACATAGAAGTCATCATCTTCACCCTCAACTGCACCATCAAACATGACAATGTCATGAGAACCCAGTCCCAACTCTTCCTGTTTTGAAAGAATCCTGGCGATATGTTCATCGGTCATAGCGGCCTTGCGCCGCTCTATGAGATCATCATCGTCGTATTCGCTTGCCAGCTCCGAATCATCGTCATCACCGAATCCACTATCATCATCATCGTCTTCGTCGCTACCAGCAGCACGCACCGAGACTCGTGCCAAAGGATGGTCAGGATCATACACGGCGGTGTCGTCGTCATCATTTTCAATCATGTTGGCAATATAGTCGGAAAGAGCCTTTTCATCATCATCGCGTAGCTCGCGATTCTGCAATTTCCGAGTCTTCTTTGAGCGACGAGACTGCGGGGGTAAAGATTTCATGGCGGTGTCAACCCCACGAGCCATTTTCTGACGCCTGTTTGTAGATCTATCCTCCTGATGAGTCCAATTTGCGCCTGAATCATTCCAAGGAGGAAGTTTCACCGGAGTCCGCATATTTGGTGGATCCGGATATTTCTCCGCCGCGTTTCTCGTCCCCTGAGAACGATTGACGGCCGGGGTAGGATCTCGGCCCTTGAATACGACGACCTCTTCACTTGAATTGGAAGGTGTCGGGGACGGAGAACGAGGAGTGGGATCTCCAGGGCCAGTATGTGGGGCCAGGTGCAATCCGGGAGCTCCTTGTACAACCCCTGGCCACGACGTGTCTTGTACATTCATAGTACAGTCTGCATAATTGATCTCAACGCCAACATTTGACAGTCTCTGTGCTTCGAATAAGCCTGGACTCTGGCTCATTGAAGGAAATGCATTAGTCGGGGTATCATATTGATTCGCAAATTGGAAAGCCGCGGTTGGTGTATGGCTATGACCGTGGACAGGATTCGCTGATATATTGGAAAAAGCGCTGTCGGATTCGGCTTGCTTTTCGCGAAGCGGCAGGTTTGAGTGAGCAAAGCTGTACTGACGGTCCGGATCAACTGCGCGCTCTTCGAGCAGAGACCCTGAAGCACTTCTAAACTCTGGGTTGTGGTAAAGCAGATTAATGACCCACTCGAAACAAGGCGAAGTAGAACTTACCATTTGGCATGAAGGAACCCGAGGGTTGAAAACCAGACTTATCAACACCTCCTCCGCTGTCATAGAGACGCGTGCGGTGGAGCGTGCGATTGCCAGGTTCGTCGGTATCCATGGCGAAATATCGAGGGTCTTTTGAGCGCTGTCGTACTTAACAGATTGAACAAAGAAGGGGTGCAAGAAAAGAGTCAGGATGTCAGGGAAGATGAATACATGGTGGTGGGATGGTTGAAGTCCGCGGGTGTGTTTTGAGATGAGTCAGCCGTACATTTGGTGAATGGCGCGACAGTGGAAAACCTTGGGGGAAATGTGTGTTTCGAATGTGATTGTAAAAGACGCGCTCACACACTGCCAATGTTTCCTGATGTGATGGACGTACCTTAGATGTCGTCACTTATCGATAAGCTCAGCTTCCCCAAAGCCGACTTAAGGTTCTCCAGGCACGCGGGACAGCTCATTCAGCCCTCATCCAGCCCTCGTGCCCCTCAACCTCCTCCTCTCGCATCCATAAGTGGCCATCTCTCCAGTTTAACCTGAATATTGTGCTTCTGGCGTTCGGTTCCGAGGACACAAATTCGAATAAAAAGTGTTCGCTTGCATAGTTTCCATCTCCTCTGGCTTTCCTCGGATCAGATCTCGAAACTCTCGCTTGAGCATCTCTCTCCCTCCTTTCTGAAGTATCATATCGTATCATCCACCTGCCAACGACTCCTTCAACATACAATTTTCAACACTTGGCTTTCCCGCAAATAGAGTTCGTATGGTCGCCACGTTATGGCGCCGCCGGCATCCCAGGCTCCCTCCGAGACCATGACCAACGACATCGGCAGGTATAGTAAGCGACTTGTGCAATACTTTTGGGACCCCGTGCCAAAAAACGATGATAAGTCGGACATCTGGTGTCTCGGCCAAGTATATGCCTCAAAACAATCAACCGAAACATCAGGGAACCGAGCTTCTTCCGTCACAAGTTCGTCGCCACCCTCCCATACCACCTCTACCACCTCCGACACCGAAGAAAGCAGCCTGAGCAGCAGCTTCAATGACTCGACCGCATACGAGGAAGAGGTGGCTGCAGCTGAATCGGAGGGCAACTGGCCGGAGCAATTCATCAGCGACTTCGATTCCAAGATCTGGTTTACCTATCGGTCTGGCTTTCCTCTCATACCCAAATCACAAGATCCGAAAGCGCTGTCGGCGATGAGCTTTTCGGTGCGGTTAAAACAACAGCTGGCAAACCAGAGTGGGTTTGCTTCAGATTCTGGCTGGGGCTGTATGATACGTTCGGGACAGACGTTGCTGGCTAATACTCTGCTGATTCAACAGCTGGGAAGGGGTACGTTTTCAACATTTCAGTGGTTGAGGACTATCTGACTCGAAGCCACAGATTGGAGAAGAGGAAAGAATGAACTGGAAGAAAAGCGGCTGATCTCACTCTTCGCCGATGATCCCAAGGCTCCATTCTCTATCCACAAATTCGTCGAGCATGGTGCGTCTGCTTGCGGAAAGCATCCTGGGGAATGGTTCGGCCCTTCGGCGACAGCAAGATGTATAAAGTCAGTGTACAAAGAACCTACCTGACCATTTGCTAACTTTGGCAGGGCTCTCACAGACCAGCACGAAGCTGCAGGGCTTCGGGTGTACAGTACTGGCGATAGCTCCGACGTCTACGAAGATAGCTTCTTCTCCGTTGCCAAAGCCGAAGACGGTAAAATACGCCCTACTCTGATCCTGCTCGGCATTAGGCTTGGCATTGATCGAGTCACACCCGTGTATTGGGAAGCTCTCAAAGCTGCGCTGCAAATGCCACATTCTGCAGGCATCGCAGGGTGAGTCATTATTGTCGTCTTGTGTAATCAAGCGGAGCTGAACCTGCTGAATAGAGGCCGCCCTGCATCCTCTCATTACTTCCTCGGTACCCAAGGCCAATACCTCTTCTACCTCGATCCACACACGACGCGTCCTGCGCTGCCGCTCCCCGACGAGCCTAAAAACTATTCACATGAAGACATCGACTCGTGCCATACGCACCGCTTGCGACGCGTGCATGTCAAGGAGATGGACCCGAGCATGTTGATGGGATTCCTCATTCGGAACGAGGAGGAATGGAAGAATTGGCGGCTGGCGGTTTCCGAGGTGCAAGGGAAACCCATTATCCATGTCGCCGAGAAGGAGCCGCCATTGCATGGTCGTGGCACGGAGAGGGAGGGTGCAATAGATGAGGTGGAGGCGTTCGATGATGACGATACAGACACTGTATGCTGATAAACAGCGGGCGTATTTTTGGTTGTAGGAGTGAGGGAGGCATTGCCTATGTCTTTGTTGGCTTTGGCGTCCAAGGACACCTGGGCTTAGGAAGAAATGTGTCGAGAAGATATCCTTGAACCTATGAACAGCGTTTTGTATTAGCATCACCCGTTCCCTATGAAAGGGCATGCGCTTCACTGATTCCGCCGTCTCGAAAACGCGTTCTGCACATTTCTTCCATCTTCTCCGCGTAAATTACTCTACGCGAGAATACTTAAAAAGTATTTCACAAGCAAAAGTAAGCACAATTTCAAAAAGAAATATTACGTTCAAGAGACTTGAAGTTTGAAAATGTTTAAAGTGCATCATTTCATTCCACTCCTGGTGCTAAATAATGTACACCGTCATCTTCCCCACCATGTCAGACCGGAGATAATGCTTTCCAGCCAAAGCCAACCCATGACGCATTATGAAACCCATAAACACCGCCCAGACCCATCACCTAGCAAGGCCGAGATTACTCAGGCAATAAGACACAGATGCAGCACGAAAGAGAAGCCACTCTACTTCTGGGAAGAAGAGTATTTGGTGACAGCCTTCGTGCCCTCAGACACGGCGTGCTTGGCGAGTTCACCGGGCAGAATGAGACGGACACTGCAAGAAACGGCGCAATTAGCAGATGCTCGAAACGCGTCACCAAAAAAGGCGAGATAGACAGCAACTTACGAGGTCTGGATTTCCCGTGATGAGATGGTGGACTTCTTGTTGTAGGCGGCGAGCTTGGAAGCCTCAGAGGCGACGCGCTCGAAGATGTCTACATTTGTCATCAGCAAATGCCAGCTTTCAAAGCTTGATTCCGCACTGGAGTGGGACTAACCGTTGACGAAGGAGTTCAGGATCGACATGGCACGGTTGGAGATACCAGTGTCAGGGTGAACTTGCTTGAGAACTGAGAGAAAAGACGCGTCAGCCAATGCGCTTTTGATGTGGTAGGCCTCCGAAGCCGCGATCATGACTCAGGAAGCCCAAAGGCGCGTAAAAATGCTTACCCTTGTAGATGTACGAAGAGTAAGTCTCCTTTCTGGTCTTGGTGCGCTTCTTCTTCTCGCCAGAGGGGGCGGCGGTCTTCTTGCCGGCCTCTTTCTTCTCAGCGGGAGCCTTGCCAGCTGGGGCCTTGCCGCCAGTGGTGGGAGTCTTCTGAGCCTTGGGAGCCATTTCGGTGAGATTGGAGTTTTTGGTTGGAAATTGGTAGTGCAACCGGAGCGGTGGAAGCTGGAGAGTGCTTGGAGGTGGTAAGTGGGATGAATGCGCGTGGCAAAGTTGATGGAATGGCGGGATGGAGGGAGTAGAAACAGAAGGCAGGGTGGGAGGGAGTGGCCAGCTTCTTATACGGCGCGCGGCCGCGCGAATGATGGGGGAGTGATTGCGGGCGGGCGAGTTCGCGCGCTAGCCCAGATCGGGCACCTCCCCGTCGGGTCACCCACAACAATGATACGGCGCGCGCGCGACCCCGGGTCAACGTCGGCCGCTCGCTTAGCTGATCTGGCGGGCGCGTTCGCAACCAGCTTCAGGCGTATAAGACTGCTATCTCCCCCTCCACTCTGCTTCTTCCCTTTCTTCCCCCGTCTATCACTGCAACCGTCGAAACAGCCTCACGCATCAATACAGCATCTCCCAAACCACTTCAAACTTTCAAATCCAACCAAATCATACAAAATGACTGGAGGCAAATCAGGCGGCAAAGCCAGCGGCTCCAAGAGCAACGCGCAATCGTAAGTTGCATTTTTCTGACTTCTGCAGCTTCAATTTGGCCTTGTTGACTAACGCGCTTTTTCTAGACGTTCATCTAAAGCCGGTCTCGCATTCCCTGTTGGACGTGTCCACCGTCTCCTCCGAAAGGGCAACTACGCTCAGCGTGTCGGTGCAGGTAAGTCGAACTAGCGCCTCGAATCGCATTGAAATTCTCAGCCTAATGATGACTCACAGGTGCTCCCGTCTACCTCGCTGCCGTTCTTGAGTATCTCGCCGCTGAAATTCTCGAATTGGCCGGAAACGCCGCCCGTGATAACAAGAAGACCCGTATCATCCCTCGCCATCTTCAGCTCGCCATCCGCAATGATGAGGAATTGAACAAGCTTCTCGGACACGTCACCATCGCACAGGGCGGTGTGCTGCCCAACATCCACCAAAGTATGCATTTCCATTCCTTTTCATTATTCCCGAAAGCATCATTACTAATGCGCCTTTCTTCCAGACCTCCTCCCCAAGAAGACCGCCAAGGTTGGCAAAGGTCTCAGCCAAGAACTATAGGCTATTTATTCGGGGCTGCTTTGGCGTGGGGCTGTGTGCTTTTCAATGGTTATCTACGATGACCAATGGGGTTTCGGATTGCAACTGGGTTCATGGGCTTTTTCATATCATTGATATCGGGCATAGGGGCTGTACATTAAGTCCGTAATCACGATGGACGGGCGACTACGATGAATGCCATCACTTGAAGCTTTACCTTTTTCTCTGCGCAACGTTGTGATTGAATTGTTAAGAGCAAACTCTGAAGTTTTCGAGCAGTAAACAAGCGATTCGCAGTACGCCAGAAAGAGACGCGTCGCGATGGGCAAATAATGTTGACGTCACTTGAAGAAAGGACGAAAACATTTGAGGCTCCAGGAGACTGAAGCCTGGCAAAGAATGGACTCAATCAACCCAGTGACGTGGAGATGACAGACATGATTTTGTCATTCACTTTCTTGTGGATGGAATGCTGGCTTTTTCAGGAGGACAAACTTGGCAGATTCTAACCATGCTTGGGATTATCAACACTGCTGAAAAGAATTATTACACGCCATCTGACTTCGTCTCTCATCCGTCCGTACTAATTTACAAAAGCCACGCTCATCGCTCCCGAGACTCAACCTCCTTCGCGCAACTCTGCTTCATCAACCAAGCAACATGCGGCGGGGATCTTCAATGTATTCTTTGATCTGTGAAAATTGTGAGCCTCCGGATGGTGATATGGTAAAACTGGGGCAGAGCATATGTACCTTTACAAGGAATGTGACCGCTTCCCTGCCATCAAGTAGACGATGGTCGTACGTCAGCGCCAAGTACATCATCTGCACATCAAGATTAGCATCCGCATCAACCAAAACACCAAAGTCTTGAAGCTCCATACCGGTCGAATCTCAATCTTCCCATTCACCACCACCGCCTTATCCTTAATCGCATGCAGCCCCAACACCGCCGTCTGCGGCAAATTGATAATCGGCGTCCCCATCAACGACCCAAACACCCCCCCATTACTAATCGTAAACGTGCCCCCCGCCATATCCTCAATCGTCAGCTTATTATCCCGCGCCTTCCGCCCCAACTCCGCAATCGCCCCCTCGATCCCCACCAGCTCCAGCGCCTCCGCGTTGCGCACCACGGGCGTCACCAGCCCCTTCTCGGTCGCGACTGCGACGCTGATGTCCACGTAGTCTCGGTACACGATCGTGTCCCCGCCGTCGGGGCCTTCGATGGATGCGTTGACGGCGGGGATGTCGCGCATGGCGAGCACGCAGGCGCGTGCGAAGCCGCTCATGAAGCCCAGCTTGACCCCTGTTCGTTGTAGTACTTCGTCTTTGTAGCGTTTGCGGAAGTCCATGAGTGAGGACATGTCGACTTCGTTGAAGGTCGTGAGTGCGGCTGCGGTGTTTTGGGATTGTTTGAGGCGTTCGGCGATGCGCAGGCGCATGCGGTTCATCTTGACGCGGCGCTCCTCGCGGCTGCCGTAGGGTGAGGTGACTTTGGCTTCGCCCTCCTTTGGCGCGTCTTGCTGCTTCTTCTCCTGCTTAGGGGGTGGTGGCTTGGCTTCTTGTTTCGGGGGTTGTGGTTTGGGTTCCTTGGGTGGTTCCGGTTTTTTCTCCTCATTTGGCGGAGCGGGCTTCTCTTGCTGTTGACCTTCTTGTGGTTGTGATGGTGTCTCTTGTTCTTTCGGTTCCGGCTCTTTAGGCTCCTCCTTGGCTTCTTCTGATTTTCCACCAGAAGGCTCGCCGCCAAGGTCAAACTTTGCAAGCTCTTGTCCAACGGTGACAGTGTCCTCTTCCTTTACAAGGAACTCCTTGATTGTGCCGGCGGCAGGGGCATTGACAGGGACATCAATCTGTGGAACGAATTGTGAGCCTGAGTATAATAGAGCTCGACCATGCAACACACCTTGTCTGTCTCGATGGAAGCAATCTCTTCATCTTGCTCCACGTAGTCGCCAACCTCTGCTCAAGAAATCAGAAAACTGATTTGAGGAGAGTTTGGACTTGGGGGGGATTAGGTATGAGCTTGGGCATAAAGGTATCTTACGTTTTGAGAAGCTCTTCAGTGTACCCTCCGTGATTGACTCTGCCATATCCGGCACTTTGATGATCGTTTCCTCTAGGTTTTGGTAAGCTCTGAGACTTTGAACTGTGAAGCCAAAGCCAATTTCTTACCATATTGTCGGGCAGTGGAGGTGAACGGCGATTTTAGTTGGAGAGTGGTGGGTTGACTGGAAAAAGGTTAGCACGCATATTAGAGTTAAAAAACGAATATAGAGCAATACCACGAGTGTTGTGAGATAGGAAAAAGTGGTTTAACCGTAGAAAGTCTCGGGAGCACGAGTCTATCTCCTTTTCTACTGCATCCTGAGGGCAAACTCCTAGTTGAAAGCGTTCGAGAGCGAGGAGAGGTAAAAGATCGCAGAGAAGCTCGCGCCGCCGCGTTCCGGCGCAAACATTGTTGGCTAAGCATGAATGAAGGTAGAGGTCTTCTGGGAAAGACCTAGGACCAACCACAGTGGTTCAATGGAGCTCAGGTCGAGCTGGCGGGGGTTGAAGTTTTCAAGCGGCAGAGTGTTTTGGAGACGGTTGCAGATCGGCAAGGCGGCGCTGGGGCTTGACTTCCATTCCCACACCTTGCAACCCCCCTAACAGTCTCATCCGCAGCCTGGCTATTTTACCAATTGGCACTTAGACAGCCATGGCTACGCCTAGACAGCATGTTCTGTAAGCTAGAGCCTTGTCGCCCGACTACGGACTTCACAACTGACGGTGCCCAGCTCTCTCTACCGCCGTTCCCTAAAGCTCGCTCTGGACTGGGCCGTCAACCGCCACATGTGGAGAGGCCAAGCGCTGTATCTCAGAGGTCTTTTTGAAGCAAATCGACATGTCAATGAGCCGCGGCAGCAACGAGTAGGGATCCATGAGAATTGGAGTTGCAAACAAGGCACTGACACAAGCCCTCTTAGGTCTTGATCGAGGAGACGGAGAAACTACTCGAGGCATACAAACATCCTGATCCATACCGGCCGCCAACCGCACCCGGAGGCAGCAAATATGAACGGAACATACCAGCCCCAATATTAGATCGTGAGCATGTTATGTACCCAAGCGTAGAGCCAATCACTGACTCTGAATAGCCCCCCCGAAGATGATACTATGAGAAAAATAGGTGATTGAATCGTTGCGTTCTTTATGGCGTTGAGCAAACAAGGACAACAGATGTACATATTGATCTCTTTGAGAGCATACCCAATACAGTAGAGCTGACTGGGGTCGAACTCCATGATACCTTGTCTACCAAACCCTCTGCAGAAGTGCCAGGCCATAATACATATTTCGAGAATCGTGTTTTCGCATCAAGCATGTCGCGTCAGAGCCATCAGACTCGAGCCCAAAAAAAAACCATTTTGTGCCACATTGGGAATCGTGTTCAGCCGCCTCGCTCACCATACTCCTTAGCCCATTGCTCGTATTCCTTCAAACCTTGCCGACTCACGCTCGGCCGAATGTTGATCAGACTGGCCTCAAAATCCGGAAACTGCATCGGCCGGATGTCTTCTGGAGACATGTGCAGTAACTTTTCACCGAGACTTCGTAATGGACCCATGGCCGCGTCCTTGGCAAGCGCAGTGATATCAGAGCCCGAGAAACCTGGAAATATAAGCATGGCCCTGATCTGTTAAGAATGAGTTCGACTTACCATCTGTGAGTCTTACCAGGACGTCAAGCTCGTCGTCGGTAAGACTGTGCTTCTGGTGACTCAACAAGGTGCGCAATTGTACCGCTCGGACATGGTCCTCCGGTAATGGAATATACTGTCTTCTCACAAATCTCCGCCTCGCTGCCTCATCAATAGCCCAAGGCATATTCGTTGCAGCCAAGACCAAGACCCTGCTCGCATCTCCTTTATCTTTATCGTTTTGTTCTCTGCCAGCCGCCGCTTTTGCCAGGTCGGACCACTGAATTAGAAACTCGGTCTTGATTCGGCGCGTAGCTTCGTGTTCCCCAGAGCCCGAGCGCGTCGACAACAGCGAATCGATTTCATCCACAAAGATGATCGACGGCGCAAGGGCCCTGGCCAGCGCGAACAGGGCCCGCACCAGCTTCTCGGACTCGCCGAGGAATTTGCTGGTCAGACTGCTGGCAGAAATCGCGAAGAACGTCGACCGGGATTCCGTCGCGACGGCCCGAGCCAACATCGTCTTCCCCGTCCCTGGCGGTCCGAAGAGGAGCATGCCGCGCGCCGGTTCTCGAAGTCCCGAGAATAAATCGGGTCTTAAGAAGGGATAGACAACAGTTTCTTTCAAGGCGTCCTTGGCGACGTCCAAGCCAGCGATGTCGCTCCAGTGCACTTCGTCGCCTTGAACAACAATCTCGTTGACGATCTGCTTGGCAGCATGAGGATCGACGCCTTTTGGTAGATTTTTCAATAATTTTGTAACTCGGTTATCGACGAGCTTCTCATCTGGGGAAGAGTTGGAGCTATTTTCAGAATAGTCGCCAAACGATGCATCTCCATCGTTGGTGGTGGCCTGAGTTCGATCTGATCGTTGTTTGATTTTGCTGTTGCTCGCGTCTTTGTCATTTGCCCGGGGGCTGATAGGTGAGATTGGTTTTCTGTCGCCTGCTGATCTCTGTTGGGCGCTTGGACTACCACTGCCTTGAACTGCCTTACGAGATATTCCAATAGGAAATCTGCCTTCGGTTGGAGCTTCTGCTGCAGGAGATGTAGCTTGTTCGGTTTCAACAGATGGCTGAGCTGGTCGGCGCTTTTCGGCCAACGCGACCTGGCTCGGATGCACTGCCACTGCTGGGTATTCTTTTCGATATGATAGGAACTTCGGATCCAGTTTTGGCAGCTGTGGTTGGGATTCTGTGGGTCTTTGCAGAGAACGGGAGGATCCATCAATGCCTGCCCTCGCAGAATTGCTCGCCGTTGCGGTTTTGCCTGCATCACGGTCTTCGAATTTGGTCTCGCTCTCTGTCGTTTCTGAATGCCTTCTTAATGCCTCGTTAACAGCACCGTCCTCACTGGCCCGCTGTGCTCCTATTGTTGGTATGCGCTCATATGACCTCATAGGTTCCCTCTGAAAACCTGTTATGGGACTAGCAGTCCGGCTAGAAGGCTTATCAGTCATTTCTTCTCCTGATGGTTTCTTGACCAATCTCCTAGTATATGGATCCCAGGTCGTAGTAGCCGAAGAGCTTCCATTAGTAGCATCGGATGGAGCGAGTGAGTCCTTTGACGGACCTCCACTTACACGCGGCAGCGTTCCCCACGCCTGCGTTGCCGCCTTGGCTGCAGCAGGTGGACGACTTCTCAAGCTCGAAGGCATCTTACTTGACGACTTTGTATTATCCTTGTGACCAGACCTCAAAGTTTTCAACATGCCCCCTCTCTTCTCCGGACTCGGAGTTCGTGAGACTTTCCTACCTGTATTACTCGCACCTGCCGAACTAGGATGGAGCGGGACACTAGGTGTCGTGAGAGAAGCGCTCTTCGCTTTCTCCAGGGGTATTTCTGTATCAGAACTCTTCGTGGTCGTATAAGATGGCCGCTGCGGTTGAGTCATTGGGGACGGCCGATGGGGCAAAGGTGGTGTCGGCCGAGCAATTTGAGGATAATCCACTGGCGGTATGCTGCCCTGCCCGAGCCAGCTTGACGGTTCCCGTTCCTGACTTGTTTTGATGCTGGCGTGTGGAGGAGGTGCCGGCGGTGCAGAGCCATTGGTGGGATTGGAATGATCCTCGGCAGCCTCAGATCTGCTTCGACGGAGCGCTTCGAGAAGGTCTACTCTTTCCTTGCACTGTAGCTCCATTTCGCGGAGCGAGTCCTGTAAGGCCTTCTCGGTCTCGGTCCTTGGCTGGTAATTTGCTGGGAGTCGGTATGCATTGTGATAGTAGATTTGATCCAAGGCGTTGCGCCAAGACCTCAATGCTTCGGCTTCGTTATTCTATCAGGCCCGTCATGTTAGTATCAAATTGCAATAAGGCTTAGCCCTCCAGCGTGAAAGACAGAATATCTTACTTGGTTTTCAAAGTAAACAGCGGTTGAACAGATTAGATAGCAATCGTCGTAGGTGCGCTGCATCGCAGCATGAGGTTTCTGTCGCAGCATATTCGCACTTGGTAGGGCCCCAAAGTGCAGAATTAGAGTTCGTGTGCATGAGGAGAATGGGTGCAGAGTATTGGTTTGGATGTTGACAAAGGCTGGCTCAGGCGATACACATGTCTTAATGTCCAGATCCGCTTCCTCAGTGACGTACGAAGGCGGACCCGAGGACCCCTCGGTGCCTCCACGCCCTCGTCCCTTCTTCTATGTGGTGGCTGAGACAGAGCTACCAGCCACACACGAAACGCAATCCTCTGGAAGCCGTGAATTTACGAACAATCCTGCGAGAGAACGCGCGTATGGAGGCAGGTTTGATCCGTTGAGGGATTTCAATGTGACTACATCTTGAGAGCACGGTAAGCAACCTCGCTATCAGACGTTTTTCTAAATTATTTCAACGCCTTCCGACATCCACGGTCCGTGGCTTTGTGCCCTGTCCGAGGAAAAGTGAGGCAAGTTACATGGAAAAAAAAAATCAGCAAGATTCCCGTCAACGCTGGTAGACGCCAGCGCATGCCCGCTCTATCAAAACGCGCAACAAAATTCCCGGAGTATATCATCGTGCTTTTCCGTGCCATATCAAAAAGCACGTGTTTCCGCTAATATCACAGAAGAATCTTGAGAGGGCATGGTGGGATTCATGCCGTATTGCATTACATATCCCTTATATCATTCCGAGAAATGCGTGCGACTTGATCTGACCGCATGAAAGACCAGACGGGAGAATAATCCGTAGGCGCGAGCCACGAAAACGGTCGCGCGAGCGTCATCACCGCTGAAGAAGAAGGCTGAACATAGAAAGTTTTGGTGTATAGTCTTTTTGATTTTGTTCATCACTCAGACGTCGTCCGACTGAGATATAAAGTAAGCTTTCGCTACTTCGTATGCTGACCTGCATACAATGTTAATCCGCTTCCTGGAACGACTCGATGCTTGCAATGTTAGAAAAATAACGAGCACTTACCAGCAAATAGCTGTACTCGGCATCGTGGTCACAATGCGGGGCTTGAGACCTTTGAAAAATCCCAGCCACCCATCGCGCCGCTTAATCAACGAGGCAGCGTGCCATAATCCTCTTGCGTTGCGAATCTCTCGGTCATTAGCCGTTCCTCTCGTTTGCAATAAAGTCTTGATCACGTCTAAAGGCGTCGTAACTCCAGCGGCAAAGCCTCCAGCAAGGCCGCCGGCGATGCAGTGAGTAGTAGGATCGTATCCACCTGTAGGATTCATAAGTTTCGAGAGAGACTCGTATGCCATGAATTGGAGTGATGTAAGAGGCACAGTCATGCAAAGTGTCGTCGGATAGGAGACATAGAATGCAGTGATTCCCTCCTGTCTCATTACCGATCTGGCGCAGTGTGCTATTGAGGTATATGACGACCCGTGAACTTGCATTCTCTGTTTTATGACTAGCACGTATATCAGCTGGAGTTCAGTGCAAGAGTCCGTCGATCGTACCGTCAAAGGGGTTCATGAGAGCGTCACTCGCAATAGTGGCGCATGCTCCGCTTGTAGCTTCAGACCGTAAGCATCAGAATTTGGGCGAATATCCACTTTCAATTACCTGCGGCCAATGGATGATGCTCGTTGCCTTTATTTCCACCCATGGCTTGTTTTACTGCCTCGTACGTCGCAAAGTAAACCGCGTGCGCAGGTCCTGCCCCTGATAAGCCATGATTGCAGCACCTCCGCGCGACTTGGCATACCTGCGCCCACAACAACGCTTGAGACCCCTCGCCATAATGTTCTCGTCCCTTCTACTCTATAGATTGTTGAAATCGCGTTCGAGAGACCGGTATAGACTGCGGAGGGCGACGGGTTTACCACTTGCATGCGGGTCTACCGAGTCCGTAGATGAGCGACTGTACAAGAGCTGAATCCACAGGTTTGGAACTTGCCTTGAGAAGGTCTATTGGATACATCACCGAGTGCTCCTGTATGCGCGTGAGCGAAAGAGTTCAGCCTCCTGCTCGGGCGATCAGGCTTACTGCGATCCCGGCAAATGCGCCTGCCAGCATGTTCGCCGCCAGCGAAAAGTTTGGAGGTAGAGATTCATAGCTGCAGACCGTGAGTAAGTTTTCTCATGGAAAAGCACTAGACGGGCCTCATACTCATATTCGACCTCTTGGACAGACGGTAATCGTTCTTGTGTGGCCATAAAAATCCGCCTCCCAGCGCGGTTTCACGGCTGTCAAAGCCCGTACAACCACAACGCGTATTGTTTGGCGGACGTCCAGCTTGACCTGGCTATGGACGGCTAATGCTGAGAGGTAAGGGGGGAAGGAAAAGAGGATGAGTGTTGTAGGGATCCAGACGCAGAAGTTTTATAATGGCATGGCAAAAGAATGGATGGACGTCTCGGAGCTCACATCGGGGTTAGCTCCCTCGTACATACAAGACGACCGAGACGAAGGAACTCCGCTCGGCTTTTCTCTATTGCTCATCATCACCACCTACCACCGGAACCATCTTGTTAATTTACAGCTTACGGGCTAAAATTTAGAAGCTCTTCGACGCTATTGGGGAGATAGTTCCGACACCGCTCAAGTGTGCAGCCCGTCCATTCACGCTTCGTCATACCGCTGCTCCCTTTGTTTGTGTTGCGTAGGCTGTCTGTTCTCTGTCCGCCTAGCTTCTGGGACGTGGAAATAGCGCGGTGTTTCGTTGAGAAATATATGGATTTCATTGATTTGATAATGACGAAACCTCATGATACCCCTCGATCCTTCTCTTAGAGGAGAGATTTTGGTGTGTAGCAAGGAAATATCTCGGAAGATCGAGGGATCTTCGGCAATAAAGCCGTCCTTGAAAAAAGAATCAGCTTGATCTACCAGTCTCATCCGAGTATGTAATTAGCGTTTGAACACCTTTTTCATTTGGTAGTGAAGGCTTCACGATGGACCCAAGCGAAAGTGTAAGATATTGGTACCAAGCCCCTGGTTCAGACCACAGAGCATTTCCAACAATTGTCGCAATACACGGCGACTAATGTCAGCAGTCGCATCGCCCGAACCACCTTGGGAATCCAACCATGTCCTTGATATTTGGAACACCTGCCAAATAGCATAAGAACCTATCAAATCCAAGCCCAAAGCCGCCATGCGGAACACTACCGAATCGTCGCAGGTCTGCGTACCAATCTAGGTTTCCGACATCAGGCGCAGACTCATAAGCATCTATATTATTTGGCTCTAGGTGTCGTTGATATTCTTTCCCGAGTCTAATTCCTTGCCTCTGCATAGAGAGGAGTAGATCTTCCAGTCGATGCTCACGTATCGATCCCCCAACAATTTCGCATAGATCCGGCACAAGAAGATCAAAACATGATACGGTAGAAGCAACATCGCCGTTTTCTGGCCATTTTAAGGATGGGGCCATGTAGAATGGTTTCTGAGCGGTCGGATAATCTGTGACAAAGACTGGACGACCACCACCGAGCTCTCGGGCCAGGAATTTCTCATGCTCGGCTTGTAATCCTATCTCATAGGTCGCGGGTACCTCGAACCGCACTTTGCCTGTGTCAGCTGCTTTTTGTAAATATTCGATCGCATCGGAATATGTCACACGTGGCCACGAGTTTTCAGTCAACTTTGACCAACGCTCCTCAAGCGCTTGCGTGGTGACAGACCCACTATCGTTCTGGATGGAGTTTTTTGATGAATGAGCGGATAGTATTTCTTTGGCGAATCCCCTCCGTTGAAGTCGCTGGGTAACAGTCCGGAGCATACTTTCGACAAGATCCATAAGCCCCTCCAAATCTTCCAGAAAAGCCATTTCTGCCTCCAGCATGTAAAACTCGCTCACATGACGGGCAGTATCACTTTTTTCGGCTCTGAACGTGGGAGACAGAGTCCAAACCTTACCGACTGCTTGGGCCATTGCTTCGAGATGCAATTGCGAAGAGACAGTGAGGTATTTAGGGCCGCGAAAAAATGGTTCATTGGCAATTTTTGCTTGTGTATCATTATTGTGAATAGCTCCATGGTTTTGTGGATTTAAGGTGAAAGCCTCTCCGGCCCCTTCGCAGTCTGAAGAGGTGATTATGGGTGGATGAGTTTGTACAAAATCCTGCTGGGAAAAGAATTCACCAAACGACGCAATGGTCTGCGAACGCAGACGTAACAGTAGAGAGTTGAAGGGTAGGCGTTGCCGCAAATGTGGCAAGGTTCGCAAGAATTCTGGTGTGTGGTACTTCTTTTGCAGGGGGTAGTTCTGTAGTGATAGGGATCTGTGAGTCAGTTCCCATTAAAAATACGAAACAGACTATAACTTAGCACTGACATCGGAATCGTGGTGTCCCGTGATCTTGACATGGCTTGCCTGAAGTTCATGAGACTGCTGCTTGCCGGAAGGGCAGGGTCGCCATTCCCCACTGATCGTTACTGCAACGCCAGTAGAAAGTCTAGAATTAATATAGAACAGATATTAGAGAGCTCAGCTGGCGTTGCGGAATCAGAGCACTTACCCCTGAGCATGTTGGGGATGTGTGATCACCTGGAGCGGCTCGTAGGACGAGCCATCCCCTAAGGCAACAAAACCATGTTGTTTTTGTTTGCGAACAGATCGGACAAAACCAGTCACCGTAACATCCGGGAGACGGGTGGTCTCGTTTGAGGCACTAGTCTCGAGGAGAGCCGCAACGGTGGCTCTAGAAGATCGATGATTTTGTCTACGGTGCTGGATGCCAAGCGACGCCTTTGCGATGCGATTGCAGGAACTCAGCATTACAAATATAGCGTCCTCGTCCAGCAGCAGACACTGAGTCCGAGGGCCGAATCCACACCAAGACGACCAGTCAACTTCCCACCACAGTACCTGGTATCAGAAGCGATCATACGTTCCACCGTGCGGCTGGTCGAAGGATGTCAGGAGCCAGGATGCAGAGCGGCAGGGGCAAACCGCGCGGCTTTCTCCGATTCGATGCGCGAGATGTCAGGATGCGCGGTGACTTGCGTGGAGGCTTAGTCCGATTTAACCTGATTCTAAAAAACCATCCCTCGCAGGAAGGACGAATCCGCCTTCGAGGGGCGAATATTCCGACTTTGGCAGTTACCAGGATATGGAATAGGTACCTATACTTCAACAAGCACACATCACGCAATAATGTACTTGAACAGGCAACATCACGCGGTCACGCCGACGCCCGAACGTATGATGCTCGACTACAGATAATTATTATTTCGATCGCAACGTAATCCGAGCCAGGATACAGGCGAAGCCGCCCCGCCGTTCCTATTGCTTTGTACTTCAAAGCAGTGTACCCCTTCGGATCTGTTTCAGAGCTGTTGCCTTGTTTCAAGTAGTCGAGCCTGTGGGATTTTGATTTCCAAAAGCATTGCGCCATCCGTCAGTGCTTAAAAGATTTGTGTCGTATGAGTTCGACTCCATCCCCAGCTGACGGAAGCTCCCGTGAGGCGGTAAACACCGACCTACCTAACATACATTCGAAAGATACCTCAACCCGTGGAAACTCTACTGGAATTGGTCACCACCTCTGATGCCTTTTGAAGCAAGGGAGGACAGTCGCAGTTTCGCTCAAAGTGTAACGTCGCGGATCTGACTTCGGTAGGGCACACGGCAGGCCAGATCTGCTTCACGAAGTCGCACCTCATCGGCTTCGTCTGGAGGCTGGATCTTCCTACCTTGAGAAGTAAGATGATAGGGTTAAGTAGGTTGCACCACAGAAGATCACGCGCGAGGGGCGGTGCACTCAGATTTAACGCATGTCGATCGGCTGCAACGCGGTTGACGCTGCTGCAAAGAACTGTTGCTTCCCTCAATCTATCCCCAGCAAACAACCTTGCTAAGATTCTATGCAGTTGCCTGGTCCGCGGCTTTTGGCGATCTCAGGAGTTCTGGATCTCTCGCCGAGGAATCACAAATGTGCAGGACAACACGACCGAAGTCATGGTGTGGCCCATGATTGAACTGCTCGACTGTTCTCCGTAGAACCGGCGACTTCGAATGAGGAGTCTGCCGCAGGGCCCTTCTGCCCATAGGCTTTCGGCGGCAAAGTGCATAGTTCGTCAGTGAAAATGCCTTGGCTTCAGCCTTGTTTTAGTTGAATGAAAATTAATGTCGCTTGCCATATTGTGTATCAAACAAGCCCGAATACATCGCGTAGCTTACGGTGTTTGAACTATTCAGCTCTGTATGCAAATATGAAATGGAAGACTAGATTCAGCCGTGTCACCCATTGCTGTGGAATGCATCGGATTCATATGGCATCGTAAAGCGACTTCCTTTTCGCTCGCCAAAAGCATTGCCACTCGCGAAACACCTTGACTATATCAGCCGCGCAAGCACCACACCAGTCGACCTGACTTGAACACCATTCTGCCTGAGACTGACCATCACATCTTTCGTGACCAAAATGCGTTCGTCGAGGCCTCGAGCCTCTGATATTGCTACCGAAGCGAAAAGGATCTATGTCCCCTATATTGACCGGACCATGACGGGGTATCCAGCTATGTCTACTGTCCACGTAGCACCTGTCCAAGCGAGAGATGATACACAGATCGATCGATCGAAGAGACTCTGCGTCGCAGTCGTGGATGGGGATCCTGTTGATGTAGCTTTGATATGGTACGAAGAAGAAGAGCGGCTGGCACCACCCGGAGCCACGCGGCCTCGGCCCATTCCGGTGGTGAACATGGCAAACGAAAGGCGTCCGGGAGGCGACTGGGAATCAGGAGCGATGGCCCCAGAGGAATGCTTTGCCAGACGGAGCAACCTGGTGGCAGCACTCAGTCGTACTAGGAACAACATGAACCCCCCTCCCACTCCGGCTCATTATCCACTTCCGCAGACGGGCGGTCTGTACTCACAAGTCGGTAAAGCATCGCACAACTCGAATCACTAGCATCAAGGACCGGCGCTGACAGTCATTTAGTGGTGTTCAGAGATGGACCTGAACATTATCGACAGTGGAACCCGTACAAGCGGATCCCAGTCATCTCCGTCGCCCCCGTGAAGAACCCCCGGCTCAATCGGACGGGCGAAAATTACTCATTCGATCAAGAACGGGAGCTCATGCTCGAAAAGATGCGTGCGGTGCTTCGCATCGCCCAAGCGTGGGGACATGACAACATCTGCCTTGGAGCATTCGGCGTCGGAAATGCGTTCCGCAATCCGAAGAGACAAGTCGCCCGGATGTGGAAAGGTCTGCTATTCGGCGAACAGGAATTTCGAGGCGTCTTTGCGAACGTCGTTTTTGCAATTCAGAAACAAATGCCAGGAGATGACCGGGAGGGCGCTGAGGAGCACGAAATCTTCCAGGAGGAATTCAGAGTCAGTAACATTGAACAGCTACACAGCATTAGACAGCTACAACATCGAGCGACAAATAGCCGGGCATGAGAGTTTGGCTGATCGAAGTGGTAGGCCAGGATACAGGGTATATCTACCGATTCGTCATTTGATTCATCGTCGCATCGCATGCAACGGTTGAAAAAAATACGACTCCCAGGTTGCTCTGACCCTCAACGGTCGTTATTTTCACAATGGGTATGCAACAAGACTTGGATAGACAAGGTCGGAGTTCGGTTATCTGGCGTTTGCTGTCTTTCTTGTTTCTATGTCCGCAGCAGGGAGTTGACCAGCGCCTTCAGCCTCCAATTGCCTGAGCGTTGCTTCTTTCTTTACATCTGCAACCCTGCGCTGCTTAAAATATTTAACCTGAAAAAAAAAGGGGGTCAATCAGGAGATACAAAAAGCATAGCAAAGACTCATATATAGATTGAATCGGAGTTGGTTGGACACATACCCAACTGGTGGCACAATTTTGTTCAAACGCTTGACTCTCTTTTCCACAATTCGCTGCCGCCGCTTTGTGGTCTTGGATGGCATTGACGATATTATGACGGTCGAGACAGCGGAAGTATTCATCCCTTGCTTCCCAGCAGTGGGCTCGTTGATCACGACCCGGAGCTTCAAACGCACCGTCTGAAGACGGCTTGGGACCCTGAGAGCCGAAGCCCAGGGAAAAAGGTAACCAGCCCATAATGGAGGAGCGAAAGGAGGACAGACAAGAAAATGGGCCCGGTCGTGTTCTGGTGATGGTGGAGTTGATGAATGAAGAAGCTTTGGGGGCTCTTTTTCTTCGGAACGCCGCTGACAGGGAACATGACGCATAATATTATGGCGACCCTTTTTGACAGCTTTTGGACCGTTCGGATGACCGCCTCAGCTTCAACTTCCCACAACCGTTTCCCCGAGCAGCACGATCGCAACTCTATTCACTGAGAAGATGTATACGCTGTATCGACCGCGTTCATGACAGTTCTGTAGTGTTCACTTCAAGCCTGGCTGATGCCTCCACGCCGCCGACGGCCTCCTCGACCCGGCGCGCTGACGGATCTCTCCCCTTCGCGCATCCTTGGCCAGATTCTCATTCTCCAGCTGGCGTTCTATGCCTGCGCTGCGATTTTGATCATTTTTACAGCCCTAGTCGCTGGTCGTGGAGTTTCCTTGGATTTGGTGTTTAGCTGGCGCAGTCTTCGCGGGGATATTACAGTTGGATGGATGCTTGGACTTTGCTGGTTACTAAATTCGCTCATATCGTACGTCTCAAAAAGAAGAACGACTATTTCATTAACGTTCTTAGTCGTCTTTCTGAGTGCTAACGAGAAGATCATGACAGTGTTATCTTCCTACTTCTTCTCATCGCTCGATCGAAACTGATACCCGACTTTGCTATTACAATCCACTTTCTTCACCTTCTCATAACCTCCTTGTACACCCGATCCCTTCCCACGAACTGGTTCTGGTGGGTACTGCAGGTCGCTAGTGCCGCGCTCATGACCTTCCTCGGTATCTGGAGTTGTCAGTGGAGGGAGCTGAAACCTATATCGTTTGGAGCTTCTGCCTCCACGGCACAACAAGCAGATGCAGAGGCGGCGAATGGCTCATTTGATGGCTTAGGATATCCCAGGGGCCGGGGGAGAGGAAAAGGAGCAGACGGGGGAGGAAACTATGAGATGGTTGGGATGTCTGATTCACACCATGGATCCTAATTGGAGACTCTGCTACTGGATCTTATGAATCTTTGTACTTCTAAAATGCGCTGGTTTTATGCCGTGTAGATCTGTGTTTCTTCGTGTGCATTGTGCTAGAACGCCTTGCAGTGTGCTGGAATGCCTGGACATAGGATTTTTGGAATGGCCAATAGCGTACCACGGTATTGCTTGAGACCCCTTGGCGACCATTTTCCCCTCTTTCGCTGGTGTGTAATGCTGAGTTTGCCTGAGGCATTAGTTGTAGTCGCAAAAAATCTGTTCGAAAACATTTGCAGCGATTCTGCAATATATTCTTAAGAGTGAGGGGCATCAGCTAATAAGTTGCCACCTTGGTGCTGCCTACCCTTTCTAACAGGAAAGGAGAAATCATCGACGGCTTTATCGCCTACCTAGTGAGGTAAATGCAGTGACTTCCTTGAACTCAAATCAATTTTTGAGGACAATATAGACTCTTTATGAGTCCCCACAAATCACCATGAACATATGCAGTGCGCACTCACCTCTACCGTTCATCCACAAAGTCATCTTATTGCGACGGGCGAAACGTCGTGAGACTGCCAACGTAGGACGAGTCGAGTTAGCAATAAACGCTGGCTGACGTGGATTACGGAAGGGCGACCCGAGGGGCGTTTCGTGTAACTACAAATATGGAGGACTTCCAGGATGAAGAAAGCGACATCTACATGGAGGATGAAGATGAAGATGAAGAAGACATCATCACTACAGCTTACAATCCAGCTTACGATGATGTAACGAACAGCCATGATCCCATCCGAGCAGGTCCGTACTTTGCGCTCCAAAACGACAATATCACGTCTCAAACCGGGTTCCACGAGCAAAACGATGATTTCGGACAAGAAAGTTTGCAACAAGGCCTGAGCCGGGGCGATGAAATTTTCTACGATCCTAATACATCTGAGGAAGAAGAGCTACAGGAAATTGCTCAACACGAAGGGACTTTTGACTCATCCTTCTCTGAAGATCAAGAAGCGAGCTCTGTGGGTACCTCTCACACTTCAGAAAGCTCGGAGTCTGAAAGTGATGATCTCCAAGGTGAAGGACGTCGTGGGCCTCGACCAAGGGGACGACCTCCACGATCAGCTGCTGGTCGTGGAGGTCGCCGACGAGGCTGGAAATGGGCACTCAAGGGCACAGAACACGATCCGGCCTTACATCGTGTGTCTCGAGGTCGCGTTTCAAGGCGCGGAAAGACACGAGCTAAACGAGGACCACGACCCGTACGTCCTACTCAGGAGTTCCAGCATGCCATGTCTCGTGCGAACCAGGCCTATTTGGCTGGTGAGCTTGAAGATGCTCTCGAGCTGGCGAGAGAGGCTGTATTGTGTAATCCAGAGGTCTATTCTGCCCATAGTCTACTGTCACAAGTGCTCGATGAATTGGGGAGACACGAAGATGCTTTGGGCGCACTTCTGGCCGGAGCCCATGCGTCGCGAGACGTACAGGTCTGGTATACTGTCGCGCAGCGGACGACTGAATTGGGGGGAGAAAATAGGAACGCTACTTTGGACCAAGTGCTTTACTGCTACAGCAAAATTCTGTCTATCAATCAGAAAGAATACAAGGCTCGCTGGGAGAGGGCAAGAATCTATTTGGAATTCGGTCGTGAAGGAAGAGTAAAAAACGAGTGTGAGATCATGCTGAAACATTATCCTCTTGAGCTAGAAGTTATCCGAATGCTGGCCAAGCTCAGTTCAACGGACGCGGAAGTGACAAGGGCATGGAAGCTTTTGGATGAGGTCTTCCAACTCCAAATGGAGGGAAAAGCAGGAGATGGAGCAAAAATAGAATGGTCCGATCTGACACTCTGTATCGATTTGCTATTCCGGGAGAGAGCATACAGACACGCCTGCTTAAGGCTACGTCAGGTGTCAAGGTGGTTCCTTGGCCGCGGCGCAGAGAACTTCTGGGATGAGATTGTCGACGATGATCGCGAATGGGATGTGGAAGATGCACCGCGTCGCATAGAAATACCTGCTTTCGAACCTGGTCGCTACCAGAAAGACGCTTACGGTGCAGGATTGCCTCTAGCTCTTCGGGTTAAACTGGGAATCGCTCGCCTGAACATGGGGGTGCAGTATCATGAGGAGGCAGGCGTGAGTGCATCTTATTCGAAGTTCCCTTTCAATTACTGACAGCCAGAAGCGTCATTTCCGGCATCTCGAGCCGGACAATAAGTCGTCGAATGCGCCGATACTCCTCCACGAAGACCTCTTTAGGGATGCGGCAAGGGCCCTGAAATCCAAGTTCCGGTTCAAAGAAGCCATCGAGTACTACGAAGCTTTGCTCCCAATGCGACGACAGCTTGACTGGGAAATCTATTCTGCTCTCGCAGAATGCTCTCGTAAAATTGGAAGCAATATCACGAGCCGAAAGTATTTGCGCGATTTTGTGAATGTAAACAAGGAACACATTGATGCTCGAGTTGCCCTTGCCAAAATGTGCGAAGAAGATGGCGAGGTCGACGAGGCGTCTGAGCTTGCAGCGGAAGTGATTCGTCTTGGAAGGACCGATGCTGTGAAGCGAGCTAAGCTGAGGTCACTCAGAGCAATCAAACGGAGACATCCAGATATCGTGAAGGGCCAAAGCATTCCTTTGACGGCCGCAGCCCTTAGAGCCAACGAGCAGACGTCTACGGTTGAAATGGATAATCGCATCTCCATCGCTGAAACGAATGAGCAGGCTTTCGGGTCCGGTGCAGACGAGCAGTCGAACGCAATTCAAGCGCGCGAACAAACACCCATCGTCAACCAGCCCGAAGAACAGCCCGAATCCTATGACGATGATTTACTCGAAATGTATCAGAAGATGAGGACTCTACAGGAGCAGGGGGCCCTTTCAGAGCCAGATGCATTAAGGGAATGGCTTACCTATGCAGAAGTCATGACAGAAGATTTCAAGACGATGAAGCCATTCTTTGCGGGCCGCAGCCGAGGCGAAGATGACCAGAATATGACCGCGGCGTCTGCAATATCGGAAATGAAATCTGTCGCATCCAGACTCTCGAAAAGTACGATAACTATCTACTCACTGGTTCATGATATGATACTAACTTGCTCACAGAATCCAGTGGCGGAACAGGGCTTGCAACTGACCCCAGCGAAGGGCTTCCTGATGACTATTGCGGCATCTCATGGGACGCCTGGCGTCGGATATTCTGCCAGTATGCCCTCGAGCTAGCAAAGCTCCAAGATGCGGAAGCATGTTATGCCACTCTCAAAGCCGCGGTCGAATGTGTGGCATTCCAGAAAAACGAGAAAGACATGAAGAATGTCCACGTCTGCTGGCTTGCTTGCGGCCTCGTCCTCGAGGATGAAGAGACGGTCTGTAACGTGTGTCGATGGTTCATGAAACAATACCCTTATACGAACGAAGCCTCAGCTCTGTACGCCGTCATGAACAATCTGCTCCGCTGCGAACCCAACTGGTACCACTCCGGCCCCTCCCAAAAGTTCGTGCTCCGGCAGATCAAAGGCATGGATTACGCCCTGCTCGACCCCGAAACCCGCGAGCGGTACAGCTTCACCGAGACCGAGAAGAAGAACCTCGGCGATCCCAAAACCAACGATAACCCGCACGGCCTCACCGAACCCGACCCGGTCCTGCTGTCGCTCTATGGCCACCTGTTGGCCACCAGCGGCAGCCACGCCAAGGCGCTGAACTACTATTTCCGCGCCTTCACGGTCCGGCCCGAGCACCCGACCATCAACTTGTGTATTGCCGTCACCTACATCCAAATGGCCATGAAGCGGCAGAGCGAGAACCGCCAGTACCAGATCCTGCAGGGGTTTGCGTTCCTGGACCGATACCGCGAGCTTCGGATGGCGGCGGACGTTGCGATCCACGTGCAGGAGGCCGAGTACAATACGGCGTTGGCCTACCATTTGCTGGGCTTGAACGATCGGGCGATCCCGGGGTTCCAGAGGTGCCTGGAGCTGAGCAAGCGGGTGCAGGAAGAAGGTAGCGGGGAGGGGTATACTGAGGATTTTGCGCGAGATGCGGCGTTGGCGTTGCGGAATATCCTGGCCATGGGCGGGCAGATGGCAGCCGCGAGAGCTATAACGGAGGAGTGGTTGGTTTTGTGACATCGATAGAATATAGTAAATCCTGATTGGGGTGCTCCCCATCTATAATTAAGCGAAGATAGTGACAATCGAAAATGGGCGTGGAACGACCCCGGTCATAGCTTATATCTAAATCTGTAAAAATAGAGTAGGGAGCACCCCAATGAAATGCCTAATACATTTGGGGATATCGCCCGTACGTTCATTGGCGTTCCAGTGCACAGCCGAAAAATGGAATCACTGTGGGGTACTCCCGACTCAAATTCAATATATCTAGCTACAAGTTATTATTGGGACATATCTCAGCCCATTTACGACTGTCATTACGACCGTCGAATTAGAGATGGGGAGGACCCCAATTGTTATCTGCCAGCCGTGGGCACAGTAGCTAGGAAATTGAGAATGCATAGCCGAAAAACGGAACTATTGTGACAAAATGTCCGATGTATTCTAGTATGCTCATTGGTATTCTAGTGTACAATCAAAGAACGTAATGATTTCAAGCAGAAAAAGACGACTACTTAGACATATTCAGGACAGTTCGTATCCCAGAACAGCACATCGTAGAGAGCATAACGCCAAGCCCAACCATTCCCAACCATCTACCATCCGACCCCAACAACTCTCCTCTGCCTCACTTTCCCCGGAAGCCTCATCTTCCTCCTCATCCGCCACCCCCGAATCAAAGCCTGAACCCTCCGAACATCCCCTTGAAGCCGCCTGATCCTCCTCTCCAGCACCCTCCGCCACGCCCGCTGCAGCACCACCGCCGCTCGCTCGACCATCCTCCGCGTCTGCACGATCTGCGCACAGTGATGCGCCAACCGCACCAACGCCAGCCGCTTCGAGACCTCCCGACGGGCGAGACGGAGCCGGTACGCGCGCTGGATCGCGGTTGCAGCGCGGTGAGACCGCGCGAGGGGTAGCAGTCGCGAGGCGAGGAACGCGAGCGTCGGGATTACGGTGCCGGGGGTCAGAATGCGCGAGTGACTGGTGGTGGTGGCTGCTGAAGAAGAAGAAGAGCGCGCGTTGGGGATGAGATCGGCGAAGGCGTTGCTGCATCCGAGGAGCTTGAGCTTGGCGTGGACGGTGAGGGACTCGGTTTTGGTAGTGGAAGAACGGGGATTGAAGAAGCGCCAGTATTCGTCTACGATGGCGGCGAACGCTCGACCGTCGGAGAAGCTGGTAGATAGGTTGCGGATGGGTACACTGTGCATACGTCCTACTGAGGCAGCCCAGGCTTTGAGCATGGCTTTGTGTCTTTCGGAGGCATTTAAATCAGAGAGGTCGGTGTCGCTGTCGGAATCCCAATCCTCTTCGGCGGCCGGGTGAGTATTTCGCCATTTGGTCTGTAGTTGGGAGAGTTCTTTCTGCATCTCATTCCAATCCACGAGAGCTCCGAGACCCCAGCGGCCGACCAAGAGCCATAGTAAGCGAAGAGACTTTTCGCGATGGCCATCAACAATATCTTCTGCCTTGATGTCTTGTAAGACATGTTCTGACATCCCGCGGACAGCACTGAGAGCTGATATGGTAAGCTGGGCATTGTAAAGTTTCTGAGCACGACCGAGACAAGGGTACTTTAGATGCTGGGAGAGGACCAAAGATTGCTCAAAATCTGATGCAGGCAAAGCTGCGCTTGTTAAAAGTTCGCCATCAGGAAGAGTAAGAGTGAATGTTCCGTCGCCCTGCGTAGGTAGGTCACCGGACGGATAGAGTAGCAGCTCCACCAAGCGCATCAAGATCAGTCCATCCCTCAAATCCACAGCCAAATTTTTTATATGGTACTTGAATTCCTGTAGTGGATATTGTACGTGTTGAAGCTGGTAATCTAAATGTAGAAGCGGCCGAGTCACATCGCCCAGGGAGGGAAGAATCAGATTTGCAATTGCTTTGAGAACAGCTTCCGAGCTTTTATGTTGTGACGTCGTCTTGAACAAGCAACCCGAGATCGCTCCTGTGTATTTTGCTCTGTCCATCAACAGGATGAGTAGGAGACTTCTTGTGACTATGCGTCTCCAGCACCAGGCAGGCGAGCCAAAATCGTCTTCCCCTGGAGCCAACAAATCCTCACTCCTTGAAGAGTCATGATTCTTTAAGAGAAAAATTTCCAGAAAGTCTTCGATATGCTTTCGATTCGTGTGCGCAGCTGGTGAAGACGAGGAGGTAGAAAGCGATGGAGCCTCTCGCCCAACGATGACTTCTGCAGCCGCTTTCAGGATGCGAATGTCGTACGTATCAAGCCATGTGTGGAGAAACTGGCGTCTTAGTCCCACATCGCTCCTGATCCGTACGGCTCTTGAAATGGCCTCCTTAGAGATACTAAGTGCTCCATACAAGAGTGATGCTTGAAGGCGTTTGTGAAGTAGAGCAACGCTGGGTTCTGTGTATAGCTTGAGGAGTCTTCTCCTGAAAGATCCGTTCACGTGAGTCCCTGGTAGCACCTCTCCTTGATGGGAATCAAAGATTCCATTGATCAATTGCGATATAGCTGTTTCCTGGTGGTTTAGCCAGCAGTCTTCATAAAGCTCTGGCCGCTCAAGTTCTTCGGACAGAAGTGGGTACAGCTGTGCTGCTGATGTGACTTTGCGGTCGTTTAAGTCTGATGTTCCAGCTTTTATTGCCAGCACGGAGCTGCGGCGACCCCGAGTGAATGGCCTTCCCGAGGTTCTGGAGCTGAACATTGGCACATCTTTCGCACCAACTCTTTTTTCGCGTGAAGGATCGTCAAGCGTACGTGCAGCAGCTCTCACGGATTTTGAGTTATTCTCTTTCTCCCTGGGTAGAACAGTTTCTGAGCTTGTAAGCTCTCTGTGGCCCTCGCTTGTCAATGCACGGGATGCTATCGACACTCGTCTTGGCTTTGTAGCAATGGACGTGCAGAGATCTCCTTTACCGTGATCGATTACTAAGTGCGTATCGTCTGGTATTTCATTTGGAATCTTGATTACGTCCTCGAATAACTTTGGTTGACCTGGCCCTGGTGGGATATTTTCTTTCCCAGTCTTCTTACCCGGAACATCAACAGCAGTAGCCCTCGGCTGCAAAGGATTACGCGTATTCTGTAATGGAGCTCGACGTGGAGCTGCAGCAAGAGATGTTCGCGACGATCCTTTCCTTGGAGGCATAACTTCTGGTCGTGTGCTTTCTGCATGATCTTCAGGAAGGGCAAATAACACCGTGTTCTGGGTGGGCGAAGCCCCGCGAGCTGGCTTTCGGGACGGTGCTCCAGGATGGATTGTCAAGATTGAAGTTTCTTCCGAGGGTATGTATATAGTGCGACGGCGTGGTGGTTTCTTGACATCCGATATATCTCGTTCAGCTATATCGGATTTAATCGTTGCTGTCTGTGCTTCCGCAATGCGCATTTGAGTTTGAATAAAATTGGATGATCGGCGAGGCCTCTTGCGAAGTGCCTGCTGGCGCACAGGATCTATGACTGTTGTGATTGTTGTAATACATCCTTGTGCCGCTCCTTGGTCTGCTGAGGGTTGAGATGGAAATTCTGCTTTTTTTGTCGCGTCGAGCCGTCCTGTTTCGTCTTCAAAAATATCGATCAAATTATTGGTTTGGCGTCTTCGGGGCCTAGAATTCCACAGTGAATATTTTTGTTCCATCTTCCCGTCCTGGGTTGTGATAGAAAATGAGTGATCGCGTCATGGATAAATGCCGCAACGCTTGGGAAATCAATGTTGCTGTTTAACCGAAAGGAGACATGAAGTTTGTCGTCACAGCAACAACCAATCAGAGTACTTCACGGATACTTACCTCAAGTTAGGCACGGAGTACGGAGCACCTAGTACCTTGTCTTCATCCTATTTTACTTGGGATTTTGAACATATCGCCTTTGACATGGGTTTTCGAACTCATCTTGGCTCGGTATTGCCCCTGAAGTCCGAACTGCAGGAGGCAATGCGGTTCTATTTGCGCAAATTTGAGCCCAACGCGATCTATGATTCCACAAGTCTAGATACGGGGTACTGCTACTATTTATGCAAAATTGCCGGAATATCAGGCGCTGACCATTGCGCAGTGCAGCGTGATGCGTATAGAACCTCAGTTCAGGGGAGTCGGTCCAAAGCCCTGTTCGTTGACCCAATCTCTCCAATCCCTCCACTCCCTGTAGCTCAACTGTTCTTTCTTTCCTTGATATCGAACCACCTGCAATTCTTCGACCCTTCTCCAGTCGTCTTTGCGGCCGGTCCACCCAGCCTTCCTCATGAGACTCACCATGGTCTCCTCTTTTGTCCACCCTTGTTCTTTCGCAACGTCAGGTAAGTAGGTGGCACCATAGCGACGTCCGTGGTAGGTGAAGGAGATACGGAGACCGTGTTTGCCGAGCTCCCAGGACATAGGATCGGATAGCGGTTCAAAGTTTGTGAGGAGAGTGACACCGCATTCGAGGGAAGGGACTTCGCGCAGGGTAATGGGATTAAATCGCGCGTCCTCAAAAGCTCTGCCGCGAAAGACGCATGTTAGTTAAAAGGGGCTCAGGGAAAGACACAGCATTCGAGTCTTGACGCAAACTACTCACGATGTAAGCGCATAGCTAGCTAGCCCTTGACCTAATTCCTGTGCCTCGAACGTCCCAATACACCCGCGCAGCAATTTGTTCCCGCTCCTGCTGATTGTATTCCAAGTGACGAACAGTGGATGACTTCCATTAGAAGGATCCGACCTGAATATGTTTGTGCGTTTGGCGGGTCGTCTGCTGAAGGAGAATATAGAAGTTCTTGAAGAGCTCTTGGAGCTCTCAGAGGAGGCTTCTGCGCGGGAAGAAGTCGTAGACCTTGTGGAGGGAGTTGAGGAGGCAGAAGCTGGGCTCGGCGCAAGGAGACGGCTTATTGCTGCTGGTCGCGCCGGTCCTGACTCTGTTGGTCCATCCTCCATCTCCAAGTCGCCGTCTTCATCTTGTGCGATGCTGGCCTCCTCGCTGTCTGTCCGGCTCTCCTCATCTGTATCGAGCGCTGAATTGTATTTGTCCCACAACGCTTCTATTCTTGATAGACTTAATGGCTGTCGGCTTTCAAGGTTGGCCGTTAAGCTCTCGAAGCAGTATGCGCAGTGGGCCAGGGTTGCCATGCCTCTCTAGGCTGGGCTGTAGTCGCGTGATGACGATTTCTAGAGGCAAGCTGCTCGATATTGAGATACGGCTACTACGCAGATCACAACACTTGACTATCGCCTAGGTAGTTTACGGCTGGATTGCTCTGGTGGGATCGGTATCGGGCCTTCAGAGGTAAACGGTACGCACAGAATTCATCATTAATGGCCTCAAAAAGAAGCCGCGGCTGAGACGGCGCAGGCAACCCAGGTTACTCCCTTAGACGTCAAGCAATGGAGAAAGGTGCTCGAGTTGGACTCGCAGAAATCGTCAGGCTGTCAAACTGGGTGGAAAGAGTGCGGGGCATGGAAGCTGGCACGGCTGGCCAAGCGTTGCGATGACGCTTTGACGTCCGTGTTGTCCACGATCGCCATGGTGTTCAATTTGTGCAATTTTGTACATCTTTGTACGCTCGACTCCGTAATTACGTGGAATCTGGACTTTACATCAGAACTCGACGTTCTTCATCTCGCTCAGATTAGAAGCAAAGTTGCTTTGAATTGCACTTGTATTCCAACGTCCTATCCCTTCCGCTGCTGTGGACGCTGCGTCCGATCGTTTTTTGTATCGGATTTCAATATATTCGGCGATCAGGCAGCATGTGAACGAAAACTCAACTCCATGCAACTACACTATCTCTGAAGGTCACAGCTTCCAATATGCTATAACCTATTTTATATTTATTTTTTGAACGTTCTGTGGGCGCCTACGCCGGATATGCCGAAAACCCATACAAAGACCATTTAAAATTTACATATCATTGGTGCTCTAGCCACCACTGGCGCTGATCGGCCACCTGCTCACGTACATTTCAGCTCACCTAGGTCCCGCTGTGGCTGTAGTCATCTTTTTTCGGCCCAATATCTGGGAGCTTGACCTGGTTCGTGCATGATGTTGCGGAACTGCCCTCTGAACGATTTAGAACCTGTTGACTTTTGGGGGAAATATTAGAGCTTTCACTTATGGCCTCGGGATCCACTAGGCATGGAATGTTGAGGTCAACCTTCTATCGTGATTCGAGCGATTTACCACGATTGCAGCC
This sequence comes from Astrothelium subdiscretum, assembly GCA_021030935.1. Lineage (NCBI taxonomy): Eukaryota > Fungi > Ascomycota > Dothideomycetes > Trypetheliales > Trypetheliaceae > Astrothelium > Astrothelium subdiscretum. Next base: position 561,843 of record JAGFMW010000003.1, read on the forward strand.
GCAGTTCGAACGAGTACAAATCTCTCAATGGAACAACTTTTCTCCACTCGATTCTCCAGGTTGACAGAGTGATGCACCTGCCTTGTACCTCACTCACTCCACATTCTTGTAGAGTCCATGCGTACTCAATTCATTCAGTCTGACCTTCCCGACCTCTACGATAAAGCAGGTGAATCAGTCTTGAAAATGTCTCCTACCTCACCAATCACCGAGACCGTCATATTACACGTTAAGAATGGCAGCAAGCCCGCTGAACACGGAACCGACTCTTCAGCACCGCAAGGTTTTGATGAATTGGAGACAATCATGAAAGCCCAACCAGGCTTCCGGCGCCAATACTGGGTAATGCCTTTCCTCCCTTCTCTGACTCTAGACTCTCAGAATTGATCAAAGTAGAGCAATGACATTGAAGACCCGCACATCTTCGTATGGTGTGTTGGTAAGTTTAGACACAAGACTCCCTCAAATTGCCATTGTCCTGTTTTGACACTCGAGATTCTCTCTATAAGATTGGGAATCCACCAACCACAATGCTACGTTCGCCCAATCCTCTGCGTACCCTGGGTTCATTTCGGTTGCTGCTCAAGTGTTCGATTTCAACGCTGGACCTCCCCTTCGGAGTACGTAGTCAGGCTCTCCATATGGATTCTACACGATTGAGTTTTCACCTAACGTATTTTTGCAGTCATGACTTGCTTTCCGCCGGACGCTTATGTGGCACTTGTTGCGCCGGTGACCGCAATGTCGCTCTGGACCCTGCCGGACGGTGCAGGTGATGAAGCGAAAGCTGCGGCTGAAGAGTGCTTCAAGCTTCCTGCTGAGGATCGCGTTGCAATTGGTGGAGCAGTAGCTGCCGCCTTAGGCTGGGGTAAGTGGGTTTCAGCCATCATCTACGAATGCTAGTAAAGATCGAGACTAATTATGTAGTCTCTGAAATTTTCAATTACACTGAACCAAACGAAAAGGAGTCAATTACCGCCCAAAGTCTTGTTGGATATGGCAATGTGGATGACTATACCGCTGCCAAGGAAAAGGGTCAAGTTAACAAGTTCTTGAGAGACTTGGGTAGAAAGGCGGGTCTTTCGGATGCAAAAATCGAGGGCAAAAGTGTCATCTACATAAAGTTTCGTGAAGACCAGTAGGATTTTGCTGTGCTAGACATGAGCTGTAATGTATCCGGAGCTTGGAAGTGTAGCTCGACTGTCCAGCTAATGGTACGCAGCGGATGATGAGGCGACTTGAGAGCAATCGCAGATTATCTAAGGCATCAATACAACTAAGATTTGTATTCCTTCCCCTCTTCCAACGACTCCTCTTCGAAATCGTGGGAATTGATGGGTACAGTCTCTATGACACTGTCCCCAACAATCGGGTCGTACTTGGCAATCCGCAAGACCAGGAGCCCAGCGCGCTCCAGCAATGTCCGCCACTGCTCTTCAGTTCGTTCCATCGAGCCAACCGCACACATCATGGTAATGTCGAGCTGCGTGCCTTCTCGATGTGCGCCGAAATTAGGAATCACAAGATCGTTGATCAAGATTTTGGAGTCTTCACTTGAGGCGTCAATGAGGTGCTTGAGGATGATAATACAGCGATCGTCGGGGTAATCGTGGAGTACGTTACGCAAGTAGTAGTACTTGGCCCCTATAATAGCCACGTCAGTGCAACGGGAAGCATAACTACGAATGGCTTATCTCACCCTTCACAGGCTGAGGCGTAAAGAAGTCGTGCGCCATCTTCTGTACACCATCGTACTCTGGAGCTTGATCCAACGCATGTTGGAGATCTTGAAGGATGACCTGGCCGGGTACGGTCTGAGTAGCTTTCTGAAAAGCCACGCACTGAGAGCCGGTACCGCCTCCGACATCCACAAAAAGTGGAGCATCCCCTTTCCACTCTTTGCAATCCTTCTCAAAGGGTACCGCTGATGTCCATAGAGCTTTTCCGGTATAATATTCGCTTACAAAGGCGAGAAAGTGCCTCAGAAGCTCTGGCTGTTGCTCCATCCATCGAAACATCGGCTGCTCAGTCTCGAATGCTAGATTGAAAGGACAATCACTGGAGTCTAGCGGGTTTTTGTATTGGTGGTTCTTGAGCCAAAGCGGTAGTACTTGCAGGATCGGATTAAGGAAATCAGAACTATTAATTTTTATCAATATCCCTTGGCTATATCCGAAAGGGAGAAGGGAATTCGGGACATACTGGTGATTGATGCCTCCTTCTGCAACTGGTCTTGCCAGACTCTCCGTGACGTGCGATGCGCTGTACAAGCTCGCGCCATCCTCTCTGATAACCTTGAAAGAGGCCAAGAACTTCAGAAGCCGACCTTAATGTACATTAGTGCTGCTCGATAGTTCCCAGAAAGTGAGGAATGCACTGAGAAGGACTGGGTCAGCATCGCTCCTGCAAGCGAGCTCGTCTAGAGTCAATGGCCCTTCGCTTTTCACTAGTAGCTTAAGCAACCCGAGATCTGTGGCGACTTTTATGACGGCGAGTTCAAAGGGCTCGAATGCAGTCAGATTTTTGTGTGATCATTTAGGTGGAGTAAATGCGAACTTGGTATAAGATCCTGCACATGGTCTCATTTGGTGTCTCCAACTCTGTAGAAAGGTCCCGGAGCTTCTCTGAGAGCGATTTTCGCGTCGTCTGGTCCGCTTCATCGGCAAACGTTCGGATTGACCCCAATAGGGATTCCATAGTGGTATCCTGCGTAGAGAGAAATGGTGGTCTCTGGCGTCAGTACAGGCCCAGTTAGTGATTACGTCGTATACCCTAATCGATACAGTCATGACACCCGTTTGCTTTGCAGAAATATTGACTTTAGGGGTCAGGTCCATGACTAGGAAGCAATACGCGAACTTGGCTTCAAGACTAGTTCAGATGGTTATTGGTCGATTTTACATCTGGATCGCTATGAGTGATTAATTTCAGGCCTCACTGTCAACGCTCAGCTCATCCCGTACGACGCCGATCGATTATGGCAGGAGAGTCAAAGGCTGCTGGGAGATTGGCTGAAAGGTGATTGGTCTCTTTCTGATAGATATTGGAGTCAGCGCTCAAACTGGGTAAAGCTGCGCCAAATCTAAGCGCTACGAAATGGCATCCCGGCGAGCAGCGAGGTGAAGATGCACGAAAGTCTCCTTGCAGATAGGGCATAAAACTTGGAGAAGGTGACCAGGGTGTTTTACAGCTTGTTGCACCGACTAGAATGCATGGGACGCGACTTGCAATAATTGGCAGACGGGTGCCGCATTGTATTCTGTGCGCTTGGAACAAGTGAGTGAACACTTGCGGCCAGGGTTTTGATTGTCACTGCACGTTCGGTGGTAGGTGCATTAGAGCGGTCTACCTACCACCACCCTACCTTGGCTTGGTCTCTTCAACCACACATTGGCGGCTGCACCTGGCACAAGCATCGGCGCAATGTGCTTTAAGGTAGATCTTGGGTAAGTATCCTTCTTGTGGATACCGGGGATGGGTACGCACTACGTCACGGGCCGTTCCTTTTATACTGTAAGCCCGGCCGAGCTTCTCCAAACATCAGTCTTCCTCTAGTGCTCTGCTCCGAAGCTGGCCCCCCTCTTCTGCCTGGCTTGGTGACCTTCAAAGGCATGTTTGCTTGCGAATGTCGCTGTTGCGGAGGTTGTTTCATAATACGACGAACGCTTTCTTTCATTCCTCAACGTTGGGCTATGATATTGTCAAGAATTCATGCGTTTTCATGGGGAAAGGGAGAGGGTGGTGACACTTCGGGGCCTCGATCTGATGGAATGCGCATGCTCTAGGACGCTTTTCTGCCGCATTGGGTTGGCTGATCGCTGAAAAGCGGATGCTAAATGTGTTGGCTGCATGATAAGACCTACGTATGTAAGACACGAGCAACCAATGTAAACACAGTTACTCAGGAAAAAGAAAAAAATCAACCAATGTAAGACATGAGCTGATTTACGGCACCGACGACTAGGTCTCAGCTTAAAGGCCTAGACACCGTATGACGAAGGGGCTGACTTTCTTCCAAGGACTACCCTTTCTAGGTCAATTTACGTTGCTAGTTGGGAATATCATTGAACGCAGGCAGTCTCTCAAGTCAACGACTTGATGCAGATCTTGACTAGTCTGCATGCAGCTCTCTACGTTACATCGGCGCCTCGACGTATGTTGGGCTTGATAGCCCTTGCAACAATTCAAATTGTTTGACTAGGAACTGCGCCACGCATTGCTTTACATTACCCGAAAGAAAAAGGTCAAGACTAGCAAGGCTTTGGAAATGCCAAGTCCTCTTCTCTCAATCTCTGTCAGTCTCCCGACATGACTCCTTGAAGCTCATAGTGAAATGAACTTTCATTTCTCGCGATGATGGATTCCACAACAGCCTACAATGAAGAGTCAAGAGCTCCTGCCATGCTTGGGATCGCATGGACCGAATGTTCTCTCGCCATTATCGTAATATCTCTGCGCTTCTGGTGTCGAATCAAAACTAAAGCGCTAGGGGCGGACGACTGGGTAATGCTCTCTAGTGTAGTAAGTCAAACCGACTCACTCTTTCCACAAACTCTACTAATTTAACAAGGCACTGACTGTTGTCTCATCATCTTTGATCACAGTTCTAGCCCAGAATGGCGGCTTCAGGCATCTTTCCACTCTTCCACCCGAAGTTCAGATAAAAGCTACCAAACTTGACTGGATCGAGAATCCTTTTCTGATCTTCAACTTTGGTCTCAACAAGCTTTCTGTCGGCCTCCTAATACTACGGCTCATAGGTCCAACTTGCAAGCGACGGCGTGTGTTGCTCTACACCATCCTGACTGCAAATACCATCATTACCATATCCGCCACAGTGAATGGGTTCTTTCAGTGCAATCCGCCCCGCGCGCTCTGGACGCCTGGGATTCCTGCCAAATGTTGGCCATCCAAGGATTATACATACCTCGTCCTTGCTCAGTGTAGTAAGTGCTCAAGCGCCAAGTTCTCATTTCCGTGCTTACTTATCATGTAGTCTGGTACATTCTCGCCGATTTTCTCTTGGCTGGCATACCGGTCTCCCTCATTTGGACTCTGCAGATGCGAAGAGGGAGACGAATTGGATTCTGCATAATCCTTAGCTTGGGTCTCCTGTCAGTAGCCGATCTCCATTGCAATGTATAAATAATGACAATGATCCAGCGCCGGCATATGCGGATGCGCAAAATTACCAAGCGTTTGGTCGTTAGGCGCTCGATCTGACCTGACGTGTAAGTATTTGCAGAGTAATGGACGAATGACTTATAGAGTGACGTTCTCCAGGGCAGATGTTTCCGCTTGATGCGTGGACCGTAACCGAAAGCGCGTTGATCATTTACGCCGGGTGCGTACCTACTCTAGGACCGCTCTATGACCTGTTATTGCACAGGAAGCAGAATAGTTCTGGGTACCCGTCACAAGGATTTTCTGAGAACCACAGCCGAGGCATTACAGTGCAGCAAAGTTACGGTGTGAGACTGGGATCGGTATCGTCGATCGAACCAGAACAGGAGTCTGGTGCAAAACCTCCAATTGCAGTTGAACAGGTTTGAAGTATGGCTAGCCTTTCTCAGATGGCAGGTCATTCTCTACATTATATCCTCATTGTGGGGGAAGGGGATGACTTCAATATACAACAAACCTGGAAGAATGACACTGTATACACCATTGGATTGATTCAACGAGCAGGTTTGTTCGGATCAGGTCAAAGTTTGGCAAGTCTGCCATTCGCACCGACCCAAGCTAGAGAGGCCTTCGTGATATCCTTGACATCGTTGCGTCCAGCGAGCTGCATGCACCGCTTGAACTCGTCATGCAAAATCTTTAGCATCTTCTCGACGACGTCTTGTCCATCATACTGCATAACCCGTTAGCACAAGATAATCTTAGGGTTCCAGGCTTGCTAGAATTCGGCAGCATACCGCCAAAGCCCACAATGAAGGTCGCCCGACCCAGTAGTACTCTGCGCCGATTGCACTAAGGCCCTGCGCATATTACTGTTCCAACTATCTCCGGTCAGCATAGAGCTGAACGCCGAACATCCTTGAGACTTATCAGCTTGCAGATCTATGGTGGTGGAACTCTGTTCGAACAGTTCGATGAGGACGTGCAAAATGATATACAGCTGTTTTCAGAGGAGCTGCGTAGCGTCGTCGAAGAGGCCCATTGGCTTCTGAATCTTCTGATTCAGACCTCAAAGACAGCCAACTCAGATGGAGATTCTATGTCTCACTTATCTGCACGATTGCGATGGACGCTGCTCGACAAAAAACGAATTACGGTGCTGATCAACAATTTCGTCGGGTTCAATGGCAGGATTCTCACCAATATCGAGCTGTGGTGCTTGTCAATGTCAATGGGAGTTAAAATGCTTCACCTGCGACTCCTCGAGCGTGACCCCAATTCGAGACAGCTAGGATTTGACACCGACGCAAGACTTCGACTCTCTGCAACACATTTCGAGACCCCCAACACAACGTTAGAGATCCGGGATCCTACCCTGCTCCTTGCTGTGGAGAATGCCAGGAAATTTGGAGACAAGTTCGGCATCCTTGAATGAAATGGGCAGCCAGCCACAGCCTTTCAACAAACTGCACGATATCTACGCCCTTGGCGATGTGGTACTGGAGATTGGTCTCTGGCAGCCCGCCATAAACCTAGAAAAGGACAACTTCAAAAGAGTTCGGGATCCTGTATCAATCAGGAGATGCTTGTCTCTACAAGCGGGAAAGCGTCTCGGCTCTCGAACGGGAGAGAAGTACAAGGCAATCGTGCTTGAATGCTTGCATGGCGATTTTAAAGTCGTGAATGACACTAAGGAGGATTCAAAGCTGCAGCGAGAACTCCGCATTCAGGTCGTCGATGTTCTTGAGAAAGCCGTTGAAAGCATTTAGTGGAAGTGCATAGCTTTCATTGATATGAGAGCTTACTTAGAGAGAGTAATATAATTACCCGCAAACTCAAACATCTGTGACATGATTATGCTGCGCGTAAATCGACTTACACACACTAAAATACGAAAACCCAAAACTCTTGTAATTTCACGCCTTATCTCTACACTACGCTAGCTACCTTAACGACGCTTACTTCATTTATAGGGTGTTACAAAGCTCTCATTTAACTCTTCCACTAACAATGGGATGGCCTATCGGGCAGATCGTCAAGCTGACTGATCCACTCTAACACACGAGGGTCTCGGTCTGCTCTATCGACTTTTTGATCATCATGTGGCGCTCCCAGGAGAACACCTCCCGTAGAGTCAGAATCGCTCGACTTCGAGAGAAACCCAAGCAAATCACCATACCCGCCACATTCCATCTTCTTCTGAATCTTGCCCCGGACGAGCTCGTAACTCGTCTGCACGCGCCGCGTCTCTTCGACATGCTGGAAAAGCCGAAAAAATGGATTGTCCGGCGTAATGCGCGACATGACCCGTTGGTACTCCCGCTCGATTGCGGCGGGATCCCGTCGGTCGCGATAGTAATCGGAAACCCAAGCCGGGAGACGCCTATCACGTCCGTAGCACCAAGGGCCTCCCAATCGATCGAGAAGATCCAGGACGTCTAAGTCTGGGTCCATGATCAGCGTGGGACTCAGGATCTCGTTGAGACGGGCGAGGTCTGCGTGGTGGGACCATTCGACCAGGAGCACGACGACCTCGATCCAAGCCACGACGCTGCGTGCGTCGTTGAGGCTGCCGTCGTGTTGTCGGAACTCAATGGTCTTCTTCAGGTCGCCGGGGCCGAGGTCGTACTTGTCTATGAGCGCGGTCGAGATGATGTCTGGCCTCATTTGCACGCGGGTAGATGTAGATGAAGCGGTCGACCATGATCCAGAGGAATAATCGGGCTGGATGAGATTGTGGAGGTTGTATGCTTGGCTGTGAGGGTCGAGGTATAGCAGCTCACAAATGCCTCTGATGGTCTGAGCTCGCTCGATGAGTTGAAGCCACGCAGTTGGAGAGTAGCTGGATTTTAAGCGGCGTGAATCTTCAGCCTCGTCTAATTCTTTCGCGTCAAGGGTTGAGAACTCGGTGAGGGTAGAGTCGTCGACGTCCATGGTTTCCCAGTCGTCGCTATTACGATTTAGACTTTCCACCGTGTCCTGCAATTCCAAGTGGCCAATCATGTTGTTAGTAGGTTGGTCAGCCCAACCATATTCATCATTCACGCTCCGTTTCTGGTCCTTCCGAGCGCATTTTACGGCATCAAGAAACCCCTCACTGGGAGGTAAACAATAATCTGAGTTATCAAGGAAATGTCCGTTCACTTCGTATTCCCCGTTGATACGCCGTGTCGTTTGTAGCGAATCGATTGCATGCTCATGCGCGGTTACTAGCTGCATGAAATTCTTCACGGTCTGCAAAGGAAAGCCATCTCTTCTGTTGCCGACATGGACGTGCAACCCACACTGATCGGTGACTAGCAGGCGAAAGTCTGAGCAGGACTGATTAAAGAAAAGGTGGAGGGAGCGGAGGACGCTCTTTATTTCTTCTCTCCAGTGGTCGTCGTGATATTCGAATACACGAGATCTTAGCTCAATGGCGTGAGCTCTGTAGTTTGGACCAGGCAACATTCTCTTCTGCGCCTCCAAAAGCTCAATCGATGAGTCGGAAGTAATGCTCCATTTTGAGTAATTTGTCGAACTGTAATACTGTAACTCCGGGTTCTCGATTGGAAGAGTATAATTGATCGAGCTGTCAGGCAACTGTCCGTCAGTTACGATGCAATGTCGTAAGGCCGCATAGACAAGTAACTGACCTTTCATGTGAAACATCTCTTCCCCTTCTTCGATCTTGGCCAGCAAGAGAAACTCAATCTCCACCCCGACCGTCGGGTTTAGGGCTCTGGTCATCTCCGTATGTTTTATCAAGTCGTTCACTGGGAAGAGATGATAATAGCTACTAGATCATAGAGAAGACGAAAGAGAAATTGAGGACAGTGTGGTTGGGCACATTGCAAGTGTGGCTGCATCCGTGAATGTGAAGATCTCAATGCAAGCGCTCGTGCTACAAGAAGTAAGTAGAGAAGAACAAGACGTTATTCAGTAGTGGTCTAATCCAAAAAACGTAGTATGGACAAAGCCTTGCGTCCTTTGTTGGTGACCATGTCATTGTCAGTGCTTTGTTCGCCAGTCGTTATTGTATATGTGTGAATGGAAGCGACAGAATTCAAGCCCGAATGGCTCGCTTACTCTGAGTTGAAGATAATTCCCGGGTATCACAATAAAGAATTGCTCTTATTTTTCGGACTCTTCTTGAGACAGCAACAGACAGGCGCAGTTCCTATGACAAAAGAAGAAGTGACTGAATCTAGGTTCTGACACATGTATAACATTGCATTTATCTTGGATATGAATTTCTCCCTACCTGAGGAGGCTTATGAATGCATCCAATGAGGACCTACGTCGTGCCTGAACTCTTGGTCCCTTATTCTCCGACTCTGATAGCGCATAGTAGGATCTTGTTGGTATCTTCTAGTGTTCCTTTGACCTGTTTCTATACCACCTGGACCAAAGAACATACTCTTACGCAGGTGCCCCTTCTTTTGCTCCCGTAGGCGCAGTCTCCTCAGCACCCTTTGGTTGAGCTGCTGTTGTTTCGGGGTCCGTGGTTGTCGTGGAATGTGTTGGCTGATCTTTGATGACATTCGCGTGTGAGGCACCTTCTTTAGCCCATTTGGGTGTCTTTGTCCACTCCGGGTCTTGCCAGGGGCCAGCGTCACTAAGCATACAGCCTCCCGCGCACTCGCACTCGCCACCGAATTGCTTCGGTAGATTTTCCTTTGGTACCTGGGCAAGCAACTCGTTGTGGTACCCGGATCCAAGGACGTGAATCTTATTGACGGTGACCGGATCCAGGAAGCCCTTGACAACGCTAAAGACGGTCGAAAAGCCAAAGGGTGCGTTGATGAGATAGAGTTTGCCGAGCCGCTCGGGGTAGTAGTTTTGGGATATCGCAGAAGCCATCTTGACGTATCCGTAAACGGAGCTGACCCTTGAAAGTCCTACGCCCTTCAGGTCCATGATGGTGCAGCAGGTCTCAAGGAGTTGACCAGCTTTGCGCGAGCAGGCTGGCAGTCGGGGATCGGAAAGCTTCTCGTACTCGGTCACAAGGTTTTGAAGCATGCGATCTTGTGTCGTGATCTTGTACATGGCATTCAAGTCAATCTTGCCCAATTGCTCGATGTAAACCGGTCGTCCGTCCTGTTCGTCGTAAGTGCTAGGCACATGAAATTTCAGATCGCTAGATTTCACACCTTATCGGTCTTGTGATAGTATTGAGGATAGTATTCGAAGACCTTTTCCTTCTCCGTATACTCGAAATTTCGGACCAATTGGTCAACGCCTCCTCCAAAGTCCTTTCTCCATTTTTCGCAGTCGATAAACCTTGTGAGATACCGTTAGTGTGCGTTCCACCTCATTCAAAAGGTGCATAAATGCATACATTTGCTTCGAGGCCTCGACGTTGAATTTGCGCGCTCTCAAGAATCGCAACTGCCGGGAACATATATTAGCGAGCGTGTCCCATACTTAGGAAGAGAATGAATTGGCTGTCTTACCAAGCTCAGAGTGTCGAGTCTATCTTTGTAACCCGCTTGCTCGAGCATTGCTCGTAGTTGGTGCACTTGAGCATCCTGCTCTGGAGTGGTATGGCCAGGATGCCCGCTCTGCTTGTTAGGACTGGTCGTCGGGAAATCATAGTCGTCGTATTTGGGATCGAGTTTCATTTCAGGGTTTGCGCCAGCCATGGCGCCGGATGAGAGAAGTTTGGTCCGGCAATTGGGAAGCTGGAATTAGACGCAAACTTTCAATGGCTCGTTGGAGAAGCTGTGGGCTTGACCTGTACGCTCACGCGAAGAAGAGAGATAATTTGAGACAGGTAGAATAGGACGCCTAGGTGTAAGGAATGAGGCTTTGCAGTGGAATCAACAATACTCGGGCTATCAACGTCCAAGGAGAGTTCAGGTAGTTGATGAGTACACGTGGGGTTGCTGCGCCCTCCATCGCTGACGCAAACTCTCACAATCTTCCCCTGCATTAATTATCGCACAAATACCCATCCTTATGCAGCTTACTGTCACAGTTCTGGCATCCACGAGGGCGCATTCTAACTGGAGAAGGATCTCTGCATTAGCTGCAGTTATGGTACAGCTTTTCACAGCCCATCATGAAAAGCCATTAGCTCAAATAGACATAACAACAAACGCGAAAACGACCATCTAAGAGGTCAGATTGTAGCGCACCACAACGGCAGGAGGAAAAAAAACCAAATCGCCGTCATCCGCAAAGAGCCGAGACGCGCAGACCAGACCCATGACTCCTATTATCCTTTACAATGCCTATGCCTCCATTCACCCGTTCTTCTTCTTCCCTTTAATGAAGAACTCTGCCAACAACGCCAGATGATCACTGGGGAAGTGATGATTTGGAAAACCGGGTACCCGCTGCAGATATTCCTTGTCCACCTCGCCGAGCAGCGCCGTCACCTGTAATGCGTTCGTTGAATAGAAAATGTAGTCGATGGCCGCTACGTAGCCCGGCGTGTAGTTCGTGAAACTCAACTCGCCAATGCTTGAGTAGCTCGACTTCAAGTTGAAAGGGTGTGATATGCCGTCCCGCGTGAAGCTTCCATAGCTGCGATTGGTAAAGTGAGAGTGCGAGGTTGGGAGCGAGCCTCGCGTTATGAGCTGGTAAATAGGCGATCCCGGTTGGGAGTTGAAGTCTCCGCAGAGGACCAGCGGTATCTGGCCACCGGACGAATACTCCACGGAGGGAGCAGCTGGGACAACCGGCCCTTGGGAGACCTCTTCGCCATCTTTGTCGCCGTTCGCAAACCGGAAGAGCTCTTTGTCCGTGCACGCTGGCCATTTCGCGTATTTCTCGGCGAGTTTAGTGACTTGCTCCATCAAAATTGCTGCTTGCACGATTTTGACATCTTCGTAAGCGGGGTCCCAGAAAAGGTGCGTCGTCACAACAATCAATCTGATACCCGTAGCCCGTTCTTCTAGAAAAGTCACGGTCGCCAAGTGGTCGCGAGGCATTACGCGATTGAAAATATCGTGCTCGCCCTTCATGTCGGGTCGGTTGATTGCCAGGTTCGCGAAGTCGATGATCTGTTTGTCCAATAGAACATATCTAAGGCGATCAGATGCAAACTTGTAACGAGTCTGGTGTTAGGTACGCAGCAACTTACCGGCTGTTTTTGTAGAAAGTCGCACACCCATCTACAAGTCTAGCTTCTTTTTCGTGCATTGTCTTTGACCGCGACCTCTGGCCGAACCAGCCTTTGTAATCGAGATGTGCAAGGGCTGGTCTAAAGTCCTCGTTATAAGCTTCTGCATTGCATTCTTGTAGACATATGATATCGGCCTTTCGGGCGCGTAATTCATCCAGAATGATTTCTCTCCGACGTTCCCACGAAAGAGCCGGTTGGGGCACGTATCCATAATGACCCGGATTGGCGAAAACATCGCAAAGAATGTTATAGCTTAGGACCCTAAACTTGTGCTGCTCCTCGCCTGTGTCAGGACTATCATCTACGACTATCCAATCACGTTCTGCCGGTGGCTCAGGTCCTGTGGAAGTTGTTAGTCGCCGGCAAATCAGATCAGATCTTTAGAAAAAAAATAATACCTGGACAGTGCTCACGAAGGTGACCTATCAGCTCGACCGTCCCTTGCTCCACAAGGAGATTTTTTAAGCTTTCATCGAGAGGACATCCCTCAATTCCCAGTAGCTCAAGCGAATACATTAAGCCCATCTCGTACGGTAGAGTCTGGATTGGATTGTCGAAGAGAAGTAGCTCCCTTAGATTGCTCAACATGCCTATCTCCGGGGGAAGCTCCGTGATGTGATTAAACGAGAGGTCTAGGTAGGTCAGATTTCGTAGCTGACCTATGGTCGAGGGCAGATGGGTGAGCTTGTTAAAGTTGAAAAAGACCTTATCCAGGAACGTATAGTCAAACAGGGCGGGAGAAATGGCTTTCAAGCCTTGGCCACCAAAGTCTATGGATAACCATGCCTGTCGCGAGACTGCTCTGTCTGTTGGTCTGTGTCGCTCGTCCTTTTCTAACTCCTTTTTGACCCCATTTGTTGCATTCGCCAGTACTGCGTGTTTAGCTTGTGCAGAATTGCGTGCGTGGTGGTGGGGAGCCCTTGCTTCCGAAGCTGCTTGATATGATTGCAGCTGCAGCTTCCAGTGCTCATTCGGTGCATTAGCTAGGGCGCTGTGGGTGCTATGAGGCGTTCCATTCTGTCCTTGATTGTGCTGATATTGAGGTGTGAGGCCGCCGGAGAGTGTGTGCTGGTGGTTTCCGAAGTTGGCTGTGTGTGCGCTATGAGGGGGGTGGTCGGGTTGCGGATGGTGAGACTGATGAGATTGGTGTTGTTGTCCATGCTGCTGAAACTGTTTTCCTAAGCCCATGTGCACGTTATATCGTGGATGACCGGGTCCGCCATTTAGGAGGAAATTATGTCCTGCTTGATGATTCTGGTTGAACATGTTGACCGATATTTAGGCCGGCGCCGGCCAGACGCTACTAGCAAATCTTCAAGTTGTCCCCGTCGTGGGTCAATATCCAATAAATCGCCTATCTGAAGTTGCGGAAGCTCTGGAGATTCCCTCACGCAGTAGATGTCTGTTCGCAATGGAGTCGTCATGGAACACCAGCACATATTGAGGAGGCTCAATTCATCCTCAACCAGCATACGAGGATCGATGAAAGGGACCTGTGGTGTTGCCGATACTCTCAAGCGCTTCGGCGGGACGAGAAGGGGGGTTTGAGAGCGTGTGTCGCGGGTAGTGTGAACGTCGCAACCTCTGCAAGCGAGACCGTTCAGTATGGCACGAATCCGAAGATTGAAGAGAGCCGCTTCGGAGGGATCTGAACGTTACCTTCGGATATTGACGATATGGCAGATGGTGGTACGTCTTTAGAGTTGACTACCTGGGTGCGAGCTGTGTGTGATGCTATGGACGGCTTGGCCGAATGGCGTTTGCGACGGTCACGTGCTTGACAGACTGCCGGGGCGGCTCAACACAGGCGAATACCAATCGACTAGAAATTAGTCGCTCACTCTATTCACTATTGAATCATTGCGTAGGTGTCCAGCTTTCACTGGATACTGGCTTATGGGACAGTATATCACTTGGTAGAGATCAATTGCTCGAGCAGGAAATGCATGTAAACAACCTTAAATAGCCGCGATCTGATTTTTCGAGCTTGGGCCCACGCCCACCACGTCCTTCTGCTAGTCAAGGTACCTCCCTCTTACTCCAAGGCTGGGGCCAGTTCTCGATGCCCCAGTCGACATAGTTTCCGCCAGAATGATGCCAGATGATTCGGTTGTATCAATCAGCTTGTCCATCCGGATGTGCAGCCCGGCCAGCACAGCCTTATGCCCATTACATATGCGGAAGTAATGGAATTGGAACAAGATGAGAGCCCCACAAGATCCATGACCAGGTACCTCCATGCATAAATATAGACTGCGTTGAGGAGCACCGATGCAACATCCCTGACGGCCTTGCACGCGCTTCATGGACACGCAATTGGCTTCGCACGGTCAAACCTTCAACACCCATTAGTCGGAAGTTTGGTCAGAACACCACACTCGAGAGCGTGTCGTCGATCGGTGCCTGATTGAGTAATCTCTCACACGCCTGTAACAGGGGCCCGAAGCCAGAAACTTCCTTCAGGCCGAGGCCACTGCGAATTTTGTTTTGACAGATTGCAAAAATGCGAACAGAAGCAGAGTGATGACCGCCAAAAACCCGCTGGCATCAAGTTCGAACTCCGGTTCTTCTCAGGGTACTTCAAATGACGGTACGCCGGCGTTCATAGTGCGCAATTCCCGCCGATACCTCCGCGACTTCCCTTATCCGCTACCTTGCGATCTATCAGAATGGCAGCGCCAAAACCTCTCGACCCAGATTCGGGCCACAGTGCTCGGAAGGCCCGTGTGTTCCCCTTGGCCGCGTGCCTCACCACCAAAGAAAGTTCTAGAGCTATGTTGCGGTACTGGATACTGGAGCTCTCTTTGCCATGATTACTTCTCATCGCAGGGGGCTTCAGATGTGTCTTTTACTGGATTAGATGTCATTGGATTGGCGCCCGACCTGGACAAGCATGGTCTGGACTGGCGCTTCATCCAGCACGACGTTCGGAGGGTACCAATGCCATTTAGCGACAATGAATTCGATTTGGTCATGATGAAAGACGTCAGCCTAGCTACATGTCAAGGAACGCAATCGCAACGCCTCCTGGATGAATGCGTGAGGATCTTGAGACCTCAAGGATATCTGGAAATTTGGGAGACGGATTACACGCTGAGGAGCCTTCTGCCACATCCACCATCAGCAAAGCTCGCGCCTGGAAAAGATAGCGCCATGTCGAATGGCGCCTTTTTGATGGGTCCAGGAACTCCATTCGCAAAGGCTCAGAACAATTACATCCAAGACTACAACACTTGGGTGCGCGAAGCTTTTGACCGACGGAAACTCGTATCCGCGCCGTGTGCCATCCTTGCCCAGGTCTTGTTGCAGGAGTCAGAGATTCTCTCGGACTTTGGTTATCGACGGGTCGCGATCCCGCTGACTGAAATGCGTTGGGAGCACGACGCAGTCGAGGACGAATCTTCTACCGACGAAGAGGGTGCATCGGATCCTTCATCGTATACGCAGCGAGCCCCCGATTCTGATCAGCTCGCTCTCAGATCCTCATGCTTGTTGACCGTGGTGCAAATGATCGAAGCGCTTGAGCCCTGGCTCAGAGAGGTGAGCGGCAAGTCTGAGGACGAGTGGCAGCGGTGGTGGGCTGGTATGATGTCCAGCTTGCTCGAACAAAACGGTGCAGCGACTGGCGAATGTCTTGAGGCAGGTGCCTGGTGGGCACGGAAGGTGTAAAACCTTTGAAATCGGCCGGGCCGGAAATCCTCAAGTTTTCTCGTATCGCTGCTTGAGTGCTCGATATCGTTTTAGGTAATACCTGGTGTGTTCTTAATGTGATACCCTGCTTGAAATGATGGAAAAGCTTACAACGCTTCAATCTCTGTTCCAATGTTATCATCAGTTTTGTGAGCCTTTGACTGGAGATGATCGGGTCGAAGACGTACCCTTCTTCACGTACTCCGCCCTCTGGATCCCCTCTTTGATTTTTTGCTCGTCTTGAAGGCCGGCTTGGCTTGCGAAGGCTTTGTGGAGTCGAGGTCGAAAGTAGTCGTAGCCCAACGGATATTCGCGTCCAAGGTACAGAAGCTCTGAATTAAGAAGGTGATTAGCCAATATTCTCGGATTGCACCTAGGGAAGCAGATGAAGCTTGAGACCACCTTTGTAAATCCGAATAACATCGTACCGGAATCTGGAAGCCGCAGGAGTCATGTTACAATCCGCATGAGGGTTGATTGAGAAATTGCCATGTCTCTTGCTTCAGAAACATATGACAGGCACAGGCTGCAATGATGCGGGGTGTGAGGCGGCGCTGACGTCGATCTGCTCCGCTGTTTCGGAGATTTCGCCGCAAGTCTTCCAGATGTTTTGCAGATTCGTCCAACGTCAGCAACTTTTCTGGCGAAGCTTATGCAGTACCATGAGACACCAGATATATGCTCTGAGACCTACTATCAATGCATTGGGGAATCGTTCGCTCTATCCCTTCTCGACAGCGGCTTCAAAGTCTGAACCTAAAACCACGGAATCTTTGAGCTCGCGCTGGCTACAAGACCTTCGAATCCGAATAGGACGATGCATTCAATTTGGAATCCAGGATCGTGAGATCCAGCAGGCTGGTAAAGTACTGGAAGAATTGAGCCGGGACTGGCGAGAGCTTGTCGCTGGCAGTGAGGGGTTTCTCACGGACAAGGACCATAGGGGACTGTACAGACAAGAGGTCGTTTGGGGAGAAATGGTAAGCACTCCAATGCATCTGATATGGCAACTTAGGTGGAGGTACTAATGCCAACTCTTTGTGTTCGGTAGGACAGTATGGTAAGAGAGGCCCCGGTTGTCCCACCACCTTATCGCATGATCCACTAAGTATTGAGTGAAGGGTACGCCTCAACAAACTGCACAGGACCTGGTTGCAAAGGACAAGACTAAACCTATACGCCAGGACACGTGAACAACGTTACCTACAATCGTTATGCGGAATCTGCACGCATTAATTGGGCTCAAAAGTACGCCACTCGCATCGATCCGACCCACCGAAAGGAGTGGAGTGAGTTGTGGACTTCTCAGGGGGAAGGCTTGATATTGCGGAGTATTAGGACCGACTTCAAATTTGTATGTTGCCACGAAAGCCCCACTTCCTCGTTCTGTGCCCGGATTGCTGCTGATATGACTTGCTAATAGCCCATGAAATGGCCTGACCGTGTCAGCGTCTATCACAAACTGCGGGAACTGCCCTCAGAGTCGACGGACTCGTTCATATTGGACGTGATCATTCTGTCGGAGCGGCACCGGCGAGTAGCTGCAAGGTGCGTCGAAGATATAGTGGTGTATGACTACCGGAAAGCTAAAAAGGTACCCCTGCGACCTTTTATGGTAGACAACTTCCAAGAGACATTCAAGCAGCAAGAAGAGGCGAAGCACGAATATGGTGCGAAAATTGATAGCCTGTTGAAACAGGTCAGGACGCTTGAGCAGGTCAGTTGGGATAGACCCGATGCAAAGGAAGACTTCGGTAGCAGCGGTCAGACCCCTTGAAGTCGGCCATCATTCGACGAAGACATCATGAGAGGGTTTAGAGGGTTTAGAGGCTAGGTTGGGCCGTTGCTGAAAGCCGAACCCCGTCAACATCGTCAGTGAAGCGTCATTGAGCAATGGTTGGACATGGTTATGGCTATGAGCGCAATTAATTGCTGGGTATTCCTGCCTGGGAGGCCGCAGTCGTGTTTATAGTGGGGTCCAATGTGTTGGGTCGACCAGTCAGAAAATTTGTCGCCTGTAAGAGTCACGCGCGAAGAATAAGACTACAGAATTCGCGCCAGCAAAGATTGAAGCGCTTGTCGGGATTTTCGCAGGCCCCCGGCGCCAATGCTGCTCGCAAGATAAGCTCATGCCTTTACGCGTGACAGAACATATCTTGGCGCACTCGGTCGATGCAGCTTGCAGAGGCGCTCTCCGAAGCCTCCCGCATGGCTGCCGAGCCTGCATTGCATTAACCTCACCACAGTAACTCCACCACTGCTGGTTCTGGAAAGATGGGTGAACATCTGGGCAATGCGGGCAGGCGACACGGCGATCCCCCCAGCCGGCCGAGGTCGCACCTCCGAACCTGTCGGAAACAAGTGATGGTGATGGGCTAAGAGCAGCCTCTTCAATGTAAGCAAGGCAAGGCCAACCTTGTACCCAATCGAACGCAAGTTTGCCGAATAGACTTTGGCCAAGTGGGCACTGTAGGCGGGTGGCTTAATAAGCGCACCGTGTACTTGGCTGAGTGACCTCCTTGACACTCCCGACTACCAAATTCACCACCCGCGTCTCTGTATCGTCGGATACCGCCTTTCTTCACAGACACCTTGATACCGTTCCTCCGCCCGGCTCGTCGAACTCTCTGGCGGGTCTGCGAGGGGGCGGTTGACTTTGTGCTTTAGCCAACGTTCATGCCCAAGTCCCGCGGCAAGGCCACCCAGAACAGGCATGAGAACGGTCTTGTCGTCCCGGGAAAGCGCGTCGGAAAACAAAGATCGAACGGAAACTTGCGCTCTCAGCCAAATGGCACCCCCTCTCCGCCGTCCTCGTCGCCGCATCCCTCTCCAGCTGTGACGCACTCGACGGCTTCGCCGCAAACGGTCGACGCTCCCAATGGGACCGCAGCGGCAGGCGCAATGGGCTTTGCGACGAAGGCTTCGGATCTCGACGGATCACCACGCTCTCCCGAGTTCTCAATTCTCACGGGAGAAAATGCCCACGCTTTCGAGTCCGGCCTGCTCGGCGACGTTGGACCTGGCCACGGTCGGATCGACGAGTTCGGTGGGAAGCTTTCGATGGCGGGCGTGGGGGACTCTCTCAACCTTGCCGCGACCATACTCAAATCCTGTCCGCTTCGAGATATCATTGCTATTCTAATCATTCTACTTCAGCTACCGCCGACATTCCTTACCATTGTAAACGCTCTCTACACGCTCCTCACCTTCGTACCTCCAACCCCCGGCGTACTTCCCTCTCTTCATGAAATGTTCCTCGGTGGCACCGGTGCACCTTCACTGGCTACTATCGTAGGCGTCGATGTCCTCATATTCTTGTCGTGGCTTATTTTGTGGGAACCTGCGCAAAACTACGTGTTGGATCTATCGCAGGCTGTCATCGCAGTGTCCTTGGGCGGAGCAGCTGCCGGAAAAAATGGGACAACAAACGGATTCCTAGTCTGTGCTGCCATTGTCTTGACTTCCCACTTAAACCGGCATAATCAAGTCCGCTATTATGGTCATCATATCCTTTGGGCTACACTATCAAGGGTTAGTTCGGGTCGAATCCAAGGCCCCTCACGATCAGATACTGGTCTTGATATCATCTGGACACCGCGCAGTTGGGTGAATAGAGGGTTCGCAATACACATCTTCAGTCAAGGGGTTCTAAGGTGGGTCCGACGGGCTCTTCTGGCTCCGGATTCGCCGACAAAGGCTCTGCCCAATAATACTGTAGATCCTGAAGTTGGGCTCTATTCACATCCGCAAAGAAGCAATTCGATGAGCGCCGATTCCAATCCGGATACTTCCAGCAGTGCTAGTTCCGATGGACGACCTCCTGGGCAGCCGCCGGCTTCGGTAACAGGAAAAGAGAAAGAGAGGAGAAAACGAAAGCATGCAAATCATGTGCGCCGACTCCAGCCATTTTGGGCGGCGTTAGCGAGTACGAAGGTTACTGTTATGAAAGAAATGGAGCAAGCACAACCATCACCAGATGCAATAGAAGCCAACGCTGTAGATATCAACCACCTGGGCAATGCAAATTCAGGGGAGACTAGCAGGATATGGATTTCTGAGCTCTTGCCAACGGAGATCCGGTTCCAGGGCGTCGCATTCGGAAATGCATCTCGTCACTCGACACACCTCAACGAGCACAGCAGTACTGGTGTAGACAAGACAAAACCGTTCTATGTGAGACTCAATGGTGCGGACTGGACTTCAACGCGGATTTATCCGAGCTGCGTTTTTGCAAATTCCTCGGGCGAGACTGTGGACTCCTGGGCTGGCGAAATATTTGGGCTGACACCGCTTTCAAGTTACTACTGTGAATTTATCCGCAGTTCAGACGATATCCTCATCTCTGCGGTAAACATCACATCTCCGCCAGCGCCCACCGCAGAGCAAGGTGTGTTTCTCGAGAACAGGTTTTTGAATCTATCTGACGATTTTAGTAGTGTCAGGACCGTCAACAGCCCACCAATCGCTCCGTCCATCTTCGCCCATGACAACGCTCAAGAACTCGATCGTAGCCGCAGATTCGAATCTCATCGAGCTTCGCAACAAGCTGAAGAAAATCCGCAAGGAGCACAAGTCTTCCATTACTTCGTTACGTAGAGAGCTAGATAGTCTGAACGTACGCTCGGAATCGGCCGGCAACAACGATGACCGTCAGCGGCAACGAATACTGCAAATGAGACAAAACATCCAGTACGCCAACAATGCTTCTGCCGAAATGTCAGAGCAAGCCGAATATCTGGCTTCACTTCCGGATGAGGAAGTCCAAAATTACGATGCGAAGAAAGTTCAATGGGAGGAGAGCCAAGCAAAGCATAGGCGCGCCCGAGAAAGTCTGAGCGAAGTTAACAAGAAAGCTAGCCAAGAGCAATCCCAACTCAAGAACGATATCCTTTCCGTCACACAAAAACGAGATCGACTCAAGTCCCGACTAGACAAACTTAACGAGCAGCACGAGCGCCTCAGTGCTACCAACCCCAACGGACAAGGCAGCAGGGCACAGAGGGACTCGCTTCGAGCGCGAGCGGTTATCGAGCGGGAGATGAAAGAGGGCCAAATCGTATCACAGATGGAAAGCATGGATCGCGAGCGCGAACATCTCGCTCAGAAAGCTACCGCGGTTCAGCAAAGGATCCAACTGCACCAGTCATACTACGGCGACCCGAGAACTTCGACACCCACCACTCCTGAAGGCATTTTACCCAATAGCCGGAACTTCGTGCCTCATGCCTCGACCTTCCCGTTTGGACTTCCGCCCATGACGAAGAGTAATCTCAGTAGCACCTACCCCGAGGGCCGCGAGGGAAGAGGCAGATCAAGTTCGATGCTCAGCGATGTCAGCGGTCTGACTGATCATCAAGACGCCGAAGGAAATGAGGAAAACGTAGTGGGCGTCGACTCCATGAGCCCGCATTCGCAACCTGGTTCTCTTGCAAGCGGAAGCGTAAAGGCGCTGAGTCCTCCTACTAGTGGGCCCCCTTTGCTTCCACCGACTCTGTAGCTAGGCTTCAATGCATTCATTTCTGATGGTACACACTCTTTTCTACGCTCACCAATCCATTTCTTACTAGAAATGATGACCACTATGCAATTGTGAACAGGCCAAACTTTGTAGACTGGATGGCATCGTGATTGATGGTAAGGGTTGTACAAGACTAAACGTCCTGGAGCTCTCAATATGGAAAGACCTGGCCTTTGAGGACTGCAGAAACCGGTTTGTTGGCTGACAACGATCTCTTATCGCATTGGGCGAGCTATTCAAGCCTCGTCTTTCTCTATTGGCAGCACCATGCAGGAAAGGTGCCGCATCGATCCAGCCGACACCAACGTGCAGCAAGGCTGAGCCGGGACACCCACCCCGCAAGGCAGAGATATCAGGCCGCCAAGTTATATAGACGGAGCAGGCGTGCTTGGCGGGAGTGAGATTAATCGACTGGAATTTCTTTCTCGTGTCGTACCGTGTAAGTCTTGCTGCGTGATCGTCTTCCAAGTTACCGTATTCGTCAACCGCTGCATATTGACTTTGGGACTGAAGGAGGCACGAAGAAATGGAGCGTAGAGTCACGAGATTTATCCTAATTAGCTGTGTAAGGCTCTAGAGCCTTGGAATCCGAGATGTCCGGTCTTGAGATCTTCACCATCATAGCTACAGTGGCCGGTGTCGTCAGTGCGTTCAATGATGGCACCACCATTCTCAAGAAGATCAAAGAGAGAAGGAGAGCACGAAATGCGCCGCCGCCGACACATTTCCTAGACGTTTCCCTACAGCAGGCTCCTAGGGATATCGAAGCTGAAAAGAATCGAGGGGTGGAGAGGTTCGGAAAGGCATTTGAACAAGGCGATAGTACGTGTGCTCGACAAAATCAAGTTGAACGTGTACACGCTGACAAGAGCTTCAAATCTTTTTTAAGATCTCGCAGTCATGACCCTTCAACAGATCCATATCGACTTGCAGGACAAACTCATACAGAAATTGGTCGGGGCCTGCAAAAATGATCAAGTTGTAGACTTCACCATCCTCGTAGATGAATCGGACTTGGGAAGAGACAGGGCGATGACTGCGTTGATGGAGCTCCGCCAACGACTCCATCAGGCAGCGCCGATCGTGGAGCTGGAGCAAAAGTCTTCGCCCACTCAAACAGAAACGACATCTACAGAGAGCTCAACAGAGGAACCCGGAAAAAGCAGTCCACCTGCAAGCATCCGCAAAATACATCGAAGGACCGTGTCGGCCACTTTCGTTTCCTTATTTCGAAAGCACCATCTCTCTACTCACAAAGATAGCCAAGAAGGTCTCATGGAGGAATCATCACACGAAACAGGAGTGTCAAGCCACGACAGACCCCGGGTACTCCAAGGATCCACACCCTCCTCTACTTCGCACCCTCAGTCTCCCATTGCGGAGGCCCTCAACGAGTATCCCTGGCAAGAAGAGAGAAACCCCTGGCAAGACGAAGAAGATCAAGAAGACGAGCCAAAGACCATACCAAAGCCAACACCGCGTCCAGAAGCTCAGCGATTCCCTTCCCAGCACCCCACGATCTCCCATCAACGCACCTGGCCCACCACCACCACCACCACCAGCCTCACCAAGCCGACGGCCGAGAACAACTACCTAGGCTTCTGCAAAGGCGCGTGGACGATGCAGAACGGCGGCAAGCACGCCATGGTACCGTCGCAAGAGATGCGCACCTTCCAATCGCACGTCCTCTACCTCTCCTGCTCCTCCAAAAAATGCACCTTCGAGACGCGCCTGTCAGACGCCGACCGGCAGAAGGTGCGTCACTCGAGCCTCGGGCTCAAGTTGCGCTGGGCTTTTCTCGCCAAGAGCCATGTGCCGCAGAGCAGAGGGCACGATTACGCGTATCGGTGCCAATTCTGTGCGTTTATGGGAAGGGGAGGTGGAGGTGGAGGCGACAACGACCAGCACCACGACGATGCGGTCGCTGTCTTTCGGGGCGTTGATGCGCTGCTCGAGCATGTCGCGGGTCATCGTGGTGAGCGGCTGGGGGAGGCGGTGTTGGATCGCACGTGCTGTGTCAACGATCGAGTTGCTGACGATGACGAGGATTTCGATCTCAATTTGTTTCCGCTGGAGGGCGATTCCGAGTCTCCGTGTGCGCCTCTGGCACCGGTTGATTCGCCTCTGGATGGGTTCCTTCCCGTCCACAGCAGTCCCATGTAAAATTGGGTTGTGCGCTGCCGAGGAGATTGCTTGTGGCTTGGTGAAACGGTAGATTAGAAGTGAAAATTAATTTCAAGGACTGGTCGAGCGCCATATTCGGATAATCTGCAGCTTCTCCCAGCCACCCTTCTTGCCACTGGATCCTACAGTCTCTACTGCCCAGCAAGGGCCCCAGCTGCGAATACGCTGCTTGACACTTTCGGGCTTGTTCTGTGCGCAGAGGAGGATGTAGGCGACACCTCTGTCGGGGTGTAATAGTGTAGGCAGCTCGGTCAAGAGCTTATTAGTCACTTCCATGCCATCGACACCGCCCGCATACGAGAGTGCTAGCAGATGAGAATCTTGTTCGAACGTAGTGGTTCCATTGCTGCGCTGGTTGTATTTTCCATGGTCAGAGAGGTTCGGCAAGTCTTCAGTGGGAACATAGGGTGGATTGAATACCAGAACATCGATTAGACCAGGACGGAATGCATCACCTAGATTTGTATTTAAGGGATCAAGGAAGACACCGCCACTCGAGTTGGGATTGGAAGAAGATTCACTACATGCTGTCCTTACTGTTTCTGCTGCCGCTTTACATGCAAAGCTGCTGATATCAGTGCCTGCGGTGAGCACACCCGAATGGCCCAATAGAGTCTTGGAATGGGCTGTAATAAAGGCAAGGACAACTCCAGATCCTGCGCCTATCTCCACGACAAAAGGTGACGCGATTTGATTGCTTCTTTGCACAGCAAACCTTTCATGGAGGAATGCAGTCTCTTCGATCGAGGACAATGTATCCAGGAGTAGGAAGGAGTCCTCTGCAGGCTCATAGACTCGATCAAAAGAGACATGATCAGTAGAAGGTGTCGGCAGCATCTTCTTTCCAATCTCAAAACTTACATGAGCATGGATTTAGAGGATAGATAGAATACAGAGAAAGGGTTCAAATTCCACCGAGCTGATTTGGCGGGGCTGGCCATCAAATTAAGTTGCATAACCAATACCTGGCGAAGATATTGAAGTTGGGTTTTCTTCGGTAGGCCGGGCCTCAATTAGCTCAAGTTACTTGCACCATCTGGGCAGTATTGACACCAATTATTCATCGTATTTCTGGAGCTTGACGATGCAGTCGAGGACAACATGTGCTTGCTCAATGCGACTTATCGCCAGCGAACTGCTGCGAATTGGGGGTGAAACCGATGCATAGAACTGGATGGTAGAATCAACGGGCGGAATTCCGCGCGGGACGGAGGGTTCCGAGCCGAGGTCAATGAGATCATCCAGAAATTCTCATTCTGTCCTACCTGGACTTTTAACAATCGTGTCTATATCATTATTCTTCTTCGAGAGCCGAATTGGTCAAGATGCGGTCTTCGGTGCAACGTCTTGCTAGTCACACCCCACTGATCAAGCCAAATATTCTGAAACCCGAGCCCGTCGCGCTGCTTCCTCCTATTCCCTTATACAGACGAGTGCTTCGCTCGCACCGGAAGCTTCCTGGCGACATGCGTCTGCTCGGTGATGAATATGTGAAGAGCGAGTTCCGAGCTCATAGGAATGTTGAAAATCCCGTGCATATTGTATGTTCTCAATTTGTCGAATAAAAGGATTTCAAAGCAGCAGAACTCTGGCAATTGACACTTTTCTTTCAGATCGGTTTCTTGACGGAATGGCAAGACTACGCTCAGCAATTAGAAGGGGTCGGGTGGCGTGACGCGAAAATGGATAAAGGGAAAATCGACAAGATGAGCGGTGGGTACTGTCACAACATAAATGGCCTATGAAGCTCTCAGTACTGATTCAGAAACATTGCGGCGTCCAGACCAGCAACTTGGCCAACTCTATGAACTCATGCAGGCCATTCGAGAGAAAGAACTCAGGGAAAATGATCCGGAGTATGAAGGCGAGCGATGAGCAGATGTGGTTCTGATCTGCTCCCCTGATCTGCTCCCTTGGCCAAAGTTCTGGATCTTGAACTCCTCAAGCATGAGTGTCGGCTCCAAATTCCAACCGTAGAACAGGCCATGCTTTCCTTGGCATAACGGCGAAGCCTTGGGGGCAACATTCACATTGGGCAGTCTCCACTGGAATTACTAGAGCTGGTGAATGCAATGGCCAGCTGCCCTTGCTTTGTTCGTCCATGACTATTGCCCAAACCAACTGGTCACCGGGCCACCAGGCAGCAACGTGTTCAACGTTCCCGCAATATGGTTACGACGCTGTCTTACTTCTCAAGTTGAAGCTTCCAATTTCTACCAGGACGACGCGCTCAGAGATCCATGCTGGCAGGACCACGGTGGAGTATTTTCGATCACCTAGTCTGGTTCGAAAAGTGCATAGAATCCTTCCAACAGCTCAAATTGGCAACCTCCAGGGGCAGCCCAACCCTGGTCTGACGACCCCGTTGTCACTATCGATCCTCCCTCCAAGAGCCGTCTGATGTGCTACACCCAATACAACCGCTCCCCTACGTGCCAGCACTCCTGGCTCACCCTCATATACTGCTGCCAAACCAACAAGCACAAACGATCGAATCTCCTCACTTGTCCTCTTCTTAATCCGCCCACCGACCCGTACGCGCCCAAGCCTCGGGAAGTCGCGCCGAACCCAAGAAAGCGATGGGCGCTGCCGTGTGAATGTCCAAGATGCGATTACCATGGCAAATACAACATGGAAGAGATCAGAATCGTTCGGATGACGGGAGGAGGAGTAAGATTTGGGATGGGGCCAGCGAGGGGTAGGACCGGTGGAGAGGTGGGGTGTTGGTGTTCGATTATGTGAGGATTATAGAAGATAGGTAGACCAATTTGTGGGGATGGATTTAACATGAAAGGATCCAGCTCGAGCTTCTTGTGAAGCTATGGAACCCAGTAGAAGGATGTAAATCGAATGGTTGGGGTACTTATTGGAATAGCTTATCTAGGACGAGTGGTGACGAATGTATGATGAGAAGATCAAGTCGATGATTGTCATTCCAGAGTATAGGTTGAATAAATCCATAGTACATAACAGTCTTCGGCGAGGCATCCATAGCAAATATGACTCGCAAGCATAATTGACAAGAAAGGTCCCCGAGAATTTCCATACTGGCAATGATCAGGCGTTAGGATCGTATGCGAGACTATAATGCAGGTCGTGGAATTATGAGGCACGAGGTGTACGGTTCTATTGTGCCAATTGCTCTTTAGATAGCACAATCGAGGGCTCCAACTAACCTATTCGGTGCCGCAAGGGACAGACCAGATTCGAGACTGTGCAGTCGACCCGGGGGGAATCCGCGATTTTCATGAGAATAACATATAGAGATGGCAAAATGTTACGGGAAAGGGGTTCAGGTTCTTACCTGGCCCTCGTCTATGGTGCAGGAGCACAGGAGGACGACGTGCTATCGTATTGCAGAGGCTCCAATATGTAGCTTGACCAAGTTTCACATCTATAATTGATGCTTCATGAAAAGATCCGCTCAAAAAAGCCCTACATGATGCACGCCAGAAGGTGATCCGATATTATGCCCAAGCTCATTCCATGCATTTCAAAGATCGTAAACCGTACGCCACGCCACTTTACTTTCACGTTCACCGGTCATCCTCTAATTTTTTGGTATAATCGATGGTATAATCAGAATACGTTACATCACGGCCTAGTCAAAGTCAGCTAATGCAAATTTGGATAACGTATATGGGATTCCTTACGCAGTCACCCTTCTGCTTCACCTGAGGCACACCCATCTCATCGAATGTCTTCGGTCCCTTCCCCGGCAAACCGGCCCGCGGCGGCACACCCGCCTGTGCCCCGGGCCTCTTGCTCGGCCTGTCCCTATTGCCCGGATCAGGATGCGCAGGTAATTGCGGCGCAGACTGCGACGATGGCAGTCCCGCCGACATCATTGGTGTATTGGACCTCGAATCACGGGCGGGAGGTGGGCGTTGGCTCACGGGAGACTGTCCATTAGGCCGGCTCGGATCGGCCGAACGGCCACGGGGCGGGCGTTGCTCAAGAGGCGCGCCATATCCACCTGCGCCAGAATTTGGTGGTGTTTGCAGGCGACCTCTGCCAGGGTCTGGCGGTGCTGCATATCCAATGTCGAGACGTGCACCGGGAGGTAGCGAGCCGCTGGATGGGGTTCGCTGGGTTGGCGGTGGCATGCGGCCTCGCTGAGGACCAAGATCTCCAATCCCAGGACCAGGACCAGGACCAGGACCAGGTCTTGGTGAACCCGGTCCACCAGCAGTGTTTGAGTGGCGGTTGACAGCTGGATGAGATGGAAGCGTCATGGCAGAAGTGGGTCGCCCGTCCGTGTTGATGTTGAATGCGGAATATGGGCGGCTAGGAGGAGCAGCAGATGCACTCCGCATCTCAGGGTTGAGATATCCGCCCGTGGGTCCGCCTTTCGGTGTAGGCCCATCTCCAAGTGGGTAAGGTGCGGTAGAACTGGGCCTGCTTTCTGATGGATATGGAGCGGTGGATGAGGACCTCGGAGGCCGGACAGCGCCGTGTTGCCCGCCCTGCGAAAAGTCTGGAAAATCCGTAGGCTCGCTGCTAATAGTCGGTAATTCTGGCTTCTTCTGCTTGAATCGATCAGGTCTATGTCCTCTCTTGGATCCATATTGTGACTTGATTCTTCCAATGGCGACATCTTCGTGGTCTTGTTTGGAGAGAGTCTTGGAGTTGTTGATATTGTCTATCCGGGAAATAGCATCTTGATTCCCGTCATCCGCCGCCCTCTGGTACCATTCCAGAGCTTTGTTGAGATTCACTGGCACGTACATGCCAATCTCATTGAAATAGCCCAAGGCGAACTCTGCTGTTGACAAACCTGTTATTGCTGCTCGCTGGGCATAGCTATATGCTAGCTCCTCATTCTTTTGGAAAAGTCCCTCGTAGCCGCATAGGAACCATTTGCTGATTGCCATGTCTGCCTCTGCCTCTCCCTGCCTTGAAGCCAAAGCATTGTAGTGTATTGAGAATGAAGGGTTGAAATCGCAACCGAGGGAGCACAATTCGTACGCAGAGCCCATCTTGACCTGGGCCTTAGCAAAGCCTAAGAAAGCCGCCTTTTCGATGTTGACACGTGCTCCATTCTCGTCAAAGGGTAGGTAGGCGTCGGGAACGCTGACTTGCGGAAGTTCTCGAGCAAGAAGCATGCCATAAACATATGCACCTTGGGGGAAGTTTTCGTCTGCAGTCTCTGCTGCGTGTTGAATGAGCTGAACGCCTCGTCCGTAGTCCTGAGGCTGTCCATGCTGTCCAAGCAAGGTCATCATTCCCAATCGGTAGTGCGACGCGGAGTCTCCAGCCTCAACACCCTTATTATAGTGGATGAGCGCCTTGATAGGATCGTTCGATTGCTCGTACTGCATTCCGATCCGATATTCTGCCCGCGCATAACCTCTATCAGATGCCCTTGAATAGCACCGGAAGGCCTCACGCTTGTCGATACGATAACCGAATTTGCCAAATTCAAGCCACATGCCGCGCATAAATTCTGCCTTGGGATGATGTTGATCTGCGAGGAAATTGACAACATTCATCGCATCAACGCGCAATTGATGCTCTACCTGTGGAGTCTGTGGCCTCCCTTGCTCGATCGGCATCAAGCGCTCTTTGAGCAGTATGCCAGTATCCACGTACTGTAGTGCATCATGTGCCCATGTCAATTGCATTTCCGGGTCGTTTGAATTCAAGACCGGCACCCGCGCATTCTCAAGGGTGGCTTCTCGCTCTTCATCCGAAGAAGGAATGTTCGGCGGAGGATTCTCAAGTTTCGGAAAGGGAGATAGAGTTGGTATGTCTGGTTGAGAGATCAAGAGACGGGAATAATCGTGCGCTAGGTCATTCTGCTGGAGTGATTCATGGTCAACTATGCTGCGCATACATCCAATTTTGTTCATTCGCTCGAAACAGTCGGATTGATGTGTTGGGGTGACGTACAGAAGAATTGCCATTAAACTGGCCCGGAACTGGGGTCTGTGGGCCAGAAGAAAGGCTGGGGGATGGGTACCCGTAGCTAGGTTGCGAGGACATCGAGGAGACTCGTGAGTGTCTGGATTCGAGCTCCATATTCGCGATGCCATCTTGGATGTGGCCTGGGACTTCAGGCATTATACTGCACGGGGAGTTGCTTAGCGGCCAGTCCTGATCATGGGCAGGCGGGAGAACAGCAATGGAGGGCATTGTGCTGGGAGTGCTCACCGTTGAGGAGCTGGAGAGACCAGCTCTGGAGACTTAGGAGGCATGTAGTAGTCGTCATATCCACCGGATGCCAAAGTAGTCCCGGACAAGTTGGCCTGGTAAGGTCGACGTTGCTGGTATCCACTCATGGCTGCTGAGGCTGAGGGTCTAATTTCGGGGTAAGAATTCCGGGGATGCAGCTGGACCGCCCTTCGTCAATTGCGGTAAGTCTCGCTAGAGTAGTGCAGCGCTGCAATCCCGAAAGCGCACCTTTAGGGAGACCTAATAAAGCTCTGTCAATATTCGGCAGCGTGGGAAGAAGAAAAGCTCATGGATGATGGCCCCTTGGCCCCGGGAAAGGAAAGCGGACGAACCCTGACGCGTTCTCGAGCCACGAGCTCACGGCGCAATGCTTTGCAGGCCTGGTGCGAGCCCTCTGTCCCCCAATCACATTCACGGTGCGGAATCCTTCAAACGATGCTGCTCCTGAGACGTGGTTCGCTGGTCCGAAGCAGCCTTTGTCAAGAACCCACGGCTCCTGGCCTTGATCCTCGCTACTCTTCAGCTATTCTTGGATCGAATTCGACTGCTCCGGCGAGCTAGCTCTCGTGAAATTTGGGTCCTGGAGTTTCTGTCGAAGCTATAAATCTGCCGTGTGTCACCACAAAAGCGCTGGATGATCTGGGCACGAATCGTTTCTGCTTGACCCTACGGGGGTACCTGTCACTCTTTACGTGTGCAATGACAGCTTCGCAGTGTCAAGCGCGATGACCCAAAATTAAGCTTGCTGACAAGCATCAAACGCGTCACAAAGACCCGCGCAGTCGTTTGCCCTAAAAATTACGAGCTTCGTAAGAGCTCCAAGTCTGCGCCTTGGTTGAAGCTTCCTAACGTCAAAGCTAAATCGTCGCCACACGACCCTCCAAACTGAGACACATGACACCATGAATGTGAGATCACACAACAAGAAAGGATTTGCTTTACCTATGCCGACAACAGCCTCAGGTGCGAATGTCCGGCTCTGGTCAATGCATGACTTACAGCCTCGACACTTCTAAGCAAGCAAGCAAGCAAGCGGAGCGGCCCGTATTGGTGCGTTTGCCTTTGATCCTCGATCCTGCGCCAAGCCATCCACTGCATTACGGTTCCTTTTGCTTCTCGAAAGAGCGGGGGATGGGATTTCCTGATTTTAATAACTTGAACAGCATTATGGGAAGACTTGGACATTTCTAAGCGCCGATATCCTTTTTAGCAGGTTGCCCTTCATCGTTATGGAGCTACCAATTTGAGAAACACATCGCGCACGGCATTGACTTCTTTGCAACCCTTCCTTTCACGCCATTGGTGAGATCACTGAGGCTTGGCACAACTTTCAGGTTTGTTGCTTTGCTTTTTTCCACCCTGGATTGCCTCTTTATTCGCTTCAGTTTCCACAAATTGCTTAGCGGTCTTTCATTATGTCCCAGCAGCTGCTCGTACGCGGGTCCAACTCCAGAACGAGGCTTGAAGAAATTCGGCTTCTTAGTCTCTGAGGATCACGCGCAAGTGAGATATGCCTGAGTGAGCTGTCCCTGCTCTTTCAGCCGGGATCCTATGCATCTCTCTGCGTCAGTTTCTCTCAAGGCAAATGCAAGTCGTTTGGATATGTGGAGAATGGTCGCGGTCTACTGACCAGATTACTCTAGGGCCAAGAGCCTCCCATAAGTTTTCTTTGTCCAAAAGATGCTGGGGCATGCGGTGTTCACTATAGCATTGCAAACCGTCCAAATGGACTACAGAGCCTTCAGAAAAGTCCGCACGCCTTTAATGAACAGAAGATGTGGCAGACTTTGGCTTGACTGAAGCTTGCTGTACGAAAATGTTAGAATGCCAAATACGTCAGCCCTCATTGAGTCCAATCTCAAGAACGTGTTAAGAACGCTAGAAATTTCTGCAGCAGAGACACATTTTTCCGTGCACCAGAGCAAGTCACGGGCAGAACAAAGGGATTAGCACGCCAAAACAAGGAACATTCACTCGTCTATATATATATACACAATGGGAAATCTTCACCCACGTCTCTGAGAATCACGACGGACTGAAAGCATCTGCAGTGCTTTCAACATATACGCATTCGCAGTATGTACACGCGGCTTGATTTTCGTATCCCCGGAATTCACGATTAGCATTGATAAAAGCTATGATCTTCCCGCTCACTTCCAATCTAGTTAAATCCATCACTATCGACTGCACCGCCTCATATCCTCGAAGCCTAAAGCCACTATCGTCTCAGGTATTCGGGAATTTAGAGTTTATACAATCCAAAATGGCCTCAGTCGTCGTAATAAGCGCTGGGGAGCCTGAATCCATGGATTGCAACTACGGTGAGTCAAACATATTCGCGCCAGAGGAGCTATGTTTAACTTACACTCCACCCCAGAAACATTCACAAGCAGAGGAACTCCTAGACTTTTGGGATGAGATGCACCCAGGTGGTCGTTCGCCATGTTCGTGCGGATGTGATGTCTCGGAAAGCGGAAATCGGGCGATCAGAGGCAATGATGCTGACAACGAAATGTTGATCGATGAGGACGCTCGTTCTGTTCCTGAGCCAGCTCGAAGGGTACGCTTTGCGGACGATGTTGCCGTGTTTCCGAGCCGCTATACGCAGAAAGCCGCGTACAATTCCTTCCTCCGTCCCGATCTAATGGGTGTGTTCCCCCAGAAACTTTCTCCCGTTCCGGGGGACGAGGTCTCAGCAACTGTTAGTGCTCATGATCTGGAGGTCGGAACAAGCGGTGAAGAGGCTGTACCTTCAGGACCACCACTGTCCTCCGCTCCTGAGCTCGCTGATGAAGATCAACCACCTCACACCGACGAACCCGGAGCAGTCTTCGAGAAAGATGCCGACGGGATCTGGCAAAAGAAGTGGCTCTTGGAAAAGATCCTAGATTCGCGGCGCGATCCGGATGACGGCAGTTTATGGTATCAGGTGAAGTGGGAGGGCTCCAACGCCCCTGACTACACCACCTGGGAGCCGTATGAGGGCGTCGCGGAATGCATTGAGTTTCTCGCGGATTTCCACTACCTGAATCCGCGGAAACCTTATAAAAAAGCAGTCCACCCGTCCTTTCCGGAATTTCAGTGTCCGGGTGAGTGGCAGCCTCCAAGCATGAGAAGGGTCAGGGCTGGGGGGCGATGAGCGCCGGATAATACATCAATTCGTATCGTTATGCACGTAGTTTTGAGGCTCGATGTCGATTTTAATATAGGATTAATTATATTATGCAGAGGTCAAGCCAACTGGCATGGGTTGGCCATCATGCAAACATTCAACTTGAACGATCTTTACTCAATTTTATTTAAGTGGGCAAATGTCCAAACGTGCGTGCTAAACAGTGGTCTCTTGTCGAAAAGTTATCAGCCTTTCTACAGAATGAAAATTGCATTCGTCTTGTCGCGGGATTGCTTGGATATCCCACCATTCCACCTTCAGGAAAAAGGTGGCTTTGGTACTTTAAGGGAAGTGACGCCCATTGATTACTTTCTAGCAGGCTTTATTGAAGATACTCTAGTGTATTTCTACGTCAGATGTCCTAGCTGCCAAGAGTTTTGCCCGCCGCTTCTCCCCAGCGATTGAGACATTCTTGCGCTTGACTACGACTAGGGCTGACCATCCAATTGTGGTGCGCAAATTGGGATCAGTGGATGATCTCAATAGAGTCCGGGATCGTCGCATACTGGCTGTCGTTTCGAGAGTGAACTAAGGATGGAAATAATGGCTAAGGTAAAGAATAAAGGATGAATTACCTTAGATCATGTCACTCCACAGACTGTCGGCGCAGATTTATAGGCACGCAAGACCGTAGATATCTCCAGCCTCATCCTGGTTTGGAGGGTGCTGTGGCGAAAGGCAGTCGCCGATGAAGTCTCGTAGCAATCTCAATGAGGTCTTCTTCATTGTCTTCTCTGATGATGCCATGACGTATGAAGAAATCAATCATGACCAGCGCACAATTAGGCTTGAACTCTGAACGGAACAGCGCCTGTTTCACCCGGTCAATGTCCCATAGATAAAATTCTTGGACTTCATCATCACGAGGTTCGGGAATGACATCTTCGCTGAGTTCAAGATCGAAGACGTAGAGCAAATCCGGACATACAAGGCCTTGCTCACCACCGGAGCCTGGATCGCTCATGCCAATATAAGTTAGGACACCGCAAGACCTGACATCTCTTCGAACAAGGTCTTCTGGTAGAGAAGCCTCCTCGTCGGCTTCGTGAACGATGCATTCGAAAGGCGAGTCTTCGGCCTTGACTCCTCCTGCGACAGTCGAGTCGAGCATTCCGG
This sequence comes from Astrothelium subdiscretum, assembly GCA_021030935.1. Classification (NCBI taxonomy): domain Eukaryota; kingdom Fungi; phylum Ascomycota; class Dothideomycetes; order Trypetheliales; family Trypetheliaceae; genus Astrothelium; species Astrothelium subdiscretum. The sequence continues at coordinate 595,932 of JAGFMW010000003.1, forward strand.
GGTAGGTAAACATGTGTGCGCTTCTCCGTGGAACCCAAATCTGGATATCTCCCGAAGCGGAGCGGGTGTATGCTGTAAGATGCGCGCCCCGAGAGATAATTCCGAACAGTGAGGATGCAAAGCGTTCGAGATGCACAGAATAGTTCGCTCCAATGACGCGGTACATTTCGCTGTGCTGTCCATGAAGGATGGTGAAGATATTTAGATCTATCGCTGAGTCGATAACTTTCTGGAATGCTGAAATGCAAGCGGAAGATAGATCGGCGTTGTTACTATGATCGAGTAGTTGGACTGTTCGCTTAACGTGGTCGATTTCGAAATCTGGTGTCCAAGGCATTTTCTCCACAATCGATTGAAGCATAAATCCATGGACTCGTGGGTCATTAGGAAGTAAGAGTCTATAGAAAGATGAATAGAGTCTACCATCGTCTTCAGGAAAGCTGTGTAAGCAATCAGAGTTTGAGGCAAGAACAAAGCACGTTGGCTGAGGACATACCTATCGCATTTCTCGATTAGGTCAAGGTAGGTCTTGAGAAAGACATCTTTGGGGCGAAGACTCTGACGATCGCGAGGGCGTTTGGATCCGGATATACCCCATTCTGTATATCTTCTTTCCACAGTCCTCTGCGTGATCGAAGTGTATCCTTTTTCTACCTTCAGCCATTCGGCGACATCTGCTGCAGTCGCGCCATTATGATACTGTGCTACTATCTCTTCTCGGAATTGTTCGAGGGGTATACGAGGGCGTGGCATAAGTAGGTTCGACGGCGCTCTCTGCTAGAGCACCTGCGTTTATAAAATATATTCTAATGTCAACCCAACATATGAGCGGTTCGGCGACTACATGTCTTCGACTTTGGACCGAGGAAATGCTGGCAATATGAAAGGGAAAAAAGGTCCCATGTACCCTAAGATGGGGAGGTACTTTATTTATCTTACTAGGTGGATTCTTAACGCGTGTGGGGGGGGTGGGGGTTCTGTCGACCGTGGCTCGTGTTTCGGAGCACGCGTTTGGTGCGTCAATTCGCATTATGAATCGCACTTTGGGACTTCTATCGTGAACGGCGTGGCTCCCAAAATGCAAGGGAAGCTTAATTTCTACCATTGATTTGCCCTCTCTTCTGCTTTTCTGGACCTTTCTCACCGCTGAAATCAGGTAGACCTTGCTCTATCTTTTCCCGAGACAAAGGACATGGGATGACTGCAAAACCTTAGAATTCAATCATCATCTAGACTAATACTGAACTGGTCGACAGCATCAATCTACCTTGTTTGAGACACGTGCTTCGAGCACTTACAAAGACGGTTCTTACAATGGGTTTCCTGATCATGTTTTCCTTTCTCTCTGTCTGTTATTGTTCGCTGCTTTGTTGAATTGTAAGGATCTCCGAACTTCACGCAGCAACGTATTTCCATGTATAAGTAATGCACATTGTCTTCAAGAATCCCAAGAGCCTCAACTCTCAAAAATATACTCACAGGGTTCACAGCTCTTGACTGGCTCAAGAGCAGGCCCCGAGTTTGTCTCGTTGCTGTAGAGTCAATGTGTTTCAAAGACTCAAAAGCCCCAATGGCAAAACCGAACCATCCAGGTAGGCTCCGAGAACTTTTGGCTCAAGCTCAGTGTCGTAAGAAGCACCCAAAAGCATCTCCTCCTCCATCCCCACCATACAGTCCCGTTGGACATACTTATCTTCCGCTAAGGCTGCCTCACAGGTTCGGTCAATTGCCTTTTAGAGGTCCTTTTTCGGCAACTACACGCGTTCAATGGGACGAGCCTTCGAAGAGACAACCGGATTCACCGCCTCTCAGTCCGAAGAGCCCTTCGCCGCAGCAGCTTGAGGCGAGAAACTTTGGCCGGCCGCTCGGACGTTCGGTGACTAGTCCGGCAAGGCCGCAGAAAAGGATCGCCATGGACCCAGCTCCAAGCGTGAGCGCCTCGAAGCAGCGTAGTTCACAGAAACGGCCGACAGAGGGTCGCTCGGGTCCAGGAAATGTCGCGCCGCCTCAGCGCAGAGCAAGACCAACTCGTTTGAATACGACGGGGCGTCTCAGAAACGGCCGCAGGACGCAAGAGGATTCGCTCCAACCCAGGTCGAAGCTTGTGAATAGTTATTGAATTCGCCATGAATATGACAGAGTAGATCCCTAAAAGCGATTTGCACGAGGTTTTCTGAAGCAAAAGTGATTGTTCCCGAGTCCATCGCTCGGGATTCACTACTTCGAAGACCCTGGGCACCACAAGGTAAGTGAATCTCCATTCAGTGAAACAAGATTAGCCTTGCTCTTAATTTCTTGCAGAAGTATAAGTAAGTACCTATTGATGAAAATAGCATATATTATCCACAAACTAGATATTCACCACATTTTAAATGGGTTCCTTCCAATGCGATGCCGAGAAACTGAATAGGGTGATCCCCGGCCTGATTCTCGATAGTATACAGCTTTATTGCTTTCAATCTAAATTCTGGTCTCTAAGACCAATGCAAAACTGATAGATTGTATACCTTCGACATCCTTATGATTTTGAGTTCGATTCGGTCTAGACTTCACTGTATGCTTAATGCCTATTTTTGCAGTGGAGTGCCTCCAGGTTGACCGTAAAACTTTGACAGAGTAATCAATTCCAGTCTGATTTCCAGTCTGGTATCTAGTGGAAGGTTAATATCTCGTTCCCAATGGAGTACCCCTCAGCTCGACCAATAGATCTCAAGAGCACGCATATTTTCCCAAGGCAATAGGGAATACTGAATTGAGCTGCGTCCAAGAAAAATCCTTAAACACCGATCGATGCTTCTACCACCCTAGACCGGGCCTGATGCATGTTCGAAGATACATCTGCTCTAATCCGCCCACAACGCCGTTGCTCAATTAACACAGCCATATGCATATTACAAATCGTAACGCCGCCAACCAAGCTGCGGCGGTTCTTCTGGAACGACTCCATCTTTAAAAGCATCATGCTCCCTCAAATACTTGTATGCTCCTTCCAATTCTTCCCTGTTTCCCGTATATGTCTCCTGCGGCGGTTCGGTCTGATCGCGATTCTGGGGTGGTCCATCAGGAAACCAGATCCGCTCCAATGATCGATCATCGTCGCGCCTGTAGAATGCATCCGGTCCTTGATATACGACTGGTTTGCCCTTCCATGTGAGAAGTCTTCCTCTGTTATCTCTCGTGCTGTATGTGCCGGGATCCTGAAAGTTGGATTGTGATGCACTTTTTATGCCGTTCATGACCGGTTGTGAGGACTTCGGAGCGCCGAAGACGTTGATGGTAGATGGTTGCACTGATGAATTGTCCTGCATTTGATCCTCGTCCATGGCGGTTTCTGGCGCAGGGGCATTCTGAGTGGATGTTTGTGTATTTTGCTGGAATGGATTGCGTGCTGTTGATGATGGCTGGCCAAACCCTCCCCCGACGCCTGTTCCCGGAGCTGCAGCACTACTGCCCAATTGTGCAAAAGGTGATTGTCGTTGACCAGGTTGGCCACCCTGCGCAAATGGAGAAGGTGTAGCCTGAAATGAAGGTCTGCCGAACGCTGATGACTGCTGTGGTGCTGAGGGTTGTCCGAGTGACGGTTGGCCAAAGGATGGCTTTCCGAAAGAGGACTGTTGGCCAAGTGCTGAGGCTTGGCCAAAGGTCGACGCCTGCCCGCCAAGCTGTGACGGCTTCCCGAAATTCGAACCCTGTCCCAGCGCGGATGGCTGACCAAATGACGAGCCTTGTCCTAAATTTGGCGACTGCCCAAAGGTCGAGCCCGATTGCGAGAAAGAGGATGGCCTTGAGAATGAATTGGGTCCCTGACCTAGCGCAGATGGCTGGCCGAAGCCAGAAGATCCGAAACCGGATGGGCGAGCACTGCCACCCAAAGTTGAAGGCCGGCCAAAATTTGAAGATGTTTGTTGGCTTGAACTGAACGGACTTGGGTTGTTTTGTGACTGAGTACTGCTGCCAGCAATACTCCCATCGCGGCATGTATCAATTCGATTTGGGTGCTCCTTCTCACCATCTAGGATATATCGAAGCGCTCCCCGAGTATCATTCAAGGCAAACTCGATTCGCTGGT